>JAUMJL010000393.1:2400000-3000000 GCA_033558185.1 Dromococcyx pavoninus
ATATACATGCATTTCCAGATAAAGTACTTAGCCACTCATTGCTCTATTATCCATCATTTGCACATGGAAATAGGAATGCATGGACTGAACTTGTAGCGAGGGAGGAGCAGGATGAAAGATATGTCTTGTTTTGTGAGTTGCTATTAGAAGTAACTAGGGAAACATGATAATATTAACTATGAACTATAAATAATTTTTTAACTAGTGCCATGCCATGAGTAAGGGAAAATATTTTCATGTTAATATGCTTCTCAGTTCAAAACCAGACAGGCCACAGTCTTTTTTTCTGCTCTTCACGAGGAATTGAACTGAAACTCTTGGTGCTTTGATATCAGTAAAAGAAGATAAGAAAGATAAGTGTTTAAGTACAGTCTATCCCATTGAGGTTCTTTTTTTTACAACACAATGCTACTAGCAAGAGTACTTAAAATTTATATGACAAGATTATGTTGAAGTGCTGTATACCAGAATTATGATTATAGATATTTATTATATTTGTTTAAATGATGCTTTCCTGTATGTAAATATAAAAATATGAAGAAACATGTACCATCAAGCTGTAGAAGACGGAAGGTTGTCAAAAGTACACAAAGTAATGCTAGTATGTCTATTAGATAACTATCGTCCTAGTGACAAAATATATGTGATAGGTCATAAAATATATCTACGTCTGCATATACACACCTCCTCAGCTCATACTGCGTTCTTTTAAGTTGATTTTTCTCGTGTATCTCCCTACTGAATTTTCCCCAATCAAAGGGGAAAAATACTGTGTTGTTTCCTCTGCTGGTAGATTTGAATTTTCTGTATGTTTTTGCTTCCATGTTATGCTAGTCCATAAGTAGAACTTGCAGGGTATCAGCAGTGGCAGGAAATTTTCAGTGAAAGTAAGTCAATATTTTTGACTGATCTAGACTCTAACAAATAAGGTTCAGTAACACTGCAAGTATAAATATCCACTTCAAGCACTGATCTGAGACCTTATTTTACTTGTACAAAAAATAAGTAAACTAAAGCTTAGTTATCTATGTTAAAAGAATTTTTCCAACAAATAAATGAACATTCGTATATCACTGAACAGAGCAGTACCTTCGGTACGGAGGATATAATCAAACAGTTCATGTTTAAGATGTGTATTTTCAAAGCACCTGTTTTACTCCACAGAAGAAGGAGAATCCCTGTCATGCAGTTGTGAGGAAATGTGGTAAAAGTGTAGAGGGATAAAGTAACAGAATAAAGGTTTGATAAGAATAGCTAACAACAAAAACTGAAAAACACTGTAAGATCTGTAACAGATTCAGGTTTAATGACCAAAACCCAACAATATTGACAAGTTAGATGAAAGTAGAATATCCTCACTGGTACAGAAAAATCTGAATTATTTTTTCAGCTTCTATCCCAGCAGCTCTCAGGTAATTTTTGCATGTATTGATCTAGTATACAAATACTCCCAAGACATCCTTGCAAATAACCACAAGTAAACATGTAAAAAAAAATTTCCATTAGGTTTCTTTAAAGCTTTTACCAGAAAAAGACCAACAGTGCAAAAAGTTCACAGTATTTACAAAAACTGCAAATCAGTACTGCAAAAACTGCACATTCAAGCTTAACTAAAGTTTTGATATTCACTGTTGACACCAGTGCAAATTATCTTTGGATCTCATTGCCACCATCAATTAATGACCTGGTAAAAGGCACAGCACGGTAAGTAATTACTAGCAAATATCTTGGACAATTACCTTAGCTGCTTTTACTGCTTCTCTTTCTTTTTTCTTAATTCATGAAATATCTGCAAAATCTTTGTGATTTACAGACCATTTAAGCCATTCTATTTTCACTGTTGCATAATGATAACAGTAAAATTAGAATGCCCAGACTGTCCCATATCGTGTCAAAATCAACATAACTACCAGTACCACTTAATCTAGTGAGATTTAGATTTTTCCCACTTAAATCATAAAAAATCCAGTCTCACTGCTAACAGAGCAGAAAAGTGGGCAATAAGAACAATAGTCAGTTATTTGAGGGTTTAAGTCTATCACCTCAAAAACTGGTCTTCCTCTAAACGTTTCCAGACTTTGAAGGTGAGGCTCTGGCCAGATCTGCAGATGACCAATAAGAGGAGCAGAGCAGCAGAGTGGGGTGCACATGTGTAAAGCCAGCCACGTAGTTCTGCCTCCTACAGGGCAGTGGCCTGGAGGCTGCAAGATGTCACATCTCCCTCACCCCCAGTCTGCCCTGCAGACTGAGTGACTTGCCGCACCGGCACCAGATGCAAGGACTTCATGGCTCACCTGCTTACTAACCCCATATTTTCTCACTGGAAAAATGCTGGCTTGGTTCAAGCATCCTCTGGAACTATACTGAGAGTGAGGGAGTTCATATTTCTTGGAAGAAGTTTTTCCAGAAACAGATTATAGATCAGGCCTGGGGAAGGCTGTTTAAGAGCCTTATAGACTTTACAGTACAGTGAAGACCCTTCTAGAATTACCACAGAATTCCTGCTGTACCGTATATGTAATTTTTAACATTTAAGGCAGGACCTTCATTTATTTTCCATTTCTCTTCAGGATTTGTTGAACGCAGCACTAGTTTAATCTGCTGTAGCAGTGTCGTCTGTTTGACAAAAGGGAAGCTGCATGGTATGTGCTGGAAGAATTCTCTCAGGTTAAAAAGTCACAGCTAGTAATTGTCTCAAATCAGGCAAAATTAGAACAACATTTTCCTTGTAAATGAATCATACTTTCTACACAACTGTTTCTCTTGTTAAATAAAAACACCTTTCCTTACATGTTCTACAAGTGAAAATGAAAGGTTGGTCCGCTTTTCTTCCTTCCTTTGCCTTCTTCCGCAATAAACCTGCCTGGGACAGGAAGCCTAGGCTTTTAGTGCTGTTTTCTGTGACACAGAAACATTTTCACTGCATATATGATGTCCACTGACAGATTCTGTGGTGTTCATCTGTTCACAGCTTCAGGTCAATTTATTCTATGTGTGTTTGCATATTCTGGCAATATAATTAATATTCCAGAGATGTGTGATAGTTCTTAAATGAAGGCCCGCCACTCAGACTATGCTTTTCCAGGTTACCAATAAAAATATGACAGCTGTAAGGGAAAATATTTCATGTGGCATATTTTTTTTCAGCATCCATTTTCGTCTTAATTGTCCTTGTTGAGTTGCACCACTGAACTCTCTAGCATGATAAGAACAGATACGCGCGATAGATGTTGACTATAAGAACAAAAGCTCTTCTGGATGGGTCATAATTCAGAAACGTTTTTTTTTTGGAAGAAAAATAAGTATTCAGAGGGATTATTCCTATTGGAAGTACAGGGGTTTTTTTTTGTGAAAATAGTTATTGTGTGCTTCAGAGATGAAAGGAAAACAGACTTTTTTTTTGAAGACTACATCTTCGAAATAAACATAGCAGGTAAAGATGTTTAACACAAACTTTGAACAGTAAGACATAAACCTGTGCACTGAACAATTTTGAAAGCCTTGGTTCCTATAGCATGATGAACAAGAAGTATCTGGCACAAACAGTTGGCACTGAAATATAACACAATCTTCCTGACACCACTCCACCAACACCATTCTGCTTCTTTGTCTCAGTATCTAGGGAGTTTTTCAATTAGCTCTTACAGCAAAGTTAGGTAAGAAAGCAGGTATCAATTGAGCATCCTAAGATTCCTTTTATGTCTTAAATAATAATAGGACAATTATTCAACAAATGATCAAAATCTTAATAATTAATTCATTAGTTAATTATAGATTACGTGTTTGTAATGCAAACATTGCTAAGTTATTTCGAAGTATTTTCTCTGATTTAGATTTTTTCAAAACTGTCAGTTACATGCTTATAAGAATTGAGGACTAAGGACAATCACTTCAAAACCAAGAAATATCTTCTCACACCTTTTTAAAGCTCAGCACTTGGAAGGTTAGTTTAGGTAATTTAGAAGACCCTTTTTTTTGTGATAAATCACAATAGGCTGCCTATTAAGGTGCCAAGACCTCAAGAACATTGGAAAACGCAAATGGCATTCTGCTCTTTCTTGTCAACCAACAACCAGCATTGGTGCCTTTGAGACAGCCTGAGCTGGAGCTGTCTTCCCTAGTGGAAAGGTCTTAACCAAGGATAGCAACCAAGGATAGCAGCCAACTGCTTTCTGCCCACCCTCTGAAAAACCTGCTAAGGTGAACTCTGACAGTGCAGGACTCAATGTCTTCATTATAGAAGTTGGTCAGAAATTCCACCAGTTTCTCTCACAATTTCTTTTGTCAACCACTCTAATCTCTATACGAGATTATTTCTTATGGCTTTCATCTTCACTCCAAGAAATGCAGGAATGGTAGATAAAAAGCAAAGATAACAGGAGGCAATGCCAATAAACAGTATCAGATAACTGGAGATTCATAAGTCTCACTAGAAGGTGAGTTGAATTTTCAATTAATAGAAAAGAAGTGTTTATAAAACATGGATAGAATAAAAAAAAAATGAATTGGTTGTCTCTTCATAAATGATGCAGTGCATGTTCTTTCTATATGAACGCTCTCATGAAAGATTTATGGCTAGTGCCTGAACTTGAGAATTCTTGCTGCATTGACTAACTATACAAATTGCACTCTTCTTACCTTTTCTCATTAGTATATGCATTTGCTACAATTAGCAACGCAGGCCACAGCTCAAATTGGGTTCCACTGAGGTAGTCGTTATACACACAAAGAACTTCAAAGGCTTTACAGCCTATCTATGCAAGATAACACGTTGAAAGGAAAAGAGAGCATAAGAAAAGGAAAGGTTTTTCTTAAAATCAAATATTTTTATAATTCAAATACTTTCAGACCCTCTCATTCTGGCACTCTTTTATTGGAATACCTTGTCTCTTTATTCTACCAATACTGATGTACTATTAAAATTTTCTTCCAGTTCCTTTTACCTTTTTTTCCCATTGATTATTAACAAACATTGCAACAAAATACTTTCTTGTTTTTTAAAAAACAGAGACGGAGCAACATTGAATTTGGTTAAATTTAAGCTTTTTCAGGACTAGTAATTAAAGGTTAGCACTAGTAATTAAAAAATAGGACTTAGTAATTAAAAAATAGGACTTAGTAATTAAAAGTATTTATCACTGATTTTCCACACATATATATTGCATAGGAGGAGTCAGACCTGGAATATATATAATGAACATCATAATGCTGATACATATCTGTTGAAGAGTTGACCCAATGTCTTTGAAGTTGGAATGAGAGGTAAAACCGGGCAAGTTAAAGGATTGTATTGGTATGTCTCTGTGAATGAACAGTGGCTACATTCTCTAATGGTTCCCATGGTTCTGCTTCCCAAGACATCAAAGCTGAAGACTTCTATGACCACACATCTTTTTTCATCACCCTTCTTCACTTTCCTCTGCAAAGATATCTGGGCATAGCAGGGTCAAAGTCAATATGTATATCCAGGAGCCAAGCCTGCTCTCCTCGCTGTGCAGCCATTCTTTGACTCTAAGATTCTCTCAAGCAGCTAACGATGTTGTTGAGTGAAAAAGCATCACAATTGGCCCATGAATCCTGAAATAATACAAGAAGATTCTATATGCTTTTTAGCTCTAGCTTCCTTCATGTTCATCAGGAGAGTAGCTTCTATCCTTGCTCTTATTTACAAACAGCCTAAACCAAAGTGAAAACAGTGGAGAAATAATTTTGGGGAATTAGCAATTTTTTTCCCTGAATTTACAGTTTCGTTACTTTGTAGTGAACCAAATTGTTCTTAAAATTTTTCTGTAAATTATCATTTAGGTAGCAATGACAGACGGTATATCCACCTGCTTCTTGTTCCCTTAGTAACATCAATAATATTATACAACTCTTACACTTACAGCTTACACTAAGGGATTGTTGTCATCAGCCATCAACATTTACAGTGTGAGAATACTAATGAGATCTTGCTATGGACACCAAAACACTAACTGGATACTTTCAGTAATGGAGAAATCCCTCTTAGAAAAAAAGACTATAGGGTAAATGGGAGTGCTTTACTCAGCTCTAATTTTCAGTGTCCAGTAAGCAGAAAATAATGTATTCTTTTTCTCTTTGACTTTATTTTTACATTTTCATTTTAATGCATTCACTATCTGTTCTGATTACCAATACAGATTCATGAACATGAGTTGTCATGTGGAGGTTACTTGAGTGGCCAGCTAAACATGAAGAAGTCTGTTTAACCATTTTGAGACATTATATTTCCTGAATCATTGTAATTTTGATCTTGATGAGGAATCTGGGTGCAGCACAGGTCAGCCCATTATATGGTAACATCCTTCCAGCTATCTCTGCAGCTAGTTTTCAAAACTGCAGTAGATTTGGGGGTTAAGATTTATAACAGGATCCCAGAGTTATGACCTCTATTTAAGTAGGTGAGGGTCTCTGTCATTGCACAACCTCTGCCTTGGTGCTTATGCACTCTACTCCCTGTCTGCCTGCGAGATAAAGGTGTTGTCACACAGATCCATCCAAGCGGCAAGACTGTGTAACCCCACAGCCATACCATTATGTACTCCCTACCACTGTCTCCTCTTCTTCATCTTCCCAGCATGAAGATTCATAAACCACTGGTGTATCCCTGCAGCATGCTTCTGCTTCACAGAGCACCATACAGACTTTATAAAGTGACAAAGCAGTGATCTACAAAACAGCCTTCCAAGATTATTAATCTGAAAGCTGGTTGTGTGTTTTAGTTAATTGGTGTGACTGCACTTTTGAGGGGAAACACATGTCCCCCTGCAGGAGCCCCTTTGGACTGTGGCGGCTGAGGAATCTCAGTTTCTCTCATCTGCAGCAGCACTCCTGAGGCAAAGGAGGAGGACTTCTTTCCTTTTAGAGCACTCACAGTTTACCTCATAGACCTTTTGGACTGACGTTAACACTTATTTTTTTGCAATCTATTGACAGGAAGAACAAACATATCCAAACCCCAAACTTTCAGAAATGCAACAAGAAAATTATCCTGTACTCACTGCACATATTTAACTAGAAGATCTCTGCGATCAGCTGGGCTCCTTTGCAGTTCAGGATGTACACCACCTCCAATGATTTTCTCTACTTCTGGCATTTTGCTCATAGATTTTTAAAGAAATATAACAAAAAAGAAAAAAAGATAGTTACTTTTTTTCCCCAATATCTACTTCAATACTTAAGTGGCTAAACCGCTTACCAGTAAATTAATTACGTTATTGCGTGGCAACACACTTGGAATACTAGTAAGACACATATTGTGGACTAAATCGTAACTGAATCCAATTTTATAGGAAGAACTTTTGTGCACAGAGTTGTTTTCCTAACACCATACTAAATGATAGAGTTGGAGGAAAGAAGATGCTAAAGTTTAAGGGAAAAACATTTAGAAAAAAGTATTCTGTGCTCAAATGTATTTGTTTATTCTAGAATAAACATTTTTTTTAAAAAAAATGTAATCAATGGCAAAAAAAAATAAGTCCTACTTCAATGAGGGATTTCTATTAGAAAAATATGTGATTATAGATTTTGAAAAATAGTTCATTTCTAAGAAAATTCATCTTTAAGCAGGTAACATAAGTGAAATTACCTCCAGAGGTAACATGCTTTCTTATAAAGTCAGTGTGGAGATATGAGTTTTTAAAGAAAATGTAAGACAACCATCTAATTTGGAGAGAAATCTTTTTACCATTTGGTTAGAGAGACTACTTTAACACCAAAAATAAGAAGTTAAACCTGGGTGACATAACGGACTGGTGTCTGTGTCTGTCCTTAGAAAATGCAGTTTTTTATGCAAAAGGAAGATAGAAACTGTCTACTAAAGGAACTATTTAGAAATGAAAGTGTCATTACAGAACTGTTACCTTTTTTTTAAGGTGTTTGTCAAACAATTTCAAATACAAAAATTTGGGTTTATCAGTTACTGTCCATTACAACAACAAGGACTCTTATGTAGTATCAGGGATAAAGATGAAGAATTTTTCCTGTTACAAAAAGCAAACTGTAAGTTTCATATAGCACATCATCTCATAAGCACAGGTATTTTCATTTCTGAAAATGTTATTTGAAGATTATTTTAAAAAAATATTAAAAACAAATAACAAAAAGGCCTTTATTACTCAGAAATTGTAATATAAATATAAGGTCAAATACAGTTTTCTTTCATTACTATTTCTACATTTCTGATTGAAAATTAGTTATCATCAATAAACCGATATCAAGATAAAATAGATTGTAAGTTTCACAGAAAAGAGTTTTTTTATCCTCTTGCATCTAAATTCTTTTTGGACAGAAGTCATGACAGACTGACATGAACAAACAAATCATAGTAAGATTGTTCTTAACACCCAGCTTTGCTCCTAAAAAATATGATTTTTTTTTTTTAATATATATATTTCTTCTTTAATAAAACTCAGTCATCAGCTCCTGTTCACAACGTCACTACCACTACCTGTTTCTGACAATCTGTCACAATGCATTGCAGACTTACAGTATTTACCTATTAAATGACATAATGATTACAGCCAGTTAGAGTTTTGCAACTCTGCAGAAAGTATTAATTTTATCCCCTTCCTCTACAAGCAATGTTTTTTCTAACATTCTGTAATATTCCTGGTTTATTTAAATTATTTTTTCTTTCAAAATTCCTCATAACTGAGTGAAGTGAAGCTGATTTTGGAACAGTCTGTATGTTGTTAGAAAATAAGGCTGACAAAAAAAATATTGATCTGTCCTATTGAAGTTGATGTTAACTATATTCTTTATTTAGTATATCCTGACCACATATAAGCTTGCTTTCTTGTGCTTTGAACAAATCACAGTCCATGTGAGTATGTTATCCTGATGCTCAGCTGAACTAGTAATGCCATTACAGGCATGTATTCTTGAGCTGAGCTCCTGACTATCTTGACTACAGGGTTTTTAGTTATCTCAGAGCAGAGACAGGACAATCCACACACGCTGAGAATATCTATGAAGAGATCATTACCTCTACAAGACAGCAAGGATAGTAAAATACATTGAAAAGAGTATTTTTATCCTTACCAACTAAACATGCTTAAGGATAGAGGAAGTCATGATAGGAATAAAAAAACAAAGTCAAAGATTTGATCTCATATAACTGAAATACTGACGGTGGCACTTGATAACATATAGACTTCATGGCATAGCATGGCCCACAGGAGATGACCAAAGGAAAATGATTTCTCCCCACTGCAATTTCATCCTCATAAAAGGATAGCTTTCACATAGAATTGCATGTTTTGAGGAGAAGAGAGTCTTTTTTATTGCCTTAGATTACTGTCTATGTACAACCACTTTTTAAATTATCCTGAGGAATAAAACTGGAATCACAACCATCAATTAGGAAGCTAGTCTGTCATTATTTTTTGCAGGAAAACTTTGTGCTGTATTTGAGAGATTCAATGAATAACTGTACTTTGAAGATTCCCCCCTCATCCTTCCCTCTTCCTGTTTATTTAGTATAACCAGTATAAGAATGCAATTAGAGATGAACATATGATAAAGAACAAAATTATTTAGTGTTCCCACATGTGAGTGTACCCATTTAAGATATTTTTTATTCCCACCAGAGGGTATCCTAAAAGCCCAAAACATTTCTCCAAAGATCACCTTTCAGTTATCATGTAACTGAATTGGTAATGTGAATAAAATCTATTCGCATTTAGAGAAGCATTTGATGATAAGAGATGGGATAGGATAGGCAAGGGAATAGCTTTCATTTTTCCTTTGTTTTGAAAAAGAAATATTTCCACTCTAACTTCACAGTATCACAGTATCACAAGGTTGGAAAGGACCTCTGAGATCATCAAGTCCAACCTATAACCCGACACTAACACCAACACCAACACCAACACTAACACCAACCCATCATCTAAACCATGGCACTCAGTGCCTCATCCAGTCTCCCCTTAAACACCTCCAGGGTCGGCGACTCCACCACCTCCCTGGGTAGCGCATTCCAATGGCCAATCACCCTTTCAGTGAAGAACTTTTTCCTAAGATCAAGCTGAACTTGGTAGTTTCAGATCTTTCCCTCAAACCACAATATTTTAGTAACTCTTCAGAATGGAAAATAGAAGGTTGAGGAAAAGACATAAATTATGCTTGCAACAAAGTGACCCAGATTAGAGGTTCCCCATGCATAGTTGTACACTTAAAAATGTTAAGAAAATGCCATGTGTCTTTTCTCAAAATGCTTCCAATTAAAACATTATTTTAATATTGTTTAATAAGCCAATGAGCAGTGCAATTTTTTTCCAAATTTTTCAACTTAGGTGAAGATTATTGAAATGCTAGGGGAAATGTGTTATTTGAGAAAATCTAAGTAATAATTAAATGCAATTGGAACAAGGAATTTTTTCAACAGATTTCAGAACATAGCTAAAAAATGTGCAAGAGGGGATTGCCTGATCTGGTGTCATTTGCTACTATAGCTGAAGAGAAGAAAAAAAGATACACATGGGGAAAAAAAAATTGCCTAAATTGAACAATTTCTTAACACGACAGGGGGAGGAAAGAAGTGCATTTAACACAGTCTATTAACTTTGTCATTTTGTAGCAGTTTTGCTTTTCGCTCCAGTACTCCAACTTCTATTTGATATAGATTTTCATTTTTCATGTCCCAGGTATCTTAGTCTTAATTCTCTTTTAGCTAACCTCAAGAGCTGTTTGCTGAAGAAGTGAAAATATTAATGTTACATTTATTGTGCTGTACAAAGAACAGTTCACGTGCCCTTCCCTGTAGAAAATATTGCTATTTTTACAGCATTTCTCTTTTTCCAGCTTTCTTCCCAAGGAACTATGGGTCCCTGAATGACAAGACAACAGAAATTATATGGGATTCCCTTGAGAATGAATCCGTCACTCTGACACAGGACACTGTTGTGCAGATTATGCTGAGATATCCGTTGGTCCGCAAAGGCGGTGTGGGGACTTCTCTGCCCTGCTTCTGCTAGAAGACTTCTTTTGTGCACCACCAGTTGCTGGGATAAGCCAGACTGTGGTCCACAGCAATTTAATTGTATTTCTCATTCTATAGTTTCAGAGAAAGGTTGGTATAAATCATCCTGTGTATCTGAGCGGATAATATATAAAAATTTCAAAATTGTTCTTGAGGACCTGACATTTTCATGAGCAGGGCTCCCAGACTGGCAATGCTCTTATAAGTACAAAACAGCCTTAGAAAAGTCTCCAGAGTTAAAGCGGAAATTAATATACAGCAGAGAAGAAAAACAATGAATATCAATGCAGTGGTTTTGACATGCTTGGAAGTTTGTTCCTATGGTATCTTTATATGATCCTTCCCAGAAAAAAATAAGTGTATATAACTGTTAGTCAGTACAATATTTGAGATCAATACCATCAGGTATTTCTAAAATTTGGATTCTCTTTGAAATTTAAAGACACTCCAATGATGTTATTTCATTAGGTAACATATTTTACTTAAAAATGTCTGCCTTATGGGATTTAAAGAGCCTAGTTATGTTCCAAAAAATTCAAAAACAAGACCTGTAGACCTACTGACTCAGTCAAAAAACACAGCTTTGACTGTACTATTGCCTTCCATCTCAGTCTCTGCAGGCAAAGAACACTGTGAAGTACTACAGAGAAGAAAGGTTTAGCAGATTGCTGTAATATCTCAGACTATTATTCTAAGCATGTTCTGCTCTGCGCACTTTGCTGGTTAGGCAGCAAGGCTTGTCTGCTGGACCAGTTCACACAACTTATTGCTTCTATACTCATTTGAATGATGAATTTTCCTATGACTTATCATAAGTCACAGGATAGTTCCAAATCTATCCAATAAGAACAATAATTCATCATACCACAAAATTCTTTTTGTCAAAAAGCCTCTTCTTCTTTGCAGCAGACTCAGTAGTTACAGATACAGTTGCTGATCAGGAAAATAGGTAAGAGAGAATACTGACTCCACCTACAAGCCTATTTGTATTTAAAATTGTGTTTAAACAACAAAATCAGAAATGACAAGTTAAAAAAATAAATCTATGGCATTACTGAACTGTCTATGCAGTTTTTTGTTGATGTTAAAGTCTATATTATCTTCTCAGCTGAGGTCAGACAAACTGAGATATTCATCAATATGAACCTCACACCAGTTTTCAAAAGAATATCTATAAAAGCCCAAAACATGTTGGCAGCACTTCACCTGCTTAAACATCTGTAATCACTACTTTTAGTATTTTTCCAACATAAAATGATGGCAGAATGGTTGCATTGTATTATTGGATGCCTGTCTCTAGTATAAAGCTTTCAGTAAAATAAATATTCCGTTATCCCGTCTGAAAGATTGGGTTAAAATAGAACAGGATTATTTTTTTGGCTAGCTATAAATTTTTTTCTTATATAAAATATGACTGCAATAAATGGCAAAATAGGAAGATTGATGGACATCTGTGTGTATGGAAGACAGATTAGTTACAGAGGAAAGCAGAAGTCTTGAGCAACCATAAAAGTACAGAATTGATTGCCAAGTGGTATCACATTTTTTTCACAAAATTTTTGAAGCATTCATTTCCTGATCATTGCAATAGAGCAGATGAATGGGTTTTTTGAGGGTCTCTGGCAGTGTAAGAAATGTGTCATGAACTGCATTTTTCAGAAGCAATTTAGAACTTTAAGTCAAAACAAGCAAAAAGCACAAGTATATATGTGAGTGCTGACACAAGCTTCAGGAAAAATATTCTTGAGGTTTAGAAAGATAATAGAACAAGATTTCAATATTTTCTATGTAGCAATAAAAAAAGACTAGATTTCAGCTCAGGTAAAAGGGAGGTTTTTGTGCCAAATATGAATCACTTTTCCTTTCTCCTCTCCCTGTCCTTTTGAAAATCGTACCTATTGTACATGTCAGTTTTTTTCTGCAAAGTACTGAGAGCCTCTGCTCCCACTTAACACCAGCAGACAAAAGATTTTTGACAACCTTGAAAGAGATACACACCCATACTCCTCTCACATGCTACACCTTGTATTACGAAGCCCTGCATTGCCTTCATTTTTAAGCATCTCTCAAAAGTGAAATGCTTTCAAGGTGAAGGTGATGTTTGGACATATTGGGGTTGTGGTGGGGGGGGGCAAAATGCAAATCTGGTTCCTGGTGGTCTGGCACTGCATGTCAGAAAGAACTTACAGCTTTTAAAGATGGAAGAAGGATAAAGGGAAGGAGAAGAAGAGTAATATATTCACAGTCAGGCAAGATATATTTGGTGATCTGGGAGCAGAAATAGATCTCAGGATTGAATATAGTGTGCACACAGATGACTAAGTTAAGGTCTTAAGCATAGACTTCATCCTTTAGGAATAACTAAATGTTTGCAATTACCAGGACTTAGTAATCAGTGGAGCAGACTTTTTTTTTATTCTTAATTTACCCCTCTTTGCAAGAATAAAGGTGAACTTTTTTAAGAGCTGTAATCACAAGAACGATCAAAACAGGGATAAGAAAAGGAAAGAAAGAGCGCAAATTATTTAGCCTGTAGGAACATTCAGACTCCATTCTTCAGACAGCTTTCATGAGGGGAAATGACGCCCTTGTTTTGCCCATCAAGTGTGGGCAGGAGCTAATGAGCTGAAACTTGGCTTAGATTTGTGATTTGAATTCTGTCTGAAATCCACAAAGATTTCAGAAAGATCTTCAGATTTACTGTCTTCCTTCTACAAGATAACAATTGTTTTTTATTAATCATTTTTCCTGTCTGGAATGAAGAATTTTACATTAAACATAACTGGGTCAATCGGCAGTAGTAGTTATATAGGTTATCTAAATTATTAAGAACTGAAACAATATTGTGTTAACTATTAAATGAAGACTAAAGTTTCTTATGTAATTTTTCACTTGATTTTAGTCATTGAAAAGTAAAACTCTCACATCTTAGAGCTTCTTTCCAGTTTTACCTTAAATTACTGCTGCATTATATCTTTTAGAACCACAGTCACAAAATCCCAGCTTGCTATCTCTTCCCTTAATATAATTCAAGAACTTGAAAGTAGTGAAGGTATTTTATTACCATGTCCCTAAAGCAGATTCAGACTAGTAAATAGTATTCTGCAATCACACAAGAGCAACTGTGACATCTGAGCATTTTTTTAATAATATTAGAAATTCCTTAAAAGTTTATTGTAACAGTCTGAAAGTGGAAAATATTAGGAAAATCATGGCATTGGACAGTATTTTTTTCTGGATAATTTTGTTCTCTGATTTTATTGTAGGTCATACATTTAGACCAATAACAAAAAAAAGAAAGTCAGTAGAAAAAAAATTTTCAAAGAAACATGGAGGATACCAAAGAACAATATCATTTCTTAACACATCAAACACATAGTTCTCAAATTCAGGGATTCATTTAAAACCTAAAGATCAGCTTGATTCTGATTAGAAAATATCTTTGATCCTTGTCATAAAAAATGCATACACATATCTGATAAATATATATGTATCCATGCACCCATACAGTTTCTGTGTCAGATGTGAGTAACACATATTTACTTCATGCAGAGATGAGTTTAAATCTGCATCAACACTGACTAGTCTCAAATAACTTCACCTTATATAATTATTTCAATAGAAGTAGAAACCAGAAAAGAGAGAGTAAAACTAAGGCAGTGGTTTGTCCTGAAGTTGCACTCGATGACCATAACATTATGCTGAAGATCATTACAGATGACACAAAAATATTGAAGAGGCCATGGCAGCACCTTTGTGCACTCCCTTCCCTTGCTACACCACGATAATTAAAGGCTGAGGTACTTAATGCTTTCTTTGCCCTAGTCTTTAATAATAAGGTAAAATGTTCTCTTGGTACTCAACATCCTGAACCAGAAGACATGGAGGAAGAGCAGAACAAAGCTCCACTAATTCAAGAGGAAATGGTTAGATACCTGCTCAGCCAATTAGATAATCACATATCTTTGGGGCTGTAATGCAATCTGCCCAAAGGAGCTATTGAAGGTGCTCACCAGACCCCTTTCCATCACCTACCAGCACTCCTGGCTGACTGGGGAAGTTTCACTTGACTGGGACTGGCAAATGTTAAGCCCTATTAGAAGAAGGGTCAGAGAGAGAATCCACGGAACTACAGGCCTGTCAGTCTGACCTCAATACTGGGAAAGGACATGGAGCAGATCATCTTGAGTGCTATCACACAGCACACTCAAGAAAACCAGGTGACCAAGCCCAGTCAATGTGGGTTTATGAAAGACAGGTCCTGACAAAAACAGCCTGGTCTCTTTCTGTGACAATATTACCCATTTAATGGACAAGGGACAGGCTGTGGATGTGGTGTACCTGGACTTCAGTAAAGCCTTTGACCCTGTTTCTCACAGTATTCTGATTGAGAAACTGGCTGCCATTGGCCTGGACAGGTACACCTTCTGCTGGGTAAAAAAACTGGCTGGCTGGCCTTGCCCAGAAGGTAGAGGTAAATGGAGTTAAATCCAGTTGGAGGCCGGTCACAAATGGTGTTCCCCAAGACTCAGTGTTGGGTCCAGTTCTGTTTAATGTCTTTACCAATGATCTGGATGAGTGGGTTAGTTGTATCCTTAGTAAGTTTGCAAATGACACTAAGCTGGATGTAAGTGTTGATCTGCTTGAGGGTAGGGAGTTTCTACAGAGTGATCTGAACAGTCTGTATCGATGGAGTGTTACCAGCAGGATGAGGTTCAACAAGACCAAGTGCCAGGTCCTGCACTTGAGACACAACAACTCTACTCAATGTTATAGGCTTGGGGAAGAGGGGCTAGAAAGCTGCTCAGCACAGAAGTACGTGGGGATGTTGCTTGACAGCTGATCAAACGTGAGCCAGCAGTGCCCAAGCAATGAAGAAGGCCAATGGCATTTTGGTATCTATCAGAAACAGTGTGGTCAGCACGGCCAAGGGTTATCCGGCACTGAAACAGGCTAACCAGGGAAATGGCTATGTCACCATCCCTAGAAGTATTTAAAAGATGAGTTGATGAAGTGCTCAGGGATATGTTTAGTAGTGGACAGGTACAGTTGGACTCAATGATCTCAAAGGATTTTTCTAATGAAGCAATTCTATTATTCTATGATTTGTAACATATATAGAAATATCATGTAGTTCAGAAAATTGCCCCAGAGAACATAACTTACCTTTTTTCTCCGATCATCATATTTCACACACATTTCACACCCATTTATAATTCATTTCAGCCATTTAACTGCAATTCACATCTTGAATTTTATTGAGAAAAGAACTCAAGGAAAAGGAGTCATATTATTATGATCATTATCAGTATAGCGTTTCTGGCTGTGTTTGAATAGATTGAAGCTACTGTAGTCAAATGTTGTTCAGGCTCCACAGCTGTATTATTGCTGTTGTCAAATGCATGAAGAGATTTGGTACAGTTAATTATTAGCTTATTCCCATTTACAATGTGGTAGGCTGTGATTACAACAGCCTGCTGTTTGCAATACTCTGATCTGCTGCAGTCCTCAGCCTCTTTCTGCATGCAAGATGACTCATGCTCTGCTCTTGTTGGTATTCCTTAAGTAAAAACTGATGCCGCTCCACAGATAAATTCACAAGGTGTTACTAACTACTCTTATGACATTTTTCAAAAAAGTGAGGAAAGAAATTCATGATAAGGATAAACTGCAAGATTTTGGGGCAGAGAATGGTTTTGAAAACAGAAAATAGTACTTTCCTTTTACCAGAAAAAAATAAACTTGTCAATATTAGAGTTATTCAAACCATATAGAGAGAATTTGAAACCATACTTGTCACAGCATAAGGCCCCATGCCCAGTGTGCAATTACAAACCATCTGTACCTGTGGCTACTGCTGAGCAGTTTCCTGCCTCTGAGGAATTACATTTGTTCTTAGCACACTGAAATTTCACATAGAGAGG
The DNA here is from genome assembly GCA_033558185.1 of Dromococcyx pavoninus. NCBI lineage: Eukaryota > Metazoa > Chordata > Aves > Cuculiformes > Neomorphidae > Dromococcyx > Dromococcyx pavoninus. Next base: position 2,416,927 of record JAUMJL010000393.1, read on the forward strand.
TTACATGCTTATATCAGAACCACTGGGTTCTTTTGTAAATTATATAAATGAAACCTAATCAGTATTTGCTCCCATAATTGTAGGTCCTGAAATAAAAGATAATTACAATGAATAATTTAACATAATTTAATTGGATCTTCAGAATGCTTTTATATGAATCAAGTATATATGACTATCTACAAAATTACATTCTGTCATTTATTATTTACACAGAAGTAAAACTTGTGCTTTGTCATAATTAAAGGCACAATAGCAGAAATATAATTGTAGCCATGATTCATCATGTACAAGCTAAGTGTTTTTTGTTTTGTTTTATAAAAAGGAAATATTATTTTGTGATATTTTCTTATCCATGTCCCTTTAAGGCACTTTTTCTTCCTTTGCTTCACACTATAGCTTCATAAGAAAAACAGAATTCCCAGGGGAAAAATAATATTTAAAAAAACCCATGAGGTTACTTAAAGCAAATGAAACAGAGCTACTCTTTTGATAAGATGGTGCTCAACTTGAGCACAGAGAATCTAGTCTACATTCAGGACATTATTAAAGTATTATGACTAAAGATATGAATGATACAAATTTACACAGGAAATGTGTGCTGAATCTGGATGTTAGAGAATCAGGACAGTAGTGAAAAGCTGATGAGGAATCCAAGAATGGACAGCAGCAAAAGCAGAAGTACCAAATTAGATGGAGGTTGCAGGACTAGACCCTTAAAAATTAGTTGAGATGCATCTTCTTAGCATTCTCATTAATATCTATACAGTCAGTTAGTGAAACATTTTGAACTTAAAAGGCTGAGATGCATCTCCAACAAAAATAAAATTGGAAGTTGTAGTAAGAAACACAGAGTAAATTAAGTATCTTAAAATGAAAGGTCTTATTTACCAATGTTTCCTTTTAAAAAAAAATGTTCACCACTGAGTTGTATTTTCTTACAAGCACTAAAGAAACCAGATGATGTGGAGGGGGCAGACTTCAGTAATGAATGCTGAGAAACTGAACTGGCTGTGAGAACAAAGATCACAAAAAACGCTGTGTACTGTGGACAAGAGAAAAAATACAGGTCCACAGCCTGCAATTCTTGCTGATTAAGACCGAGAGCAGTAAGGCACAGACAGCCCTGCCTCAAAAGTGAGGAAAGCAAAGCTCTATAAAAGGACCATAGGACAGCACAGAATTTGTTGAGACTTTAAACAAAATCATTGATTTTCTAAAATGAAGTCTAGATTCAAGAACTAGCTACAAGGACACTCTGAGAAAGCAGAGAGAGGTAAATAAATGTCTATATATGTTATTCTTTATTTCTTTGCTTTGAACTTCCTTTATTCAAAAAATTTAAATGGTTTATTTTAATTTCAATAAAGGAGCAATTTATGTAGTTTAGTTCAAAACCACTTAAACCCGAAAGTAGGCCCATGTGGGGAAAAGGCTTAGGTTGATCCTTTTTAGTCAGCCAAAACAATTGGTTGAGATCTCTGTCAGGGGGTGAAGGGCAAATAAGAGAGAGAAAAAAGAACCCCACAAAAGTTATGCAATCGAAAAACAATAGCATTACACAAACAAGCAGGGTATGCACAAACTAAAATATTCTTTCTGAAGGAAACTACCATCCACACACTGGAATCCAACAGAAGACAGTTTAAGGCACTATAGGACAAATAATCCTTCAGAGGTTACACCATACAATATATACTTAACGGGTATACAGAATACTTACATTTTAATTTTTATTGCACCTAGTCCAAACTAGCTTGATATACTTTAAGGTTTTCCTATTTGTATATTTTTATTTCCTTTGGTAATTTTTTCAGTGGGGGGAGGGGAGATACTTGCATGTTGTGACAGATTTCAGATGAAGGAAGCGTGGCAGTACCGACAGCAAGCTGAATGTGATAAAACTTCCTCCCCATATTTCATCCCAGATAAAATATTAAAGATATCTCATCATTTCTTCTAATGATTATTTGAGCATAACTTTAAAGAAACAGTGAAAAAAGAATTGAAGCTGATGAATAGATATTTTCCCAACTTAACATAATGTTTACTTGTCTGTCAATAACTTTAAACTAACACTAAAGAGTGTAATGGATCTTTATTATAGATCACTACTCTTACAAGAGAACATTGGTTTTAGGGCAAACTTTTAAAGAAACATTTGTAAGCGAGATTTGTGATATACCATAAGATAATTGTCAAAAAAAAAAGACCTAGGATGATGTTCTGGTTTCGGCTGGAATAGAGTTAATTTTCTTCATAGTAGTCAGTATAGGGATATATTTTGGATTTGTGATGAAAACAATGTTGATAGTACAGTGATATTTTAGTTAGTGCTGAGCAGTTATTACACAGATTCAAGGCCTTTTCTGCTTCTCACATCACCCCACCAGAGAGGTAGCTGGGAATGCACAAGAAACTGGGGGGGACACAGACAGGACAGCTGACCCCAGCAGTCCACAGGAGTATTCCATGGCATACAGTGTCATGATCAGCAATAAAAGCTGGGGAAGAGGAAGGAAAAGGGCACATTCATACAGTATTTGTGTTCTCAGAAAACCATTACGTGTAATGTAGCCCCCCCTTTCCTGGGGATGACTAAACACCTGCCTGCTGATGGGAAGTAGTGCTTTGCTTGCACATGCAACTTTTGCATTACCTATCAAACTGCCTTTACTTCAAATGTGAGGTTTAGCACTTCTACCCTTCTGACAACTGCCCAATCCCATCACAGGGGGAGTGAACAAATTGTTGTGCGGAGTTCACTGGGGTTAAACCACAACACAATGTAATCATGAAGGGCATGGGTTAAATTTGGAAGCAGGTTCAGTAACTCAGCTGCCTGGAACTTGATGCTGAGTCACTGAGTGCCACATGTGTAAGAGTAATCCAAAAGCTTTGGAACACATGTGGCATGCTAACATTAGATAATATTAAAGTCACGTAAAACAAATTTTGGGAAGTAAACCACAATGACTCATAAAATTATGAAACTTTTTCACAGTATAATTCTGATAAAGCTATTTTCTATAAAACCTGATGTTTGATCTGTTCCAGATGCATAAAAAGAGACTTTTTAAAATGAAGGTCTTCATCAAGTTCTTTCCTACGATTGCATTTGGGATACACATAAGTTTGTTTCACTTGTATCCTTCAAATAGAGAAATATACCATTTGGCAAAGCTTGTTTTCTCTTCGGTTTTCTCTGAACTGTAGTTTTCAATGGGGTCAGAAATTTATCAGTAGGAGGCCAAATCCAGTAATCCAACTGAGATGAAGTTACCACAGCTCTACGCCCACAGGTCTGACCAGCAGCAAGGCTGATTTTGCATTTATCAGCAGGATATAAATACTTTTATATACCATGTATACATGTGTATACATTGCTGGCCAAACAGTTCAGCACAAGGCAACACACAGAGCACTCACGTGAATACAAGCAGCACTAGTAGTCTTATTGTGCCACTCTTTCTTGCTGAGGAGTGGGAAAAATATACATGTATACACACACACACTGATCTGCACTGTCCACACACACTCTTACCATTTTATCCCATCTTCACCTCTATTTTCCAATGTTACTTCCTCTCCAAACAATACAGACTCCTCATTGTTCCCATCTTTGGTTCCTCCCTAAAGTGTCCCTTAATCAGCCCTCTACAGTCCTGAAATGCTCTTTCCCTGCGTCCTGCAATGTAACACTGCCCCAGGCCATGACCCTTCCAGTTTCCCTGAAGAGTCACCTGCCAGTGACTGACCTGGCATAGGCATCCCCTTGCCCATGGGCCTGGGGCCATCCCAGGGAGGATGAAACAGGATGTCATTCTCATGGTTGGATTATCAGAGTAGCCCTTTCTGCTGTGAGGTCTCTGGGCTCCCTCTTGAGTGTGGAGATATGACTTTGTTGGGCTGGTGTCTCCTGTGATGCCTGAGAGCAGCCAGAGAGAGTGCTATTTGGGCTCTCCCACCTGCCATTATTTCATTGTGTTCCTCTGTTGGGTGCAAATGAGGTTTTTACGTCAGAAATTAAAATGCACTGCTGGAATACTAGGAGGATTTCCAAACACACAGCCTTATGGCAAGTATTTGGTTGTTGGTTACCACTTTGGTGCTGTCTGGAATACAAAAAATAGCTCAGCTTTACTGAGCTAGTTGCAGGATGTTTTATCCTGAATTTTAACAAGTGATAAAAAGAACAACCTATGCAAAGTCAAGCAAACGTAATTTTAAAAGATTTTCAATTAAGCAAAATTTTCTTTGATATTTCATGCTTTATATGGATCTTTTTTTTTTGAGTGATAGGCCATTTGTAAGATGCACCTAATGTTGTAGCAAAAATGCTAACCGAGGAACATCTTCGTGATTTCACCAAAAGTAGTCTCCTACTTCTTTTCCCTTGACTTCTGCATAGCCTTAAAAATCTATGCATTGAAAACCAACAGTTTGCATAAATATAGACCATCACATAGTAATATATTTAAATGATATTTTCTCAACTTACCAACTCACTGCTGACTGAGTAGTGTTCACAGTCACCACAATGAAGGCCACAGTTGAGCTGACTAGCAACCATTTTAGCAAACTGATTATCAATGTCTCTTATTAGTCAGAGAAAATCTAGAATGCCAGACACTCCAACAAACTATAAATAAGAAAAATTCAGCCTAGGTCTTGTAAAAAGCTCTTTGATGACAGCTGATGACATTGTTTAGATGTCATGGGCTGTGTGTTTTAACTGAAAGAACAATCAACATAAAATATGCACCAGCTGGAACAATGTATCTGTCCTATTTCCTACATAAATTGACAGAACTGGTAACAACAGTTTATATTAATGGATTGCTGTGAAAGTTCATTGTCTATGAAGCTCTCAGTTGGCTTCTTGAAAACTCTTTTCTTACTTTTCAAACCAATCACTATAAAGCAATATTGACCTCTGCAGCCATTACTACGGAAGAGTCTGGGGGGGCAACTGCACATGCAAGAACTGAAGGGTCTACTATGATTCAATTTCTTTTCCATTGCTTTGGTTTCACACAGTGTTTACTTATAGCAAGAGCCTCTTCTTAAGGATGTGCAAGGTGTTTTATTTTCTCTATTACGTCAACAGAAATATATAATCTATCTTTAAACAGAGGCAATGTGTGGAAAGCCAAAATACCCACTTCCATATTCTGAAAATCAGATTATTCATTTGTAGAAGTGTATTAGGCTTTCCCAGAACTGCATATTAGGTGTACTTGGAACTCACTCTAGAAATAAGTAGTACCCTTAATCCAAATCAATCAACATAGTTTTAGTAACTGAAGGAGGCAGAGAAAAAAAACCCACAAAATATGGCAAGAAGAGTTAAAATGTACAGAAATACTGACAGATTGACTTGACAGTATACATTTCTGCTTTTCCCTTCACAACAGTTTGTTAAGCGTGCAAAGTAATACATATATATATCAGATATTATAGTGATAAAAAAGCCCAAGTGTTTTACACTCTAGCCTGAGACTTCTATTCTCTAAACTGTCCTACAATTTAATCTTTCACTGCATCTCAGTTTCCATACCCATGACTTAGTTACTACTCAAATTCAACATTTCATTAGGTTGTTCGAGGTTGAAATAAACCAACAGAACTCTTCAGTAAACTGCGCACAAGAGAGATGGAAGCCAAACAACTAAGGATCCTCTCCCATGTATTCTTAACTGAACACTGTTTCTAATCATCAGAGCTAAGGTGTTTATCTCAATTATTTTTGTTTACTTCTTCATTTGTCTTCCCTTTCAGACTCTTGCAAAGGTCAATAAATATTATAACTATCTCTTCCCTTCGTAGACTGATGGAAGAGTAGAGAAGGATGCTGTCAACATAGGAAAGGGCTGAGTAGCTGCATGTTGGGCTTTGACAAATAGGACAAGGGTTTTTTTCTCCCATATTCCTGCTACATTTCTTTTGCAAATGTGAGCTGTACAGAGGGCTGTCTGTCACTGGCAGAAAATAACACAGAGCTGCTCTTCTCAGAGCTGAAGAACAATGTCGTGTCACAAAAAATTAACCCACACAAAGTTTCTCCATATTTCTTCTGCTACTTCAAGAAGAACTGTAGAGTTCCCTACAACTCCCTCTTATATGAACTAGTACCCAAATGAGCAATCAAACACAAGGCAAAGACATGATCATTACTGAAAATGGTATTTCATAACCAGCTCTGCAGACAGTGCACTGGAATTCAGTTTCTTTTCATTGCTTTTGGTTTTTATCTCTTCCAGGATTCTTAAAGCTTTTAATTTTTAAACTTGGAACATAATCCTCTCCAATACAAGATGGCAGAGCATGCTGTACTTCAGAACCCAAAAAAAGCCACAGTGTCATTCACCCTGTCCTCTCTTTTTTACCTAAGGGTCTAATACAAAGGAATTAACTCTGGTTTAGCATTACTTTTGAAATAAATGGAGATTGTAAAAGTGTAACATAAAAAAAAATTACACCTCCCATGCACGTGCCGACTTGTAGCTGTACTCATTACAGAAATTCATTAAACAAATGTATAGTTGCATTCCAAGTCTTTCCTTTGCGTTCATTTTCTTTCATAAAGTCATCTACTGTGCATATCCTATAGTGAGAACTACTCAGTAAGGCTAACACAAGTCTGTTTTTTCTCGTAATACAGTGTTTACATCTTCATGTCTATGCTTGTGAGCTGAGCTTCAATGAAGATACCACAGATCACTGTCTCTTTCAGGGAAGAGGCTATGCCATGGTGAATAAACGTCTATATTTTTACAGCTGTGGGTGTAGTGTTTCTGTTGTAATACCATAAATTTCTGGAAAAGAAATGAGCTACATTTAGAAACTGACAGGAATGAAGAAACAAAGGCTGAAATGGGTTCTGATAAGTCCTTTCAGTTCTACTGAGTGAAATATGGAAGGAGTTTTCCATGTTATGAATTGTTGTAATAGGAGACAATATCAGCTAGAGTTTTGTAGCTATGTGCTTATGCTTTCTTCTTACATCAATCTCCCCAAAATATCTAAAAAGATTTCTGCAATAATAATATTTAAGTATTGGCTTTATTAAAAATATACAGTGGGATCCTTTATGTTTTTAACAGGTAAAATTCAAAATTTCTAGTTCAAGCAATAGAAATAAAATCATTTAGTGAAGACAATCTTTTTCCTCATCTCCTGTTATGTGAAACAATCTGCTGTTCTCCCATTATATTCTACTCTGCAGGAGCTGCAAACTCACATGTGTCTGGTACCTTTCTCTTCCCTCTCATTTTCTCTCTTGTCTTCTATGGCCTCTGGGTCCTTCCCTTCCTTACTTAAGCTGAGATGCATTCCAAAATTCATGATTTCTCCACTCCTTCCAGCACTGGAAACACATCTGTATGCTTTGAAATGGAAAAGGGTCTCCCTTTAAGAGTAAGCATTCACATTGCCTAGCAATATGAGAGATTAATGTAATAGACTAACAATCTTCAAGACAGCTGTCTGCCAAGAACTAGAGCTGCATGGCTCTTTCAGAATACCAAATCATCTAGAATATTTCCACAGCTCAAGTATTAAGGTATCTGTGGAATATTAGACTCACTGTAAATATAGCATTTAAACATTGTTTCAGGCTTCCCTCAGCTGTATTTGACTGAAACCCCACTTTTGCTATGAAGGATCCTCCCCTTTTACAAATGCAATTTCTATTTACTTCTTTCTTACTATCTTTTATAATGAAGATATTAAGCCTGTTCCCCAGGAAGGGATTCACTGCTCATACATTCAACAGCAAAAACTGTCTTCTTGCTGTTAACACAAATTGCATTTATATTACTGACACTCACATCTGATCACTTGCTATCCAAATCACTTCACTACTCTCACTAAAAATGAAAACATCTTTATTTACAAAATATGAATCTGGTGATATAAATGGCAGTGGGTTGTCCCTTACTGGACTTGTGGTACCCACCAAAGCAGCTCTACCACTCTCCTCCTAAGCTGGACGGGGAAAGAAAATATAATGAAAGGTTCATGGGTCAAGATAACGACAGGGACTTACCAGTTGCTGTCACAAGTAAAAAAGACTGGGTTTTGCCAAACAAATTAGGGTAGGAAAATGAGAAATCAAACTGAATCTCAAAACACCTTGTCCCCAACGCTCCTTTCTCCTGCTGTTCAGTTTTATTCCTGATTTTCTTTACCTCTTCCCACCAGTGCGGTGCAGAGGGATAGGGAGCAGATAGTGTAGTCAGTTCATCACACATTGTCTCTACTGCTCCTTCCTCCTCAGGACAAGGACTCCTCAGACTCTTTCTGTGCTCAGCATGGAGTGCCTCCCATGGGAAACAGTCCTTCAGGAATTTCTCCAACGTCAGTTCTCCTCACAGGCAGATCTTCATGAACTTGTCTGGTGTGGGTCCTTTCCATGGGGTGCATCCCTTCAGGAACAGAGTGCTCCAGCAAGTGTTGCCTATGGGGTCAGAAGTCTTGACAGAAAAACAGTAGCATGGGCTCCTCTCTCCGCAAGTCACAGGTCCTGGCAAGAGCATGTTCAAGAGTGAGCTTCACACAGGGTGACGGCCTCCTTCAGGTGCATCCACCTGTCCTGCTGTGGCATCCTCCATAGGTTTCAGTTGGGTATCTGCTTCTCCATGGACCTCCATGGACTACTACAAGCAAACAGCTTACCTCATAGTGGTTTTCACTAGAGGCTGCAGGGGAATTTCTGCTCTGGTGTCTGGAGTATCTCTTCTCACTCCTTTTCCACTGTCCTTGGTGTTTGCAGAGCTGTTTCTCTCACATATTGCCATTCTTTTTTTTCTGACTCCTGTTCCACCCCAGGTTGTTGATTGTTGGCTTTGGCCAGCGACAAGTGTGTCTTGGAGCCAGCTGGCAGGTTCTCTGTCTGACAGAGTGGAAACTTCCAGCAATGTCTTACAGAAGCCACCCTTGTAGAATCCCTTGTTACCAAAACCTTGCAATGTAAAATTAGTGCAAAATGATACAGGGAGAACACCATCAGTACAGGGACAATTCACATATTTCCACAGAGCTTAATTACGCAAAATTTGGGCTCTTGGAAGACCATTCTTTGAATAAGAGATACTTAATAATTTTTATTACCTAGAAGAATCACAGAATCATAGAATCAACAAGGTTGGAAAACACCTCTAAGATCATCAAGTGCAACTGTCAGCCTTCCACTACCATATTTACTAAACCATGGCCAGAAGTGACACATCTACAAGTTTTTTGAACACCTTCAAAGATGGTGACTCTACCACTTCCCTGGGCAGCCTGTTCCAATGCCTCATCACTCTTTCCGTAAAGAAATTTTTCCTAAGATCCATTATAAACCTCTCCTGGTGGAACTTGAGGTCATTTCCTCTCATCGTGTCACTTGTAACTTGGAAGAAAAGACCAACACCCGCTTCACTACAACCTCTGTTCAGCTGATTGTGGAGAGTGGCAAGGTGTCCCCTTGGCCTGCTCTTTTCCAGGCTAAAAAATCCCAGTTCCTTCAGCTGCTCCTCATAAGACCTGTGCTCTAGACCCTTCACCAGCTTCATTCCCTTCCGTGGACACACTCCAGTGCATAAATGTTCTTGTCCTGAAGAGCCAAAAACTGAGCTAGTATTCAAGGTGTAGCCTCACCAGTGCTGAGTAAAAGGGGACAATGACCTCCCTACTTCTGCTGGCTACATAATTTCAAACCAAGGTACTGTTGGCCTTCTTTGCCACCTGAGCACTCTGCTAGTTCATATTCAGCTGGCTGTCAACCTACACCCCCAGGTTCTGGGGCAGGTAGTTTTCCAGCCACACATCCCCAGGTCTATAATGTTGCATACGGTTGTTGTGACCAAAGTGCACTAGGTCTTTTTAAACCTCATACAATTTATCTTGGTCCATTGATCCAGCCTGTCCAGGTCCCTCTGTGTTGTCTTTTTTCCCTCAACATTCATACGGGATTTGTTGTCATCTACAGACTCACTGAGGGAGCACTCAATCCCTTCATACACATTATTAATAAAGATACTAAACAAGACTGGCCATAACACTGAACCCTGGGGAACGCCGCTTGTGACTGGCCGTCAATTGGATTTAGCTCTGTTCACCACAAATCTCTGGACTCAGCCATCCAGCCATTTTTTTACACAATGAAGAGTACACTTGTCCAAGACATGAGTAGTGATGTCAATCAGTGAACAGGAGTACTCACTTAATATTTTGCTTCCTAATAGACTTTAAAAATTTGGTCTTTAACATTTGCTTCCAATAATGTAGACTTAAGACCTCAGCATGATTACATATTGATTTATTTTTCCCAGCTTCAAGAACGCAGAGCGGCCCTTCCTAATTTACAACTTATAACCAGACCATTACCCATCCCACAGAACACTCTTTATATGACTGATCATGCTGATACTTCCATCCTGGACATTATGAGGTCACCTATATCGTCCAAAGATTTTCAGTCTTTCTGTATTTCAAGACATAACATACTCAGAAAGGGGCTACAAAAATAAATTCTGAAACATTCAAATTTACACAGGAACAGACAAATTTTGCAACCTTAATTAAAACATATGTTCCATTTGCTTCAGTGCAAAACTGATCTCAGCAGACACAAAATGATAACGCTCAAATTTCCAAAGTAGAAGACAAGTATAGTGGTGTTTTTCCAACTAATAGGTTCAAAATATATAATTAATTTTGTCCCCTGTTCTCATTTGACTGTTAAATCCTTCTCAATAATTTATGAAGCAGCAGGTCTTACACTCTCAGTCCCAGTAGGAATGTGATCTCCAGCTGTGGAACATCAGAAGGCAGCAAACAACCACAGGGAGCCGGGGCAGGGGGAGGGGAGAAGGAAAGAATAATGCCATAATCTTTTCCTTAAGTTTTTTGAAGCTTGATTATAATGAAAAAATACCCTAAGAAATAATCCACAGAAAAAATACTATTTAATAGTATTTAATATATAACTGGATTTGATTGATACTTATAAATATGTTATTATAAATGCATTTCTGTATAGTACAGACTATAAGGCAAATTTTCCTATTACTTCTATTTACATTGTGTAGTACTCAGGTTTTTTCCTGTTAAATAATGGGGTTTTTTGTAGTGCTGCTATAGGTGCTCAAAGATCCAAAATTTTCTAATGAAATAAATTCTTATATTTTTTATAATATACTCAATATTTCTATACTATCACAGACCAGTATTAATATTTTCATTGACTTTCACTACTAGTTTCAACTAAATACTGTATCATAAATTTTCTATATACGTAATCATTCTGGTTTTTGTTGCATGAAACGTAGATAACAGATTTCATGTATGCAATTCAGTAGGTAGGAAACTGCTGAGTCTTGGAGGTGTTTTTTGTTGTTAGTTTTTCTAAATATTATTATTATTATCATTCATGGACTAGAGAAACATGTTATTTTTCTACAAAATCCATTTCCACCAAAAAGTATTGAAGAATATGTAGTGTTAATTTTAGCTGTGCCATATCAGTCTTAAGAACAATCATATAACAAAGAAACCTATTGCAAAAAGAAGGCAGTTTTTCTTAAATTTAACCACTTGGCCAGTTCTTCTGGTAGACCCTGCTATACGATATCTGACACATAAGGTCTACATCTGAATTGAAGGTCTTAGTATCCATTCCCATGTATAACTCATAACACGATCTTATTGCAACATCTTTATGTTGCTCAGCACAATACCTCATAAAGATAGAATTGTTTAATAATCAGAGTTAATGAGTATGAACATTCAATATTTTCTTGTCACTGTGTACTACAACTTTCCTTTCATTGCCAATAATTCTCAACTAATTATCTTCTCCAAACATTCTGGAGGAAAACATCTTTAGGCAGTTTAAAAGGATATGAGTGTGCTGAAAAAAAATGCATTTTGCACATGTAGAAGAAAAAATAAAGTTTATTTGTAAACAGGTGTATCTAGCAGTTTAAACTGAAAAACATACCCGTGCTAAGCCAAGGTACAGCTACACACAGGTTCTACTATTCCACCTTGTCTCTAAGATGTTTTCCAACCAAATCATTCTATGATTCTATTATTTAATGATTAGCTGTCAATGCACTAGTTTATACTGATTCAAAAATCACATTAGCTGTTCTCAAAACATTTCTGAACCATTTAACAGTTCCATTGTTTAAGCACAATCCAAATAATTTTTAATAGGCTAGCAGTAAGATAAGCAGAAGAAAGTTCATTAAACAATGATTAATTTTAACAGGAAATTTTGAAAGCTACTTAAAGTAAGTTTGAAATTAAAAAATGTTCTATTTTTCTCCCATCTATTTTAATCTAAATAGAGTGGTTTAACTTTACTGCTTTTTATCTCACCCTGTTTTCTGTTCTTTTTCTTACAGAGGACTGTTCTCATTATATATTTCTTATAAAAATATCACACCTAATGATGGCCCAAGTGGCATAGTTAAATAGTTGATTATGCACCTCTTACGACATAAAATAACTTTTTTTGTCTGTGCAGAAAGTGCGAAGGTGTGAATGATGAAGTGTGAATAAATATATTGTGAATAATAAATTCAGAAAATTGACTTAAGGAGATGAATGCAGAAGTACTTTTTAGATTATGAGTTATAATCACATTCAATATTTTCAAAGGGGGGAAAGGAGCTCGCAATTTTTTTAATACAAACAAAACACTAACTCTTTTTTGTATATCAGATTTGGACAGCAGATCAAATTCTCAAGAACCACTTCATCAACTTTTGCTTCGGGAATCTACTGGGAGTGAAAGCAGACCTGACATCTATTGCAACAGCTGTATCTTGTCTAGGACGTAGGTGAAACCAACTAGGCAACAAGGACCCTCCTCAGACATTGCTAACCTCCCAGCTAGGCGGGCATAAAATTGTTACCCCGAAGATGTGTCAGCAGGAGAGATTAGTTTGAACCCCTGTACTCAATCTTATTGTTCATAAGTTTTAGAAGAGGTTTTTCTTTTTTCTCCTCCAAACTTATTGGAGTGTGCCCTTTTCAACTTCAAAGAGACATCTTAAGGCTCAATAAAGATCTCCTATTTAAGAAGTTGCAAGACTTTTGCCTCATCAAAGACAATAACGTTTTCAGACACCATAGCTGCAGTCTAAAGAATTTATTTGTTTATATATATTTCTTTTGAGCTACTGGAACAGAAACACTTATTGCAGTAGATAGAGTTTCCTTGATGACTTTCTACTATACCGTATGCTCTGATCATTCTGACTTTGGACTTGGTGCTGCTAATTTCCTAGTACTACTACCCAGGTTATGTGTCAGTCTGTCCTCATATTGTGCAGCACCAATAAATAACAATTCTGTGGAAAGGTCGGCTCATGGACCACACACCTGGCTTTAGACACTTACAGCTTTGTGGGAAGAGGACACCAACATGAATGCGACCACTGTAATGGAGTCCATTAAAATACCACAAACAGCATGGAATTGTCTGCTTTCGATGCTAAATTAGAGATGCTGTCACCAAATGGGAGAAGAAGTAGAGTTTAGAATCTTCTACCTCATGCCTGCAACCTTATACAAATGTTCCTCTTGGAGATGCAACAGGCAGAAATTATGATTGGGATCAATACATTGAACCAGGGTACAGCACTGGTAATTAACTATGGATGTAAGCCATAGAATTTGAACACAGATTGTACATATCCTAAATGCCAGGATTATGTTTATTGTAAACCTCATTTCAGACACACTTGGGTGTTTACACATTTCTGTAAGCCTGGGCTGCGCCAAATCTGCTGGCCTCCAAGGTAAAGTATAAACCAACTTTCCTTTCTCAAGTTTTTTACAAATATGTAGGCCAACACAGAGGGAAAAAACACCTTTGTTTCCTCTAATAGTAATTATTAAAAATGAACACCATGCCTGAGTTTGAATGCATGAAAATTAGGCTTATATTTCTTTGATTATAAAATAAATAATAAACTGAGAGAACAAAATCTTTAATAGCAGTTATCTGTCTCATAATATAAAATACAAAATAGATAACAGTGCAAATATATTGCATATTGGTCTACTCAGCAGCTTTTGATGCCTGCACTCTAACAAGCAAAACACTGATAGTGGCTGGAGCAGTGCAGGTAGAAACAAAATTTCATGAAAGCAGAAAAGGAGAAGATCCCTTCAAAGCCACAAAGATCAACGTTCATTAAAAGCACTGTAAGACTTTCTCACAAAACTGAAGCAGACCCACAACAGAAAGAGCCACATTTCTTGGCTCAGTCACGTCTTATCCTATGTTAGTCAACCATACAAATCTCAATTAAAATTTTCCATTTTCTTTAAGTGAAAGTTCCTTTAATTTCTATCTTATTTTGCCTTTCTACACCATTCTTTCTTTTCTAAAATATTGTTCCAGCCAAAACTTTGCCTCAGTGTCCCTATGGACAGATCTTGGCCATGGTCATAGCTGGAGAGAGCTTTGTATGAGACAAATTTAACTTATTTCTCTCTATTTTTAGTCTCTTTCAATTTCACACAAATAGTCACATACCTTGCTATATCTTATGGAGGTGTGAACCTCAGATTAAAAGATTTATGTGATAAGTGGATAAATACTCCAAGTGGTCCTCTAAGCTCAATGTTGCTTTGCTATGGCTTTCACATTTTGGTATCCCTTCAGAAAACATTTCACAAGCAACACGAAAGCCATGGAACTTGTCAATTTTAAAACTGTCCTGTGCCTGGGACATCCAGTAGGGGAACTACCTTCTGCTTTGCCCCGTGAATTAGATGTAATCAGAGAATGCGAAACAAGTTTGGAAGATATAGATTGCTACACTGTTGTATGTTCTAGGGAAAGGGGAAAAGGTAGTGTGTACTACCAACCTACAATGATGTAGGATCTGCTTAGATTTTATGTTTTTTTCAGTAAATGCTCATTTGCATACATCTAGTTGGACATGTTAAGACAAGGGATGGAAAACCAGTTAACAGAAATCACAGGCGTGATGACACATATAGCACAGTAGTCACAGCAGTCACGGATGGTTCATACCTTAGCTAATGGCAAAGAACACCATGTCATATTATGCAGACACAACATTTCTGAGCTATGGCCATGACTTCTCACAAAATTTTTTGTAGTGTTCTCCAGAAGCCAAACACTTTGTGAAGAGAAGATCTGTAAATATATGCTAGTAATATGATGTACTGGAATTTATAATATTCTGTTTATTACAGTTATATCTATTGGAGAGGAATCCATCTGGGAAAAAAAATATATTCCAAGCAACTTTGTGCCACTACTCACGTTTTCCATTTTTGCCTGCAAAAGAAGAGGAGCCGCTCCCTATTTCACAGAATGTTTGATGTTTGAAGGTACCTCTAGAAGTCATCTTGTCCAGCTCCCATATTCAGACAGGAATATGACTTTTGTGTATCTCTGAGGAGGAAGACAGCATAACCTCTCCAGATACCCCTACTAGTGGGGCGACATTCTGAGAACAGAGTAAACTTTATTTTCTCCTCAAATATTTCTTGTACATATACTTTAATTCAAATAAATAGTTTATAATAATTACGTTTTTCTCTTATATATAAATTCTGAAAGAAAATAAAACAAAGAAATCTTTTATACAAGAATTGGACTGTTACAGATTTCATGGAAATATTTTCGTTCCACCCATGTTAACTGATACAGTGTTTATAAAGCTTCAGTTATTGGGGAATTTTTTTTCTAATATAGCAAACAATATAATTTTCAAAGTATTTGTTTTTCCTAGTTTAAAGATCTCCATTTTTTAGAGTCTTTCCTTTACCACTTGTGATTAGAGATTAAAAGGTGTAAAAAAATTGCAGAGTGCCTGCGCAGTACTACACAGAGCTGCTACACTTACAGCATAAAATGGATTTGTAATGTGAGCAGCAGACACAATGGTACAAGTTGAAATGAAAGTGGGTTTGCATATTGAAAATTTTATAATTAAGAAATACATAATAGGGGAGGGCTCTAAAATTATTCAGAAAGGTTTTAATAGATTGCCTAAGTCCTTCAGAAGCAGGATCGTATCTATGTGTACTGTATTGCATTGTCTTATATCTACTCAGAAGAATCATAGAATCATAGACTCTTCCGGTTGGAAAAGACCTTTGAGATCATCGAGTTCAACCACACCCATCTTCTGCTAAACCATGTCCTTCAAAAACTCATCTACCCATTCCAGTGTCTGATCACCCTTTCAATAAAGAAATTCTTCCTAATATCTAGTCTGAACCTCCTCTGGCGCAACGTATGGCAATTTGCTCTTGTCCTATCACCTGTCACTTGAGTGAAGAGATGAACACTTGCTCTGCCACAGCCTCCTTTCAGGCAACTGTAGACAGCGATGAGGTCTCCCCTCAGGCTCCTCTTCTTTAGGCTAAACAACTCCAGTTCCCTCAGCCACTCCTCGTAGGATTTGTTCTCCAGCCCCATCACCAACCTCGTCACCCTTCTCTGGACGTGCTCCAGCACCTCAGTGTCCTTCTTATACTGAGGGACCCAGAACTGAACACAGTACTTGAGGTGTGGCCTCACCAGTGCTGAGTACAGGGGCATAATCACTTCCCTGGTCCTGCTGGCCACACTGTTCCTGATACAGGCCAATATATCTTTGGCCTTCTTGGCCACCTGGGCACACTACTGGCTCATATTCAACTGTGACGAGCAGCATCTCCAGGTCCTTCTCCTCCAGACATCTCTCCAGCCAGTCTTCCCCAAACCTGTAACACTGCATGTGGTTGTCGTGTCCCAAGTTCAGGACAAGAAAAGGTTAACTACCAGCAAAATAAGGAGAGTTAACACAGATTTATATGTACATAGAATTTATAGTACAGGGAGAAGCATATAATCTGAACATATAATGTATGGCATACAAAGTTTAACTGTGTGAGAATAACTTTTGTCACATCCTAGTGAAAATTTCATTTTGAAGAAAAATAATATAAAATTATGTTACAGCCTCCAGAAAAAGTAGATACATAAAGAGATGAAAACCTTAAGTTGTATACATTTGGAAGATTACAGTGAAGACACTGTACTAGTTGGGCCTTTTGTTCAAAACTGAGTTTCATACTCATGTAATAGTTCTATGGAATTTATCATGGTTTATGAACCAGAAAGTAAAGGCTCAGTTAAAACTATGTGTGGGAACTCAAGTTCTGAGAAGAATGATCAATAGAAGGCAAGGAGGAGATTTTTGATTACTCTTCCTCCTCTAAAAAACACATAACATTGCTTTTAGTGATGGCATAGCATGCTATGTTTTCTCAGGGTATAAATACTCATGGATACATTTAGAACAATTAGGCTGTTAGATTTAATAAGGGTCATGCATCATGTTATTTATGCATTTCCCACCTTTCTTCTTGGTCTTTTAAGCCCTTAATTAGCCTTTTCTTTAGCTTTACAATGTGGGGAATATGTTCAGAATCTAATATGCTCTGACTGTGTTTTACTGTTTTTGTGAATCTTAACTGGTGCTCAACTAAAACAATCAACCTTATTCTGATCTAGATTTTTAAGCAGCTGCTATTGTTGTTTTGATTTATGACAGAAAATTCTTAAAATAGGGTTTTTTTTTTCTTAAAGAAACTTCAGCAGCATGATGTACAGCTGAGCGTTTTCCCTGCCATTGCCACTTCTATCGCAAAAATAGCATTAGAAGAAAGAATTCAATTGATCCGAAATTCTGTTTCAGGTGAGCGAAAATAGAAATCTCAAGTATCTTAAAGTGTTAATTATGACGCCATTACGAGCCACACATCTGCAGAACAAGTGTTCTAGCAACTGTCATAACATAAATTTCAAAGGTATGAGAGCATAAAATTAACAGTTATAATGCTGTTGCAGAATGGCTGAAACTGGAAGTCATCTCCCAGGATCATCTAGTTCAACCCTCCCTGCACAGGGCAGGGTCACACAAAGCAGAACAGCATCCAATCAGATTTTTAGTATCTCCAGGGATGGAAACTCCAGAACCTCTCTTAGCAATCTCTGACAGTTTTTGTTCACTCCGTGAAAATATTTCCTTCTTTCAGCTTATGCCTATTGCCTCTTGTCTTGTCACTGGGCATCACTGAGAAAGGTCTGGCTCTATCATTATTTCTGCCATCAGGGAGAAATAGACATGAGTATAATCTCTCTGAGCCTTCTGTTCTCCAGGCTGAACAATTCCAGCTCTCTCAACCGTTCCTCATTTGTCTAAATGTTCTCTGACTTTTAAATATTCCTCCGCCAAGGTCTTTCTTGCTACAGATTTTTCCTCTAGTCTCAGGGCCCTGTGGCTGCTAAAGGTCAGTCTTACAGATAGTCTTATAGGCAAAGACTGAGGCAAAGAAGACGCTAAATTTATTCTGCTCCAGAAATTCGTTTTTTGAATAGTAGTTGTATTTCTTTTGGCAGAAGTTTAGTTTCTAAATACTGCTTCCTCCCTCCTTCCTCATCTATTGATATGTTCCAGGAATAATCTACAATATTATAAAATTAAAGAGATCAGGCATTCGACTAGTTAATATTAAAGGAAACGGTATATTTTTGAGTGTTCAGGATTTATTGTGGATAGCAAAGATAAACAAGGAACAGTAGTATAAAATCAAAGAGGCTTTTTGCTGCTTGAATTAGATAGTCTCAGCTTATAAAGAGATTTAATTTGATTGGGCAAATTTTTTTTGAACCACAGAGAACAGTAGTTGAGCATTGAAATCACACCTATGATTTGAAGAAGGTAGCGATCAGGCTGTCCAAGCAGTTCATGTGTATATGAATGCTGTTAAATGCGTTGTTCTCCACCTGTACTGGTTTGCGTTGCTGGCCATATGTCTTTCCATACGTGTGGATCTGCCTGTTGGGAACCAGTCTCACTACTGTCTCACTGGGAACAAGAAGTTGCAGCAGCCCCCATGTATATCAGCCAGGACAGCAGTGATTTGCCTGGAGCCTGAAGCCCAGCATACACTGCTACAAATAACTTAGCTTACTTTTTTCGTAATTCAAATTCATAATTTAATGATTTCAAAAGGCTTTAGGATCCACCCTAAAGGTATTCTATACAGCATGGATGATTTTAATATTTCGATTTTTTTTTAAAACTAGAACTTGATGTTAGAAGCAAGAAAATCCTGCCTGCTCTGCCTTCAGTTTTCCTAAGGGGTGAACCAGGAGAGGAGACTGAAGATGCTAGTTTGATTGTAAAAAACTTTGTTTAATGAGGCTTCTGTTTCCTTTCCAGTCAAGTCACCTATAGAAGTGATACCTAGGATGCATCATTTGCATTTCAATGAGATTGCACAGAGTTTGGATTCTCCATATCCCACAGAATGCTGCAGGTGTACATTTTGAACAGACTGCAGTTCTGTCCTCTCTGGACCTGACTGACTGTTCCATCCTCTCCAGTGCACTGTCTCAGTTCTATGCATGCTCTGATCTCATGATGTAACTCTTTCCGCATCAGATCCTATGAGCTCTGGAACATTTTCTCCCACCTGTGTATACGTGGCTTCCCCAGGACAGGAGCAATCTTTCTGCTCCTTTGATGAATCTACCTGACACAGCCATCTTAAAGCACTTTGCCAACTGTAAACAGACCATGCTGGAGGCCTTTCTAAAGTCAAGGTATATGATATCCACTATATCCTCCATATCCACGAAGTCAGTCATCTCATCACAAGGAACAATGAGGCTGGTCAGGCAAGATTTATCCTTAATAAAACAAGGCTGATTGTTCCAAGTAGTTTCTTAATGGGGTTGGAAATGGTTTTCAGGAGGTTTTGTTCTATTC
Organism: Dromococcyx pavoninus; assembly: GCA_033558185.1. Taxonomy (NCBI): domain Eukaryota; kingdom Metazoa; phylum Chordata; class Aves; order Cuculiformes; family Neomorphidae; genus Dromococcyx; species Dromococcyx pavoninus. The sequence continues at coordinate 2,436,732 of JAUMJL010000393.1, forward strand.
TCTCCCCAGGTGCTGAGGTGAGACTCGTAACACTTGTAGATATCAGGATCGTCCTCGGCTTTCTCAAGGTTAAGTGCAATGTTTGTGTTTCTCCAGTAAACAGGAAGTTCCCTAGCTGCAACTAAATTTCAAAGACACCCTCACAGTGGCACCAAACATCTCGGTCAGGATCCTCAAATGTATCTGTGGTCTCATGTACTTGTGTGTGTCCCAGTGGATGAAGTGATGTCAACGTCTACCTTCCCTTCTTGGGGGTACAGCCTCATTCCCACAGACTCTGCAAGGAGGCTTAGAGACTTGGGTTGCCTCAGAACAGCTCTAATCAGTGAAAAAGGCATTGGGTTCCTCAGCCTCCTCCAAGTCCTTCATCAGCAGGGCCCCTGCCCCAGTGAGCAACACACCCACATTCTCCTCAGCCTTACCCTTGGTGCTTACAGAAAACAGACTTTTTGGCATTCCTTGTTAGTTTCAGCTACAATGAACTTCCAGGTTTTGGCACTAGGACTTGCAAAGACATTGCTTTGTTAGGTCATTCAGAAGAATATAGAGACCTTTCCCATCTCTACTTCCACATCTGTATTCTAGTGGTTGACCTCCTCTACCTGTCACAACACTTTCCACAGGATCCTGGCTTTACAGGTTCCCAAACAAGCTGAAGACCTCTGTTCTTTCCCACATATCTCTCTTCCTACCCCAAACTCCTTACTGGTTGATGGAATTCCTGCTGCAGATGTAAGGGGTTTCAGGGTTGTTAGTAAAATATATCTCCAAGGTGAAAAGTGATAATAATGTTCCTGATAGTGAGATATCTTTGCATTTTTATTTTAAGATATGAACCTTCAAAACTCTAAAACCACCTGCATTTTTTGCTTCTCACTTCAAACCCACAGACTTGTGGGAATTGTACCCAGATTAAAAAGCCTGTGGTTTGTGAAAATTACTTTTAATGCAGCTGACAAATTTGAGAGCTTATTGCTGGTGATAACAATAAAATATTTTATAAAAATGTAAGCTACGTGAATGTTTCACTTCATATTTTAGAAATAACAAAAGATATCACAGGCATGATTTTCAAACATTAGCTGTTCAAAAGGGCAGTTTATGCTCCAAGGCCAATCTCATTAGTTAGAAACCAAATGAACAATGAGATGAAGGTTCATCTCTACAATTCTAATAAGAGGTCAGTGGGGGGCCAACTTAATTTCCTCCAGTCTCTGCTGAATAGCATTAGTTAGTGAAATCAGTCCTTGTTTAAGCTTGAATTCAGTTATTTCAGGCATTAATGGTTTTCTGACATCAATGAGCAAATCCGAGACAAGTATTTTAATTTCACTCAGATAATTTTGTAATTCAGAAACTTATCAAATTCTTGACGTACATGGCTCCAGATTCACAGTATCTGGATATATATTCAAATATTAGCTTAGCTGGTTTTAAACTTCAGCAGTCCAAGCAAATAAAATTTTCTGATCACTTTCGTGGTTCTCTATACAAGACAAAGAACATGTGACATGTCCTTAAAAAGATTTAAGGGACAAAGAATTTAATGTAGCTCTGCGAATTATGACATATCAATCCCAGTCATGTAGTCTAAATTTCTAGACCAAAGCCCGAACCAAATGATATGCTTCGTTGCATTGTCAGCAATATGGCATTTGTTCCTTTCTTGTTTCCCGAGCCAGAGGTTTTACAGTCTGGGTCTCTGAGAGACAAATACTGGCAAATACACTTTTGCTTGAAGAAGTCAAACCTATCAGTGAGCTTCCTGCACTTATGTTTTAGGCAATGGCCTTCTAACTTGCCTGATCAAAGGTGTCAACACCAAAACCAAACGTGCTAAATGAGATGTTCAACTTCCTACCGGTCTGCTAACACACTGCCCTAAATTATTGATAATACTCAGGAGAAGAAAAGGTCTTTGAATGCACTCCACATCATAGATTTAAAAATGCCCAAACTATATTTTTTTCCCTGATCTGGGGGTCTACAAACCATAAACAGTCGTACTTGTAAACTATCTTATACTATATTCCAACACTTGAATACAGGCATATAATTCCTTTCTACCTCAAAAAGTGAAGAGAAATCTGGCACTAAAATACAGAGTTTTAAAATCTTGTCACAGAAATTGGAAGAATTAAAAGGAACACCTGTCTCTGTGTTCACCTATTTGAGTTTTTCAAAGTAGTCTTCTCACTTTGACACTATTTTGTGACAAACTGCGTGGCAAGTAGCCAGACAAGAGGAAATCTATATAGAAAGACAAGAGGAGAGAAAGAAATGAAAAAGAAGGGATGTTTTAAGAAAACAAAATAGCAGTGCAGATTCAAGGAAGAGAAAGATTTTGGCTAAGAAGACAAAAAAAGTAAAAGGGACAAGAAATAGAAACAAGAGTTGAAATAAGGGAGAAAAGAGAAAAGGGAGAGAACAGATAAATATTGCTTAGTATTATCTGGTACTAAACACAAAGAATAACAGAAGAAAAGGAAAAGAGGAATATGGTATTAAGAATATAAGCCAGAAGGACTGTGCTAATAAAGAGAAGCATTAAATGCAAGTACATTAGAGGAAGCTGCATTAACATAATTTATAGTTAAAAGCAATATATCTGTGAATAACAAATTCATTTTTCATAAAACATTCATAATACAAACCCTGTCCATTACCTTCATAGTAGGTAAAACTCCTGGTTTACCAAAATGTCAGCTAGAAGAAGAAAAGATATCTGCCCTTTAACACACAAATGAAACTTGCATTCTTGAACCACATTCCATAGCTTTCTCCTCTGAATACTGTTTCCTTTGGCATTGATTTTATAGTTATTAAAGTGTCAAAAAACAGGGTGAAGCAAACAGAGACAGAAAACAGTTTACTTCTCTTTACCTTGTCTGCCCAGAAGCACTGCTGGAACAGAGGAAAGGGTCAAGTTTTGGTAGACGTAACACCTTTACCTGATACTAGTAAATGGTGGTTGGTGCTGGCTCTTAGAAGCACACGTTTGATGTATACAATACCTTTCTAATATTACTGTCCCCAGGGTACTAAATAAAGCAGTATTTAATTGGGTGCTTTCATAACAAAGTTATTAGCCTGAAATTCCACAAGCCTGAGCTTGGATTCTCTGAATCACCATAAATGATTTACTCAAACATTCTTAACCTCAATTTATAATCTGTAAAATTATAGTTTCCTGCACTTTGCTTTTATTCTCTTTATTTCCCTCCTTCTCTTTATTCTTTATTAGCCTTTGCTTATTAGTTTCCCTTCATGTTTCCTTTTCTGAATCTAAGTGTTCTCCTGTTCTACTGCTTTATCACCCCAGCAGAGGCCTCAACTGTGTAACTGGACAAATAATAATAATAATAATAATAGTATTGGGCTATTTCCCTCCCTACCTGAAAATAAAATGTGGCAGGTGCATCTGCCTGCCTTAAAGTATGTCTTCTCTGAGCTGTAAGGGTCAAAACTTTATCAGCTTGGAGTCATCAGCCCATTATAACTGATTCATGGAGCACTCACCAGAACAAGGATGCTGAGAATGCTATGTAACAGAGATATTAACTGTTTGAAAGCCTTCCAATCTGTGCATTAAAAGTTGACCAATAAACAACAAATGACAAACTTATAGGAAAATATTTTGTCTACTAGACCAGAATGAAAAGCAGGTATCTAAAAGAAAGAAGAAAGAAAAAATACACTACCTTATTATACTTTTCAGAGATACCAATTTCACAGTGCATGAAGCTTGCCAAGCAGCTTAGATGGTCAAAATCATAAGGGAAAGCAAGAGGGAAGATGATTGCAATGTCTTTCCTTAATCCACTTATATTAAATCAGTGGATGAGGAGTATTTAAAGGAAACTGAGGAGAGGATGGAACAGTCCTATTTCCTCTGCAGTACACTGTCATTTTAGTCTCAACTGTAAAGGGAAAGAAAAACAAGGGTGTGCACTCCAAGAGAAACGGTAAACCACGCCACAACAGTATGTGTCATTCTAGTGTTATCCATACTCATTTAGGAGACATCTTCCTATCACTGCTTTGCCAACTCATCCACCATAGTCTTTTTCACCAGCTTTCTTCTGCCAGACTGATCAAGGCTGCCTGAACTTGGGAAGAGTTGCAAGTATGACTGGGAAGGCAGCAATCTCTAATCTGGCTCAGGAACGCTGGTCCCACTGTCAGATGCCAGTTCCTGAATGACAATTCCTCTTATATTTCCTTTTTTGCTCTTGGAAAGGGAAATACAAGTTTACAATTCTGACAGTCACAAAAAGAACACTCTCCTAATACACTTGTTTAAGTAAGTTAGCAAGCATGGAAATGATGAGGCAAAGCTTTTCTTCCTGTATTACTTGAGTAAAACTTGAGATTGAGAACACATTTGCTCTAGATTTAGTCTCTAATTATTAAACATGTGAAAGTAGAAGGCAGATTATTTTAATTCAGAGGCAGATGCAATATAAAAGTAATTATATATTCCTAGCCCTTAATTTAATATCCGTTTTATTTACCTTTCTTGCACTTCACTTCAGGAATTTCCTTTGGTGCTCTTCTCTGAAAAACGGAAGAGTATTCTTCATGTCCCTAATCGGTCATAGTACAGAGTGATCTTGAAACCCTATTCTCTGCCTAGTCTTATCAACATGTTAGAGAGTTCAATAAATAGCTGGTTTAGAACCTCATAGCATTTTGTATACAGTGGAACACTTTAGAGCAAATAAAATAGTGAATATGAAGAAAAAAATAAGAAGTCATTAGTTCTTTCTGTTACTCTTCCTGACAATGTTCGCTGACAGCTCACATCAACAGCCTGGTATTTGAATCCATGAAATCCATTCAAACCCTACAGTAAATTATATATGAGTGTTAACTTCCAGATATCCCAAAGCAGATCAGGAACTGACATTGACCTTGACTGCACCTTTGCAGCTCTACAATGACAGGTGCAAAATTGACTATACACAGTTCTGCAGAGCTGTGCAAAATATGGAATTGTTATTAAGTGCATGTAATAACACACCAGGAAGAATATTGCCTGAAGTTGGGGGTTCTAACCTGAGCTTATCTTGATTAAATGACTAAATGGATGGTACCTGATCAGAATCAGGATATTTCTGTTACAACCCCTCCTTATTGATTTTCAGGTTGATAGTGCCAGCTTGCCTATTTTGAAAAAACATTTGTAGGTCTGTGTAGTGGATTTGAATATAATTGAAAAAAATATCCTGCAGTCACACATAGGTCAGAGCATTAGGGAAACATAGATAGGTCTATTCTATCTTTAATCACATGTAAATGATTTTTTCTCTCCTATAGGAGAATTCATTAAATATTGAATACTGTCTGTTTCCATTTGCTACTCGCTAATGACAGAGGACCATGTAGCTCTATTTTTTTTGTACTGTGCAATTTTTGTCTTGATCATTTTATTTTATAAGCAGCTATGATTTCCAGGAAGCTGTCAACTTGTTTGGTTCATTTTTTTTCCTGATTTCCCTCATAGAAAAAAACTTGGTTTGACCAACCAGCTGATTTAATGTCACATAAAGTGTCATGGTCATTCATTGCACAGTAGTCATTTCTGTGGCAGTTATACGTTGTATTTGCCCTTAAGGTCATTCCATCGCAAAAGAAGTCTAACTTATTTTCCAAAAGAATAGAACATAGATTAGTCATATTCACTTTTCTTCCTACAATATACAGTTACTGGTTATCTCTGAGGTCACTTCAAGGTGTCTTACAACTTGCCTGTAACAGGCTGCCTTGAACACTCTTGCACCTATAGATAAACAAAGAGCCAAAGAGCCTTTTTAATAAAACTCATGAGTTCTTAATTCTGATGCTTAGATAAGATGTCAGGGATGCACCATCAAAATGCCCATCAAAATTCTAGAAAAAACAGAGACTGTTGTGACAAAAAGGCAATGGTTTAGGTGGTAATGAACTCATGTCTTATGAATCTTATGAATCTATTCATATCCTCTGAACATTTTTATCTCTAGCTAGCTTTCTAATTCTGCTAAAACACCTCAAAAGTAAAAAAAAAAAACAACCCTCCCCCCCAAAAAACCCAAAGATCCGTTTATCATAGGATGTAAGCAGAAGGAAATTTTGGACGATTATCACTCTTTCCTCTTAATAAAAGAGGAAATACTGGGAAAAGGTAGTGGGAAGAGTAAATATCTCTATAGATTGCTGCATTCCTTAGAAATCCCTAGGTAATTGTTAAGACATAGTATCTGTGGGATGGGAAGCTATAAATTGATAATAATCTCCAGCTGTTCCTTTAAAAATGTTTAACAACTTGGCATTTCCAAACTTCCTGTATCAATGTAACCTGCTAAAAAGAACTTGCAAAAAAACTTTGCAGATTTCACTCTAAAATGACTTCTTTTCTACCACTTCCCTCAGATGTCTGTCCATTAAAGTTAACTTTAAGGGTATGTATTCCTTTCTTATTTACCCAAGTGTCCCATGCCCCCTCAAATATAATGCAGTGTGTAAGTCATCGGTCAACAATGAGCAAAACTAGAGCATCATAACCAGCCTTTCAAGAGCTGGTCAGGAAAATGGGGAGAGTGGACAAACAAAGATTGTGTTACACTGTGAAAAAAGATCTTGAGAAACTCATTCCTCTAGGATTTTATGAATGAAAATAATATCCTCTATGTAGTCAGTGCACCCCTACACTAACTACAACTTACGTGAAAGTATGTTATAGTGATCCGGTTTGGATCAAACCTCCGATCTGGTTTTGATGGCTAAGGAGTTAGCAGGAACTCTGTTTTTTAATATTATAGATTTCATTTCAAGAGGCTTTCTTTCTTACCAAGAAAAAATCAGTAATTTATCTTCACAAGCGTAAGTTTTTTCAAGTCTAGTCTCAAAGGATGGAGGTCTAACTGACCAAAAGAAGGCAAAACACTCAAACTAGAACAGATACAAGGTGCTGGAAATTAGGAGAGCTGTCAAACCAGTTGATTTTCAGAGGCAAATCTACACCCAGGATACAAGACAAAGAGCAAACACCCAGACAAGAGGCAGAGTTTGACATAAAAGTTATTTGCCACAATAACTACTCAAAGACCACCAGCAAGTTAAGTTAGAGTTGCTGCTGCAGATTCTGGAGAACAGTCAGCCTGAACTCTAGTACACATGGTTACTGTATCTCAGGGGAAAACTTTACTAAAAGTAACTCCCAACAAGACTTAGCTGAAGGGCATTTGAGGAAAATCCCACAAGTTTTGACTTGTCCAAATTAAAGCCATTTCAGTATAAACACATGGGTCTGAGGGAGGCAGAGCTGTTTATCAGACACGTAGACTCAATTTGATCACAAATAATTAGGTAAGTATCAGGGAAGCTATCAGAAGCTGTGCTAAAACGCTAAACTGAAGTACTGAATGATATTGACTAATACAAACCACAGGTGTGTAGTTTTAATTGCGAATACCTACAAACTGAAATAATTCCAGGTAATAATAAGGCAAGCACAAATATGCACACTGTTTTAAAATAACAACTTTTTAGCAGTTATATCTTGAATGTAAAAAAGCAGTGACTTAGGTACTTTGGAAACCAGTTGCCAAGTTAATACCTTACTGTGTATTCCAGTCTGATGAATAATATCAGTATGATCTGGTTGTTTTACAAATAGGTAATTAGGTAGGGCAAAGAAGTATTTAGGAAGTTACAGAAGTTCTATTTACAGCATCATTAGAAAAAAGTAGCTCTCAAGACAGAAATGTGTACCAGTCATGTCATTGAAATCCTCCTTTATATCTATGATTATGCAAAACAAGGAATGGAAATAACTCAGAATAGAAATTAAGTAAAAATTGGTGCATTACCTTTCTTCAAAGGACGTAAAAACAAACATGGAATGTGAAGGTTTCATTTTCCAATCTTATTTACTGATTTGTATGCAGGAAGGAAGATCTTAAACAAAACAAAATACCTGGTAGTGACAAAGTAAAAGAAATGTATCACCTGGAGATTTTGAAAAAGAATATGAGTGCAACACACAGCACGCAACAACAAAGTACACCTTCACAGTATGACAAGGTTGGAAAGGACCTCTGAGATCATCGAGTCCAACCTATAACCCAACACTAACACCAACCATCATCTAGACCATGGCACTCAGTGCCACATCCAATCTCCCCTTAAACACCTCCAGGGTCGGCGACTCCACCACCTCCCTGGGCAACGCATTCCAATGGCCAATCACCCTTTCAGTAAAGAACTTCTTCCTCACATCAAGCCTAAACTTTCCCTGACGTAGCTTGAGTCCATGCCCTCTAGTTCTGTCACTGGTCACCTGAGAGAAGAGACCAACCCCTGACCGACTACAACCTCCTTTCAGGTAGCTGTAGAGAGCAATGAGGTCTCCCCTGAGCCTCCTCTTCTTTAGACTAAACAGCCCCAACTCCCTCAGTCGCTCCTCATAGGGCTTATGCTCCAGCCCCTTTACCATCTTCGTTGCCCTCCTCTGAACACATTCCAGTATCCTGACATCTTTCCCAAACTGGGGGGCCCAGAACTGTACACAGTATTCCAGATGAGGTCTGACTAGTGCCGAGTACAGGGGGACGATAACTTCTCTGGTTCTGCTCACCACACTATTCCTGATGCAGGCCAGAATGCCATTGGCCTTCTTGGCCACCTGGGCACACTGCTGGCTCATGTTGAGCTTCCTGTCAACCAGCACTCCCAGGTCCTTTTCTGCCTCACTACTCTCCAGCCACTCTGTCCCCAATCTGTAGCTCTGCATGGGATTGTTGTGTCCAAAATGAAGTACCTGACATTTGGACTTATTAAACATCATCCCATTGGAATCGGCCCATCTCTCCAATCTGTCCAGGTCCCTCTGCAGGGCCATCCTACCTTCTAACAGATCAACCCTTCTTCCCAGTTTGGTATCATCTGCAAACTTGCTGATGATGGACTCAATCCCCTCATCCAGATCATCTATAAAGATATTAAACAGGACCGGACCCAACACCGATCCCTGGGGGACACCACTGGTGACCGGCCGCCAACTGGATGAGACACCATTCACCACCACTCTCTGGGCTCGGCCATCCAGCCAATTCCTAACCCAGCACAGAGTGCTCCCATCTAAGCCACGGGCTGACAGCTTCCCTAGGAGTCTACTGTGGGGGACAGTGTCAAAGGCCTTGCTAAAGGGTTTTAAAAAAACCCTGAAGCTCTCTTTAACATGAGAATTGAGACCTCAATATAACTGCAGAGATTTAGGCGAACAAAATTAAAGGTGCAGTAGACATTGATATTTCGTGTAGAAACAAACAAATCCCTGTGGGCAAAGGTATGCTTAAAATTGACAAAAATAATTAAAGTTCTTACAATCACCATGTGCCAAGTTCATGACACTCATCATCTTCAAGTTCAAGTTAATTCAAGGTAAATACATCTTAAAAAAGCATTTGTACTTTCAAAACTGAATGACAGCAAAATTTGAGCAATGGATTTTAACATTACTACTGAGGAGTAAATAATGGGGCAGAAAATACAGGTGAACTGAGTTATCACAATAGTCTGTCTAGAAGAAGTTTGACAGTGTTTTTATTTTTTGCTTTTATTAGAAGTAATTGAAGCTCTTAATTCATACACAGTTTTTAAAAAAGACATGTCATGACTTTGGGTTTAGTATACCATTTTCTTCCCCCTCTAATTATTTTCCCATCCCCCAAGGCAGCTCAAATAGTAATTAATCTTTAGTTTTACAAGAAATAAGAAAGTTGGGGAAAAAGGAATAACACTGCTTGCACATGTTGTAATTTGATGTGTAACTGCCCAGAGGGGCTTTTATTACAATGCATGCGTTAGATAAAATTAATCCCTACAAGTACGCTGTGTTATTCGTTCAAGTTAGGAAAATTAAGCTCAGCCCTCTGGAGGCAAACTGGAATTAGTGTAGTGAAAACTCATTCTTCAGTGAAGATGTTCTGACAATACTCTTCTCCCTTTCTGTTACTTGTGCCTCTGGTTGCAGCACTCTTAATCATTCCCTGCTGCTTTCCCCTGAGTTCTGGCTATAACTGCACTGCGAACTGCTTAAGTGCTTCCTCACACTGCTTCTATTTCTTTCCCTGGTGCGTTGAGAAGTCTTTAGTGGATTGCAAGCTGTCCCTGTCAGAAAGGTGTTAATTTTTCTCAGTGATCTTCTTTCCAGCTCCTCTGTAACTGCTTCATACCCTCTTCTTCTACAGCAATACAGGAACTCCCTTCTATGGATCTATAGAGAAGGAGACACCTAGTTGAGCAAAGCAGGGATTCACTGTAATTTACCATGCTTCTTCGCGAAAGCTTTTAAATCTTAGCAAGTGAGCAGTACTGAGAAAGCCCACATTGATCATTGTGTGTTTACAGGGATATTTACCCGATCCGAGACTACATAAATGCTAGGTAATATTTTTACATGGTTCTCTGAATGAGGACCTGCCTCTGAAAACATAAACTACTTATGTCACTATGCATCGGTACAGACAAAACCTACTTTCCTGGTACCATTTAATAAGACTCCTATGTGAAAACTGTGTTCAGGCATAGGCTTTGAAAAACTTAAGAACATATTAAAACTTTCCTCAATGAGTAGGAGACAGCCACCTCAAAATTAAGAATTCTTGGCACAGAATTCATCAAATATATCAGATAGCATGGTCAAAGCAGTCATCTGGATTTCTACCATGATTTGATCTGCTAGTGTCAAAAGCACAAAATTAGCTTTGATACTGCTCTTTTGCAATTAAACTTGGCATGTTAGCCATAGAACAATCATTATCTATTGTCTCCCCCTAATGCAGGAGCCACTTTCTCTCAGTCAGCTTGTTTCTTCTTTGAGCACAGAAAAACCAATATAAAAATAGATGAGCTTTTTAAGTTGTACTTTATTAATGAAACTTTGTGTCACAGAAGAACTAATATGGCATGTATTGAATTTTAGCATATGTTACTCATGTCAGTCACAGACATTAATTGTTAAGAATCTCATGTTTCTCTCTGTATTTATGGAAGTGTACTTTTCCCACTGAACATTTCATCTGCCTTTGAAGCAGACTCCATGGAATTTACCTGTAATTTAGACAAGGGAATTGGAAGTTAATGGTTGTTTATCTTCCCTCCTTGCTGTGTTCTAGAGAGGGCAGAACAGAAATTATTTTGGATCATTAGCATCCTTCATCTATAGCACTCTTTTCATTCCAAATTGTTGCATTATCTCTGTGTCATTTTTTAAAACCCTCAACATTATGGTAATATTTAAGTTAGTTTCCTGGCAATCAGCTGAAATCTCAAACACTTGTTTTCAATATTTATTAGTCTGGGTGTGCTGTGAAGTTCTACTTTAAATTGTATCTGGTTCTGACGCTCTGCCTTTCAGGACTGTAAATAAAGGACTAGGAGCTCAGTCTTCTCTCTACACCCTGAAATAAATTATTTAGATCACCTTGGAAAGATCACGCCAATCACATGTGTATCAGTACTGTATTATAGGGTTCTAATCCATCTTATTAAAGAAAACAAAAGTCAAATATTTATTATTATAGATATCAATGCATGATGTGGACTTAGTTTTAGAGTAAATCCATCATTTACGATAATCAGTCCTGCATTTCTCTTCCTTATCAGCACCATTGTACAAAAAGAAGCATATGCAACTACAGATGAACAAGATTTTTTATCTGTTAATACATCCCTCTGTAAATGCAGGACTACCAACATTTTTGAAGCTTTTCAGAAGTACTATGTCCTATTGATTATTTTATAGAAGCATACTATTAGGGCCCACTCCACTGCTTCCAGATTGCCCACGCTCACAGACTTGCTCAGTTAAGGAGGGGGACACAGGTCCTTTGGTGTCTGCACGGCAAACTGGAGATGACAAACCTCCCAGGGTAAATCCAAACACTGTTTATTTTGGGCACAGCCAAAACAAAGAATCAGTATTTATCTTAAACACAGCCAAAACAGCAAACTAGTATTTCAGAGAGGGCCAAAATTCTGGGTATGGCCATAACATCAACTAGGTATTCATTTTGGACGTGGCCAAAACAACAGATCAATATTTTGAACACAGCCAAAATACTGGTTTTGGACAATATGGAAACAATACTGGTTTTGGACACAACCAAAACAACCAGATCCCAATCTGTTCAGATCATAATCTGATCCCCTCAAGGCATCTAGAGAAAACAATACAATTCAGATCTGATCCGAGGCACAGTAGTGCCATGGAAAACAGAAGTAAAGGAACAAAAAGAGAGTGAGAGAGAGAGAGAGGGAGAGGAAAGGGGGTGGGGGAGTGGTAGGAAAACAGCCACTACTCCATGGGCCTCTGGATAATGCGATCTTCAGGAGCACGTGGTCTTGTGGTTCTTCTGCAGCGTCTTCAGGAAGGTTCCATGGGATGGTGGGCACGCAACGGCTGCCTTCTTGGCAGGCTTCTATACACAGAACAAGTCCATGCCCTCTCCCCTAACGTGAGGGGGGGCCTTGCTGTGATAGTTCTCAAATTGGTGCATACATAGAGGCTTCTTAGTGAAGGTTCTGGAATTGGGGTTGGGGGCTCCAGGGTCACTGGCAGTTCAACAGACCCTTGCCACAATAACCTCTGCCTGAATCGCCTCCTCAGTCAGGTGGGGGGGGCAGCACCTGCTGCTGCACCTCCTCCCCTTCCTTTGCAGCAGCACCTTCAGCCCAGCAGGAGCCACAGTACTTAAGTTGTTAAAGACAATAATACAAGTAGAGTCAGACGATGTTGAAGACAATACAAGTAGAACCAGTCGATGTTTAAGACAACAATAAAAGTAGAGTCAGCCTCTATACATACTATCATACTAGGGAGGTTCTTTTGAGTATTTCTTATTGTTACTCACCTTTAATAGCTTACTCTTGTCTAGGTCACATTACACCAGTGTTCCAAGGATGGACCAAATATAAACGACACAAAAATAAAGTGTCATCTGTTGTCATGGATTCCTTTGGATAAACAGGGATAAAGCAGCTTCTTTAAACCTTCCTTTGTTTTTTTTCTATTGAGCAAGTTTGAGCTTGCTTCCCATCAAACTCTCCAACGCTTAGTGAAAGCCTCTTCCTACTTCCCCCTTAGGTAAAGGAAAAAAAACCCATAGAATACTCAAGATCCCAATCTGGGATCTGATATAGAGAAACATTCATTATAGACCCATTTGACTACCCATTAACGCAGAAATGTGCGTATTAATCTCCGTATTGACAAGTGGTTTGCTCTTTTAAATGTATTTGAAGGGTCTTACAAGTATTTTTCTTTAATTGATGAATTAAACGAATGCTTGCAATAATGAAACATCTGGAAATATAAAGGTGTACAAGAAAATAATATTTTCTATTAGTAATCACTGTTTTATACGTCTTCTCTAAAAGACATTGAGAGAAATCTTTAGTAACCCAACTAAATTGGAAAGTACTTCATGCTGTTTAGTTATGTACCTAATAGATTTAAGAACAGTAATCTTTGTGTCTATGCTTCAAAATTTAAATAACTAGCCAACATCATGTCAAGACACATATGTGCTTCTTGGATAGCAAACCTGGTTTCAAGACATCATAAATTATTTTAAAATGTCTTAAACATACTTGAGCTTACATTTATCACAAGATTGAATCAAATAAATAGCATTTACTGTACTTCACCATCATATATTACCTATGATAATTCAACTATTTGTAATCATGTAAAAATACTGTTGGCTGTGGAAATACAATTGGATGCAACTAATAGGAGTATTTGAAGAAATGAAAAATGAGGAATAAAACGGTTCCTTTCTGTAAGTAAAACAGATAGCAATGTCTCTGTACCCTTTCTAAAATACAGTATGTGTTAAAAAATCACTCCAAAAGGCCTCTCTATATCTTTTTAAGAAGATATTCTTGTGGTAAAATCCGAACGGGATGTACTGCAAAGGGCACAGAAATGGCTGATTTTGCATTTGTAGGCACACTTGCAGCAAAGTTCAATATAGGCTCTTCATTAAGCATGAGATTTTAAATAATGAATAATGTAGCAGCTAAGTAATGTCGGATACTCACTGACCTTTTAGTTCATCTTTCACAGACTATAAAAGCAATATCTACTGAAAAGACCTTACACTTCTTGATGATATTTGATATGTTAGACACAAATAGACAACAATAAAATGAACAGAATAATACAGAGAAGAATTTCATTTAGGAAGCATATCCCTATATACACATGTATTTCCCAGGTCTTCAGGAACTATATATTTTAAAACAGAAATAAAGTTTTCTAAAAATAAATCTACTTTGTGCTATTTCAGTGTGTATTTCTCTTTGCATTTCTTTGCAGTCTTGAAAATTCATAAGTTAAAATTCTGAATTCTAAAATTCTAAAAAATCTAAAAATTTACAGGCCTAATTTGAACTTCTCTATGTGCCTTAAATAAAACTGATTTTGTGTTTTTGAGATTTTAGTGCAAAACCGTGTGATATTCTCTACTTCTGAGCCCAAGACACCAGGAAACTGGACAAAGAAACTAAGATAACTGCCACACATATCAATTAGCATCAGTAAAGGCAGTAAAAAAGTTAAAATTCCATATTTTGCCTCATGAAGAACACAAAGCTACTTAAAAAAAAAAATGCAAAAGAGTACTCTTATTCAATTTCTCCAAGACCTACTACCTTTCCTAGGTTGTAAGTCAATTGCTTTTTCACAGACGGGATTTTCACAAAAGGCAATTTTGGTTATGACAGCTCCAGTACAGACATATTTATATCATCACTGATGAAATGAAGATTTCCTAGCATTCATCCTAAGAAGAAAGATGCAAATGTGGTTAAGCATTTACAAGTTTGAGGCACTTGCTTATTGTACAACACAAAAAGACACACATTTCCAAGTGTTAATTACCCCGCTATAAAGACAGCTTTAAACATGCATAAGCACACTAAAATACACTATGAAATGCTTTTATAGAGACTATTTTTCTGAAGACTGCAGTTGCTTTCAGATGTAAAATACATTACCACCCCCAACTTTACAATATCAGTTTGTTCACAGTGTACATCTTGCTTCTGAAGTAGTTTCTTTGGGATATGTTGAAAATAATGAGGACACTGTAACTTTGTTTGTAAGATAGTTTTTCATTCATCAGGTACCACAATGAGCAAAAACAACAGACATCATTTGTGAAAGAAATGGAAGTCTGTTTGTGGACTTTGGATTAATTATTATAAATAACAGGTCTGTCATCTTCATTCGTAAGCAGTGGATTAACTCTGCCATAAAGGTACATCTAGCATAGATTCAGTCAAATCTATCAGCATAATTGCGCCTGAACTATTTTAGGGTGATTTTATGTCAGCTGTTTCTCTGTAGCGTGGTGCTGGGAGAATTACGAGCTTGATACCTGCAGAGTAGCTACCAATGGATGCTGTGTACTATCCACTCCAGAGGATGACTGCTGTAGTCAGCTCCAGTTTGGCATGGCCACAGCTAGATCCAGAACAGGAAAATCTGCTTCCCCTGGCCTGCCTGAAGCAGATTTCTTGCAGCATACCAACAGCACGCTCACCAAAGTTCTAGGTTCAGACACTGCCCAAAATCAACACTGACTCCTTCTACACACAGGCAAAAAAGCAAACAAAGTTTCTCAGGAGAAGAATATCACATTAAAATTCCCATCACAAGAGATACTGAGTTTTCAGCATCCAGGGCAGTTGGAATAATTTTGCAGCCGAAGGTATTTTGAATAATAAAAAGGAAACAACAGCACTCATTTTATTTAAAAGAATCATGTCTATATTCTACATTATAGTCTATGTTATATTTTAGATGCACTTAAAATATGAATTTTATATATCTATATCTAAATATAGATATTAACTAGATTTTTAAATTGCATTTGGCGTATGGTGTTGTAATTTCATAAAGAAAAGAAAGAGTTGGTGGATTTCAAAATGACTAAAAACACCAGGAAGGGCAGGAGGATGGCAGGAGGGAAAGAAGACAATAATAATGTATTACAAAACTATAGGCAGCTAAAGACATGCTGGTATACTACAAACGGCATGTTTCAGACTTAAAATGGTCCTTTAGAGTACACAGCCCCATACTTCCCTGCAGAGTAGTAATGGTGTCAGCATGAGGACAACTCTCTGTTAGTGAAGGTTAAACAAAGATAAGATGTGATCACAATGTATGTACCTCAGCGGCCCTCAGTTCAGCCTCTTTGAGAGTCATCATGATAAGCTGTAGGTTCATTTTGATCACATTAAGAAAGTGACTGAACAGAAAATAGGAAGAAACATCAAAAAATAAAGAGAGGGAAGAAAACAATCTGTTATGGGCAAGAAAGGGTCATATTGATATTATCAAACATTAGAACTGAAATACGATTTTGTTGCCTTAACATTCTATAAAATAGTTTCTATGCCAGCAAACCTATTACTAAATTATTTTCAGTAAAATGTTTTCTGTTTCTTAGTGTGCTTGGAAAATATCAAAATTGGATTCATTATTGGATTCATTATATTAAAGTTCAGTTCTCTTCCAACAAAAAAAATATAGCTTTTAGATTAACAAAATATATCCCTTTTCCACACAGTTATACACACCAAACCTAAAGTCCTTATCTTGCCTTAATTTCTCACTTTCCACTTGCAGGGGAAGAACAGAGTAAGTGATTCTGCTTTTGACTTTTAAACACAGTTAATAATTTTTGTTGCAGATTTTTTTCATCCCTGTTTTGATTTGTTTCTGAGTTACAGCATGACAGCACAAATCTTAAGACTCACAACAAAGCAAACTACAAAGTTGACAATATCGTCATGGCTGAGCTCATTTTAAAATAATAATAAAGTAACAACAAGGCAGGCTCTACTTCCAGTAACAGGTTATTAGCAGAGTGCTGGGATGAGGTGTCTCTGAATTGCTGAAGTTTTCCTGTATTTTAAATAATTTTGTGTCACTATGGAAATTCTTTGAATGTGTTTCCTTTGTAGCAGTACTCGTTTATGGAAGAAATACTCTCCCCAGCAGCCAGGATGCTCCATTCTCATGTGTGAATCAGGAGATGGACTGAGTCTGACTTCCAATGAACAAGGGCAGTAACACAACCAAACCCTGTCTAGAGAGGTCTTTGGCAGGGAGTCTCCAGATTCATGTGTTTTTTAAGAAGGCAGAGATTCAGTTTCTTCCCCCTACAGTGCTGGAAGGCTCTCTTTTACCCCTTATGGCACAGTTTTCTACGTATTTTTTCTTGGTTTCAAGGAATATTTTGATGGGTTGCACTGCACCTGGACTGAGTGATGATGTGGCACAAGTATGTAAGTCAGGTGAAGGTTATACAATTGTAATTGTTGTTACTGTGGTGTCTGTTGAGGTGGTATGTTTGTGGTGCCTCTTTCAGTGCCTCTTGTGCCAGAATCCCAGCTTTTCTTAGACAGGAAGCAGAAGACAGTATGGTAATATTTGTATTAAGTGGTGTCCCTTATACTGAACCCGTGCTTTCACCCCAGTCAGTCTAATTCAGCCACATTCATACCAATCTCCTCTTTACAACTTCTTTATGAAAACATTCTGATTTTGCAAATGAATCATGAAGGAAATGATCACAGAATGGCACAGCATACTGACAACATGTTCCTATTTCTGTCTAGTTTTAGATGATGCTTAGGAAATATTGCCATTTCTTCAATATGCTCAAAAAACGGAGTGAGGAATAGAAACTGCACAGAAGTGTCTTGAAGAATGTCAGTGAGTGACTAGGAATGAAACGTAATAAGTTTAGATGGTGCATCTTTTTAACCATGTGCCAGACTTGGTGGCAATTTGTCCTCTTAAAGCTGAACAATGCTAGAATTAATGTTTGATAAAATAAGTACTCAAACACAGTTTGTATAATAAAATCTTCATCAACATCCTGTGAAAACATTTGTTCTCCTAAGAGGAAGCTATATTTGAAACAAATCAAAATATCTCATGGTTTTCTTGTCTATACCAACAGGGAAAATGAAGCATACCTATTTTAATCCGTATATTTACCCTTTGTAAACTCCATTTAAAAATAAATATTCCATTCCACTCCTAAACAAATAAAACAAACAAAACAAAGTACAGTTCTTTGAAAATTATTCTCAAGAAGTCTGTGCCCTGTCAAATCTTCTTAAGCTTTTGCTTAGATAGCTGATTTTTTTCTTTTTTTTTCATTTTATCATAGAATGATATACAGTGTTTGCAACCAAATTGAGGGAAGGAAATTGTTACAGTCATTTTCTGTGATCAATTATATTAATTAGAAGATTTGGAAAATATGTTGCAATTGAACTGTCATAACAGCTATTATTTTTAGTTTCTAATTCAAGCTGCCGTTCTGATAAAAGTACATTCATCACTAAAAAAATGTACACTAAAATAAATGTTTCATGTTAAAATGAATCAGATTGTTTTGGTCTAAAGCACATACTACTAACATAGAATCACAGACCGCCTGAGTTTTGCAGACTGTGTTCTGAGAAAAGGAAATAAACAACAAAATATATCAAGTTTTGCACAGACAAAATGGGCTATTTAATTACTGTTCCCTTTTTAAAAAATCTTTCTTCATTTCATTTAAAAATCTATTCAGGAAAATTAATGAAGTAATTTATTTAACTCAACTTTCTAATTTTTTTATCCTGCATATTATATAAATTAGAAAGTTTTTAACTAAGATTGTTCCAAAAATGAAGGTTTGCTAACAAATACACATAAATGTTGTTTCTGTTCTTGCCAAATCTATTCAGTTTATGAAATAATAACCTTTATTTGGAGGAATGATTAGTAATACAAAAGATTCTCTTTATTGTTTATTTTTTTAGTTTCTGTTTTCTTTTGTTTGGGTTATAACTTGAAGGCCATAATACTGTAGAGTATTATTTGCCTCTGAGAACATCCTGAACAACTATAGTAACTCTTTTGTATTTCCCCAAATCACCTTTAGACCAATGTTTAAGAAGTTTTCGTCTATTTGAATGGCATACCAGAGAAAATTTAATAGAACTGTTCTTGTAAATTTTTCAGTGGGTATATGAGAAATCAATAAGGCATAGAAAAGTTCTTCAAACCAGGAAGCCTTTTGCAAGATCTTTTTGACTAGCAAGAGGCACACTCGTAACCATTTTACGGATGACTATAGTAAGAAAAAATCCATTGACAAAGAAAAGAATGAGAGGGAGGCAAAAAGAGAAATCAGCGTAACTTTTTTTCTCATTTATTGTATTTTTCCAATCCTGCTTTCCACTTACTTTGGTGCATTAAATTTGAGCAAGCTTTCATTAACCTGAAATCAGTATTCCACCTGTTATAAAAGGAGAGTTTCCAAGAATTTACCACAAGGTAATCTCTTTTTAAAAGTATCTTTCCTTACCATGGTCCTCATGTATCATTTACTCTCATAATCACCTGCTTCTCCCTTAACCCTTTCTTTGTCATCTTAAGGCATGTCATACACAGTGGCTGGAACATCAGTAAAATAAATCAGTTCACTCTGAACTCTATTTTTGTGTGACCAGCTTGTCTGAGGCATTCATCTATCCCAGTGAGCACTTGTAAACCATATTTCGTTGTATACAAACACATGCTAAATTAGAAAGAGACATTTGTAGAATTTTGGATGCATCTATATTACAATACCTGTAGTCTGTGCAAACAATACACAACAGATTTATTCCTTGCCTCAGGATACTGGCAGCATAGAGGCAAGGTGATCCATACAGATAACACTCACATTCAGATGGATTTTGCAGTGTGCGCTAAGCCCTGTATTATCACAGCTATAGTACTATCCCCTAAGTCTGCTTCTTCAAAGGTAATTTCATCCTATCTTGACAAGAAATAGTCAATGACTGCAATGTAAGCTTCACCATCAATAATGAAGATACTGCAACTTGGGACTTGAGTAGAGGTGCACAGAGTTTTAGGTATATCAGAGAGAATAACTGATGTCTGAGAGAACAGCTGCTACTACAGGTTAAGAGAGGTGTAGAGGAGAATTTTTAAAAATGCTGCTATTAAATAAATATAGGAAAAAAATATAGTAAAGGTATTCTTTCATTCCTTTGACATCAAGGTCACATTCTTGGAGCCCAAAAAGCTTTAACAGCCAAATGGCTAACAAGAAGGCTAAATATTTAAATACAGTAGATGTCACTTTATATGGTTGCATTATTTGAGGAGTCGATGCCACATTCTTTTCAGTTCAAATACAAATCCTGGCTTTTTAGGACTTTCAAGAGAGAGGAGAAGTAGAAAGAACAGAGCAAAGAAGTAACTTGATCTCTTAAGATATTTTTCCCCATTGCAACCGCTATGGAAGGGAAAAAATAACAGAGAAGGAGCTGAAGTCCTATGAAAACCTGGGCACTGATAGAATATTATCTTTGAAAACACTCTGGAAAATATGCTTCAAACTCTTCTACCCTCATTTTAGCCCTGTAAGCAGGTTTAATGTCATGGGCATTTGACAAAATATCCCATAAATTCATGTTACTTACTCCTCACGCAGAATATAAATGTGAAAAAACACAACTGAATCTTGAGGTTTTGCATGCTAAGAGTGTAGCCATATTAGATCACAGAGTTAGGGGCTATCTTAACCCAGGATTTGCTGCACTAGCTGCTCTTTTTGCTGGTGTTACACGAATCTTGAGATGTTTATTAAAGCCCTAAGAGATTAGCAACAAAATATTTACGTGTTCCAAATGACGTTCTCCCTGACACTTGAAAAATTCAGTTGTCAAAAATATAGTAAGCCTTGAAATCTGGGCAATCACCAATCTTTGTGCTCGAGGCAGTTTTCAGAAATCTAAGATTTTTTTTCCTTTTCTTTCTCTTCCCATGGACTTATCAGTATCTCTTCCCATGGACTTATAAGATTGTTATATCACCACAACAGCTTTTGATGAAACAGTGAATGCAATTTAGAACTCTTTTAGAAGTGCCAAGGATTTGTGTGATTCTTGTGCTTTTCTTTTCTTTTTGTTTCACCCCCTCCCCAAATAGTCAGAAATTCGAATATGTCTGGACTTAACTTCTTTCACCTTGTGAACTAGGCTTAACAAGCTGATGAGAACACATTGCTTTGGAGAGCTTATACTCAGTAAGTATTTTACTAAATTATTCTTATGTCCCTGACAGAAATCCAGATAAGCAGTTTATAGATATGTCATCAGATAAGGAAAGAGCTGAGAGAAATAACTTCTCTCAAATATTTTAATAAACTAAGTTAATCTTGATATCCTTGAAAACAAACATCTCACTGACAGTAAATATAGGGTATTATTTTCCTTCCCTTCTTCTCATACTCCAACTCAACAAAAAAAAAAAATCATTTCTTCATCCTTGAACTTCCAGATTTCAGCGATTTTATGTAATTGTTTTACATCAAATGAAAATTAGAAGGAAAAAATACCTGGAGAGGTGCAATTACCTCCCTTCTCCAGAAAGCAGTCAGGGTTCCAAAATGGTCATGTGGGACATGGCCTCTGACAGCAGATCTACAAGACCAGGACACCATCCAGTAGAGAAATGCATTAGTGGACATAAAGTTGCAGCACAGTGTCAATGAGAACCTCATCACCTCCCTACCTGAGCAGTTTACAAATCTGTAAAAATTAATATTCACAGGGTAGTGCAGGGGTATGGACTAACTGCTTCTTGTCTTTTATGCATAAGAAGCATAAATGGTAAGGGCTTAGCCACATTTTTTTGGCAGCAAGAAAAAAAAAGTTCAAGCCTATGTAGGAAACAAGATGATATTGATGAATAGTTGTGTACCACATAAGAGTCTGAGGTGATATGATTCATTTCAGGACAGCTCTAATCTGCTGAACAGGATGTCTTAATATTGGTTGGTGCATGTCATGCAACTCTGCCATGTGCTTTAGTTTAATCAAGATTAAATCCAGTTTGTGTGCTCCAGCATTACTCTGGATCCAATCTCACTGAATGGGGAAGATCAGAGTATTTACTTCCAAACTGTCCTCCTCATCTGAACTTGACAGGTTTTTTAACCGCCTGCACTTTTTTTAACTCAGGACAGTCCCTTATCTCCCCTTCATCATTATAGCTCTTACCTCACTATGTATGGAGAACAGTTAAACTGCTTTAAATAGAACAACACTGCATTGAATTACACCTGAATTTGCAAAACTCTGTATTATTCAGACACTTATGTTAGAAAAGTTTGTTGAAAAATCTTAAAAATATTTCTAGAGTGATTTTCAGCTCCATCTCAAGAACTGTAATCAGTGGGAAAATTCCCCCTCAGTTTAAAAAAAATTGAAGTGTAATAAGATGTGCTCACTTCTGGCTATACAATTAGTTGAACTTCAGCCTTTTCTCTTACATAAAAAATAAATAGTAATTTTCCAATGTTTACTCATTAATACTAAATGTATGTTACATTGTAATTATACATCTAACTCAATCAGTGTAAATTATTTTAAGTACAGTCTCAGTGAAATGACCTTATGTACTCTTTACAATTCCACTTAGTATAATATTGAATCAAATAGCCTTGCAAATAGATTTAAGATGCGCAGCAAATGATGGCAATATTGTAGTTACATGGTGAAATTGTGTTGATTTGAACCTGGTGTTACTTTCAATGCACACAGAGGAACTTTCAGTCTGGCATAGACTTCTTTTTCTAATTAATCCTACACAAAAGAAGCTTTCACTGACAAGGACTTTAATTTCTGCAGAGATTATAGTAGACCCACTATTGAACTTTACTAACTTTGACCTTGGGCCTCTTAAGAGTCTGAGTAGAGATGAAATATTTTCCTGTATTTAAGAAAACGCACTAAGTAAGAAGAACAAAGGATGACTGTACGTCTTTGCTGCAACTCTGAAGAAAATGTTACTCAGTATGCATCCAGTACTAAGACCTTTTTCTTTGACTCATGCATGAAGTTGAGGGGAAGAAGAAAGAAACACAACAGATTGAATTCCTTATTCATTATTATTCCTTATTCTCTTTTTCCCTCCCCCAAGATACATGCCATATGCTTTCTCTGGAGCTGTGGAGTTGATGAATGATACAGGCATCCTTTGTCATCATTCGTGACATCTGATGACGGCCAATAGCCTGATTTGCAGGAGGATAGGTGCTATTTACTTAAAGGAGGAACGTTTGAATTACAAAATATATACTGATAATCAGGCTACTGTATTCAGGACCAAGTACTGCAAAACAAATGTATGGACATATCCATACCAAGAGCTTGAATCCAGTTTGAATGGGTTGAACTCTCTTTCAAGCACCTCAAGTGCTGAATTAAGCTTAATGAAACACTGCAACACAAGAAGCAAATTCACAAATCACATAGATAAGTTAAGGCCTGTGAGAATCAAAGGGAATACACCAGTTTTGGTAAGCATTGAGCACTTACAGAAAGTTTTGTACTATCATCGACTCTGCAAAACAAAACTCAAAATCCATTTTCAAATCTGTTATGTATAGGGATACTGGAAAATTAGGCATACTAAGCAAATGATAAGTATTGCAACTAAAAGTTTTGATAATCTTCTACATGTAAATTCACACCTGCTAGCCCCATTGTAATGTGGTCAGAAGGAGTTTATCTGAGAATTATTTACTTGTTGTCTTAAGGAATAATTTTGCGTATAGGAAGAAGAACTGAACTTATATAAAATATATGGGACCTTTAATGAGAACTTTACATTAAATTTTGAGGAAAAATCTAAATAATATATATCATGATGTCCATATTTCTGTCAGTCCAAAGTATTTCAAAGACCATCATTGAAGAGCTTTTAAGGGTGGCGAGGGGAAGCTTTACTTTGGTTTAGGTTTATTTTAGGCAGTGCAGTGGGCCCTGATCCTCACATTGTGATCTTAAGTAACTTTTTGATCAGGTAGAGAATTCACATCCATTGTACAGAAAGTAAATGGCAAATTGTAAAGCAAATAGTTACTAAAGGAGAAATAGTTGCATAAATAATTTACTAACAATCATTACCAAATAAATCTTTTGCAACACCACCCGGAAGCTGTCAGTGATGTGAAAAATTGTGAATTATCTGACTTTCTTTCTCAGTGTTCTGTAGATCATAGAATCACTGAATAGCTAGGGTTGAAGGGCATCTTAAAGATCATCAAGTTCCAAACTCTGCCATGGCCAGACACACCTCCCTGATCATCTTTGTGGCTCTCCTCTGGACCCATTCTAGAAGTTTCATACCCATCCTATGTTGGGGATCCCAGAGCTGAACACAGTACTCCAGATAGTGTCTCACTAGAGTGGAGTAGAGGGGGAGAATGACACCCCTCAACCAGATGGCAATGTTTCTTTTAATGCAGCCCAGAATACAATTGACCTTCTGTGCTGCAAGTGTACATCGCCAGCTCATGTCCAGCTTCTCATCAATCAGAATCCTGAAGTCTTTCTCCACAGGTCTTCTCTCTTCTTCTTCCCCCATCTTATATTGAAACCACAAATTTTCCCAACCAAGGTGTAGGGCCTTGCTCTTGGCTTCGTTGACCTATATGAGGTTCACACAGGCCCATTTCTCCAGTTTGTCTAGGTCCCTCTGCACGACATCCTGTCCTTCTGGCATGAAAAATGAACCACTCAGCTTGGTGTTATCTGCAGATTTGCTGATGGTGCACTCGATCTTGCTGTCTATATTATCAGTGAAAGTATTAAATGGCACCAAACCCAGTGTGGACCCCTGCAGGACAACACTTCTCAAGCATTTACATTTGGATACCTGCATATCGCTACTCTCTGGATATGACCAATTGCTTATCCACCAAACAGTTCACATATCTCTCCAATTTAGAGAGAAGGATGTTGTGGGAGACCATGTCAAAGTCTTTACAGAAGTCCAGATAGATTACATCCATTGCTTTTCCCATGTCCAATGATGTGGTCACCCCATTACAGTAATAAGTCTGTGTAGTGGGTTCACGTTTGGATTTTTTTTAGGCCTTCTTTAGCAACGGGGGGCGGAAATCTAAAGAAGTATTCCATATCTTTCCTTAAAGCAACACAACATATAAATAAGGCACAGATAAGAGAGCTCGCTCTCTTGTCTTCCAGCGAGGCTTGGGAGAAGTGGGTCCCTTGCACTGGTCTTGCTTGTCTGGAGCTGAGACCTGCAGTGGCTGCTGTTGTCTGCCCATGCGTGAGGGGACAGTCCTGGGTTGGGTTTGGCTGTCCTGCTGTTCTCAAGGGAAGTGGTCAGATTTTGCTAGTTCTTTATTTTGTTAGTTACAGAGTTTTTCAATTGTGCATACCTGTTTTGTTTTTGTTCCTTTTTGCCCCTTTTTCCTATTTTCCCTTCCCGTCTTCCCTTTCTTGGGAGTTCTACATAATATCCTTATCATATGTAGATGTGTATATGTAAAAATACACATATATTTTGGGGTGGTTAAGTTTCTGTGGTGTTTTTCCTTTGCCTGTAAGGGTAAGCGGCTTTCACTGAGCATTGGAGACTTGATGGGAAGCCAGCTCAAGCTTGCTCATTCTGTCAGGCAGGAACTTGCCCTTGCCGCAGCCATGCTGTCTCAAATCAATTCCCTACACTCCATGTATATATTCTAGGCAGATGTGATCCATGATCTTCCCAGGTATTGAGGTGAGGTTGGACAGGTCAGTGGTGTGCAGGATTCTCTGTCCTATAATTTTTAGCAATGGGCACGTTGCCCTTCTTCCAGTCATATAATGAGTCATTTTTCTGTAGATAGAGACCTCCCTTATTTATAAGGGCCCCAAGTGTCATGGCTAGAGTTTATGCTCTCCATCTCATCACAGTTTTGAGACTTGGAGGTAAGAAATTGGCTTAGGGTTACCTCAAGAGTTAATCCTGACCACATAGCTATCATGACAGAAGCAAATTCTTGTCATGATTTCCAAATTCAAAGTAGCAAGAGTGAAAGTGCCCAATTATGATTCTCCATCTCCAAAAGCAACATGTTCCCTATCAACTTCTTTGTAATTCCAGCACTAGTTTTGTATATTACTTTCACTCTGTACAAAACTGTGATCTGATTTTTCAAATAGAAACTTCAGAAAAAGTACTTACTTGAGAAATTTGCTGAAGACCATGAGAAGTAAGACTTCTTGGAAATAAAGCCTAGAGGAATACTTATGCAAGACAAAGTCAAGAGAGTGAGTCTCAAAGCAAAAGATGGTACTGCAAGTAAGTCAGAGGTCTTTTCTCAGAACAATTATAAAAATCCAGGAAGAGAAAAAACTTGAAGAGAAAAATGTTAGTAGCATTCTCATGAAAAACTGTAACAGATTTTGAGAGAAAACTAGTTCTCACAGAAAAACAGAAGTAATGGTATATGAATATTAAAAATTTCAAGGAAGATGATAAATCACAGGGAATGAGGAAAGCCTGTTATTGAAGGGTACTAATTGATGCCTTAGAGCTGAAAGGTAATGTCTAACAGGTGCTCGTCAAATAAAAGGTGTTCCTTCAAGCAAAAGATATGGAGAATAACGAGCTTAAAATTCAGAAATATCCAGAAGTAAAAAAAATAAAAGGAAGATGGGTGAACATAGTGATCAAGGAGGGGTAGGTAGCAGTGGGATACAGTAGACTCCAAACATATTCATATAAAATATTAAAAACCTGTAACAGAAATTACTAAGAAAATAAATTAAAAGTATGAAGTCACAAAGAAGCCAAGGACTCGCTGAAGGATGAAAGATAGCTTGGCCTAAATTAAAGGAAGAAGAGGAAAGGTAACAGAGGATGTAGCAGTAGGGATTAAAATGGGGCTGAAAATTAAGGTGTTAAAACTATGGGCTGAGAAAAAAAAGCTGTTTCTGGAAAAATAAGCACTTTATCTTCTGTACAAAGTTCTTGACATTCTCAAAAGTTCATGTATCAAGAGATGTTGAGGGTTACTATCATTGCAAGTGCATGGTAGAGGGTTGTTAATGCGGTCTGGGTATTATTTCACCCTGGCTCCAAATTCTGACTGCATGTTTCAGTATTATTTTGAGGTACATACATCAGTGTTACATTCTTTGAAGTTCTGAGAAGCAGAATTTGTTATCCAATGTTGTTAGTAGAACTAATTAGAGTTAAAATACACCTCCTGCATCAGTAGTGTTACCTTCCTGTACTATGATTTGCTGTTAGCAGTAATACCAACTATATTTAAGGTCAAGATGCAATGAAGTAATGAGTATAAACCAGAGAATTAACTACTTTTTCTTCTAATTTTCTCCTAAATTTTAAGCTTGGCTTTTTGACTTTTCCCTCTCTTAACTTGCACTATGATTCCTTCTCCTACGAGCAGTTTCAAAAGTCATGACAACTCTTCTATTCTTCTGCTCTTAAACAAGAAGGGACAAGAGCCCTCACCACTTTCAGTGGAATAGAAATAGAACAGATAGTAGTACCAGTTGAAAACCTTTTAAATGTTCTGGGGTTTTTTGAAAAAAGTCTGCTAGATTTTTACAGGACAGTGAGAAGCCATTTTGCTTGGGTACATTTTTAGTACATTATGTTTTTATATAATTTGTAATCATATTTTTTATTTTTAAATCCTTCTGTGTTAAAAATTCCAAAACAGAAAAAGCAACATGTCATGATAAGATTTATTCGTATTTTATGGATCAAAACTTTGTATCTCAAGGCTTTATGCCTCAGTAGCACATATGTACCTTCTTCTTGCCAGTACTGCAGAATACATTTATCCTGTGAAACATAAAGCATCTGATGAAGAACTTGTAAACTTGCTCAAGAGTATGAAGCTGTCCTGAACACACAAGGTGAGTATTTGTTTTGTAAGTGAAAACTTCAGTGCTAACAACTCAGATAATACTGCAAATGAATACTGCCTATTTTAAATACATGGTTTGTTTTGATACATCAAGGGGACATCTGCATCCAGTTACAGACTGCACATCATTTGGAGTTGTTTTGCTTGTTCATCTCTGCTTCACAAGTGGCTCCTCCAGGATAAGAATTCCGTAAGGGGTTTTTTTTGTTATTTCTTTGGAGGGTTTTTTGTTGGCTGTTGTTGTTGTATTGTTGGTTTGTTTTCTGAGTATTTTTTCCCCTCAGGATGAAAGAAATATCTGGAAGATGCTTTAATTTCCAAGAAAGAATAACAAATAAAATAAACTGTAAACATCTCTCAAATGAAATATAATCCCAACAGAAAAATACAGCCGAAGAAATTAAGTTCATACTTAACTTTCCGGAGAGTATGCAGTCCTCTATTCTTTCTAAAGAACTAGTGAGTTGGGGATTATTTATTAATAGTTTTATTTTCATGATGTACAAACAAAAACATTGCCCAAAACCTCTGCAAAAGGAAAAATTGAGGCATGAACAGTTTTCCTGTTCATAAGCAGGAGTACATAATTAAGTTACTACTGATAGCAGTATTGTGATGGGAAAAACGGAAGTTAAAGCTTTATTTCTATATCTGTGGTTTTGAAGTAGGTAAGCCAACAGTTTTAGCAGGAATAGAGTAAGGGTGAGGGCTCTTGCCATGAGCTGAACCATCTAACCAATCCCTGTCGAGTTTTATTCTCCTGCCCTCGTATATTGCTAGCCTGCTTTGTTCTGTAGTCACTCCCAATGGACCCACAGACCATTGGTGATGCTTAAGGTGTGGTTTAGTAATGAATTTTGTCAGCAAGTGGCCTGCACACTGTATCTTTATCTCTAGCAGAGGGATGTCATGAGGTTCAGAAGGTTTTCAGCATTCTGCTGGGAGGCAAGGAATGACAACAAATACAAGAACTAACTTTTGACTCTCCCTTTCCCTTCTGCCAGCCCTGTCTTCCATAGGAATCAGCACATCATACATGAATGTTCTTCTACCAAAAAAAATCACTTGTTATACAAATGAACATTTCTATGACACTTAAGCAAATAATAATCTAGTGTTTAGGTAATGTTCAGTATCTAGAATATCTTGTGTATATTACATAAGACTGAATTTTTTAATGAAAAATTTACTTTCGTAAAGCACAAATGATTGCATAGGCCAATGAAGGACCGTTACAGCATCCTAACATTCTGTATTGCATTAAGTCACCGTTCACCATGCATTTCTATCCTCTTCTGCTGTGTTGCACTCATATGTTTCAACTGTTATGAAGACCATGCTGAGGCCATGATTATTACAATTCATCGATGCACTATGATGTATCTGACTGCAGTCACTTTTAAACAGCAACTTTGAGAAATATGAACTGTCTCGTCCATCTCAGCAGCTATGGCTGAATTTAGGTTATGTCTAATCTAACTACCAGCATTGTTCTACTGCTGACTACTACAAATTCTTTCTCAGGTCTCTTCCTCAAGTGAAAAAAATACAACTGCCTTTATCAAGCTGTCAAATCATTTTAGGTCTATTAATACAAAGTCAGAGATGTGTTCAAAATTTGCTTTCTGCAAATGCTTACTGGAAAGAGGTTATCCTTTCAAAAAGGAGCAGAAAGTATAAAAAAATCTGGATCAGAATAATTGGATAATTCAAGAAGACTCTGACCTAATTTCAGACTTCCAATGAAGTAGATGGGCAAATTTAAATACCTATAATATAAAAATTTGTATTATTTTTACTGTCACCAAGGAACCTAAACAATATTGGAGTCTGATCATGCTACTTATTGACGCATGCAAAATCTAAAGCAACAAATCTCCAAAGAGCTTTTCTCTATTAGAAATACACATAGCATGAAAAAGTGACATTTTCTATTCTGTCAGAGTTTGCTGTTGAAAAGGAAACTAGGTTATTGCTGAATGTGATTTTGTAAATGGAAGATAAAAGGAGTGTAGAAGAGAAGTATCTTTTGCTGCTGTGGGATAAAGCACATTGTGATGGGTTTGGTTCTGTTGTGTTAACAAGACTGGGACAGTATCTGATGCTTTTTATGATGAAGTGATAAATGTTGCTAAAAGAGTTACCGACCCCACCTCTGCAGAAACAAACAAGCGAACAAATAAAAAATACGTATGTGTTTCTTCCATGTCAGCACACCACTATTGCTCTTTTGTGTTGCAGCACCCACAAAGTAGCCATTGATCAGTTAGCCTCTCAAACGAGGTTCACTTGTAGTAATCATTCAGTGTAACAAGGAGCTTTAGGTACAAATATGGATTATTTTTTCCTTTTTCATTCTTTCAATAGCATAATCAGTCTATTTCATATTACCTTCATTTAATACCCCAAAATGAAGTTGAATCAAATGGTTATCTAACAATGAAATTTTCATAGCCAGATTCCTCTCATGGATTTTTCTTAAAAAACTGTACAAGTATGTAAACACAAATACAAAAGTAATTCAAGGAAAAATACAAAACCCTCTCATCTATGAATCAATGCTATTTGCCAAAGTATTGGTGAGTTCCAAAATTACGTATTTTATGTATGCATAATTCTTTTCTTTTTTGCATACTCAATTCCAGTTCTCACCCACTTTTCTGTAAAAAAGGTGCACGAACCAAGAACCAATTTTGACTAAATTTCACCAGCAATATATCCAAATATTAAAATATTCGACCCTGCCATGGCAGTCAAATTACATTTCTGCAAGACAGTCCTTTTTCCAGTTCTTTCCATCTGAAGCTATTTTCAGTCCTTTTCCACTATTAAATCTTATCAGTCTTTTCATTTAGCTTTTTTCTTCTCCCTTCCTCCCTTCTGCTAAAGTTTTTTTCAAGCCTAGGCAGACCATATAGACCTTATGTCTTGTCCATTTTATTTCTTAAATGCTATTGTACTAGCCAGGATACTGAGCTTTCAGAGTGGCGTGTATTTTCCAAGTTATTATCACCTGGGACTTCTCTTGTTGCGTGTTACCTGAAGTTGTGAAATTGTAGCATTTAAAAAAAAACCCAAATTGTATGGGTAAATTCCTGGTACATCTGTCTGAGAGAATCAAATTTGTGGTAATTTCCTTCTTTTGGAACGTGTATTTTCATACAAATTTCTATGAGTTTAGCAGCCCAATATTTGTATCTAAATAAAAAGCTGTGGTCAATGTAGTACCTGGGATTTGCCTAAAGATTTCACTAGTTTTTACAGAAACATTAAACACCTGTAAAGTTTTCTGTGAAAGCAAGAAAACCAGTGTACATAGACATATGTATGGATGATAGAACTCATTAGAGAAACAAGATTTCATACGCAGAAATGTCAATTAGATGTAGAATGAGCCATTATAATTATTAAAAAGAATAAAGGAGAAAAAAATGAACTGCTTCTGTTCCTTTGATTTTGTGCTATAACTGTCTGAAGTGCTATTTTGACAGTCCTTTCTCTGGTGCTTACAGAACTATTTAGAGAAAAATAATTAATTAGATGATTACAGTCTAGTGGGTTTGAGGGTGGGACTGCTAAAGAGATACAACGAGAGTTACTAGAAATTGGACATCTAATTTCAGTGAAAACAGTTACTGGATTCCCTTAGGTGTTTTTGAAAGCCACATCTTATTCTACAATCATGCACCAGTTATTTTATTTGCTCTATTGGGTTTCTCATCCAAAGGAGTTTTATCCTTTGCCTTGCTTCTTAGCTCTGTTGCTACAATATTTTCTTTTGCAGTTATTATCATTCCCTGTGATTCACATGGTATTATTTCCATCATTCAACAGGGTAAACGATGCCATGAATGAGAGAAAGAGGATGTGATGAAGCCTTATGAAAAAGGGATAGTTACACGAAGTATACGTCTCCACAGATGGTCTTTCTTCCTGACAAAATTAGAGAAAAAAATAATTCTGGACAAATGACTAAATTTTAGCTAGATAACCAATGATAACCATTATTACTAGAAAGACCCACTCCACCATCGTCATTTAATGGGATTAACTGTGTTTCGTGCACAAAAATCTGTGTCATGATAATAAGAGAAAAAAGAAATAGAACTTGTAATAATAAATGCATAAACAGGACCATGAAGTATCTTATTCAGCTTTCTTGTAAAAGAGATTGCCTAAGATTTCCTTTATTTGCATCAGCTCATAAAAAGTATCAATTAACTGTAATATCTATAATTCCAATTCCTGCAATAACAGTATGAAAAGATATTTATACTACATCAAATTTAGTGAAACTGTGGGAAATATATACTGATTTAGCATTAAGTAATAACTTTTGCATCAGCATGAAATGTTTTGCACCATGCCAATACTCATGAACATGCAGTGTGCGAATGGAGAAATGACAAAAATTATTTATTTACTGGATTCAGATGCAGTTTTCTGTGTGCCTGTGTATATATAAACTCACAAATCTTCATCTGCTTCTGCTGATCGAGGGAGGCAGAGCTGGGAGAGTTCATTTGATCCCGACAGGTATATTTAGCATAGTAGGACTAGGAGGAGCATTTTGAAATCTGTAAGATTTCAGAACACCATTTCGGTGATTTCATCGCAAAGTGAGTTGTACTTGACTAGAATTCATGAAGGCATGCCAGCAAAAAGAAGAAAACTTACGGGATGTATTAGTCTTTCATTAATCTTTACTTTGTCTTTCAGTAAGTTTAATCACATTAGTCTACCCAAAAAAAAAATTAAACACCATCTCACACCCACAATCATTAACAGATACTGCAGCAATAATACATAATTCAGGAAGAACTTAAGCTTTTAAAAATAGATTGAGCATATGGACTTTTCTGTGAGGCCTTCCACACAGTCAATAATTTTCTTGAAAAATACCACTGCATCATTACTTTCATCATGAGAAGAACAAACTGAAGAACAGACAGCCCATGAGACAGAGCAATTCTTATTTCTCATAAAGGCCTAATAAAAAGTGAAGATGTTTAAGTACAGAACTGAAGAATGCAGGAAGAGATGTGTAAATGAAGCAAGCACTTCATTTAGGTCTGGTACACAGACATAATCACATCAACCCTTTAGGGGCATAAAGAATGCATTAAAAATGTGTTAAAAGAATGCATTGCAGAATGGATTAAAAAAACCCAAAAATCAAACAAACAAACAAAAAAAAATCCCGTAATCCCTGCAAGAAATACGGATGTCTTTCCATGCTTACTTTGCAGTTTTGCGCTTTTTCTATGTTATCTCCATCCCCATCCTCAAAGCAATATTTCTCTTTACAATATTTTTTGTCTTTTATTCTTCCTTTGGAAAGACTGACATTGCAGTATTTTCATAAAATGAGGACAAATAAAAATGTCTCTGTTTTCTCTTATTCAGATGGACCTCTATTCCTTTGAAGTCAATTCCTAATCTATAACTTCAAGACAACTGCTAGATCTCTCACACACATCCATTTACACACTAAAGCTTCCCAAATAGAATTTGATTTATTTTCAAAGGATTGCAACACATTACAAAGCAATCTGGCACACAAATTGTTAAGCCTGCCTGATAACACCAGGGCTACTTCAGAATAATCTTGCCAGGAGCAGTATTGTGAAAATATGTATTTCTAGTCATACCACGATTCATGGTGTTTAAGGGGAGACTGGATGAGGCACTGAGTGCCATGGTTTAGATGATGGTGTTAGTGTTGGTGTTAGTGTTGGGTTATAGGTTGGACTCGATGATCTCAGAGGTCCTTTCCAATCTTATGACACTGTGATACTGTGATACCGTAAAATTACCATTCTGGCTCTCATGTTTTATCAGCTGTCCTAGGAATGGGAAATCAGTTCATTGCTTGTATTGATTTACTGACTTCACGATAAAGTCCTGTGATGTTGTGCTTCTGTTTCAGGTAGTTTTGGAAAATCACTGATGAATTCAGGCCATTATTGACTTAGTCATCAGATCTGTTCTGGATTTCTGTGATCAGGTGATTCTCTTCTATTAAAATAATGATTTAATAAATGCATGATTATACTAATCTCTATGAACCTGAACTTGCATCTGAGTATACTTGAGTTATTGGAAGCTGTACTTAAAATTTCAGTGAAAAAATCAAATGTGTATTGTAATCACTATAAGGAAAATAACCCCAATACCTAGCTTTCTAAGACTGAAACAATTTCACAATCTGCTTAGTTCTAAAACAATCTGAGAAAAAAATGCTCTCTTTTATTCATCTGTAATCCTATCAAATCATGTAAGAGTATTACAAAAGTGTTAGTCAAAAGATAAGAAGAAATAGGTTAACCAGTGAAAAGGAAAAAATATGTCCTTTCCTTTCCTTTCCTTTCCTTTCCTTTCCTTTCCTGAAATAACTTAAAGGAAGAATTGAGGAGTTTATTTCAATCCTGGCTATGTTGTTTCTCAATATTGGAATGTTCTGTCACAAGCCATGGAGATCAAACAACCCTACTTTTGTCACAGATGAACTGTGACATCCACAGATTACAGAATGTGCAGTCAAGTTTCAGCACCAAACAGCAGAGACCACAAAGCTAAAGAGGCTTTTAAACACACTAGTAAACACCTGATGGAATGAATACGTTTGATTTTTTTGAAACGTGGTTTTGGTCTGGAAGCAAAATGAGAATCCTGTCTAACAGTTCAGACATTCAAGAGCTTTGCTATAACAAATTTGTAGGAGTAATTTAATCAATGTACACAGCATTTCTTTTTGTGTTATTTACCCAGAACTAATAGCAAATTATATGACATGAACCTTGCATTTTGCAAGAGAAAATACGCAGGATAAGTTCTATTTCTAAATGTCAACAGAAATCCACATGTATCAATCTTTTACCTGAGCAGATAGGAGGAGTGGAGAAGGAAGAATATCAGTGAAGAATTACCAACACAAAAAATTCCCCATGTGATAAGGCAGTTGTCTTTTTATTATAAACAGAAAGATTCAGTTTGAGAAAATAAAAATGAGTTCATTTTTTTATGTTAGTCTGAGCATCACACTGGTTATTTTATTTATTAGTGCAATTGTGTTTCATTAAAAAATCTTACATCCTTGAAGCATAGTCTGTAATCAGATTTGAATATGCATTGCAATAATTACATGCTTCATATACCACAAATAATTATGAAACCTGACCTTAACAATGCTACAAATTAAGGATTCTGCTGGATGTTCCTACTAGTAACCATTTAAATGCATCTTATACCATAGCAAATTAACATTTGTTACATGCTGAGACCTTGATTCAGTATAGTTCCTCTTAGTGTCTCTTGATGGAGTTGTTCTACCTAGTACAGATAATTAAAATATTCGTTAGAGCAAGAATTAAATCCTGGGAACCTAGACATAAGGTGATATCTGTCTACTAACCCCCTAAGACAGTACCTATTTTTGTTCTTTGATCTCACGAGTAAAGAGCTGTCTTTGTGTTTTAAGCCAAATAGATAAAGAAGTTTACCCTAAACAAACTCTAACCTTATAATTTGGAGTATTGATTGTCTAAGTGAGATGCATTTAAAGGAATGACTTGGATATAGACTTTCCATATCTAAGGTAAGTTTTCTGCTGTTAAGAGAACCTGCTCAGAGATATTTCACATTTTCCTGTGTGTGGACCGGAATCCCCATACAATACCAGGAAATTTTACCGATGAAAGCTACATCAAAATTGTCAGAATCAGTGAGAAAAGCACTGGTCTTAACACATACGGATTTTTCAGCAATTTTTCTTCTATCTACTAATTCCTTTACTGTTGAAAACAAAAAAAAGGTTAAAGAATACAACTGAAAAGGTCCAGAAGCACAAAACCCTCAAAGAAACAATACAAGAAAAGAGTCACCCTCATTTGTGAAAACATTTTTCTACATTAGTATTATAAATAGAGATTCAACCAGACTAGATATTCACTAACCAGAGAGTGAGTAGTTCTCAGCAATTTACAGTTTCTTTTAGGTATATTTAAGCATCTACTGCTTACGGAGAACGTCAACGTGAAAAACAAAAGTAAAATACTACCTTAGAAATTACTTCCCCTGTATAAATTCATATTCACGAAAGTAGTCCACATTTCAGATCATTGATTTAAGCTAGCAGCAGGGACAAGGGGACATTACATAAGTAAATGTTTGTAGATTAAATTTCTGTAATATCTGCATTACTGCAACCTCTTTGGAAACATTCAAAAAACTCCTGAGCCTTACCACAGACTGTTGGAATTATATGCCTTTTAAGGAAAACTGATGTGAAATTCCTAATGAAAGAATGTACTTAATATAGTAAATTCTGAATGATTAAGATTGTCTAAGGGTTTTACGGGAGGACGGGCAGTCTGGTGGAGCCATGAAGTATATAATTTTTACAAGCAGACAGAAACAAACATTAGGATTTATGGAAGAGAAGATAGGATCTTTGACTAAACAAAGATTTGTAAGGGATTGTGGTTGTTTATTATATGATATATGACATCTTGAAGGCTACACATATATATTGCATAGTTTTTATTTTATACGATACCCATTTGTTCGGAACAGTTACTTCTGTATATTTTAAGCACTAGATGCTAAGAGAGCAAGACATATAATTAATTTTTAAAGTTAAAAAATGTTTATGTATTTATAATGGACTCAAGAGTTCTAAATTTCCTCTTTTATGAATAATAAGTCACACTACAAAAAGCTAAAGAGAAAGAAAACCTCTCAGCTGAGTATAGACCTTTGCTTCCACATTTCTGTTGAAAAATCTAGTTATTTTTTACTGTCTAGATTTCTGAAATGGTTTTATTTTCAAAGGAGATAGGTAAATCAATTTAGACATCATAGCTCAAATGTTTGATTGCATTCAGAGATGAAACATCAAACTAAAGAAGACAGATTCCCTTGAAGATATGTGCCCTAAAGAAAATTAAACAAACAGTTCTCAAAATAACCTTGACTTTCTCAAAAGATATAATTTTGAAGGGCTAGTTTCCTTCTACACAAAGTGGAAAATATCTAAATAATCTTGATAATAAAGTGACCAGTGCTCAGAAGAAAACAAGAAAACTGGTTTCCTAACAGTTAATTCACTTCTACAACTGTAGCTAGTTCGGTATTCAAAACCCAAGCCATCTAAAATCATTAGTGAGCTGCAGAACTGCAGGTATCTAGAACATTCAGTGGATAGCCTTTATTTTTGACAGCCTAAATTTCTGACAGCAGTAGAAGATTTGAGCATGCAATGCTCAAGCAGTTAATAAAAAACCTGAATGATGATGTTCATTGAGGTTTTCACACATTTTGTTTCTTTATGTTGCATTTAAAACACTGATGTGTTTGAGGGAGAGCCTTTATGTCCCATCTTTTCCCTCTATTTCTTTCAGAAATTGTAAGAATATCTCAGAACAAAAAATTTTCTTTCTTCCATTCTCCTCTTGTTAAATTCTGATTTCTGTTGGTGGATTAAGGTCTGTAGGAAATTCACATGGAAGTCCTTGGGTTTTGTTTGCTTCATTTTTTGTTTTTAAGTGATTCACGTCAGTATTTTTTATCTCATTTCTGATAGCCTCCTAAGGACAAACATACTATAAAATGTTCCCATACATCAAATTTAAGTGCACTACAGAGGTAATAGTGATAGCAAAAATGTCATCCTTTGACAGTGGGTTAGTGGAGAATGACTTATTTTCATACTAAAGTGATAAAATATGTATGATAAAGCACATAAAATTTGTAACATTTTTACTGCTGAGGACCCAGGGAGATTTATATCAAATTTGTATCACCAATTCATTTTGGATAATCTGGTAAGACACTGTTCTCCTGAACAGATAAAAACCAAATACGTTTACTTCTCCTTTGGGACCTAGACACCATACTCAAATGAGATTCAAAGAACTCTGATGTAACAAATGTAATGGCACATACAATATGACATTATATATTTATACATTCTTTTTCCTTTCTTGTTTTGTCATGGAAAACTGTACAGAGAAAAAAGATTACCATTCAAAACAGATAGTCTTAAAAGTCTACTAATAAGGGTCAACTACCCCCAAATCAAGTAGACTGGGGATTTCCCAGTTAATTTAGATGGGACATTTAAAATTTAAGTTGTCATTAGTGGAAAAATAAAAAAAAAGTCAGAGATTAACTTTATAATACAATGTGGTTTTCATCACTGTCCCATTATACGGATCTTTTCCCTAGCAAAATGACAACAGATACACTTTTGACCCCATGAGGCTTAGGAAAGCAGCAGTACTTTCGAGAGGAGATAATTGAAGAGAAAACTTATGCTTATTTTTCAAATCCATGGTAAATTACAGTATGAACACAGAAAGACAAGAAAATATATCTCAAATAGCTCTCAGGCATCTAATTAGCTGCAAATGGTGATTTAGACCTAACAGAGTGAAAACTGCAACTAAAACAATGAAAACACACAATTGCACTGTATTGGTGGTCATAATTCTTTCTCTAATACATCTCTTCAGACATAGTTATCATATTGTGAAAGTTTTTTTTTCAAATGAACATTTTCTTTACATTTTCTGAGATAAATAACTGAAGTGTCATTCATTTCAATCCATATCCATCCACCTACATAAATCAAAGTCAAACCTAATCTATTCATCTTCTACAATTAATTTTGAAATTTTTGTTAGTATTTTCCTTGTTAAAGCATGAAATAGGTGGTATTAGAAACTAAATATGCGTATATATATGTGTTACACATGCACACTTCTATGCATGTGGATGTGTACACAAAATTATTTACAAACTGTACACAAAAGTATAGACACTTGTGTATTCTTAAATTTTGCAGCTAGAGTACTCATTTAAAGATGGAAACTGATTTGTAAAACCGCAAACATTTCTGAAAGAAGTATTTTGTAATACTACTTTCTTACAAAACAAGAGTTTCTTCAGCATTACTGTTTCAGCACATGCTGGACAGCAACAGCTTTCAAAACAATTTTCAAAGAAAATAATAAGACATAAAGCTTTTCCTCCTTCTAAGTAATCTGCAGGTCACTGATGAAAATTCAGACTTAAAAACGTGTATGAAAAGAGGTGTTCTACTGTTTCTGTGGTCTCCCTACCGCACTGTCTGCAGTAGGTTCTACTTCACAGTGATTTCAAACTTCTTAAAAGGCAAATAAGCGTAACATATTTTTTGTAGGATTTTCGCGATGTCCTCTATACTAGATAAACAAAGCTAAATAAATAATACTTTATTTTCTTGGGTTTGAGTTGTTTGGTTTTTTTTTAATTGATAAAAACCTTAAAAGTTTCTGTGAGGACATAAGAGATTACATTATAGCAAAGAAACATACATACATAGCTTTTGTTAATATCAGCAAATTCAAGCTTTCCATTCTTATTTCCATATGTGAAAATTAATCTCAAGATCTACTCGAACATCAACTAGACTATGTCACAGGCGAGCCTAGTGCTGTGCATTTATACAGTGGATATGACCAAAGCTATTTCTCCTGTTGTTAATCATAAACATTCCCTCTCTCATTTCTCAAAAGCAAGAGCCTCTGTGGTTTATTGCAGAACTGAACCTGTCTCACACTGTTTACTTTTATGATGTCAAAAGAATTAAAACATTAAAGTATGGCTGAAAACACAGTGACCTTGATCCAAAGCAGCCTGCTCCATTGAGATATCTTCATTCTGCAAACCAACAGGATGGACTTTAACATTCCAAATAACAAAAGGAAAGTTCACGACAAAGTTAAAACTATTTTTTATTTGTGGAGTGCAAACAATAAACCTTTAAGACAATCATCACTGAAAAAAATAGCTATTCACTTAGGTGAGACGTGAATAACAGAGGTACAAAATCTTATTCATACAGCACAGGAGAGTGCATCGTTGCTACTATAAAATTCTGGTTTTACTGTAAGCATAGGTTAGCATAAGATTTACCTACCTCGTATTTCTTAGCTATGGCACCGAACCTGCATTCTTTTTTCAGCTCACTTTGAAAACTTTCAGTTCATCCAGATTAATTTTTAGAGTTTTGTATGCTGACAGTGAAATGTTCAAATATTGCTTAAGGATAAAATGTGAATGTATGTATTAAAATGCATGGAGAAAAAATTAATTATTATTTGAATTATTTTGTTAATATTAATAAAAATATGTTTTTAAAACTTAAAATTATTTATTTATTTAAAGCAGATTATACCTTTCATTCCTATCATTTCATGGTGACATGCAAGCTTTCTGAATTACGGTGGTACTTTTTGGTGCATGGGAGAAACAAATTAGTATAGGTGGGTGTAAATACGTACAGCACAAAGGGGCAAAGGAGCTGTGCTTAAGCGACCTCACATGCACACATTTTCTCCAGGAGACAAAAGATCTAAAACCATGCTGAATAGAACCAACACAACTATACTTGATGGAGATGGTAAAACAGTACAAAGCAAAAGCTGAAGTATTTCAAGAGTTAAGCTAAAAAGCATCAAAGCATATAGGATGAATTTTACCAATATTTCTTTGCTATTTTCATCCACTGTTCATTTGCTTCTTTTTGAAAATTTATGGATATTCTATTAAATACATCTGCACCAATAAAACCTTTTCTATATCTATCTAAAAGTTCAGATTTCCCATCTCTGTCTGCTGACATCACATCTAAAAAACTCTGAAGTCTCACAGTAGGGTTGTTCCCCTGCTCTCCCCTCAGCCAATGTCTTCACTAGAGACTGCCATAAAAGTTAAAAAAAATGAATGGAGATAGAAAATTCTCTATAGCTAAATTCCTTCTATAATATTGTATAATTACTGCTACAATGCCATCTAATTGAGATCGCAAAGAGTTCATTCTCAGGTTTCAAAAGGCGGGTTGGCCTCTTATTCAGACTTCTGTGCACAAAGCATCACATTCACTAATGCTATTTAGTTGTTGTAACAAAAGGTCACAAATTAGACAAGCATCAGTACTAAAATATCCATTTATTTACCACCGAAGTTAAAATATGCTGCAAGAGATCTGTTCTGTGATATGCATTCAGAAACATTCTTGAAAATCATTGGTCTTAAAATGACAACGTGTCTCTTTGTAATAACAGCACAAGAAATTAAAATTCATTAGCCTGATCTGGGAGTTGTTATTAACCCGAATAAGATTAACAATGGGTCTTCGGAAGAAAAACACACACTCACTCCAATAGTCTTTGGAGACTGCAATGTAAATTCTACCTGATCTTACCCTGTGTATTGTATTCTAGAATGATACTGTGCTCATTTGCACTTGCTTCTCTTTTGTCACATATTAGAAAAACTCAAGGAAGTTGTACATCATACAAAAAGGGGATTTAATTTTGTGATGAATGAAAACATAACTTGCAGTAAATCCATAGATAGTTCCTTTATTAATTTTGTACTTAAATAAAGTAATATTGATACTGTTTTACTGGTAATCTGTCCTTGCCACCCACATCTGCAAAATAGTCTAAATGTAATAAAGCTCCACAAAACCCATGCGTTGGCTCAGTGTGAAGATAGGAGAAGATGGCATTTACAACAAAAATTCCAGTTTCTTCTCAGTGTATGTGGAGGGAGATGAATGAAAGCATTAAATATTAACACAAAATTAGCATTTGAATGAGGACAGCCACAAATAAAATACCGCAGTGAAAAGATTAAAGTATTTTACATGAGAACATTAAGAAGAGAAATACTCTTGCCTGAAGTTTTTTGAGGAAGAGAGGAGAGAGAAATATTCTGACCAGTTAACACAGTCTGAAGAGAAGAAGATGAATACTTTTTAGATCCATATATTTACCTATTCATAAATTTCCCACAAGAGCATGCTGGATTTATTTTCAATATATCACCTTCCAGTCAAAAGAATCACTTTTTTTTTCCTCATTAATCCTTCCAATTTAATATTAGAAGTGTGATTAATTTTAAAGGTGTTTTTTACACACAGGGAATGCTGCCTGATAACATTCAATTCTTCATAGCCAAGAGAAATCTTTCCTAAAATAATGGGACTTCTACTAACTTCAAAATCTGTGTTGATTAGGTTTGGATTACTTTTGAAGAAAGATATCACAGCTTAGCATCTGCTGCCTATAGTGTTCTGATTCTAATTAAAAGGACAGTGAAATGTCGCATTTTGTTTTTTCTCAGAAAATATAGCAGGCTCTGAGATAGTTCTTCTTCAGGTTCCTGACAACACGAAGTGCTAGGCGTTTGACTCTGAGGTAACACAAGGCAGGAACAGGAGCCAGAAGAGTTAGCATGGCTCTCATGTCCACCCTTCTCTTTTTGTCAGTTGAAGTTATGTTTGTCCATTGATTCAAATAACATTTTTCTACTCTAACAACTGCCAATGTCTGGCATGACGGTCTTGAAAATAACAGTTAGAAGGTTGAATATTGTTAGGAAAAAAAAACAAAACAGAAAGTTCTCCTTACTAGGATTACATTTGAACACATCTAGGTGTTCAGTAACCAGAAATGATGTAATAATACTGAAAAAACCTCAGGAATTTTACAGAGACTTTTATCTTCAACAGAGCAAATAAACAGCGCTCCTGGTCTTTCAAAGTATTATCAGTGCTCCTACAGCCACCAACAATCTTATCCACTTTGTTCATAGACATGTATTAAAAAAAAATTTTGCAGAAGTCAAAGGAGTAAATAAAGTACTCAACAATTGAGAGAAACAGGGTGAGGGAAGACAATGCCTCATATTCTGAAATAAACTCTATATGTCCACGCTTAAATATACTGCTACACATATTTAAAGATAAAGTAGCTGCATAACAGTTTATGAATAATATTAAGCACAGCAGTAGAAGGGTTTACAGTAAACAAAATTAGATACATTCAAAATTCCAGTTTTGTTCTACAACCTGAATGTGATAAGTAATTTGGGCTTCTTTTAAGTGCTGAAGCCAGAGTAAGTAACACTATACATCATTTAATAGTTAAATAAAAGAGATGATCAAAATATAGAAGCAATTGCAGTTATGCAGATGTACCCTTACAAGACTTAGAAGCTTCTTCTAGGACACCTTTTTTGGGGGGGTTTCTTTTACATCTTTCCTGAATCACTGATCACTGCTTACATCAGGTGACTCAATATTACTGTGAATGCCTGCTTTTACAGAGCCTTGTTAAGCAAAGAAGGAGATTATTTCGTATTGATCACTTTTAATCATCCAAATAATGGTTTCAATTGTTTTTATTTTATTTTTTCTTCCAGTGGGTTTATGTTCTTCTTTTTTTCGAGTAATGAAGAATTTTCCAGTCCCATTCAGAAAAGTATCTGAACAGTGATGTTCACTGGACAGAGAAACACACTGCTTTCTCATAAGAAACCAAACTTTCTCCTTCAAATTGTCTGTGGAAAAAAACATATTTCAATTCCATTACATACCAAAGTCCCCAAATTATGATTTTCATTATTTTAAAAATGTGTTATGTGATACTTAACTTGCTTTTGTGAAATAGTGTTTTCTTCATAACTTGAGTTGAAAAAAAGCACCCTTTTCTACAATTTTTTAAAAAAATATTAAGCACACATAACAATTTTAAAAGCAATGTCATAGGCAAGTGTCCTCTATTAAAATTGTTGACACAGTATTCTATACTATCGAAATATTACTCTTTAAAATAATCAAATGGAAAATTTGAGATACAGAGAATAATAATACTAGTGATGAGTAAAATAAAATATTTCACTTACTTTTGATTGTAGATCTTAATGTCATCTTAAATAAGATACTTATGCAGATGTTTTTTCTAATATGACAGTATAATTTGCAAAGAATAGAATTACATAGAAGATAGAACTACAATCCTTACTAATCCTTACTTTCACATATTTCTATTCTTTTGTTTATATTTACTAGCAGTTGAACAGTGGTGCACTATAAAATGACAGACATTTGTTTCTGTCTTATTCTTTTGCTGATTCTTCCTTTTTTGCTAAACCTTCCCTTTCACTTCATTATATTATTTAACAAACGACTCAAGAAGACAAAAATTTATTTCCTTGCTTAGTATTTTCAGTCTTCAGCTATGTACAGACTTTGTTATTTTTTAATCTTCTTGCCAAAATATGCACCTTGAAATCCTGACTCTCTCCAACCCTACTCTGCCCCATCTTTGTTCATCTAAGTCCCTTCAGTCAAGTTTCCTGATAGTAAGAAACCCAGAAAATGTATTGTAAATTTAAATATCAAGTAATACTTTATTTCACCTGTTCCCAGATTTATAGTATGCTTTTTTGTGCTGTGTGCAGTCAACATTTGTAAATTTGGGAAAGTTTAATCTCACTGCAAACTGATGGCTAAACTGCTATTCACCTTCATTTCGTGTCACTCGAAGGTTCTTAATTTCTGCTGCATAAAAACATATTTCAGGTATTTTCAATAATCTCATTCCTTATTTCAAGATTTATTAATTAATGTTTTCCCCAAGATAACTTCATTCCCACCCCCACACCCCCCCAGTATTTCTGTTCTAACAAGAAACTAAATCTATGGAATTCAGAAGAAGTGGTCCTTTGACATTAATCTACCTTTCCATGTGTTACTTCTTCTTTGAAGTTTTACAATTGAAAGCATTTGAAATGTTCCCCACTAGCACTGAAGATTGCAATATTAAAGATATATAGGTTTTGCAAGATAGGGAACTATGGGGGGAAAAGAAAGAGTCTGGAGGATTCAAAGACTTCTGCAGCTACAGAGTAGGTGTAAGCCACAGGCCATTTCTGGCTTCATTCCCTTTTATCTCCACAGTTTCCTAAACTTTAACTCTTTTGAGAGACACAAACTGAAGAAATTCCACAACATCCCTGTCTTTCTGAGGATTTTGTTCCCCTTTTCACAGAGTGCCATAACCTTTAATTAAAAACATTTTTATCGATTTTATAGTCATAAGAACTGTGTTATACAGAATTAAAAGAAGTGGGAAGTAACGTTGATAATGTTTATTCATAAATCTATGTATCTTCTGGGAACAACTCAGCAGGACAAAGAAAACACTTCATTCTTGTTAGCAAAAAAATATCCCTTTTTCAAAAAATATGATGCAGTTCTTTTCCAGTACTTTCCCTATTTGTAT
This sequence comes from Dromococcyx pavoninus, assembly GCA_033558185.1. Classification (NCBI taxonomy): domain Eukaryota; kingdom Metazoa; phylum Chordata; class Aves; order Cuculiformes; family Neomorphidae; genus Dromococcyx; species Dromococcyx pavoninus. Next base: position 2,481,685 of record JAUMJL010000393.1, read on the forward strand.
GTCTTCTGCAATGAACCTTCCTTATTTGGATGATTCATGCTGTCACTTTCTCAGTCAACAAATAGGAATATATGGACCTACTGTACACACGGTGACAGTGTAAGATGCTAAACACAGAGGACTGCACACAGATGAGTATGCATACTCCTCACAGGCCACATGGAGAAAATGAAATACACAAAGAGTTATATAAAATCCTAATCACCAGCTACCTTCTATGCAGAAACTACAGTGATTCTGAATGTGGTATGAAGTGCTTTATGTACTTCGTTTTTACAGGTAGGGCAAAAGGAATTTCACTGTTTCAACCTGTTTTCTCCCTTGTGACATTACTTTACTGGGGGTTCTTTGGCTTCTTGAACTTTTGGGGGTAATATTATCAAAAGAGCTTTTGTACTCAGGAGAGAAGACAACATACTTTGACACATGGAAGAAGGAACTGAAGTGATTAAACTTAAAAAAATAAAACAATTCATGGTGTTGGGGATATTTTTTTAGTATAAGTTCACTGATATGCTTATGTCCAAAAGCATTGCATGTAGTCTCTACAGAAAGGTGCAAAATTCATAAAATTTACAAAATACAAGTGGCGTAGTCATTACGCTCGCGATAGTCAAGTAAGTCATGATGAGCTTAAGGATTCTGAATAAATCAAGTTCAGTTGAGACATTTATCCAGTAACTAAACAATGAGTAGGAACCATAGTGTTGAAGGATGGAGCTTCAGCACTGCCACAATGTGATTTAAGACTACTGCCATGCATTTCTTGTTCCTCTTTTGAACTATATCCAATGACCAAGAAAATACCGTTCAGTCATATTACTATGCAAATTTCAGGGGAGCACTTCCTCACGTGTTCTAAGAAAATGCAAGAACTGAGAGCTGCATAGGAAGGAGAAGTCTTGCTGCAAATTCTGTAATTCTAAGTGTACATATGGATGTTGCTTGGGAATTATAGAGAAAGGATTGCAACCAAAGATAAGAAAGATAAACTGATGATAAATTTAATTTAGGGGTTATATTTGAAATTATTTTTTTGTAAACTTTTAATTTAAATCTGTATCTAAAATCTTGATCAGACTACTTTGCTTTACTATTAAGTTTCTGCAGTATTAGGATGACACAGATGAGTTTGGGGCTGACTGCCTTTAAAGAGGCAGCAAGTTTGAATAGATACACAAAAGTTGCTGTAGAGAATTAGATTCAGATCAGCTTGTGACACTCAGGCTGTAGCCCAGTATTCACCAAGGAACAGGAAGTTAGATATCATTTGGTATTGCAAAATGTTAAGTTATGGAAAGAAAGTGCCTTTCACAGAGACAAGCCAGAGTTCTTCCATCAAAGAGCAGAAATCTGAAAGCACCTAATTTCCCTTTCTACCTGACTCTGAGCAAAAGTGACAGGTGACAGGACAAGAGTTTGCCTCGAGTTGCACCAGATTAGACATTATGAAAAATTTCTTCACTGATAGAGTGATCAGACAGTGGAACAGCTACACAGGTTGGTGGTTGCGTTCCCATTCTGGAGGTATTTAAAAAAGGGATAGATGAGGTGCTCAGGGATATGGTTTAGTAGTAGACAGGTACGGTTGGACTTGATGATCTCAATGGTCTTCACAGTCAAGCAATTCTATGATTCCATGATTCTAATTCCATATATCAGCATTCTTAAATAGAACTACTACTGGCTTAGGGCACATCTATTTAGACTACAGTCATAATTAGTTCCCTGTGATACTAAAGGTAGTGTGTACATATATACGTTCATACACAAATCTCCTCAGTAAATTAAATATCATGTTTGTGCACGAACTATCACTTTAACATTAACATCATATTAATAATTCTGGAGTAGAAAACAGTATAATGAAAAGTGATTTGCCCCTTGCAGATGGCATGGCATGAAACTACACTACATAGTTAGAAATCCAATGAGAAGAGTAAAATATTAGCTATAATGGACATCTAAACATTTCAATATTTTATTAGTCACTTCAGAGTTCCTTTATGTTTCCTGATTCAAAATATGAAGACCATTGAACTCTTTAAAAGAGAAATATACAAACTATTTGTCAGTGCTGTTTGATCAAGAACGTTCTTAATCAGAAATTGAAAATTAAAATACTGTGTCCATGAAGATGTTGAGCCTCTATCTATCATAATTGAGAAGCCACGGCAACCAGGTGAAGTTGTCACTGACAACAGGAAACATAAATTCCTGGTTTTTAAAAAAAAAAAAAAAGGGAGGCCTTAAGAAACTACAGGCTGATCAGTCTCACAGAGTTCCTGGTAAGATCATGGAACAGATCCTCCTGGAAACTCTGTTGAGGCACATGGAAAATATGGAGGTGATTGGTGACAGCTAATACGGCTTCAGTAAGGATAAATCACGCCTGATGAACATGGTGGATTTCTACGATGAGGCTACAGCATTGGTGGGTAAGGAAAGAGTAGCTGGCGTAGAATCATAGAATCGCTTGATTCAAAAAGAACTTTGAGATCATCAAGTCTAACCATACCTGTCCACTACTAAGCCATATCTCTGAGCACTTCATTTACTCATCTTTTAAATACCTCCAGGGATGATGACTAAATCACCTCCCTGGGCAGCTGTGCCAGGGCCTGGCAACACTTTCAGTAAAGAAATTTTTTGTGATGTCTAATCTGAACCTCCATTGATGCAACGTGATGCCATTTCCTCTAGTCCTATCGCCTGTCAGTTGTGAGAAGAGGCCAACATTTACCTCACTGCAGTCTCCTTTCAGATAGTTGTAGATAGTGATAAGGTCTCTCTTCAACCTCCGTTTCTCCCAGTTCCCTCAGCCACCTCTCATAAGACTGTTACTCCAGCGCCTGCACCAGCTTTGTTGCTCTTCTCTGCATGCACTCCAACACCTCAATGTCCTTCTTATAATGAGGGGCCCAGAACTGAACACAGTACTCGAGGTGTGGCCTCACCAGTGCAGAATACAGGGGCACAATCACCTCCCTTGTCCTGCTGGCCACACTGTTTCTGATACAGGCCAAGATGCTATCGGCCTTCTTGGCCACTTGAGCCACTGCTGGCTCATATTCAGCTGATTGTCAACCAACATCCTCACATCCTTCTCTGCCAGGCAGCTTTCTAGCCTCGCTTCCCCATGCCTGTAGTGCGTCACGGGATTATTTTGTCTCAAGTGCAGGACCCGGCACTTTGCCTTGTTGAAACTATTGGCCACAGTCCATTGATCCAGCCTGTTCAGATCACTCTGCAGCACCTCTCTACCCACAAGCAGATCAACACTTTCACCCAGCTTAGTGTCACCTGCAAACTTACTAAGGGTACACTCAATCCTCTCATCCAGACCATTGATAAAGATATTGAACAGAACTGGACCCAACACTGAGCCCTGGGAAACACCACTTGTGACCAGCCTCCAATTTGATTTAACTCCACATACCACCACTCTTTGGGCCCTATCAGCCAGCTGCATCATCTGCCAGGACTTGTGAAAAAGACACTTAAAGAGTTGTGGTCAATGGCTTAATGTCAAATGAAGACCAGCGACAAGTGGCATTCCTCAGGTGTTGGTATTGCGACTGATGTTGTTTAAGATCTTTGCTGCAGACATGGATAGTGGGATTGCCAGTGAAACCAAGTTGTGTGGCACAGTCAACACAGTGGAGGGAAGGAATGCCATCCAGAGGGACCTGGACAGGCCTGAAAGTGGACTTATGTGTACCTCATGAAACTCAATAAGGCCAAGTGCAAGATCCTGCACCTGGGTCAGGGTAATCCCAAGTACAAATACAGGCTGGAAAAGAATGGATGGAGAGTAACTCTAAAGATAAATACTTGGGGGTGTTGGTGGATGAGAAGACAATGTGCACTTGTAGCCCAGAAAGCCAACTGTGTCCTTGGTTGCATCAAAAGTAGTGATGCCAGCAAGCTGAGGGAGGTGATTGTTACACTCTACTCTCCTCTTGTGAGACCTCACCAGGAGTACTGCGTTAAGTTATGAAGTCCTCAGCACAGGAAGAACATGGATCTGTTAGAGTGAGTCCAGAGGAGGTTGTGAAGGTGATTAAAGGGTTGGAGCACCTCCCATACGAGAGAGTTGGACTTTTTTAGCCTAGAGTAGAGAAGGCTCTGGGGAGAACTTAGAGCAGCATTCCAGTATGCAAAGGGCCTACAGGGAAGTTGAGAAGGGGATTTTTATCAGGGAGTGGAGTGAAAGGACGACAGTTAATGGGCTGAAGCTGAAAGGGTAGATTTAGATTAGATATTAAGAATAAATATTTTCCTGTGAGGGTGGTGAGATTCAGGAACAGGTTGCCCATAGAAGCTGTGAAGATCCCCTCCCTGGAGATGTTCAAGGCCAGGTTGGATGAGGCTTTGAGGAATCTAATCTAGTAGTAGATGTCCCTGCCCATTACAGGAGGGCTGGAACTAGATGATCTTCAAAGTCCCTTCCAACCCAAAGCATTCTGTCATTCTATGATTTTATGCTTCCATTTATCTCAGTCAAGTTAGAGTTTTGTCTTCTACCAGGTGTTAATCTCTGTTGTTTCTACAAATAAATGTGGAAATGGAATAGACGAGTGCTACTGCAAAGATGAATGGAGCATGCTAATTTTTCTGGAACTCTTATATGTTTGGAGCTAAAAGGATCAAAGATCTCAAGCAGGAGAGAATTTCTGTGCGTAGGTATTTTTGGGAGAAGATCAAAGCAGAACAGAAAGTTCAGTCAGTCTTTTGCTTCTAATCTGGTAAGGATTTAAATTTATAAGGATATATCAGACAAAAAGAACAATATGACAGACACACAAAATCCAAGGGCAAATAGGAAAGCAAAGAGTCAGCTGTAAGTACAATCTGTGAAAGGCATAGACTCTTGTGTATAACTAGATTTACCTTTGGTAGAGAAAATAAAAAACAATGGGCAGAAGAAAAGCATGAAGTTAAATTGTAAATGTGATTTTGTTCTTGAAATGTTTCATCTGCCTTCATCTTCATTTCACAAATACACTTTTATGGGTTTGCAGCAAGTGCAAGGTGAAAGTGGAACACATGCAAAAGACAAACTCTCTTTTCATAGGGTGCCAAAGTCAAATGTGCCACAGCTATACTATCTACAGTTACCCTGTGAGCAAAGAGCCTGTTTAAGAGGGAAATTATCACAAATACCAAAGCCTCACACAGCCATTAACACACCTAGCTTAGTCTGTAGCAAACAGTGCAAGTAAAATTCATTCTTGGAAACTTGGTTTTCTACCTGTGGCACCTATGAAGTTTTCATACAGTGTGTAGAGTAATTTAATCTTTTTAACTTGATTGAATTCCCGAAAAATACTTATGTTTGCACACAGTTGGAGACTCAACAGGATTGGTGAAAAAACATATCTTTCAATATTTATAAGAGATATTTAATTCCTCCTGGCTTAGTCTAAAACACATGCTAAGGACCGGCCTATCCTTGTAAAATTTGTGTGTAATTAGTGAACATGTATATCACAATTACATAATCTGAGTATCACAAGTGAATATGCTTGTATCTGTACATACATATTTGTATTTGCAGTATGCACTTGAGTACCAATTAAATAGAACACATTTTGTGATTTCAATAGTTTTTTAGTTCATATTCATGCTATTTAAAGCAAAACTTAGTACATACAGTGGTATAGATTTATTAACCTAGACCTTAGTGTCCAACGCTACTTATTGAGGGTCAAATGGGAAAGCATGTAAGGAGAATAAAGAGTATTATTCAGTGTGCAATATCACATTTCTAACGTAGATGACTTGGAAAACAGGTGTGTACAGATAGAAAAGACAGCTCTAGACACTTTTTCCCTGGTGCACGCACAAAATTTTTACAGACATACAATGAGGAGAATTTAATCAAGTATGTACAGAACAATGCATTAAGAAGTCACTGTAGATGAAATCACATGTGACTATTTAGCCATGACAGTTTAGAGAAAGAATATGTTCTATTTCAGCACCTGTGGAGATGGAAAGCATGTGTCCTAGCTCAGCTAGCTGATCTGAACACAGAGAGTGTGACAACATTGGCAGCATAAATCTTTGTGTTCCCTTCCGAACTGTCATCACTGGAATAAATTATTAAAAGGTTTAACCGTTTTCATAATACTGTGAGTAAAAAAAAAAAAAAGAAGGCAATGTTCTTTTTTCACTTCTGCTTGCATCAGGAATTTTTAGTAATTTTAAACTCTTTTAAAAACTGCAACATTTGTAGAGGTATCCTTATTGTATCTGTACCATTCTAGCGGAGCCTCATTGTGCTCAGCAGTAACAGCATTCAAGACAAAATTAGGCTATAGATAATTACGGTATTAAATAAAATTTAAATTACTTAACACTGATACATTTTTTTCCTGCATAATTTGTTTAGAGAAGTAGATCCTACCTACAACACCAGATATAGGACAAACATAGCAAACATATTTCAACTGCACAGTGAGCAGGGAGATGTATTCAAAATTACTATCCAGAGGAAGTCAGTGAAATACAACACAAACAAGAAAGAAATTGTATTTTCCTAGAATTAGGAGCTTATGTTCTTTACAAAAAAAAGGTAAAGATTTTTACTATAACATGAATGTTTATATTTTATATTTAACTTTAATGACAGCACAATCCAGAGCAAAATATGTCTTGGTTCTGTGCAGGAGTACTGATTTCGGATGGATTTAAGATAAGGATGTGAGCTAGCAAAAACAAACAATATTTTTCAAGAATAAACTTTGTGTTGGAAGAGCTACGAGAGGGTAAGAGAGGAAGAACGTTATTACACAATCTAATCTCCCTACTCTTCATTAGAAAGAAAGTAGTTGAGAATCTAGCAATGAAAGATGGGAAGTGAACGTGGGGAAGAGAAAAAAGAGTTAGCAAACAAGATGACTTCTAAAGATGATAAAAGGGCTGTAAGATGTTCTGTCATAGGCACGACACAGCATGAATATGTACGGCAACCAGATGGTATGCAACAAGATATTTATTCTGGTGATGAACACCAATCAGCAGAGATTTTTGGCATACCATCAAGAGTGAGGAGCCTGTCTGAAATTCACAATTTGTATAAGCAAATGCCCTGAGTGTCTGTGAACAGGGACCTCATTTACAGTGAAAAAAATGCACATCTTGTATAACTTTGAAAAGAGTGGGATATCTGTCAATAAGAGAAATTAGATTAATAACTTCATGTTTACTAATGCAAAGTACTTCTAGCAGGAAAAGTATTTTTTTCCTTTCGTGTAGTGTATAAATTATTAACACATTTAAAAAATGTAAATGGTCTTTTAACTCCATCAAAGTGACTAAAAATGTTCAGCCTGCAGGACTGGCTTCAAAGGAAAGTTTCTTTAAAAAGAACAGAATATAGTTTATACTTAAAGCATTTGTATTTACACTAAGTTTGTACAGAGTATAGAGTATATAGGACATAGGAGCATTTATACTTGCTTTTAGTTGTTCTTCTCTGTAGCTGTACCAGTTCAAAATTTTTGATTAATCCCATCTGCTGGAATCAAATAATAATAAAAAATCCCAAATTGGTCAAAACAGGTTATAAATGAATCATTAACTTGACTGCTACTCAAGGACATTTGTCTCCCCTGAGTTAATCTCACTGCTTACTTTTCCTATGGGTTTTGGAAACCATCTTAAAGCCTCTCTGAAATACCGACAAGATATCTACTCTTTCCTGACGTTTGACTTCCTATAACTGCTGCCTCCTTCTGTTCTAAAAGAATGAAGGTGAAATAGCTCGCTAGTTAAGAAACAAAAAATTTGGAGCAACTGGGTCTGATTTGGGGGGAAAAATAAAAAGGAAAACCAACAAAGAGACAAAACACAATCGTTCCTATGAAACAATTTTGTATTTCATCCAACCTTGATGGGAAGACAGAGAGTAAGAATATTCATAAGCCTAGATAAACATATATACCACTTCTTTTAGTTGAGATTTCTTATTTTACGTTTTTGGAAGAGTTCGAACTATAGCTGATCTGGTCAGAATTTAAGGGTAAGATGGAGGCAAGAATAGACACAGAAATCTGTTCTCTTAAAAAACTTTTACTTATATATTTTACTATGAGCATATTTAAAAATCAGAGCTTTAAAGTTTTTCAGAGTAAACAAATAGTTCAACGAAAAACAAAACTCTTTATCCTAGCAGTTTTTATTAGTCAGAATTTATTTACCTAATGAATTATTATCTGTTGGATTATGAGATAATGGCTCATCTCAACACTCACTCATAGAGTTGCTCAGAGATAGCACAGAAGGTGAGGGCAAGTCAGTCAAGGGAATGAGGTCTTCTCCCAGTCCTCCTGGAACAGGAGACATTGTGAGATGTGACGTGCATGTTTATTTTTGTCTATGTGCATACGCATATGTGTATTTTATACACGTGCCTACTGGGAATATATTTCACCCTTGCTGCTGACAGAACCTGAAGAATGGAGCTGTGTAGTCTTGCTTTTTTTGGGTGCAGGATTTATCATCTCCCTAGCTATATCATTGTGTGGTTCAGCCTGTTAAATTTGCTTACTTAATGAATTTTTGACATGTTATCTAATTCATAGAATAACAGAATGTCCTGAGTTGGAAGGAACCCACAAGGATCATTGAGTTGCACGCATGTCCCTGCATAAGAAAACCAAAACTTTCACACCATGTGAAAGTGGGTGTTGACGAAATGCATCTTGAATATTTTTAGGCTTGATGACATTACTGCTTCCCTGGAGAGCCTGTTCCAGAGCTCCACTACCCTCTGGGTGAGGAAACCTTTCTAATATCCACCCTAAACGTCCCCTGGCACGTCTTCCTGCCATTCCGTCGAGTCCTATCACTGGTCCCCAGAGAACGAAAGATCAGCACCTGGTCCTCTTTCTTGCCTTGCGAAGAAGCAGTAAACCTCTATGAGGTCTGCCATCAGTCTCCTCTTCTCCAGGTTTTAATATAGTTCTAAATCTAAAGTTTGAAAGACTTTGGTAGTGTTGACTACTAACCTGTGCAAAACTAGTGTAACTGTTCTTGAACTAAGTAAAGATGGTAAACATATAACCAAATGATGACACACAGCAATAAGAGCAGATATAGTGCATATATTGTTCCTTTCATGAGTTTGTTAACATAACTTGTGAAATCTTATGACATTTATACCTTTGTAGTATAATAGCTGTTATTTATAAAACCTTAGGTTTTCATCTTCTCTCATCAAAAGTTTCATCTTAAGATGTTACTTATTTAGACAGAAATAAGAAGTAGAAGAGATGACTAGTGTCACTAAAGCTTAATAAAGTATGTACAAGGGTTAAACAGCACAATATGAAAGGAAAGAAGAAACCTTTTCACTGTGAAGCTGAGAGATGATTTACAAACTAATAATAGAATTCCCTTTGAAAAGGAATTTGTCAGTGCCTAAAACCATAGAAATTCAAAAGGAAATTAACATAGTCTGGAACATCCTCAGCCTCTGTTTAGATGTTAATGATATGGTGTGAAATATGGACGTCTACACAGGTGGTAAAGTCATCCTAAGATACATTTATTCCTAAACCAAAGAGAACTGATACACAGGACAATTTTTCTCTCCTGTTCTGTGGAATTTCAACGTTCTCTTCAGTTTAAGACGCAATACTGCAGTAGGTGAAATGTTAGCCTAATCTATCAAGGAAATTTTTATCTTTCCCAGTCATTTGCAAACATTCCTGGCTGTAGATGACATGCATCAAAAAATATGACTAAATTTTGCCATGTAACTATGAAATTTTTTTGTTAGAAAATCAGACTTTGTAAGGAAAAATTGCAGCTGACATTGTGATTTAGAGGATACAGAAAGTGAAGTTATATCTGCACCTGCCTGGAAGTAAACCAAATATATTCACTATTACACTCCCCAAGTTTCTGTCTATGAAAGATAATATGATGAGTTTTGTGATACTTTAACAACAATTTATGCTATTCAGTTTGGTACAGAATTAGAATCTGGTTATATCTCAGTTTCTCTGAAATAAATCATAGGTTTTGCAACTCAGAGTCTGTGACGGAATAAGCTACTGGGAGAGGTCATTTAAACTTAAAATACCCACCAACTCCTTGGGAGAAAAAATAATACACAGTGGAATATATCTATCATTCCTGGAGTTCAAACAATGATTCATCTTATCTAGGCAAAGCATAAATCTATATAGTCCACAGAAGGACATAAAAACTACAGTAATTAGAAAATCAATCAGATGTTTTTATACTAATTTTTAAAATTCTGTTTGAAATACATGGTATGAGTAAAATTTCTTTTTTGGTGAAAGCCTTACATGGTCAATTGGAAAATTTTTAAAAAGATGCACAGGGAAAAAAGTCAATGAGAAACTAAACAGAACAATTTAAGAATTGGGTTTTTTTTTAATTGAGTTCTTAATGTTAAACTAGCATTGAAAGTAAATTACAGAATAAGATATTCAGCTTCTATTGGGGATTAAAGTAATTAAAAAATGGTTTGTTGACCAAACTAGAGACAAAACTCTAATCTGGCTTACTTGTGCAGCACAGAATTTTAATAATGAAAAGAGAGTATGTTCATTTGCAAAACTACACATGATTCTGAAATACAGGAATATTTATCTGAACAGATAGTATATTTGTTTTAAGTGAGATTTTGCTGGTACATGTAAGGATTCTGTAGTTTATGGTAAGTCAGTAACAATTCCAATAGTGCTCTTCTGTGTTCGTAATTCCAGGAGAGAGAAAATAAATTAAAAAAAAAAAAAAAAGAAAGGAAGATGCTACCTTCCTATGTCTCCCTAACTACTGTGCTTCTAATTTGAAAGATCAGATACCTGAGAGTATTCCCTGTTGCTACTAGAATTATTTAAAACATGGTGGAAAGATGACTACATTGTCCTGTTCTATTGTCAGATACCTATCATAAAGCACTGCAGTCAGACGAGTATTACCTCTTCAGTTTTGGGAGAGAAGGTTTAGGGGGAAGGATACCACAGAACCTTACAAATTGTAAGACTTAAAAATGAAGAAATTGCATTTTTACCAAAACTGTGAGTGTTGTTTGTAGTGCTCTGTTGCTTTTGAATTTTGCCTACAAATTCTCCATCCTTTTCAGGCATTCTAAATCAGATTATAATACCTTCTTGCTATATTCAATCATTTATCAGAATGTTACCAGTAAGACATTAAAGAGACTTTGAAGTAAAATGAAGTCTCAGTTCTGACATGTATTAGGTACCTGTGTGATAGCTCTAACTCAAGCTTGCTTAAGTTTTCTTTTTTTATCTTGCAAGCTTCGATGAGGAAGTAATTTCTGTTCCTGAGGTTCCAGTAGAAACCACAAAAAAAAGGCATAGTCAGCTGTCTTGAAGTAATTTCTTGTCAAATTATACTCCCTAGCACCATAAAAATATATATATGTAGTGAACCAGATTTTTCTGATTTTTTTACAATTTTTGATTAGTGGAAATTATTGCTTTGACCTTATTTATCTCAATCTTGGTTGAACTTTTACCTCTTAAATTTTTCATTATTTTACTTGTAATTTTCATTAGTCAAATAGTTTGTAAATATATTGTCAGTCAAAAAAATACAGGATACAGCCCTCTTTGAAAATTACCCATAAGACATAAAATTTCAATTTGTTCTCTAAAAATAGTCACTTTTAATTGGCATGCATAATAAGGAAACAATTATTTCTGGTGCTCCAATATTATGTCATCAAAACACTAGGAGGATTAGAGCTAAGAGCCAAATGAAAATTAAAGTTAACATTGTGACTGATAGCTAATTTTTCATTTACAGGGATAATTTGTTACCTAGCAGTACATACATTACCTCATAAACTGACAAAACTGCAAGCAATCTAGCTAGGATTAGGGCAGGGCTATTTAATTCCTCTTTCCTGTAGACAGCAAGGTATACTATGGGTGGCTTTTCAGTGATTTCAGGTAGTCTAAATTCTGTAGGCACAGAAGTATTTATAGGGCAGGTAAGGTGTTACAAAGAAGAAGAGTAAAAATTACAGTTTCAAATGGCAAAGGATAGATAGGAATGACTGGCTGTGGAGCAGCAGAAATTAGCAACACAGATTTAAAATGCACCTTACATGACGTGCAAAACTTCATTTTCTTTTGTTCTTTGTCTGCTTACATACCACCTCCTAGTGTTCTAGCAAGCAAGTCAGCTTTCCCATTTGTCAATCCGTCCTATGCAAACCAAAACAGCTCGTAACTCCTTTGCTTTCTCTCCTGATGTTTTTGCACATTTTTTACTTCATATCTTCATTTCCTTAAACTTCTGTCTCACTCTATGATAGATCCTGTTTTTAAATCAGCCTTAATATTTGTGGTTATCACTTTAATTTTCGTTCCTTAACAATTTCTCTACTCTAAGTCAGCATTTTGTCTACAGGCACATGTCAGTGGAGGATTTAACAATAACTTCTTGAAATAAGTTCAGACAGGCTCCACTTCTTTCCGCAAAAACCTTTGACCTCTTCAACACCACCCACTCAGCCTGTCATGGAGGTTACAGCTGAGACTGAAATTATCAGCCTGTGGCTGATGACATAGGTTTCAAGAAAATAAAGAATTCTGTATTAAAGAAAATTGGGGGTCCAACACAGGTAGAGGATACTTTCTGTCAGTTGGAAAAAAAGACTGGGCAGCAATGAGCACATAGATGATCCTCTTCTGTTTGCCATTTCTTCTAGAAATGGGGAAAGCAGCTAATGCCACCAATTGTAATCCACTTTCTTAAAGAAACACAGTTGTATGGTATTCCCTCAAGGCTAACAAACAGATGCCAAATCTGGCAAATGGACGGGCTCCTGGGCATTGCCACTTCAAGAAGTCCTGGTGGGACCCGCAGTGGTGATAGAGCAGTGGAACAGATTTGTACAGGGGCAGGCAGCCACACATTTGTGCAGCAGGTAGCAGCTGCTCTGGTTTAAAATTTCCTGCTATGAAAAAATTGCACATTACTTTTGTTCCTCTTTTGCAGGGTTTGGTGAAGTATATTATGATTAGAATATACATGCTACTTACATAGGCAGAAAGAAATGTGCACATACAATGAAATCGTCATATTTTCTTAAACATTTAAGTAGCTTCTTGGTTATCCTGGTCTATATTTTATCTTGTCTTAATGAGAAAATCATTGGAAAGCAGGAGATAACTTGTACTCTGAATTTCTTTTATAACAGAAAAGAAAAAATCAACAGAGCAGGATGCTAGTTGCAAACAAAAGGACATTCGTAGTTAAGATCACAATGCAAACAGTACCAGGGTCTACAGTTTTAACCATAACTTGGTAATTACACTTACCCTTGAACAATTACAGGTTCATTTTGTAAATGAAGACCTCAAACTCATTTGACAGGTTTCAGTCAGACTTACAACACACAACCCCCCTACTTTCTCCCCTCTCTTCTTTTATTTTTTTTAATTCCTCAACTATTTTTGGCAATACTGTACTAAAACTTTAAAATCAATTTTATTTCACTTAAAAGGAGAATGTAATACAAATGTCCAGAATAAAGATGGAGATCTTAATTCCCTTTTAATTAGGAGTTAAGATGATGAAGCAGGCTTATTCCTTTACACAAATAGGAGTATTAAATTTGCAGGGTGACTGGCAACTAGGTAATTCAGTTCCTGACACCTCAATGTATGTGCATGCTTCATAATATGAGAAAACAAAAAAGATTAGTAGGAATGAATTGCTTCTTTATGAAAACATTCTCAGCAAATTGGGATTCTGCAGGTTAGAAAGTCAGCTAAGAGACAAAAACAAAGATAAAAAAATTGAAACAGTGTGCAAAGGATAAGAAGATAGGTTTATTTGCTATTTCTCATAGTAAAAGAAAGAAGAACCCCAATTACATTACAACAAACAATGACTCAACCCACAGAAATTTCCCTCCTTCTAACACCAGCATCTGTGGAAGCAATGGGAGACTTTGCTGCAGGTGCTGTAGAGGCAAGAAATGTAAACAAATAGAGAAAGTAATTAGACAAATTCTTGGAGAATAGGTGTCTAGAGTGTTAGTACAGATAGCAATCCAGATATAGCCTCCAGGTCTGACGATGCCAAAACTCATTGATATACTTCCCTTCTAATCTACTAATTAACATCAGAAGGCATGAGGTACAGACTAAATTGTATTTCTTTGTTCCATCATGTTAACTTATGCTCTTCGTGGAGATACTAACAACCTCAAACCTTCATTGTTTCTATGAAAACAGAAAAGATGTCCTGCATTTTGGAAAAAGCACATTTCCAAAACCACAGAAAATCTCAGGTCTGATTTGTTTCATATGGAAAGTGAGCAAGATTATTCGTTATATCAGTACTGACAGAACGAAAGTGATCACTATATGATTCTCCATTTGCTATCTTGATTTTTTTTTAAATTATTAATGGTTCCAGCATGTATATTTGAGAAAAGCTATTTATAGACATGTAGTCAAAATAATCAGGCACACTAAGAATTTTGAAACCTTGAGGGAGGAGGATTAAAAACAAATATACACTGTTTCAGAAAAGACCTAATTACTGAAATCAAAGCATGATGAACCAGAACACTCGTATTCACCCACTGAACTAATGAAGAATAAATACTCATATTTGGAGGATAGAGAAACATTTAAATTGCACAGATCCAAAGTGAGCTTAAGTCACCAAAATTCACCAACTCCTTTAGTTATCACACATAATATTTTATCTTTCATTTGTTGCCTCTACTAGGGAAAGAGAAAAAAACATTTGTTTGTAGTAACAGATGAACAGGTTTGCCAGAAAAAAAAAAACCTGTACCCTTCTCAGGAGCTTTTCTTACTTTGATCTATTTACACCTAAGCTGTGGTGGATTCTGAAAAATAATAATTTATTCCAATAATGGACACACTGTTCTAGCCAGTATTTATCCATAATTAGCGAAAAAATATGGAGGGTTTGCTTCTGGATCTTGTCAAAAGTCAGCAAGAATTTGCTCCTGAACTATTGCTCCAGGAAGGACAAGTCAGGATTTGTGGTCACCCTTCATAGGTAGGGGTGCAACCTGTTGTCCCATCAACAGCCTCATGGACATGAGACAAGGCAAAACAATGAGTAAGACCAGGGTCCACCCAGATGGCTGTTCAAGAACACCAAGCAATAGTGCTGGGGACTCACTATGTATAAGCAGAAAGCATGCATCCCCATGGGGCTGCTTAGGACTAGGTAAGGCTGTGGGTGCCTGTAGGACCCAAACAGATGGAAGTAATGCATTATATGCATTTATTTTTTAGATTTTTTTTAATTGTTTACAGATTTATATTCTTGAGAAGTATAGTTTGAGTATACAATTTTATTTTCTCTGTTTTGATCTAGTAGAATATATCCCAGATGGAATTTGAAGAGCAAAAGAGACGTAGTGGAGATATAGATAGCTTCATCTTTCTTTGTTTCCCCTCTCCTTTTTTACTCAGTCTTCATAGTTTGGCTGAAATCAACCCTTTTAGGGCTGTAGCAAGTCACACTGTGAAGAGTTCAAGGACAATGCCATCTCAAATCAGCACCCAAAGGATGAAGATGGAGAAGTTAGGAAATTCTAAGCGTATCTGATACACATGCCAAGTGTATCAGACTTTGGATTTCCGTATCAGTTACAATAATGTATTTTGCATCAATCTAACAAGATATGTGGCTGCCGCGTTTTTTGGTAGTTTTAAATGTTGATTCTTCATAATATTTGGGGCACATTCTATACAAAGATATGTCAACCTGGGTGTGAACCAATATTTCCACTCCTCATTATAAGGCTAAACCAACAAACAATTGTTAAAACCATTTCTCATTATCTGTAACTTTGATTAATTTGTGAGGAAGGAAAAAAAGGAAAAGAAGGGAAGAAGTACAGGTGGATAATAACAAGGGATGTAAAAATAAGATTGTATACTTAGCCTCATAATTTCATATTTTGTTGAATATTACAGGTTTAAGGAATAGAAGAAATTCACTTTTCAGGTGCATGCAATAATCTCTGTGTGTGTTTTTATGTGTGCTTTCGTGTACACTGTGTATAGAAAAAGATGATTTTTTCCATATTTATTTTACATTTTCCGTCTAAAACTAGATGACTTCTTACTTCTGGAGAAAAAGCAGTTAAGTTTTTCACAATTTTAATAAAGAATTCTTCTAGGTTTCCAGGCAGTCAGCTTTTAACTAAGGTGATTTACTATATGCTAAATATTTTTAGGTGTCTGATTGATGATGTTGCACAATAGCCACATGTGCTTTTTCTCAAATTAGAAGGTTGTCCTCAGTTCTACTCTGGTACGATTGAGAATTACAGTTTAAAGAATCAGCATTGATAACAGCCTGTCTGTTTTTCCAATATATATATTGAAAGAGTTAAGAATGTTTTTAGTCAAACAACCAAAGCATTTAAGAAACACAAACCGCATCAAGGTAATAGCACATCATAAAATTCTCAAAACAAATTTCCGATAGTGCTCCTTGCATAAAGCCTACTCTTTTCCAGGTTCTTTTCCTCAAAAGCAGATCACAATTAGGAACATTTTCTGTCACAACAAAGTATTTTGCCTGTATACACACAGACTCATAGAATACAATCATAGGTAAGTCTGGGTTGGAATGGACTTTCAAAGATCATCTTGTTCAAACTCCCTGCCACGGACAGGGCTGTCTTTCACTAAACGAGGTTGCTCAAAGTCCCACACAACCTGACGACGAACAGCTCGAGGGATAGGAGAACCACAAGTTCTCTGGACAACCTGTTGTAGTATCTCACCAGCCTCATCATAAAAAATGCCTAACTTGAGTTCAATTTAAATCTACCCTCTTTAGTTTTAAACAGTTGCCCTTTTTTTTCTGTCACTGCTGACCCTGGTAGAAAGTATCTTTTCATCTTTCTTATGACACACCTTATAAGGAACTCCGCAATAAGATCTCCCTGGAGCCTTCTCTTTTCCATGCTGAACTACCCTGACTCTCTTAGCCTTTCTTTCTTGAATTTTAATGTTTAAAAAAAAACAGAAAAAAGGCAGATACAAGGAGGTACAGTACACTAGCTTCTCTTTTTTTTAGGTTGAATTTACTAACGTGTGTGTATATGCCACTGACTCAGATGGGTAGAGTTTTTTTTGTTAAAGGCTGACAAAGAATGCACAATCACAGGACACGTAAAACTAAAATGCAAAGTTCTATGTGTCCTTTTTCAGTAAAGCTTTTCTACTGGAACATCTATGCACTAATGCTTATGTTCAATAATTTTAATGAAACACTGGGAAAATTGTTATCTAGCCAAAATCTCAATTTAATGAATAACAAATATTAACTTCTTCTTCTTAGAAAAAATGCCAAATAGAATGTACTCTCAGGATAAGTATGGGAAAGACAAAAAAACCCCAATATTTGTTTCGGTTAGTTTTGAAGAGACTAGCCTACCTTTGGATAGTGTTTCTGTTTTCTCAAGTCTGTTTTCAGAATATCACATTCTGTTACATGTTCTACAAATTAAACTGGCTTAGAATGACATTTGGTTGTCAGTTAATATTTTCACATTGTGGATGAAGAGGTTATTTTTTTGGATTCATGGTTATTTGTGCTTAAGGAGGTAAAGAGAGCTAAGAGTAGTTATTTAATTCTTCTACAGCATTCACAGATAACATCCAGTCTGACCCCTGCAAGAAAAACTGTCCTAGTAACCACAAGGACATCTTGCTAAAGTTGAGTGGCAGCTCAAGTGCATCCTGATCTGCATCTTGAGAGGAGACAACTTTAGTGTAACCTTACCTCCCAAAATTATGTAACATTGTGTAGCATCTATGCAGGAATGGTAGAGACCTGCAAACGGAGTTTAGGGTAAACACTTAACACTCCAAAACATACAAAGTGGCAGAAAACTGTTTAAAATTATTTAAAACTCTTGTAGAGATAAAAAAAAAATTAAAAAAACCCAAATGATCCTGAAATTTTCCTATCCATCTAGATACTTTATTTGATCTTGTAGTCTGGGGCTCAATTCCCTGTGGGTACAGGTTCACCAGAAACTTGTGACTGAGTTTTTCAGACTGACCAATGTTGAGTTATCATTACAGTTGTCATCTAAATATCAGATACCTTGATTTCAGGCTTTGTAGATGCCCCATTAAGTATTTTACATTATTATTTGTTAATTTATTTTAAAGATGGTGCTGACCTCGGTTTCTAGCAGAAAAACTGACAGTAAGTTCAACAATGCAACAGTTTTTAGTAGGCACCATTGCTGGCTGCTTACCCTGTTGCTTGGCTTTGTAAGAGGCTGGAAGTTAGAAGTTGATTACAAATGTGCTGGCAGTTTCATTACTCATCTTTTTAATGAAGCATAAGGACAAAAGGATTTTAAAGTATAATGATAATGTAAAAAGAAAAGTATGGGAAAGAAAATAAGTGAAAAGTTAGAAAGAAAGCAAAAACTAGGCTGTTAATTTAGAAGACTAACAGCTGAATAAGTGTTACCTGCAGTACTCAAGGAACTGCACTGTCACACAGCCACATTCACCTCTTAATTGCCCCAGGTAGCCTCCAGGACTGCAGCTGACTGCCCAAGCACTAACTCATGTGCTTGATTCAACTTTGTAATCTGCAGATGAACCAGCCATAAGAGGTTAATTCTCCATTTCCATATCAGAAGAAAATGTTAGTGGGTTTACTCATAATACAGCCATCTGACCATGCCTGATGTGACATAGAAAATGGTTTTCTACATCATTACAGCAGAGGAGTCTTGGGGAATAAACTGCAGCACAACAAAGTGTCCCTTTGATGTACAAAGCAGAAATACGTTAGCAGTCAACAGACCATCCAGTAAAAATCCAAGAAATATTAACAGCATTCCTCTGTTTCAGGCAACAGAATATATAAATGATAAATTTCCATTGGACTACTTGAAATAAAGAAATTAAAATTAATATTTTTTTAATTGACAAAACTTACTTATCTATCTGAGAGAGCGGAAAAAAAATTACCGAAGAACAGGTTAAACTTGCAATGAATTAAAGTGGAAAGGCTCTGCTGTCTGTACTTGTGGTATGTTTATCGTGGTGTATATGTGAAGATGTTATGCTAAAAACACTAGTACAATCCGTATTTATTGTTATATATTGTCCTGAAAACATAGTGTAAGCTAAAAACTTTAGCAGAACTATCTCTTAAAACTCTTCAGAAATTCTCATTAAACTGCTGTGGGAGAATATGATTTTTTAAATCATCTATAGTATTTCAGAGGTGCGTGTGTTTTTATTAATGTAATATAATATAACAATAATTGCTAATAGGGATTGGAATCCTTCTCTCTTTTTTTCTCTTGCTTGATCCTTCACACAGATATTAACTTTCAACCACATTATTTTACCTTTTACTGGATGAAGGATGAGTAGGTAAATAATGTTTTTTGCTTTACATAAGCTTTGGGGGCAACCTCCAAACCAATGAATAAGATGGGAAAAAAACATGAAATGAATGAGGAAAAATGTTTAAAAATCCTATGGATAACAACAAGCAGTAAAACTGTAGATCAAAACAAGGTCAGTTATGCGCATTGTTGAAAAGCTCAGATTTATGATACTTTGCTGCGGTAAATTTACTGAATACTGTGATGGGTAAAGTCTGTTAAAACTAGATTTGCACAAATTTGAGGGTCTTAGAAACTGCACTATTATATTTAATTCAGTTTTGTGATTTCTGAGGTCTTGTACTATGGAATTATTGTTTCATAAATTTCTTCAAGAGTGTGTTCCACTGGTCTGTCCTGATTTAAGCTTATGAATTCAAGGATTTGCAGAGTAAGGTAGAGATAATGTTAGAATCTTTTAAAGAAGGCTTAATTAACCTTTAAAGGACTTGGTTTAAATGAGGAAACTCAAACAAACTCCAAAAGCAAAATTAGTCCTCTGTGTGTTACCTTCAGGAGTGTCTTAATGTACATACAACATCAACAGGTGGCTACTCAGAAAGGCGTTTAAATGCCAGAAGCCAGTACTGGGTGCCCAAGAATAATTTTCAGCAGACAGGATTTGAATAAATTCACTTTGCAGTTCCTAGATACTACTTATTTCTGCAGTTCATTGCAAACTACTCTGAATTCAGCTTTGTGAATACATTGTTTTTGCATTGGGAAGGTTAGTAAGCAAACAGGATGACAGAACTGAATTCTTACTCATGTTGCTCAGGGAACTGCTCAGTAAAGTCCGCTGGGAAAAAGCTTTTGAAGGTGCCAGGGTCCATCAGTGCTGGTCGCTTCTGAAGTATCACCTCCTGAGAGTACAGGTCCAGGCAACCCTAAAATGCTTGAAGTCAAGCAAGCAAGGCAGAAGACCAGTCTGGCTGAGCGGGGATCATTTACTCAAATGGAGGCATAAAAGGAAGGTGTACGGACAGTGGAAACAAGGAGAGGTGGCATGAGAGGACTACAGTGATGTTGTTCACCACTGTAGGGCAGAAATTCGTGTGGTCAGAGCTCAATTAGAGTTGAAGCTGGCCTGCTCTGTGAAGGAAAATCAAAAGGCCTTTTTAAAATATGCTAATAATAAAAGGCAGGCCAGAAATAACACCTCATAAACAGGGATTTAGACAAAGCAGAGACATTTAATGCTTTTTTTGCCTCTGTCTTCAATACATGACTTCAATACTCTCTTCAATACTTCAGCACTAGTCTTGGCTGGAGGACCAAGACTGCACAAATGATAAACTCCCAAACAACACTGAACTTGTGTGGGATTTGGTGCTCCAGCTGAATCCCTGTAAGTTGATAGGGTCTGATGAGATTCATACAGGGGCAGTTAAAGATCTGGCTGATGTCATAGGAAGATATCTCTCAATGATTTTTGAGTGCTCTTGGGAATCTGAGGAGGTACCAGTTGACTGGAAGCTGGTGAATGTTGTATCAGTCTTCAAGAAAGGTAGAAAGGATGATCCCAGTAACTACAGACCTGTCAGCATCACTTCTGTGCCTGGTAGGATTATGGAGAAGATTGTTCTGGGAGCTACTGAAAAACACCTGAAAGATCACAGTATCACAGTATCACAGTATCGTAAGGTTGGAAAGGACCTCCGAGATCATCGAGACCAACCTGTATCCCAACACTAACACCAACACTAACACCATCATCTAAACCATGGCACTCAGTGCCTCATCCAGTCTCGCTTTAAACACCTCCAGGGTCAGCGACTACACCACCTCTCTCGGCAGCGCATTCCAATGGCCAATCACCCTTTCAGTGAAGAACATTTTCCTAACATCAAGTCTAAACTTTCCCTGACGAAACTTGAGTCCATGCCCTCTAGATGACACAGACATTGGCCCCAGCCAGCACAGGTTTATAAAGGGAAGGCTCTGCATGGCAAACTTGGTTTCCTCCTGTGAGAGGGTTTCCCACCTGGTTGACCAAAGGAAACCATTTGATGTGATCTTTCTGGATTTCAGCAAGGCCTTTGATACTTTCTGTCACAGCATGCTCCTAAATAAAATGTCCAGCATTTAGCTGGATAAACACATAATGTAGTCAGTGAACAGCTGGCTGATGGGTTGGGCTCAAAGGATCACAGTGAATGGGGCTATATCGGGCTGGCAACCAGTCACTAGAGGTGTTCTGCAGGGATCCATCTTGGGGCCAGTGCTTTTTAATACCTTCATAAATGACCTGGATGAAGGACTCGAAGGTTCATTAACCAAGTTTGCCAATGGCATGAAACTGGGGGGAGCTGTGGACGCTCTTGAGGGCAAAGAGGGCCTGCAGAGGGATCTGGACAAATTGGAGAACTGGGTAATTGCCAGCCACATGAATTTTAACAAGGGCAAGTGCAGCTGGAACATAGCAAGCATGGATGCACGTACAGATTGATGAGTGAGAGGCTGGAAAGGAGCCCTGAGAAAAGGGATGTGGGGATTCTGTTTGACAGCAAGTTGAACATGAGACAAGAGTGTGCCCTGGTATCTAAAAGGGCCACTGTGTCCTGGGGTGTATCAAGCACGGCATTGCCAGCCGGTCAAGGGAGGGGATTGTCCCAGTCTGCTCTGCACTGATACGGCCCCACTTCAATACTGTGTGCAGTTTTGGGCACCACAGTGTAAAAAGGACATCAAGCTACTGGAGAGTGTACAGAGGAGGCCACAAAGCTGGTGAAGGGTCTATAGAAGAAATCCTACGAAGTCTGAAGGATGAAGTCACTTGGTCTGTTCTGCCTGGAGAAGAGGAGGCAGTGGGGACCTCAGAGCCTCTTACTGCTTCCTTACAAGGGAAAGAGGAGGAGTAGGTGCTGATCTCTTCTGTCTGTTGACCAATGATAGGACCCAAGGGAATGGCAGTAAGATGTGCCAGAGGAGGTTTTGGTTTGATAGTAGGAAAACGTTTTTCACTCAGGGGGTGGTGGAGTACTGGAACAGCTCCCTGGGGAAGCAGTCACAGTGCCAAGCCTGACAATATTCAAGAAGCATCTGGACGATGCCCTCAGACAAAAATCGTGAATATTGGGATTGTCCTGTGCAGGGATAGGAGTTGGATCCATGATCCTTGTGGGTACCTTCCAACTCAGGTGGTTCTATGATTCTGTGAAACCCTCAGTGGTGTATGACTTGAAATTTCAATGAGAGCATTTGTTCCTCTTCCTGTGCTCTTAATATTTTTCAAAGAAAGAATAATTAGACAGAGATAGTGGGTTCAGTGACCTGTGTTTAGCCTTTGTCTTGAGAACTAGACTAGAAACATACTAAAGAGAGTCGGTGAAGGATGCACATAATGTGGTTATGAAGAAAAGAGGTTTAGAGGAAAAAATAATTTGGATCTTAGAGTTTCCTTTTACATAAATACAGAAAAAAATAATATGACCAGATAGTGTGAGTAACTGAAAACCCTGAATGGAAACACGTTCCACTTGAGTTCTCCTACTTACTTCAGACAGGAAAAGTGATCATGTATTTTTCTCATTGAAGGAATTTCCATGGATTTTTATAGGCATTTTTTCCATCTGTGCTTCTCTGTTAGCTTTTATCTGACTTAATCCCTTTCAGAAGCCTGTTCTGACTGCCTCATTTCCAGCACTGTGCTGTATGTTGTGCCTAGTAATTTTGTCTGCCTACTTTAAGCAAGTTTGTTTCAAAGGAGTATGATATCTATGATTTTAATTAATTTGCCTAGCAACACGTTTGGGATTTATTTTTTTTTCCTTTTTGTTCTTTTTTTCCTTTAGGTATCTCTATCAATATTTGTATCAATAGCCTTGATTTTGAAAGATAGTAACTTCTGCTTATTTATGCTTACAATTACTTTAGAAATTAACCCAAGTATCATTGAACTCCATCAGGGCAAATGACTGAACACAGTTCAAGTGCAAGATGTAAAATAAAGTTAGCACAATTTTCAATAAAGCTTGAGAAAATTCCCAATTAGCAGGAATAAGCTGCTTGTATAGTACTTGCAGGGCAGCACAGCATCATCTACTGTAGGATTCCACTTTCAACATGGATAGAAGGTAGAACTCAGCAGAAAACTCTCCTCTCCTAAAATGAGGGAATAAATAGAGCTTCTGCATTTTTCCCTCCAGACACAGTTTTAATTCCTGTCATCAAATAGAAGATTCAGTTTAAATTTGGGGAACATTTAGTTGATAAATTGTGGCTTTTAACATCGTGGTGTTTAAAGAAATATCTTCTCATTTTACTTTTTTTCCTCTGTACATATCATAGAATAATAGAATAGAATGGTTTAAATGGGGAAAGACTCTCAAGAGCATTAAGTCCAACGATAAACCTAATGCTGGCAAGTCCACTGGTAAACCATCTCCCTAGGAACCATGACTACATATCTTTAAATTTCTCTGGGGATGGTGGCTCAGCCACTTCACTGGGGAGTCTGTTCCAATGTTTGACAAACCTTATGGTGAAGTAATTTTTCCTAACACTTAGTCTAAACTCCTCCTGGTGCAACTTGAGACCAATTCATCTTGTAACTTGGGAGACTGGACAAACACCCACCTAGCTACAATGTCATTTCAGGCAGTTGCATAGAGCGATAAGTTCTCCCATAAGCCTCCTTTTCTCCAGGCTAAACAACACCAGTTCCCTCAACTTTTTCTCATAAGACTTGTGCTCCAGACCCTTCACCAACTTCATTGCTCTTCTTTTGATGTCCCCCACAACCTCAGTGTCTTTCTTGTAGTGAAGGGCCCAAAACTGAGCACAGCATTTGAGGTTTAGCGCCACCAGTGCTGAGTACAGGGGGAATAACAACTTCCTTAGTCCTGCTGGCCACGCTGTTACTGATACAAGCCAGGATACTATTGGCCTTTTTGGCCACCTGAGCACCCTGTTTGCTCATATTCACCTGGGTACCAACCAACACATCCAGGCCCTTTTCTGCCAGGAAGCTTTCCAGACACTCTTCTGCAAGCCTGTAGCAGTGCATGGGGTTGTTGTGACCCAAGTGCAGGACCTGATACTTTGGCTTTTTGAAGCCCATACAGCTGGCCTCAGCCCACCTATCCACCCTGCCTAGATCCCTCAGTAGAGCCTACCAACCCTCAGGCAAACCAGCTTTGGCTCCCAATTTAGTGTTGTGTGCAAACTGATGGAAGGGGCATTGATAAAGATATTAAATAGATCTGACCTCATATCATTAAATTCTAACAATGTAGCAGCAAATAATTTAAATAATCCATAATTAACTTATAGCTGAAGAATCCAAAGTCATATGCTGGAATAAAATAAAAAACTTCAGCTCAGTGTCAATGGGAAGTTTGACAGAACACTATATCAGAATAGTCGCAAATTTTCCCATAATAAGTTTAAATGCTGTTGGTTTAGAAACACAGATTCTGAACAGTAATGTTGATATATTTGACAATGATCTGATGTTCAAAATGTTTAGACTATGATATTTGTTCATCAATTTATATGATACAGATAGATTTCCTCAGTGGGATTGAAATTTGTACTCTAAGTGGAGCATTTGATGTTTAACTTAGCAAGTTTGAGGGTTTTTTTAATTACTATTATTTTTTGCTATTTTCTTTTGCCCATGAGAAATACTGCTGAAAAATTACTTCTCAGTAAAAACTCAGGAATATGAAGGATGGACAATCTTGCCATTAATGCTGAATAATTTAAAACCAGAGTATGATGAGGAAATCCCCCTAAATGCCTCATTAAAAAATTATTTCAGTGTCTTATCCTCTTAAAACATCTTCAGATTGCTTGGGGATAAAGTAACATCTATCTCGATACGGATGTATTTCTTGTAGTGTATGGACATCTGGGTACTCTCATTACTAAACACAACCATATTATCACTAATTTGAGTATGTTAAGGTACTTAAAGGTCCACTAACCAGCAGCTAATTTTTTCCAAACTCTTCAAGTGACTGGTAATTACCATATTGTCTCACTAAAAAAGAAGGGGAAAAAGAAGAAATCTGTTAGTATTCTACTAAGCAACCATTTGGCATTTATATTCAACTCTGAACATATGAAATTTCCCTTTGCTGAAGGTTCATTAATTCACGTCAGTTTGAAATATCAAGGCGGCTTGTGTGTCTGGACACTTCTTTAATTCCAGATCCTAAAAATAACCTTGAAAGGAAATTATAGTCTGCAAATAATGACAACGTCTACTTAATGTAGATGGTAGGTAATTAAACAAATTTCTTTATAGTCATAACTGTGTAGGAGTGCTGTCATTGTTAAGTGCTGAAAAATAAGAAAGAACTAGAGTTAAATTCATCTCTATTATATATAGCTCTCACTATTTTTTTTGTTTGCTTTCAGTTCCACATGCAGTTATTAATAAAAAAAGAAGGCCAAAATTATAGGTTCTCCCCAAAATTGTAATTAGGCAGTCAGACTTTTGTCATGCTACTTTTCACTTTGTGCATTTAAAATTAGTATAATCAATGTATATAAGGTGCAAACATTTACTGTAAATACTTTTCTTTCATTAAATTAATTTCTGTGAAAACCTTCTGATTTTTCCACAGCTTTTAAAATCTGTAAAAAATAAATAAACACTTTAAAAATGCACTATCTCTGTCTTTTGTACTTGTATATTAAAAGTAAAATACTTCAGCGTATTTGTGTCTTCATTCTCTTCTGTCAAGCGATAAC
The DNA here is from genome assembly GCA_033558185.1 of Dromococcyx pavoninus. Taxonomy (NCBI): domain Eukaryota; kingdom Metazoa; phylum Chordata; class Aves; order Cuculiformes; family Neomorphidae; genus Dromococcyx; species Dromococcyx pavoninus. The sequence goes on from JAUMJL010000393.1 coordinate 2,507,840, forward strand.
TTCAAGAGGAATGTGTCTTTCATTACAAGATTGCTATTCCTAAATTAAACTGGAAACCACATTCCTAAATTGGTGTTATGACTTGACAAGGGTCAGGAACCTAAAGAAGAGGGTGGAAATTCTGATATAAAACCCTGCAGTTTCTATGTTATAGCTCAACACTATCAACTTACAAAATTTCAGGCTTCTGTACTGTTGCCAAACAATGTATCTCAATTAAAAGCCTATATTTAACACAGAGGCCTAATCAAGCCTTTCTAACCAGATCTAATTTAATCCAGAATGACTTTTTGTAATATATGTTAGGTCGACCGCTTTATGTGATTTCTTTCCTTTTATTTATACTTTAGGATTACACCATATAGCTTTTTTTCTGTTATTATTATTATTCTGCATGTACCTTTACAAACTGAAAAACCAAGATGTGATCAATGTAGAAAGTAGCTCAGATGTAACTCCATGCATTCAGGATATCATGAAAGCAATAAAGCTGTACATTCTTTCGATTTTTTATAAATGTAAAAGAAATACAGAGATAACCAAGAAATAAGTGTCTTAGCAGAACCCAAACTGAAACAATTCTGTGTTGATTTCAGGATTGCTCCTATATTTCCAAAATAGTCACAGAAATATATTTCAGTTTTTAATATGAATTTGATCATGCATGTGATAAGAAGTGGTAATTTAGGTTAAGTAATAGGATATCATGATGTGAAAAGCTATGTGGTGCTCCTCCTCTTAGAGCTGATACATCAGCTGTTCTTTCGCAGTCATTGTTGAATCATGCACCTGAGATAAAGGAGGAACTGTTGAACTATTTTTCCAAAATGCAGTCACTACTATCTCTCTCTTATCTCTTTCCTCTCCAGACTGATGGCTCAAGAAAGCACAAGAACGATCACCACATGAAAGTACTTCTTCTTTGTTTTCTTACTAAACCTAGTAAAGGTCTTGCATAACTTATTTAAGTACTCTTGATATGGAAAACACCAGGCATCAAAATCTTTGCTCTGCCTCACAGAATTATAGTATCTTTGTTCTTTAATGCCACTTGTCTTACATAATGCTAGTTCTAATATACAATAAGTTTTGCTTCTAGTTCCAGCCTTTACACTCAAGAGAATAACCAACCCCATTAAAAGAGATCCATGCAGGAAAGTCAATGCCAGGTTGATTATTGCAGGAGATACAGTATCTCCTCTGCATAATTGATAGAATTCTGCTCAGAGAGGATACTTTTTTGACAATGTTGTATAATAAATTATTACTTTATTATAATGTGTGATTTAATGACCCATTTAACAATTTTCTAATTCCTCAGATAGTACTAGAAATTTCATAAGTATGCTTTTTTTCATGCTTACTATTTAAACTTTAGAACAAAAGATGGCTTTGCTTATTGTGCAGATTAACTGTATGCAAACCAGAGAAGGTACTTTTGAGAGGAACACTGTTAAATCTTGGGGCCAAAACCAGCTGATGAATAATTGCTAAGACCATAGATTGTTTAATAGAAATTGTTTAGACTTACTTTGGTATTAGTCATGTTTATGACCCCTGAACAGCTTTGCTAGCATAACAAGCCTTATGATTTGTGAATGCGTTTACTCCTTAGTCCCATTAACAGGAGAAAGACAGTCTAAAAGTTAGGACTGTCTATGGCAACCACTGAGACTGTCTGAGAGAACTTGTCACTGTAAACATCAGCCAGTAAATTACAGGATAACCTATTTAACAATCTTTTCTAGTGTGGAATATTAAAAAAATGACATCAAAATACTCTGAATGTTCCAAAAACTGAAAAGAGATGGAATCAGGCAGAATCACACAATAATTTAACTTGGAAGAAATTTCTGGGTGTCCATGGTCCAATCTTTCTCTCAGAGTTGTGCCAGCTGACATCTGGCTTCCAACCAAGATTTTATTCTTAATATATTATTGGAATCTTCCTTGCTGTATCTTTTCTCTGTTGCACTTCATTGTGCCTCTGCTTAACTCCAAGGAATTACATAAATGACCAGTGAGATAAACGCCAGCAGTGACTATTTATGGATAGACAGCATTGTAATGCAAGAGTCAGTCCAGGTTGTGCATATTAATGTCATTCTAACCTAATGGTCCATCTTTCTGAATATTATATCTAGTATAAGTGGAATAATGTTTGTTGGACTTTTAGTGTCAAAACACAACAGAGGCACATTCAGTTTTGTGATAGATGCACACCTATGCTTGATTTATAACCGAGAAGGCAGGTTTCCAGAATATTTGATAGCTTAACAAATTCCCTGCTTGTGTAAAGATAAGGGGTGGAGTGGCAGGATGTGAAGCTGTGCCTGCAAAGTACTATTTACATTCATTTTCCTGGCTGGAAATTTAGCTACCAATTTAGGTAGAGTCTCATATATGAGATTTCCTTCCAAGTCAAACTGAAAAGCAACTTGATATACAATGTACTGTAAAGTAACCTCTGTGATTTTCTGTTTTGACTCAGTCTGATTTCATCTTGTCATGTTTTAATATTAAGAGATGGTTGTGGACAAATTTTCTTTTTTCATTTGTCTATGGCAAAGAAAGACAGACTTAGAGAAGAGTTGTTTATACTTAGTGCTGTTAAGAAATCTACCATCTTGAAATATTTAAGGTGTAGAATTATGAACTGGATGAACAGATGGTGAGGGGGACAGAACACTAACTGAATGACCAGGTCCAAAGTGTGATGATAGGACAAACAAAGTCTAGTTGGAGGTGGCCAGCTAGAGACGTATCCCACGGGCCTGTATTGGGTCTAACGCTTTTTAACATCTTCACTAAAGATTTGGACAATGGTTTAGAGGGTACTCTCAGCAAGGTTGCAGATGACACAAAACTGGGAGGGGTGGCTGAGATGCCAGAGGGACCTGGACAAGCTGGAGAAATGGGATAACAGGGACCTCATGGTGTTCAAAAGGTGCAAGTGCAAAATTGTGCACCTGGGCAGGAAAAACAATAGGCATCAGTATATGATGGGGGTTGTCCAGCTGGAAGGTAGCTGGACAGAAAAGGATCTTCAGGTTCTGGTGGACACCAGACTGAGCATAAGCCAGCAATGTGTCCTTGCCATGAAGGAGACTAATGGTATCCTGGGCTGAATTAGGAGTCTTTCCAGCAGGTGAAGGGAAGAAATTCTTACCCTCTTGCTCAGCACCGGCACGGCCATATCTGGAGTACTGGGTCCAGCTCTGTGCTTCTTAGTACAAAAAGAGGAATGGACATGTTGAAAGGGCCAAGAAGATGATGAAGGGACAGAAGGATCTCTCTTATGAGGAAAGTCTGTGAGATCTTGGACTATCCAGTCTGCAGAAGACCAGGCTTGGGGGAATCTCATAAATGTATAGAAATATCTGAAGGGAGGGTGAAAAGAACACAGATCCAGGGTCTTTCTACTGGTGCCCAGCAAAAGGCAAAAAGGCAACGGTCAAAAACTGAAACACAGGAGGTTCCTTCTGAACATCTTTTTCACTGTGAGAGTAACTGAGCACTGGCACAGGGTGCCCAGAGAGGTCTCTGTCATTGAAGATACTCAAATGCTGTCTACAACTAGTTTTATGTGAGCCTGCTTAAGCAGGAGAGTTGGTCAGGGTGACCTCTTGCGGTCCTTTCCAATCTCAACCATTCTTTCTGATCCTATGAGAGAAACACATAAACCAATAAAAATGAAGATCACCAAAGAACTTCAGTACAAGTGGGTAAATAGACACAAACTAAGTCTGTGAGCGTTTTATTTTTAACCCATGAGAAGCAGCCCTCCAAGATCTGACTATGATGATCATCGTTTATCAAAAGTGTTGTTGATGTAACTTCTTTATTTTATCTAATAAGGTTCAAAGAAATAATGATCTGAATTAACTGAATACTGAGATAAGACAGATTGTACATTATGGGATCATCAGTATATAGAATTGTAGAATCATGTATTCATTTAGGTTGGAAAAGATCCTTAAAATCTTCGAATCCTACCATTAACTTGACACTTCAAACTATACATTTCGTTCCACAGAGAAGTGGAAAATTAAAGCCAATGTATTCACACACCTGAGGCATTAGTAAATGGTGCCATAATATAAGTCGAGGAAGCTATTCCTATTTACTCTTATTGTTAATTTTGTAGGCTTTGCTCAATGTTCAATTTTCTTTTCTTTTGTGGTCACATTTGGAGTTTCTGTGTCCTTGATTTTTGGAAAAGTTTCTTAATATTATTACTAGTCGTTTAATTCTTAATGGAAAGTTAAGAGCAAATATGGTTGATGAAAATGAAGAATTAATTATCAACAAGTTCTCTTTTGTCTATTGGGGTAAAAAATAGAGAAGGAAGTGGACAGTTAAAGACTATTTTAGGACTTTTTATTTACAATTGTTTTTGTACAGTGCCTCTAACTTCTTCTGAAGAGCACGTAATACCTTGTTCTTGTTTCTGATATGCTTTTAATTTCCAAACTTCTCTAGTTTCATGGCCCTTTAGTTCTGGGTTTTTTTGTAAGAATTTGCTTAAGCTTTTGAACACATGCAAAAGATTGTATTCAATAAGACAGAGAAGCTACCTCAGAATATACCCTTCGAACACAGCTAATATAAAAAACTGTATGCTTGCTGAAAACTGCAGCTGGTTTGTTAATGGTGAAAAATAAAAACATAACAGCCATAACTACAAACAACAGAAGAATGACCCAGCAACAGAAATATGGTTTGTGTATTAATGTAGGAAAGGAATCAAACCAGACTACAATTTCTAGTACATGAAAAAGTTCCTTACTTTTGCAATTTTCAAAAGGTACTGGGAAACTTTCATACAAAGTTCTGTGCAAACAGCTTCCCTACACAAAAGTCAAATGTAAAATTGTATTCTTTCCTTTCCCTCTGTTCCCCAAAACAGACAATGAGAAGGGAACTGAGATGGAGGTATTCACAGGATCTTAGTTTCTTTTGAAAATCTTTCAAGGATCTTCATAGAGATATTCTCTGTCTTCTATTTCTGACAGATTTTCTGAGTATTCTTATCACTTAGTTATAGGCTTTTTTAGCAGCAATCACATAATTTCCCTTAACACTATAGACTCTAAACTATGGAAAATTGTTTTTAAACTAGGTCTGTCCTTTAACCTGATCTTTCTGGAATAAATATGAAAAGTTAAACAAAGTTGGTCTGTTACATCCTATGTAAAAATATATAGAAATATACAAATTCTTACTTTTTTGGCTAATTAAGCTTTATTAATATTAAAGCTTAGTGAGGATATTTATTTGTCCATTTAAGTCAATGTATTTCATTCATGCATTGCCCATGATGTTAGTAAGCTGCTTACATTTTTTTCAAGCAAACATGTCACTTTTCCTTTAGAACGGACACAGCTTTTCTCAATATCTAGCAAGAATTGACAAGGTTAAATATGTGGTGAGTGTGACTTTGATGATGATAAACCTTTTTGTCTTGTGTCAGTAGTGAATAAACATCAGAAGTACTCAATTGCATTCCAACCTCTTTTTTAATAACTACTGTTCGTTGTTCATTTATGTTCTACTCATTCTTATTTGTCAACCTTTCTTCTATTCCTTGCTATCTATCAGATGCCTACAAAATTTTTTCTTTATATCTGCAATTTTCTTTTGCCTTTTTTATTTCTATTATGAATATCAGGTTTAGGCTTAGACCTGTATATGTTGACATACAAAGCATGAGATTTTCATTTTTACTGTAGGCAATCCAGGAAGATCCTGTAGTACATTGAAGATAACTTTTTAACCCAGATAATAGACACGCCTGCTCAAGGTGATGCAATACTGGACCTGATGGTCACCAATACAAGTGAACTCATCAGTGATGTCAAGATTGGAAGCAGCTTGGGCTGCAGTGGTCACAGATTGGTTGAGATCAAGGTCCTGAGGGATATAGGACAGGTGAACTGTATAGTCAGGGCCCTACATTTTAGGAGAGAAAACTTTGAGCTCTTCAGTGAGTTAGCCAGTAGGACCCATGAGAAACATGGGATGAGGGGACGGAACAGAGCTGAGAGACTTTTAAGGATGCTTTCCATAGAGCTAATGAGTGCTTTGAACCCAGATATAGGAAAACAGTCAGGCACGGAACGGAAAAGACCAGTTTTGTTGAGTTGAGAACTGCGGGTCCAACTGAAGAGCAAGAGGGAACTGCACAGACAGTGCAAACAGGGACAGGGAACCTCAAAAGAGTATAGGGATACCGCCCGATGGTGCAGGGGTGGGGTCAGGAAGGCCAAGATACAGCTGGAGCTGAACTTGGCAAGGGAAACATAGTATACTAAGAAGGGCTCCCACAGGTATGTCAACCAGAAAAGGAAGATTAAAAGAAGTGTACTTCCATGGATGAACAGTGACCTTGTATCAACAAATAAGGAGAAGGCTGAAGTACTCAACAACTTTTTTGTCTCAGTCTTCATTGGCAACTGCTCTCTTCAACCACCCTGGGTCAATTGATGAGAGACGGGGATGAGGGGGGCAAAGCCTCTCTGTAGGAGGAGATCAGGTTCGTGACCACCTGAGGAACCTGAAGATATACAAGTCCATGGGGCCTGATGAGATACATTCCAGACTCCTGAAGAAATTGGCTGATACGGTTGCCAAGACACTCTCCGTTATATTTGAAATCATAGCAGTGAGGTGAAATCCCTGGTGACTGGAAGAAGGGCAACATTGTGGCCGTTTCTAAAAAGGGTAGGAAGTAGAATCTTGGAAACTACCCACCTGTCAGCCTGGGAATATCATGGAACAGATCCTCCTAGAAGCTATGCTAAATCAAATGATGAATAGGGACGTGAGTTGAGACAGTTAGCACGGCTTCACCAAGGGCAAATCCTGCCTCATCAAGCTAGTAGCTTTCTACTATGGGGTGATGACATCAGTGGATATGGGAAAAGCAATGGCATAATCTATGTGGACTTCCATAAAGCCTTTGACTCAGTCTCCCACAATATCCTTCTCTCCAAATTGGAGAGATACGGTTTTGATGGACGGACTGTTTGGTGAATAAGGAATTGGTTGGGTGTCTGCATCTGGAGAGCATTGGTCAATGGCTCTATGTCCAGATGGAGATCTTTGACAAGTGTTGTTCCTCAGGCTTCTGCACCGGGATCAGTGCTGTTTAATATTTTCACTGATGGTATAGACACCAAGATCAAGTGAAACCTCAGCAGCTTTACAGATGACACCAAGATGAGTGGTGCAGTTCACACCAGAAGGATGGTATGGCATCCAGAGGGACGTGGATAATCTGGAGAAGTGGGTCCATGTGAACCTCATGAGGTTCAGCGGCGCCAAGTGTAAAGTCCTACTCCTGATTTGGGACAATCAGCGGTTTCAATACAGGATAGGGGACAACGTGATTGAAAGCAATCCTGCAAAGAACTTAGAGGTGCTGGATGATGAAAAGGTCAACAAAAGCCACCAGCCTCTCCTCAGAGTACAGAAGGACAACCGTGCCCTGTGCTGCATCAAAAGAAACTTTGCCAGCAGGTCAAGAGAAGGGATATTCCCCCTCTAGTCCACTCTCATGAGATCACACCTGGAGTACTGTGTCCAGTTCTGAAACCTCTAACAAAAAAAGGATATGTAGCTGTTGAAATGGGTCCAGAGGAGGGTCATGCAGGTGATCAGAGGGCTGGAACACCTCTGCTATAAAGACAGACTAAAAGACTTGGGTTTGTTCAGCCTGAAGAAGAGAAGGCTCCAGAGAGACCATACAGCAGCCTTCCAGTACATGAAGGAGGCCTACATGAAAGATGGGGAGGGAATTTTTGCAAGGGCAAGTAGTGACAGGATGAAGGGGAATGGCTTTAAATTGGAAGGGGGAAGATTTAGATTAGACACTAGGAAGAAATTTTTCATGATAACGGTAGTGAGACACCGAAACTGGTTACCCAGGGAAGTTGTGGATGCAACCTCTCAGTAAGTGTTCGAGGCCAGGTTGGATATGGCCTTGAGCAACCTGTTCTAGTGGGAGGCTGGAACTAGATGATCATCCTTCCAACCCAAACCATTATGTGATTCATTCCAGGATTTTAAAAAAGATTTCATGTCCTATCAGACATGATCTAAACAAAGTATCCTGTCAAACAGAGCATCTGTCTCTTGGGAAAAGTAGTTTCAAAACCAGCTATGTAAAAATAAATTCCTCTTTATCAAAGATTTTGCATTATTCAGCTTGTCTGTGCTTTGGATGGGAAAGTAGTTTTGATGCAGATGTACAGAACCTAGTAGTGACTGGAATACAGTGTTGTTAAATAACTTCTTGTAAAGCTGGTGTGAAACAGACTGACTTAGCAATTTTTGATTTTTGATGCCTTTTGAGACATTTTATTTGTAAGACTGCAAAAGCCTTTATATGTGCCTATGTGCATGTACATAACGTTTCAGTGGTTTATTGTGTGTTTGTAACTCTATGTATGCTATATATTCCCTTCTGTTATGGTTTAACCCCAGATGGCAAGCACCACAGTTAATCCCCACCCTCAGTAGGATGAGGGGAAGAGGATTAGGATAAAAATGAGAAAATGCATGGGTTAAGATAAGAAGAGTTTAATAATTCGAATAAAATATAGTAACAAAAAATAATAATTACGAATTGTGATAAAAAGTTAAAGAGCAGAGAGAGAGAGAGAGTAATGAAATCCAGGAAAACAACTGACCAATGCCCAGCCTGAACCTGAGAAGCAGCCCTCTGGCCCACCTTCTCCCTGCTTTTGTTGTTAAACATGATGCCATATCGTATTGTATATCTCTTTGGTCACTTGGGGTCAACTGTCTTGTCTGTGCCTTCTCCCAGCTTCGTCTTCAACACCCGCAGCCTACTTGCTGATGGGATAGTGTGAGGAATGCAAAAGGCCTTGACTCTATGTAAACACTGCACAGAAATAATGAAAACAATCCTGGATTACCAATACTGCTTCCAGCATAAATCCGAAACATAGCCCCTATGAAGAATATTAACCCTAACACTTTCAAAACCAGAACCCCTTCTCTGCCCCCCCTTTCCTTCCCCTTCTCTCTTTCTCTCCCCTACCCTCCATTTTCTTGCCTTTCTCTCATCTCCTCTCCCTGTGAATTTTTAATAGAGTTACAATTCTTCTAAAATTTATCCTTAAGTATAAAGAGTACTTTTTAGTAGAGAAAAATCTCAAGTTATTGAAAAAAGTTATCACTGAAATAGTTTTGTTATTATTGCTTTTGAAAGAGTGGTGACTAAAGGAAGGCAACTCTTCAGAGAATATTAATTTATTCCACTGTGGTTCTCTAGGAAAAAAATAACCATATATCCTTCAAAATCTATTTTCTTGAGGGTGAGAAGAAGAAAGCAAATAGCAGTGCAACCTGAAAGTATTTGACAAGAATATCAGTGAAAATTCAAGAGAATTGTTCAACATTTTTCACAAAGAAAAGTTTCTATTTTTGAAGGACTACGTAAAAGTTATCATTACATCAGTCACTGCAGAGCAATTAAATGTTTTACCTAAAGTAGAGGTATTTTAACCATGCTGCCCTAAACCACTCTCTTCACAAGACATTTATTGTATAGAGAATGCTGGGGAAAAGCTTTGGAAAACATTGAAAGAATAAAAAAATGTACTTATATACCAATAATAACAATAATTAACACAACCCCCCCCCCTCGAATGCCTATTTAAAATCTGTCTGGTTTTAAGTGCCAAGAGGTATTGAAATAAAAGTTAAGTGTCGAAAAACCACCAAAAAATCTAGGGGGAAGAATCTGCTTTCTACAAGTGTTTTGTGGGCATTTATCATACCTAATAAATTGTTGTGGTAGATTGCCACAATTTACACATTACAATGGAATATCAAGGTTAAATCACATGAGTAGGAAAGTATATAGCATGTCTGGAACTGAAGTGTCAGTTAATTTCAAATCTATTCGGGTACATCCAGGCCCCAGCTGTTGGTAGACCCCGATGTACCTATGATGGGGCTAAACCAGATCTCCAGAGCTGTTCCCCCACCAGGCACCCACCACTAAGGCATCAGTAGAGCACCAACTGGGCTTTGGAAGCCAAGGCAGCATAGGGCTGCTTATCAGGCTCCTGTATGACAAGTTGTCACCAGAACATGTCCATGGCAGTAAGGGGCAAAACTGACATTACTATTTCATAGTAAAATATACAGCAAGACAAGGAGAAGCCAAATAAAGACAGAGCATGCAAAAAAATCAGGACCATATGAAGTGAAATTGACCCAGAAGTGTCAAGAATTTTCCAATCTTCAAAACTTGGTATCTAGATTTTGAGGGGGGCTGAGAGAGACTGATTTCACTGCACATGGTAGATGCTATGCATTTCTGTGCTCAATCAAAAGGATATATAACAAAAAGCAGAATTGGATTTGAATATCACTCTTTTTCAAATTGTTTGTTGGGTCTGTCTTGTTTGGGAGAGTCTTCTAAGCACGTTTACCATGTAAATCTGATATGGAAAAATTAGAGCATCTGTTGTGTTAAAAACTAAAAAAAAATCTAGGTTTTGAACTGTTATTAGCATTGGTCTCACCATGAATTTCTAGTGACTAGGCTTCTAATTCAAATCACTTGCTGTGTACATATGTGAAATTTCAGCCTGCTGAATTTGGATATACCGTTTTCTGAGGTCTGTAAAATTATTTTTTTCTGACACTGAAGTAGATCCTATTGTCTTCCTCTACAGTGCTATTTCCTCTGAGATGAATATTTTGACCTTTGTTGTTATTAATTCAACTACCTTTAAGGTCGATTACTCAGCTGGGGTGTGTTCTTTTCAGTGTATTTTATACCTAAACTCTGGAGTGTACTGATTAGTATCATGTAGGCCTTTGTCATCAGTATATGATGAGTATAGGTGGAGACAGAAGTAAACTAGAGCTAAGGGAATAGAATTTAAAGGATAATAAACTTTGTTGTACCTAATTAATTGCCTAACAGCTGTAGTTTTCTCTGTCACTTCCTCTTCCAGGAACATTACAGAGAACTCTAAGGAATTTAGAAAGTTGTTTTATTCATTAATCAAAAAGTAAATGCGATTTTGAAATCTATAAAACAAAAATATAAGTTTAAATTTTTATGACCACTCAAAAGTAAGTGACTAGAAATTTAGTACCTCTCTGATTAAGCAATAATTTGTAAAATAGACGCCATCATAGAAGAAGAGCACTGAGTAAGCTATTAAGGTGCTCAGAAATTACAATGCTGACTTCAACATTGAGTTTCAAATGATTTGGGGTTAATTAATTGTCTGCTTTGTCCTGTGCAGAAGCATTACAATAACATCACAAAAGGGATGGTAGGGTAAATTTTTACTTGTAACATGGTCTGAATATTAAGTTAGGAAATATGATTTAATATTATCACTAAAATGAATATATTTCCTTTTGGATGTTTACCCTGTAACCATCAAGCTCTCCCTTGCTGTGATGAGACCTTTTCCTAAGGTCAAATGTTGACTTTGAAAATTTAACTTCTATTATATTTAAAATTATTACATTATTGGGAGAAGATAGAGAATTAAAATAAAACTGTAACAAGTACAACGGTTATGGAAAACAATTATTAGCAGATGAAAAGAAATGTCAGAAAAGTCTGCTTGGCTGTATAATGGTTTGCTTTCAGTAACTTTGTGTCTAACTTTCTGGAAAAATTCATATTTAGAAAATTTACACTTGTTTCGTGCTGAAGTGGAGTTTATTTCTAGCAAATGCACAAGAATATATTTGCTTAATCTGGAAAATGTAACAATAACGGGTTTTGTATGACTAGACCCAAGTTTGTTATTTTTTCTTTCTATATCCCCCATCCCTCCCCCTCCCTTGACCCCCCCCCCCAATCCTAAATATTTCTAAGGCCAAATTTTTAATTTTAAGAAAGATTGTACTTGTCATGACTATCCTCTCACTGAGGAACACATGGAACTTTGCAGAACGTCCTCTATTGCAACATGCTCTAAATCCTTAAAACTGAATTTGGGTTTTGTGTGAAATAAATTAGTAAAAGAAGGAGCATACCTGTAGGCTACAGATTTTTAACAGTCACAGCAAGGCTGGGAGTATGTATTTTGGCTTCAGGTAAGTGGGATAGGTTAAGATGGTGGAGCTATAATTGAATTGACCTAAAGATGTTCTGTTGACATTTATTTGAACATTGTTGCAGTTATTCTTACTTAAAAGTGTAAGGCTTCATTTGTCCTCATTTGTGATTTCTTGAAGATAATTGTGCTGCAGTGAACTACAACAATTTTATTAAAGGAGGAGGGCCTTCTAGAAAGGACAAGTATTATATAAGTATTGCACATTTTATGCACATCTTTTGCATATGTTCAGCTCTCATATTTTCATTATCCCACCACAGACTGCGTTTGAGAAGTAAAACAAAGGAATGTCCAAACACCAACTTCATTCTGTGTTTTGTAATTAAAACAATCTGCTAAACAGATTTGAGAAAGAAGGAAGCCAGGGAAGAGAAGTTGAAGATCATGAACAACACATGAAGAGGGATGGGAAAAGGACCGAAAAGGAGGGTAGATGTCAAATGCCAAACAGCATAGTAAAGGTAACTGATTACTTAATTTCATTATTCCTAATAAGTTCTGTTGGAAACCTGATTAAGAAGCAAGTCTTTGCTGAAAGGAAGAGAGTAGGTATTGATTATGCGAAGGTTAATTTACATTTATTGGAAGTTAAAAGTAGAAGGTTTAAAAGGGTTACGTAGTTGCTGTAGTTGACTAGGAATACGATTATGTTTGCCAAAATTCTTCATGTTACAACAGGCAACTGACACTAAAGAGTATTCAGTGCGATTCAAAACCTACAGATGATTCTGTGAAATGACAATTCCCCATCCCCTGTTTAATACAAAGATTTCACCCAGAAGTACTTTACTTTAAAAATGAGTTACAATATGTAAGGAATAAAGACACCAATTGATGTGCTATATATATTTCTATTTTTTAGTAACAAGGCGCAGTATCTTGTAACTGAGTGTGCATCTGTCTCATAATTACAGCTTAAGGTACTGCTACCCTTTACAGGCATCCGGTAGAGATTGACAGGAATGTCATTAAAACAGCATCAAACAGAAGCAATAGCTATCAAAGCTACTTCTTTCTTAAATGTCTGAATAACTGTTACCTTATTGCTTAGCAAGTAACTTGATTAATAGACACAGATTTTGTTTTGTTTTTTTTTAAAAAAGTAAAGATTTCACAAATGTAATTTCATATTTGACCTGGTTTAATTGGTGTTATGTTCTTGTTGGTAATACGGTAATAATATTTTACTCTGCTGCTGAATAAAATGACAGCTTTGTCTTTTAACAACCACATAATCAGTATCTGAACAGAGAGCTAGACCTTAGGCTTAGCAATCTGTGACAGGGTTTTATGGCAGTTTTGTACAACACACTAATTAGCAAACAGCACATGTCAAGGCTTCTTAACCTGGAAACCTTCTCAGCCATAAGTACTGAAGCTGTATTTTAAATCAGTTGTGAGAGGGAAAACCAGCATTTTTCATTGAGAGTTGGTGAATTCTTAGCATAGGAAAAATATTCCGTGATAAAGAATACAAGGGCTTTGAAAGATAATTTCTGTTAATTTCTGTTATGTACTTCAGAGGTGAATTCTGGATTCTGGTGCCTTCCAGTTCCTTAACAAATCTTTTAAGTTGTTTTATAATTTTGCCCTCACATTAAAGCAAATCCTAGTTTGATGGATAACATTTAACCTAATGATTTTCTTCCAAATTAAGGCTGAAACATAAAGGTTAGTTTATTACTGGAAAAACAATATTATCAATATCCACTGCAGCTGCCTTTGCTACGGTGTTTCTTCAATTATGCCTAGCAATTGTGATACAACCAATTCTCTGTTAAAAAGAGTGAAGGTTGGTATCTGTAGTCATCCATTCTGTTCAACTCGAAGTCCAGCCCTACTAGAGAGCAGTAGCTCTCATTTATGTAACCATTCCCCTTGGTTTCCCTAGCCTTCCTTTTGAAACAAAACAGGAAAATGGACTTGCAGATGTTTCTGCTGGTAGAAATTTCCTGCCAATTCTATTAGCAGAAAATATCCTGTGCCTGCAAAAAATTCTTTGTTGGCTATTCCTAAACTACAGCTTCAGCCCTGAACATACAAATCAGTTACGTACTAAAATTTTACTAATTTCCCGAAAAACAAACAAACTTGAAATTATGGGTTTTCAAGATACACAGTTTCTGGAGTTTATTTGGACCATTTTAGAATTTCCTGTGAATTTTGTGAATGGAGACACGATAAAGGGACCCTAACTGTCAGAGATCTCATATGTATGAATGAGGACTACGATGATTGCATTCGTCACTAACCCATTTTACACAGTCAAAGCCTGTGTAAAACATTTTTTCATGTAGTAACATTATAGGAGGAATTAATCTCAACTTATTATATATGATAACTTCAACTCCTTTTCACAGATGTATTTTTTTCCACGTAAGGTAGCAGTTTAATTTGGGGCTAAACTGTAATCTCCATTGCTTGCCTATGTTCTGTGGGGTAGAGACCTCTGCTAGAGTGATAGTGGTACCAAGCCATCACGCCGGAGCTCCTGCCTCTATAGCTGGAAAAAAATTTGGTTTTTTTTCTTAACAATATCTTTGGCACAGAGAAGTGTAAAGGACGACTGTTGAAATATAAGACAGTACATTCCTCTATAGTACTGGAAATTATGTTTTCCAAAGGGTGTAACAGTGGTCACCACACCTGAAAATCAGAATTCCTGTTGCTGCAGTTCTTTGTTTTGGTCCTGAGCACTGCAACTACTAATAAGCAGAGTAAGACTCCTCAGCTATAAGGCTGTTTGGAGAATCTCTTCTTTTCAATTCTTTTCAAACACACCAGGATATTTTCTGGAGACAATTTTTCAATAAATGCTAGAAGTAGATCATGAATTATTACTATTTTTCTGCGTGTATGTGAAAGTATATGCTTCTGCAATACCATTCTAATGTCATTGAAGACTAGAAACTTTATTTTCATATCAAATTATAAAACAATTCAATAACAGTGTAGGAAACTGAAGGTCATATATATTTGATCATGAAGTGAGACTGTCTTGTAGCAACTGCATTTCAATACACCCATGAACATGTAGTGAAAAGTCCATATAAGTCATTGTTTTAGAAGATAAAGTATGTTCTTGTTGTTGTTGTTGTTATGTAATTCTTATGTAATATGTTTTGAACGACCAGATTCTATACTTCATTATTCCAATTTTGTCCCATTCTAGCTCTATTGACATTAATAGAATTAAACTGACGTCCACCTGGAATAATGTAAAAATAAATCAGATGTTCTAGTTTAATTTTTCCTTTTTGATTTTACGTTTATTTAAAAACCTTTTAAGTTAATGTCAAAAGCCTGTTGGGATTAAAAGCATATTAGAAACTTGACTTCTTTCAGTGAAACTGTCAGCTTCAGCATAAATCTAATCTGCAGAGAGAAAGCAATGCTTAATTCCTCAGTCTTTTCCTCTTCTCCTGTAATGTTCTTCTTTTTGCCTTGTGTAGTAGATCCATTTGAATCTGAGAGTAAACATGAACAGAAAGTGATACTTAAGGAAAGCTTTTTAAAGGAGACTTGTGTATAATATCTAGCAATATGGTTACACTTTCCATTTCTTGAAAACACTTTGTACTATGCCTCCAATATGTTCTTTGTATATTCCCACAGCTATTTGTTGTCTGTGTTTCATAAGCAATTTACTCTTTGCAAGATGTTATACTCTAGTTTCTATGGAAAGTTCGTAACTGTTCAGAGAAAACTGCAATATGTGATGACCAATTCTCAAGAAGATTGCTTTGGCATAGGAGGTAGGGCTTGGCTACAAATTTGAGGAAAAGGCAGTTGGAATTCTCTAGCATGAGAGAGAATACTATAAAAATAAAATCAATTATTTTGAAACTTTTTGAAGATAAAGGGCTCTTTTTCCTAGGTATTAAGAGGATATATCTTGCAGACATGGAACTGAAATCACTGAGCTGTTGGTCTTGCAGGTCTTTAGGTAGATAAGTTTAAATTTAATATAAACATGCACATTGGAAGTGATTTAACTCAAAGATTTAGAACACATATTTAATACTTTAGGTAAATCCATGATTTATTCACTGCTTTGGTCTATAAAAAGAAAAGTATTTGAAAGAATAGGTAATGTACTGAGAATTCCATGGATAAAACCCAAGATATGCTTAAAAGAACGTTGACCTCAAAAGTTGCATTAGGATATATTTATGAGAAAAAAAATCTGGAAAATTCTGAGTGGAAAGACTTAACCTGGGAGAGGTTAAGAACATAGCTGAAAACGGACTGTAGCAATAGGACCAAGATATGGTCTCCTCCATTGAGAAGATCTGGCCTTCTGTAAAGTTAAAGGCAGATGCAGCAATTGTGTGAGACATCACAACCTGATGAAATTCAAGATCTGAAGTACCTGCTGTGCGGGTTTTATTCTCTAGGGCAGTCCTTATTATAAAGACAGACTGGAGGACACAACTTTCTTTTTTTATGCACACATTTTCAGGATGTGGAACCTCTTCTTGAAGAAAAAGCCAGCGGAGGATTTAATAATATATTGTCATGATCCTTAGGTGTTCCGTTTGTTCAGTGCACCTGTGATTGGGAATGGACAGGTAAGAAAAGGTGTTGAGAGTTCTTAGTCTGCTTTTGCAAATCAGAGAGTGATTCAGGCCCACCTCTTCCTCCTGTGTCTCTTTCACTGCTCATGTTCCATGCCATGCCATAGGATGAATTTTGTAAATGGACGGTTTCCTGCAAGTCTCTAGTACTCACACCTGCTATTATCTACTGAATGTTATCAATGTAACTCACATGAGAAAAGGTGACAGGAAGGGGGTAGGTGGGACTGAGGGGAAATATTAATGACAGATGGAAGAATGAGATTTGTGACAGCTTGGCTGCATTGTACATGTATGCTATTTGATGTCATACTTGTGATTGGGGGAGGAGATAAAAATCTAAAGCAGTACTGAAGAAAACACGGTGAAGTCCTAGGGGATATGTTAGAGTTAGTAAGATGGTGCTGTATCTATATGTCCTTTCAGTAGCCCAGGGTAGAGAGACAAGGGCCCTAAGACCAAGATCAGATAAAGAGAAGACAGTTTTTGATGGGTGTGAGTGAAATCCATCCCTCTGCTGTGAGAGTGGGGAGGTGGCTCTTGGATAAACAGCAAATCAGGCTGTTAGATGAATGTGAAAAACAAGGATTTCACCAAAGAGCTCCGAAGGGAAGCAGCTCTTACTAAACATGCATTCTGCAGACTTTAAAATGAACTTGTTAAGAGTGTTCTGGGAATAAAGGGGACAGTGGACTGATCCAGAACAAGGAGAAAGCCAAAACCCTCCCAACTGCACTGTAATGATGGCAGCACTGACAGACATCTTACATAGAAAACATGTTGGCAGAACCCTTCCTGAAACAGCGATTAGCCACAGAATGAAAATTCTTGTTGTATCAAAAAGTGCTTAATTCCGACAATGTTTCTGTCTTTGAGATGAACTGTCTGTTTTCAAAGTAACTGTGAAAAATGCATGTGAACATTAGAACATATTCTGGTAGCATCACGAGCAAGAGAAAAGCAGCAGCAAAGTAGAAAATTCAGAACTGAATTATCGAGTCCATTAAGTGAAAAATGGAGGAGAAATTAAGGGGATTATGGTGATAAATGAGAATAAAAGCCAAATAATACTAAAGATTATGATAAACTTGCATTCATTACAAAAGGTGTAGTATTAAATGATAAAGTCTTAGCAATGAGTTTTTGTACAAAAATATTATACACTAGTTCATTACTTATTCATCAAGTTGAGGCTCTGGATGTATGATTACACATTTATTGCCCTATTTATCTGAAGTCTGATTCAGCTGATTTTGGTTGCACTAATAACTTGATTGAGGTAGAAAGCTGCTTGATTAATTTCTTTTCTTATGCAGCATTGTTGTAGGGGAGATATATCTTTTTCTTTCTTTCTGTGACTCAGTTTATATCCTTTTTTTGTTTGCTGTATCTACCTTTGCTCAGACCCACACAGCAGGGTTGCCAGTTGTTCGCCAGGGCAACAATGACATTTCTAGCCTTGTTGCTACTGTGGTTTGAGTTCAATTAGAGTCAGTTTTCTGACTCTAACTCAATTTTGTTTAAGTAGCTTCATTTCCTGAAGGTTAACTCTATGTTTTGCAGACAGTTTCTCTCTATGAGTGATAATATGGGACTCTGGTGTGCAGCAAGGCTCACGTTTATATTTATTCCTGTAGTAACAAAGGCCATCCTTGAATTAGTGAAAAAAGCCACACCTGGTGGGATGGGTGTACAGGACAGGTGACCCCAAACTGACCAAAAGAGTTTTCCATTCCATATAAGCCATACTCAGTATAAAATTGAGAGATCATGAGGGTCTCGCTCTCTTCTGTAATGGCCAATGTCCAGCAAAGACCTCGTCTGTCTGATCAGTCATGATTTCAGATCTGTGTGTTCCTGAATCCAGTTCCTGAGTTCAGCTCCCTCCTAGCTTTGGACCCATTTCTTCATGTCTGCTCTAAAGTATTTGTAGTGATTTATAGTCATTGAGGGGTGGGGGTGTGATCTCATATATTTGTGTATATTTTATTTTTTTCTAATTATTTTAATCATTGTTATTATTATAATTTCATTCAAACTGAAGTTTTACTTCTCAATCTGCAAGCCTTTTTTTTGCTCTCATTTCCTTTCCCCTTCCGGGGAGAGGGAAGGGAACTGAGAGCGAAACTGCATTGGTTTAGTTGCCAAAATTAGCCAGGTCATGACTAAGTCGTTACAGTTTCTTACAGAAGAAATAAAAGCAACTTGATGGAGCTACTTGTCTTGGTAGGACACCTGCGTTATAACAAGCAGTAAACAGAAATATGACTCAGAGAAACTGCATTTCCCTGGAGCAGAAAATTTAAAGAATTCAGTTGTGATTTTGTTCTTTAAACAAGGAAAGTTTCAATTTGGCTTCAAACTGCTTGCTGTGACCAATCCATTAAAAACTGGATCCAAAATTTGGATCATTTTGCTTAAATGGGTATTTGAGTGACGTGTAACACGTTAGCAAGATCTGGAAAACTTGGACACCATGGCAGCATGGAGTGGTCAGGTATCAAACAAGGCTTTGGGGAGACAGTAGCTCTTCAGTGATCCTCCACAGTAACTTGAAATTTTTATACAAAAGTTTCCCTTTTATCTCCTGACTTGTATATTACATTAGCATATTAAGCGTGATTTAAACTGTTATTCTTGAAACAGAGGTAAATTTCTCATAATTACAGTATAAAAATGCTTCCAGATATTCCTTCAAATGGGGTGTTCCTTCATTAATATTTCTTTATGGAATGCATAAGAAGGCTGACAAATACTGCTGTTGCTTGGACTATTCACAGAACATACATCAAAGTTTTAACTCTAGTTTTACTGAAAAGATGCGTAAGTTTTTTTAAGTAGAGTTTCTACTCTGCTTGATATATTGTAGAAAGATATTATATAGTTTGACTTTAAGAATAGCCTCATGACTTTATAATAGGGACAGTGGTTTTACAGGTGGTGATATGACAATATCCTGAAATCAAATTGGAAAAAAATTCAGACTATAGGTAGTCAAAATTGGGGCTCAAGACCCAAAAAGCTACTAAAAAATAAAAATAAGCAGGATTATCTCATTGGCAGAATATCTGATTTGCTCAAAATTATGTATGCACGTAGGTGAATTTTGAGAAAAGCCAAGTGTATTTGCACTCTGGAAAATCCATGCAGGAGCTTCGAGCCTACTCAATTTACACAGGAGGGAATTCAGGTCTAAACACTACTTTGGTATCCTGAAGACAGAAGCAGCATCTTTGCAAAGCCTTCAGGAGGAAAGAATGGGAAATATTAGGGCTGTACTAATACTACAGTGCTCCAAAATTATTATTTGTTCAGATTAAATAGCAACAAATGGATATTTTTTTTGTATGTTTGTTTTGATTTTATTATGAGGAAAACACTGAAGACACCAATCTGGGTGGTACTGTTGATTCACTAGAGGGAAGGAATGCTATACAGAGGGACCTTGACAGGCTTCAGAGGTCAGGCCCTGTGCAAACCTCAAATTGAACAAGGCCAAGTACAAGGTCCTGCATCTGGGTAGGGGCAATCTCAAACACAAATACAGGCTGGGTGATAAATGGATTGAAAGTAGCTCTGTGGAGAAGGATTTAAGAATGTTGGTGAATGAAGAAATGGACAAGAGTTGGCAACATTGGCTTGCAGCCAAAAAGCTAATTGCATCCTGGGCTGTATGAAAAGACTCATAGTCATCAGCAAAAGGGAGGTGACTGTACCTCTCTGGTCTTTCCTCAAGACCCTATTTGGAGTACTGCATTCAGCTCTGAGGTACACAGCACAGGAAAGACACGGACCTGTTGGAGTGGGTTCAGAGAAGGACCACAAAAATAATGAAAGGACTGGAACACCTCTCCTATGAAGAAAAGCTGAGGGCGTTGGGATTTTTCAGCCTAGAGAAAGAAGGTTTCACTGAGAACTTATTGTGACATCAAGCTCTTCAATATCATTATCAATGATCTCAATGAGGGGATCGAGTGCATCCTTAGCAAGTTTGCAGATGACACCAAGCTGGGTGACAGTGTTGGTTTGCTTGAAGGAAGGGAGGCTCTGGAGAGGGATCTGGACAGGTTGGATCGTTGGGCTGAGACCAATAAGTTGAGGTTTAACAAGACCAAATGCCGAGACCTGCACCTGGGACACAGCAACTCCATGCAGCGTTACAGGCTTGGGGAAGAGTGTCTGGAAAGCTGCATGGAGGAGAAGCACCTAGGGGTGTTGGTTGACAACTGGCTGAAAATGAGCCAGCAGTATGCCCAGGGGGCCAAGAAGGCCAATGGCATTTTGGCCTGTATCAAAAACAGCATGGCCAGCAGGACAAGGGAACTGATTGTGCCCCCTGTACTCAGCACTGGTGAGGCCACACCTGGAGTACTGTCTTCAGTTCTGGGCCCCTCAATATAATAAGGACACTGAGCTGTTGAAGCGCATTCAGAGAAGGGCGACGAGGCTGGTGAAGGGGCTGGAGAATAAGTCCTATGAGGAACAGCTGAGGGAACTGGGATTTTTTAGATTGGAGAAGAGGAGGCTGAGGGGAGACCTCATCACTGTCTACAAGTGCCTGAAAGGAGGTTGTGGCAAGGTGGTTGTTGATATCTTCTCCCAAGTGAAAGAAGACAGGACAAGAGGAAATGGCTGTAAATCGTGCCGGTGGGGTTCAGACTAGACATTAGGAAAAATTTCTTCACTGAATGGGTGGTCAGATGCTTACACAGCTGCCCAGGGAGGTGGTTGAATCACCATCCCTGGAGGTGTTTGAAAGACAGATTGATGAGTTTCTCAGGGACATGTTTTAGTAAGGGGACAGATACGGATGGATCGGTGATTTCAGAGACCTTTTCCAACCAGATGATTCTGTGATTCTATAATTTCAACAGTTAAAGAGGAGAGAGACTTTACCAAGGACTGTAGACACAACAGTTTTAAACTGAAAATGTAGGTTTATATCAAACATAAGGAAGACACTGGAGACGTCACTGCCCTTGACTGGGGAATTGAAATAGATGACCATTGAAGCTGCCTTCGAATTCAATCTATTCTGTGGTTTTATGAAAAAAGAGATACTCTCATAATATTTTATAGTTTTCTAAACTTAGATTGGAGAGAGAAAACATTTTTCTGTAATACATGTTTACGGTATTGCATTTATTATATTTTCTATTAAAATTTTAATTCTGCTCCTTTCTCAGGTTGAGAGTTTGCATATAGTTATAGCATTTTGTAGAAGTCACTTCATTCTTGGGGCCTCTGACATTTTGTATTACAGAATTCAATGACATTCCAAACAACTGATGAGACATTTTCAAAACTGAAAATTGCCTGCATGAAGTCAGTGAAAGAGTAACTATGTATCTCTACTAACTCAAATAACTTGCTAGTTTATCTGCCTCTTCAGATAAAGTCTCCGGGTATAATCGGCATTATTGGTGCAATTTACTATTTAATTCTACTAGAACATCATCATTTTTAGTAGACTTAAGGGGTTTAAGTCTGTCACAGATACAAACTTCTAACTTTGGAGCTCAAAAATAAAATCGCTAAAGCCCTGTGATGCATTTTGACTTAAAAATCATCATCCTGGCAAATATTTTTTTTAGGAGTTTAAAAATTAGTTATATTATTTATATCAGTCGTTTATTTCTGTGGCTATTAAGATAAAATAAACTTTCTTCAGAACCTATATGAAAAAAATTCTGATTGTATTTATTACAATTATTTATTTATCTGGTAAATAAAGGAGATATACTATTCTTTTATTTTGCGGGAGGGGAGGGTGTTATGTTTTGTTGAAATATGTTCAGTTCTTTAAATAAAAGACCATGAATTTTTAAACCTGCATATACACCTTTTAAGTTCCTAGTTCAATGTACACAACTATACTTAACATTCTGATATTGTATTTTAATCCACGGTGAGAACTCTGGATTATTTATTTTACTCAAAACTATTATCCTAATACTAATAATAAGGATGCGTTTTCTCTTAAAAAGGAGATGTGAGCCTCAGTGTGCAAAGCCCTTTAAAACACAGAGATAATTCTAAGCCACTTTTCTTTTCGGTGCTTAGCTCATGTGCTCATTTTTTGGTACTGTCCTTTTTTTTCTTTTTTTTTTTAACCCCACTATTTCCTTCTAGACTTATCTTCCTTTTCTGTCTGTCTTTTTAAACATGAACTTTCTTGGTTTATTAGTAAGTGAAAATTCTAGTCATATCAGCCTTTCACGTGTTTTCCTTTGTAATAGTGGTAAGTAACCATGAAACTGAGGAAAACCTGGTTATTTTTCACAAAGTTGGTGTCATAAAAGAGGGTAATTTTTTTCAAACGGTCCTCTTAAATGAATGATAGGCAATGATGCACTTCTCACAATATATAATTAAATTCAGTATCAACACTTATAAAATTTCTTTCTCCTGTATTACTTTCAAAAATGTTAGTTGAACTCTGACTCCTTCCATTCATTTTGTGTATCAACAGGCTGTTCCACAAAGTGTAATTTATCCAGACAGGAACAACGGTTCATTCAGTTTCAGTCCATGGCCTTACCCGCGTGAACACATCACTGCTCCAGGGAAAACAAAACCAAACCAAATGGCTTCAGGTTGCACAATTTCCTTAGGACCTCTGGTTGGTCCCAGGTACAAGCATTGATTCAATCTGTAAAAAGAACCAAAGCTGTTTCAAAAAACTACAGACAATGGGACTTGAAATCAATTCCAAATGTATTAAAACTCCTGTGTATACCTTCAGGATTCTGAATTCCTCATAATCTATCTGGAAAATTATTTAGCCACCAGAGGGAACGTTTCAAGGAAAGAATATAATTCCATTTAGACGGACATAACTTTAAGTTTTGTCTAGATCTAGGCTCAACAAAAGAAACAGAACAAAACAAACCAAAACCAACAACCAAAAAAGTATCATTTTAACTTTGTCTGTATCTTTTCACACACTAAACCCATTCAGATGTCAGGCTGTAGTCTAATGTTACTGATTCGTTTTCCTATCTACCTACTGGTTATCCTCAAAAATATTTTTCAAAAGCAGAAAAACTCAGATATGCTTTCTTGGGGGAAGTGAGGCTGGGGTATTTGGTTTGGGTTTGGGTTTGTTTTTCTTCAAAAAAAAAACCACCTCAGAAGTGTTTAAAAGAAGATTACATTCAGTATATGTAAAATGTGGATTAAAGCAGATTACACAGGAAACCAGCTAATTGCATGTGCTTTTATTTATTACCTGAAAGCAGCTACAACGAAGCTACTATTTGCTCTCTTTGTTTTCATGATTCTCAAGTATGAGACATCATTCTTAGGGTTCAAATATTCATTCAGGTAGTCTATCAACATCTTACGGAGTTGCAGACTTTGGTTTTGAGATTTCATCCAATATTTCTGAAAAGACCAAAACCCGACTTAACACCAAATTTTCAGAGAGCTATTGAATTCTGATGTAAAGTTGTTGAGGCATTTTGAGCAGCTTGAGAGTGACTGAAACTTCATGTGTGGATATAGTAGGAACTGTGATGAAAAGTACAATAGTAGCAAGCAAGTATTATTGCAGTAGAAAATCATATATAAAGTAAGTTCTAATTATGATGTTTGATATTAAACTTTTAAATATTATCATCTCTAGTTACTTTCATTTCTGGACTTTTTTCCCCCCAGAAATACCTACTTGCTGTATATATTAGACATTCAGCATATATATTCTCTTACGTTACACATAAGTTAGCTGTGGTAAAGTCACCCTGCTTTGATACATCAGACTATAATAAGTAAATCAACACTTCCTTGCTTTGTCTTCCAGCTGGAAATTATCAAATCCACAAATTTCAATCTCTGAAACACCGAATGAAGAATTTAATCAACAGTGCTGTATTAGGCTCCCTTCTATTTTCTCTGATAATCATAAAAAGATGCTTCAAGAATAATTTCTCTCACAAGGCTTCATAAAAGCAGCTATAAAATCTTGTAATACATAATAAATGCTACTTAAAATTAATTTTCTTTTCTTGTTTTTCAGAAGTAAGCTAAGGAATCAGAAAGAACTCAAAACACAAAAGGCCTGTCCCTACTTTGCTGAAGACAACAAAAATGTTCTAAAATTAGAACCTAGAAATACTACTTATCTGCCACACAGTAGACATGTAACTTGGAATGAATTCCATCTGTGAATGGGTGGTTTCCTACGGAAGAGGTCTTTGATTGATTCTTCAGTGTCCATTAACTAAACTAACTCTGCAGCAAGATATAAAGGTCTCACTTCACCATGAAGATTCTTTATTTCTTTTATGCTTTAGCATCTCATCTGGGACATGTATATTCCTCTGTCACATTTTTTTTCATTGGATCAATGGGATCAAAACTTAACGGCTTAGAGAGACAGGTACCCTTGATACCTGTTCAGTTAACATAGACAGCAGTTCAATATTTAGAAACTTCAATACTAAAATGTTTTAGAAACTTTGACATTATTCTAGGTTTAACTTAATATAAGCCAAACATACAAATGAAGAGGAAGAAATGAAACAACCTTATTTTATGTTAGTATATGATGAACATCACAGTCCTTCCAGTTTGCTCTGCATTGGAAATGAGATAAAAGACATTAATGTAAAGGACACTACAAGTCAGATTTAACATGATACATTTGTTTTAGTCAGAGATGATGAGTTTGAAATTCATTGATAATTCTCTTATCCCTTTTCATTTCATCACTGTCATTCAGTGTTTATCCCTCTCTCTCTCCATGTGCACATGTACAGTGGTCACCCAAATTTTAAGTCTCTGCCTCAGTTACTGTAGTGTCCTAGAGGCTGTGGAATATAAAAAGCTAATGATGACAAAGCTGGAATTTGAGGTATCTGTTGGTTTGTGTGGGTTTTTTTCTCTTTTAAATATCAAGCAATTTAAGACTATTACTATAATCTAATTGTAAATATCGACTTTTCTGTTCTTCACAATACAAAAACTTCTGAAAGTCAGTCCAGTCATTAGCAAAAGCACGGAATAAGTAGAAGAACAGATATACAATCTAGTGACTATAATGAAGTCATTCAACAATAATAATTATAAACTGCTGTTTAGTATGAGAAGTTTCCAGATGAGAATAGAACAAGTAACATATGAGAGCATTTGACTCCTTTTACCCATCCTTTAGAAACACCATCAAAGAAAGGTGGCAACAGCAAAAAACACAGGAAGAAATTTATTTCATTTGTGTGAAGTTAGAGCAGAAAACCAATTAAACTGGCTTCATGTTTGAGTAATCTCTGGTAAAGAGCTAAATTAAAGACTGTTAGTTTCAGAGATCTTCAGAGAAGCAAGATTTGAGTTAATATCAGAGGTACATGTTTTCATAATACAAACAATATTCACTAATGATATTTTATTTATTGGCAATTCAATTCTACTATTCTTTCATGTTCATGAGTAGTCATTATGCTGTCTTCACTGTTACAAGTTTCTGAAGCTAATAAATTGTTTGTACTTTTCTTCAATTTAAATACGAATATTGCACAGCCAAACCTTCAAACTTGCAAGATATACCAAAAATAGCTGAATGAAATCTGCCAGCCACTCAAGATTATTGCTGGTATGTAATTTATTGTTAGATATATAAGTAACCTTACCTAATTTGTATGATTTGTGTATCTCTAGTACTATTTTAGGATTACAGGAACACTATGTTTTTAAAGTAATTCATAAAATGTGCATTTCAGATTAACAAGTATCTGAGCTCGCCATGATAAAATCCTTTAATCACAAACATCGTGAATGAGTTAAATTACAGATGACCACTCAAAAATAAATAGTCAATTAGGGCTATAAGAATTTGTAATCATTGTAGAGACTTTGTAATACTATATATTTTTAAGAGATGATTTGCTGACAGTACCTATGGACTGTCATGGAGTGAAAAATAGCAGCTATTAAATGACTATATCATCACACAGAGAAAGACATAAAATTGAATAACAAGAAGAAAACCAGAAACTGAAATGACAAGAACCTATTTTGAATTTTTCTCTGAGAGTAATTGTAACAAAATATCAAAGCTGAGGGCTGTTGTTCCTTTCTTTCTATTGCCACATCAAAAGCAGAAGCCTTTCAGGAGATACTCTTCCAATGCTCTTGAGTTTTGTTTGTTTACAATCTGTAAAATTTGGATTACATTTTTACTAAAGTGAAGACAATTTTCTTTGGGAAACTTCATTCATTTGGTGTGTGGGTAGACTATAGTCTTGAGCTATACCTTTTTAATACTTTTATTCTCTCTGTTCAGTGAGTATATTCCATATGAATAAATTGTGTTCCAGGTGAAATAAATGTATTTTTTTTAAAAAAAAAAGCAGGATAATTATCACCTCTGTTTTACATATATGGCAATAATGCTCAGAGATCAAGGTCAAAATTGTTAGACTGGCAAATGTTCAAATATGCTAGACAACTTCAGAATGGTTTTTTAAATACTACAGAAAATAGGACCAAATGTGATAAAAACTGTTCAATTTCTGCATGTTATTCAAGTTCTGATTTTATGTTTTAAGATTTTGTCTGAGATGCCTTTCTCTAATACAGTCAACATGTTCCTTCCATTTCATAACAATTTATAAAGTATTAAACAGAGGTTGTTTGAAGGCTGTCCAATTGAAATTGTTGTTCACTTTAAATTCTCCCTAAAAGTTAGACTAACACATTTTAACACATAGTTCCTACATTTTGTTTGCAGTGCAAGTTAATAACTTCATGAGGTGGTTAGCTCCTGCTTATTTGATTTTTCTGAGGAAGACATACATCACACTGTTCAACAACAGAGCCCAACAAAACTTTCAGCTTTGCAGACATCTTTCATGTTTAATTTTCATTACAGATTTTGGCAGTACATCACAGTGTCTTTTACCACTTCAGTCATATAATATATGAGAAATGTTATGTTTTACTTTGGGTTCTTGTCTCCAAGCCATTTTTTTAAGTCTGTTCCATTTTTGTTGTCACTAGGAACCAATTTTGTCTACAAGAAAATAAAATTTTCCTTGTAATACAAATGCCAAGCTGCTTTGTTTATTTCCTATTTTATTCATTATTAGTCTTGCCATTTGCATTTTTCTTTTCAGACTTATTTGCTTTACTGCTGCATTTCATTTTCCACCTCTGTGGGACTTTGTTACATTGGCTTTTAATTTTAATTTAACAATTTCCATGAAATTTTAAGGTTCTGCAAGTTGTTGCTTACATCATAGAAAACTAACATACCTTTTTTAGTGTCTTTGCTGTCTGCATAGGTTCCTTTATGTTCAGTTTCACAGGTACATATATATTCATAGGACAATGTTCATTATGTGAAACTAAGAAGGAAAAGTTCTCATCATGCTCCATTTTGGTACTGAAGCAGTTTTTCCTCTGTTCTGTGAATCGATGCTTCCAGACTATGAAACTGTGGTACTACAAGTTTTATTCTTCTTTATACTCATGCCTTTCTTCTTGGGTAGGTTCTTATCAAGGAAAATAATGCATTTAGGAAATAAATAGCTGCAAAGGTGCAGTCTTAATTATGTCTAATCATTATAATTTTTGGAGATGTGTCCTATTTTCACTTCTCCACTGATATCCAGAAATGTTAATAGTCTGTAAGGTACAACATCGGTAGAGTAGAAGGAGAAACACACTCTCACAACTAATAGAAGAAGTGTTAGCTGCAGGCAAAAGTAGATTCAATTCTCTGCTGTCTTTCTAGAAGTCTGATCATATTTTTTATTCTTCAATCCTGATTTTCCTGTTTTGAGTTTCTCTCATACTATCACTAGAATAGGTTTTCTGGAAACATGAGAACAATTATATTTTTATTATTCCCTTCATCTTGAGGCAAAGAGTTTATCTGTACCTGAACTGCAAGATTTAAGGTGGCATTTTAAGACATCTTTCTAAATAAATGAACAAACAGCTACCGAACTAAAATTTGATGAACTTATCTCTCAGTTCAAGAAATCTCAGCGTATTATATTGAAGTTGCAAGGAATCAAGCAAGCAGCAATTAAACTACTAAGATAACACGTTTTTATGACTACTTATGCTCTTGTTCTCACGATAAATAGTGATCAATCCTGTTGTTTTCATTTTAAAAGATACTAAATGATGATTTCTCTTGACCAAACCTGATCTGACTAAAAATGTCTATTATTAGTTTGCTGAAAAAAGACTCTTGTCATTGCAATCATAGTAGACGTGATGTTCTTGCTATTGTCTTGAAGAGCTTCTGTTTCTCAGAGTTAAGTGTTTCTACAAGGCTGAAAAGCACTAAATGTTGAAGAATTTTAAAACAAATTCCAGCTACTGGAACTTGTGCATTTTTTTGTGAGTACAGATGCACTGCACCTCCAAAACACTATTCTCAGAATAATGTAAAATTATGATTGAAACAAGCAAACAAATAGAAGTGTAGGCATACTAAACTTAATATTTCAAGTTATCCAGAACAAAGATCTAGAGGCATGGATGAAGACAGCTGTAGTAACATGACCATAATTGTACAAGGAGTATTTAAATTCTTGCGCTGCTTAATAAGAATGTCAATAGCATAGTAAAAACCTTCATCAAAAGTACTACTTCATTTTCAAAAAGTTGTCTCAACACGCAGTATCTGAAGTTTGTATGTGAAATGCTTTAGCTTATCCAATGTATCTTGGGAGATTTTCTGCAAAATAAAATGTTCATAAAAATCAGACGTCACTAGATTTTGTTATGAAATACAATTTATTGCAATTAGTGTTCTTTACTATTCTTTTCAAATTTGACTCTCTAAAAATGCGTCTTCCCCTCTGTTTACTCCTTAGTTTATTATGAATATCTAAAATACTGTCATTTTACAAAAAAATCTCAAAATACTAACTTTTTCTTTTCTGTGCAAATTTCCATATTGGCCTTTTTTTTTTTTATTTTTGTGGAAATAGACTTTTTATTATTGGAATTTATAGATTTTTTTTTTAATGGAGGAGGAAATATTAAAAGATTCTTATTAATAAACTGATGTTTTGAGGTTTTTTGACGCTCCGTTTTCATCATGTATGTGCTGGAGAAAGATAAGAACCATAGTTTTTCTTCCACAAGATACATCAAAACGTGCTTTGAATAGAAATTATTTATTTTGAATGTGAATGGATGAATTTTATTTTGGGGTGTTTTCAAACATGAAAAAGTGTGTTTTGTGGGTTTTGAAAAAATGCTGCCTTTCAGACTAAATATTTCCAATGTGTACATAGAATTCTATGCAAAATGTTTCATTTTGCAACGTGCCGGAAGAACCCTGTCAGTAAGGTTATTTTGCTTCTGACTGACCTGAAGAATTATAAGCTACAAGTCAAATCTAAGATAAGGAAAACATGACAGGTTATCCATTTTATCTTTCTGGTATTAAAGGCATATTGCTATATTATTTACAGAGTGTTTTCCTTACTTTACTGCTGTATTCTTCTTATTATTTTTATTATATAAGACCATAAAGCTGATTACATTTGCTGCTACTGAAATCTCATCTCTCAAAATGATATTTCAAGGATGCTCCTACTGTAATAAAGTATCATATGATCTGTGATGTGCCATAAAATAAGGAAATAATAAATTTCAAGTACAAGATACACATTACAGAGAGCTTTACGATCATCCTCATGCTGTTTGCAACAGCTACACTGGCTATTATTAGCGTTGTACATCACAGTCTCAAAAGAAACAAAGGATGCATTCGTGCACCAATTTTACTAATGCAATCCTTTCCAGACAAAAACGATACACTGAAAAAAGAGCTAAGAGAACTTTTCTTGATGTTGTGATGAATGAGTATAGAAGAAATCAGAGCAATATTTTCTTTGTTGAGTTGATAAGGAAGAGAGGAACAATGTTTGTAAGTTTATTATATCAGTTCCTTCAGAAAAAAAATTTGAGATTTTCCTGCAGTATTATTAAACTGATAGCTATGCTTGTTCTCTGTATGAATCCCTTAATGCAACCTAATATATAGCAATTCCTCTAATTTTTTTTCTGAGAAGTCATCATCTTGAAGTAAAAAAAATCATAAACATAACTTCTCTATAGTAGTGATAGGGTAAATTTTTCTATACTCAATATACAAAAAGATAATAGCATATCAGCAAAATTTGAGCTATAGGACTCATAGGACATTACGAAATTATTTAGAAGTCTATAGATATCTTTCTGATGTAAGTAATTTTTTTCCATCTGATTTATGAGTATGTAAGTTTTTACAATAAAACATTTAGGAATGCAGACATTAGCAGTAGGTCGCTGTATCCAGTAGTCATAGGCACTACAAGACAAATCCTTTAAGGAAAGATATTTGAAAATGAATGGGCTAGTTAGTATGGATGCAATTATGTCTCCTTAATACAGCCATTGAAATGTTTCAGACTCACTAGCATCAGAAAGACCACCCAGAAGTGCCTTGATCTTCAGTAGGTTATGTGTCTGGTCTACCATATAGTTGTCTCGAATGCCTTCATGCTTGTAAAAACTGTACAAGCAGTTTGATTTAGGTGAACAATGTTGCATCCTAAACAACACCATAAAAGACATCTATGAGGTGGTAAATTATTAACAGTTTAAGTGACTGTAAAATATTATTTATTTCAGAAATGTTTCCATAAAGGAATTTTTAGTTTTTTACTGACAAATTTATTATCCTATAAATGATTTATGTATCTCTGCCATTTTCCAACTTATTGTCATAAATAAGTGGGGGGGGGGTTGTGTTTGGAGTGGCATATTAGAATGGAATATTGGCTGACTGACACGATTCCTCTAGTAGGGACAATAATACAATAGGCACAGAGGAGAAAGTCACAGGATAAAATTATAACTCAAAAATATAAATGATGAAAGAGGTAATTTCTGACTTATTTAACAGTCAAGATGTATGTTCTGTGGTTCTGTGTTCATTTATATGACAAGATATGTCTTTTTCTAGTGACAAATGTACTTTTCTCCTACGAATTTTCGTAATCTTGATGCAATTTCCTGAAATACATCTTGAAGCTTTCCTTCAGACTCGCCATATTTAAATACACATCTGTATGGGATCCTATTTCTATGCGATATTGGAATCTAAACACACAATATAAAGTCTTTCTTCAATTGCAGCGTACAAAGGCAAAAAACAATCCTTGTGAAACAGACCACTCTGTATTTGGTTTAGGTTTAGATTTTGATTCGTTCTGTTTTGTTTTGGGTTTTTTTCCTGACAATTAAAGTAGAAGGGAGACAAAAAAAAATGAACGAGGATGGTTGTTTCAGTATTTTAATGAACCTTTGCTTACTATAGAACTTGCTTTTCCAAAAGTAGTTACTTTGTCCCTGGCCAAACAATATGTTACATGTTCTAATTCCTCAGCAATTCTTAACTATCTTAGAAGGATTTTCAAGGTGTGATGTTGCTTACCTCTGAGAAAAGGTCGTGATCTGTTAGAAACTCAAGCCGACAAACTTACTCTATTAATATTTTCCATTGAACTTCTGAGGTAGGACACAGCATTAAAAAAAAATTCTTTATCAGATATTGAAAGTCACTAATGAATATTTCCCAGTTTTCAGTCATGCTGTGAGAATACGTCAACCTATTGTTACTTCAATCACTACAGCTTATATATGTTTGACATTGAAACTCTTGGTTTTACCAGTTGTTTAGTCTTCATGTACATCTCAGTAGACAGTATGGAAAAGTGAATTACTATGTGCTTCATCTTGCAGTTTCATGGATTATTGATTTTGTATGAATATTTCAAGCAAAAATATAAACGAAGTGAAAACCAATGGAATTGCCATTCTCTGGGTTAGATTTTAGATCTTTATAGAATCATAGAATTATTTAGGTTGGAAAAGACCTTTAAGATCATTGAGCCCAAACATAAACCTAACACTACCAGGTCCATCACTAAACTATATCCCAAAGTACCATCTCTACACATTTATATCACCAGGGATGGTGACTCAACTAGTTCTCTGGGTAGCCTGTTCTGGTGCTTGATAACTATTTCACGTTAAGGAGTTCAGTTTTCTCTAACACCGCAAGGGGGAACAGAAATCATGTCTGATATTTTTTTATTGTGTTACCTTGCAGTGGCTTTTCCCAGGCCAATTTAACACACTGGAATTTTTCTATCTAACAGCAACAAAAGCAAAATGACTGTAAAAGAATTCTTTAAGATTTTGCGACAAAGATACAGTTTTCATGATAGTGTACTTTCTTACAAAAATAATTATTTAGACTCCTTAAATTTTCTGTGATCTTACAGTTCAGATGAAGTATCAATTTGGGTTTCAGATGCTGGCTAGAAAAGTTCAAGACAGGACACAAGAATTATGTAAACAGAGGATTTTTTTCCCTTTATTCTTATAGTTTTGTGTCGCATTATTGGTATGGCTTAGAGGGAAAACTGAATTGTTTATAAATCAGAAGTTTTGCATAACCAAAACAGCTAAGGAGAATCAAAGGGTACAGGATTAGGAAATCGGTGTGTTAACAAAAAAACAATGAAAGGAACTGGAAAAAAATAAATGAGCTAAACAAATTTTGCTGGTTCCCTTTCTAAATCAGGATAAATAAAAGGGAAGAAAATTTCAAAATCATATTTTTAAGGTCCAGAAATATCTTATTTTAAATGTCTTTTGAAACAATTTTTAATGGTTGGATTATTAGAAGCCTTCTAAAGCTTTTTTACAGAATGTTTACTGGTAGGCCCTTACCTACACATAAAATGACATAGATAGGCACTTCTATTTTCCATCAGGTACATTGCTGTGCATTTAAGGAAGTATTGCTAGGAAATCACCTCCTTTATACAGTGTATGAAACAATTCTCACCAAGACAAATTTTAAGGGCTTTATGTTTTTATTTTCAATGTTGATTTAATTTTTCATTGTCGGCTTATTTCCATTGTTCTGCTTTCTCAGTTTTCAGACAGTTCTTGATGGTCAGTAGCAAAGAAACCTCCTCTGGACAACTCTGTGTAGTTCAGTTGGTATTGATCCTCTGACAGTGGGATCAACTTATTTTTCTTCGGACTACAATTCTAAAAGAATTTACTATCAGTATGAGTTTAGCAATTCTCTGTATATCCTGCTAGGGAAATGTTAGAATGATCTTCATTCAAAGAGAAAACATAGGTGTTATTGTTGTAAATTTCAATGGGACCTTGGAGAAAGAGGGTGGAGGAAAACCTTAAGATGAAGGAATCAAGTTACTAAATACATATTTAATAAAAATTCAAGCTCTGTTAAACTCCATGGGTCTCCAGAAACTGCATCAGTGAAAAAGCTCTCTAAAAAAATTAGAATAACAGGATTATACCAGCTTTTTTATACATCCTGATAACTTTAAATATATGAACCTGCAATGCTACCACTAGGAGAACTATTTAGAAAGCAAACAAACAGCATCAACTCCTTTCATTTGTTTTTGTTGTTCAGTGTTTTGGTTTCTGCCTCTGGTTCCTAGATGATAGCTATGAACCAGGAAATTCTTTGCCCTCATTTCCCATAAAGCACCCTAAATTTTTTCTAGAACCTGAGCATGACATTTGTATTCCACAGGCGTCCATGGTCACATCAAAAAAAAAAGTAAAACATGTTAGCAAATAAGCATACAATTTTTTTTCTACCTATTTTGCATTTGCTAATGGTGTTATTTCCCTTCACATTACACCAGAAATAATATATATCATTGTTTGTTTCTAGAAAAATGGAGGATTTCACCTTGTATTCAAGAGAAGTCATGTGTAAATACCAAGGAGAACAATTAGAGCCAAATTTTAACTCAGCCTTTATTTCTCCCTTGCCTGGCTCATATCCCTAAAAATGTCAGTAATTTCGTTGTTACTAGAACGCATAGATTAAGCTGTTAAATATTTACAGCAACTATTTTGCTCTTCAAGTAGTCTTTTAAGATAAATACAATAGAGCATGGTCTTAAAGAAATCCTTAACCTACAGAAACTGTAGAACCTTAGCAGCAGATTTATGCATGATTAACCAGTCTAAGACAGACTGTACATAATACCTTTTCTCCCATAGAAGTCTGGTTGAAGGTTTCATCCCTTATTGGAAACTTTCTGGGAGCTCTGTAATATGAAGATACAATAACACTTTCTCAGCAAAATGTATATACACTACCACTAAATGTAATAATATACAGGATGGTCAGATTAGAATGGAAAAAAAATTAGCTGGTTTCATTTTTCCTACAACACTATTCATTCAGTATTTTGTAATTAGGCAAATAACTCCTATTGCTTTTGCAAAGCTTTCAGCTCCAAAATATTCTTGCCCAGTAACTGTTCTGCACTCTTTCTCCAATCCACTTGTTTTCGTATCTTTTGTATTTTCACATATCAGTTCCCAATTTTCAAGTGTAGTCAGGCTTCATTAATACATGGTGTTTCATCTAAATGAGAACTTAAAAGTTAGGGCTGACTACAGCTTTGCAGAGGTCAACACATATAGGCCGTATGAACATTCATATTACCATGGGATGCCTCCATGACCAGCACACACACAGATGACGTGAGAATATTATGAATTTTCCTTACTGAAGATTAGAATTGACATTTATTTTTAATTAAGTTCATTTCAAATTATTTATATATTTTGGGATATTTTTTGCTGAGAGCAAAATTGGTATTAAGGAAACACAGCTCTGGAGACTACACAGTCCAGTGCCCTGCTCAGAGGAAGGGATAGGTACTCAAGTAGTACTCAGAGGTACTCAGAGGTAGGACCAGGACCACGTCTAGTCAAGTTTTGAGTGTCTCTAGGATACCCACCCTAGTATTTGATCAGTCTGTGTGACTGTGAGTCTGCCCAGAGTATAAAGAAAAATTTAATTTTGTCTGTGTAATTATAATTTCATTTCTAGGCCATAAGCAACAGCATAGCCTTCCAAAGTACAGGTATTTTTTCTGGTATCCATCATTTTGTTGCAGATTTTGAATTTGAACAGGTATAAAACTTAGAAGAGGGAGGTAATTTGAGACAGCCAGCATGGTTTCACCAATGGCAGGTCCTGCCTGATAAACCTACTGTCTTTCTATGATGGGTGACCACATCACTGGACATGGGAAAATAAATGGATGTTATTTATCTGGACTTCTGTAAAGCCTTTGACAAGGTCCTCCACGGTATCCTTCCCTCTACATTGGAGAGATACAGATTTGATGGGTGAACTGTTCTGTGGATAAGGAATTGGTTGGATGGTCACATCCAGAGCGTAGTGGTCAACATCTCAGTGTCTAGTTGCTGATCTTGGACAAGTGATGTCCCTCAGGGTTTCATACTGGGACCAGTGTTGTTCAATATTTTAACTGATAATATAGACAGACAGATTGAATACACCCTCAGCAAGTTTGCAGATGACACCAAAAGGATGAGCAGTCTTCCAGAGGGACCTGGACAAGCGCGAGAAGTGGGCCTCTGTGAACCTCATGAAGTTCAACAAGCCAAGTGCAAAGTCCTACACCTGGATCATGGTAATCCAAAATTTCAGTACAAAATGAGGGATGATGTGATTGAGACCAGCCCTAAGGAGAAGGACTTGGGAGTTGTCACTGGTGAGAAGCTCGACATAAGCTGGTAATGTGTGTTTACAGCCAACAATATGGGCTGCATCAAAAGAAGCATTTCCAGCAGGTCAAAGGAGGTTATTTTCACCTATATTCTCATGAAACTCCACCTGGATATTGTGTCCAGTTCTGGAATCCCTAACATAAGAAGGATATGGAACTGTTGGGACCGATGTGGAGGAGGACCACAAAGATGATAAAAGGGTTGGAGAACCTCTGGTATAAGGACAGACTAAGAGAGTTGGGGCTGTTCATCTTGAAGAAGAAAGCACTCTGGGAAGACAATATGCTAAGGGTGCTTACTGGGAAGCTGAGGAGGGAATTTTTACAAGTGAATGTAGTGATAAGATGAATGGGAATGGCTTCAAATTAGAAGGGGGAAGATCTAGATTAGACATTGGGAAGAAATTCTTCACAGTGAGGGTGGTGAGGCACTGGCACAGGTTGCCCAGAAAAGCTGTGGATGCCCCCTCCCTGGAAATGTTCAAGGCCAGGCTGGATGTGTCTTTGAGCGGTCTGGTCTAGCAGGAGGTGTCTTTGTGCATGGCAGGGGAGTTGGAACTAGTGATCTTTAAGGTCCCTTCCAAACCAAACCATTCTATGACTTTATTATTTTATGATAATAAGACAATTTCTGTTCTTCCTTTCATTCTGCTGTTTCCTGCATCTCTTGCATCACATTCTTCACTGATCAAACATAATCTATTATTCAAAATATACTTTATCTGGAACCAAAATGAACAAAAGTTCAAGGCTTTTACCTTTACCATTGCGGAGATGGAAACTCAGGTATTCTGACTGAAAACTTGTCTCCGTTATACTCTAAGCAACTTTCTTTCCATTCTCCAATCCTAGTTTATTTTTCATTGTCTTGATTTCACTATCCACATTATCAAGTTCCTGTAAATATATCGGAAAAAAGGGAGAAGAGATTTTCCAGGGATATGTACTCACCTCATTACAAACTGTAGGATGTTACTTTGACTCAGAGGACAGGATGGACATTTTGAAATCAAAATACAAATAAAGTTCATGTAATATACCTATCCAATAAACAATCAAATAATGCACTGGAAACTGGTTGTTATTCCAAACAGCTGATATTGGCTAGCTAGATGACCTGAAAAAATCACAGGTACCTGACTTCCTTATCTTCACAATAAAAAGAGAAATGAATATATTATCCTTTGTAGAGTGCTTTCACATTGATTAGATTAAATGAAAATGAAATATTTGGCAGAAAATAATTGTTAAGTTCCAAAAGGAAAAGTGTTTATATCCCACTGGTCGAACAAAAAAAACCCAAAGCAATTATAAAAATGTAAGCTACTTTTGATAGCATTAGAGACAAACGATTCTATATACACTGCAGTAAATTCGTCACAAGATCCAATAAACAAGTCCAGATATGAAAGTTAAAACCAGGTATTTTTGTTACAATGACCTGGACAACCTAGGGTTCAATTTGTATGTACTACAAACCCAAAAAACTCTAAGATCAATTCGCAGTGGAAAAAAAAATAACCCAGTTCCTGCAGTTTTCTTTTAGTTGCATTAACTGCATCCTGTTCTCTGTCTGATAACTCAGACAGTTTAATGACAGCAGAATAGAATCAAACTGATTTTCAGAATAAGTCACAGTGTTTTCTCAAAATCTAGGTGCCAGAGAAACATTATAGTTCTCATAAGAAGACTGCAGATATAAATTTCTGACTTAAGATGTTGAGTGTCTTGTTTGTTAACTTTCTTTCTATGAAGATTTTCAAGCTCTTTTCTCACTTCGCAGATGGTGATGAAACATAAAAAAAGAAAGATTTTTTTAAGTATGTTTTTTCAAGACCAGCAAGAACACATGTAAGTTAGTAATCCTAGTACTTGGTATCATCCAGCTACAGCAAGTTTCACACACTGTTAACTGAGAAAGGACCCCAATTTTTTACCATTCAGAACTTTGATAATCAGTTTTCCATGGATAATTCATGTTCCACTCACTGCACAGCAACAAATTCCTTACAGATCCTAAATGATTTATCTCCTGACTCTGTTATATCAGTCACAGTAATTTCAACATCAGTTCTTACAGCCACACATGATATTGGAAAAACAATTCCTTCTCATCTAGTACTGCAGAGGATAGGTTAGAAAGGAAGCTCCCCAGAATACTCATTTTTTCTCTGTCTCAGGTAGTCAGAACCATTTAAGTCAATCCTGCCTTCTCAATACACCCTCAGGCAGACTAGCACTGTTTTTCAAAATGCAAGAAGAGCAGGATGGAAGACTAAGTTACAATTCCTCTCCTATGCTGTTACAAGCACATACCAGAAACCCACTATTATGGTCTCCAAGCACCTGGGTTTATGAGATCCGGCTCTTCAAGTAGAGTATCTTTGGCTATGCTGTCAGACTAAACTGAAATGTGCAGGAATTTTAATAACTCATCATAAACTGAACTAAACAACACCTTTTCAAATAAAAAAAAAACCTTAAAAATATGCAGAAGATCATTAAAACTCTACAATGTAATATATGTATAAATTAAGGACTAATCAAATTAATATTCCTATAAACATAAGTATAAAATGGTGCTTAGTATAGCTAAGATAAATGAAGGATTGAGTGGGTGGGTGGAAATAACAGCCATTTTTTATAAAAGCTCTTTACTATTCTGCTGAAAAAAAAGGTATGCATTCATTGTAACTCACTCTCACATCATTTTATCTTTGTCTCTCACCTTCTTCATCACACACACATGCTCTTCATTCCAGTGTTTATTTTCACCAAGTTAGACAACACTATATAATGCTATTTAATACCAGAAGTGATTGTACTACTTAAAATATTCCAGCAACATAGTAATTCTTTAGCTGTCTTTGTTACCTTCAAGAGTCAAAATCCTACTTATTCAAAGAATCATAGAATCATTTAGGTTGGAAAAGACCTCTTAGATTATCAAGTTCAACCACTAACCTACCATTGCCAAGTTCACCAGTAAACCATGTCCTTAAGCACTGCATCTGTGCAGCTTTTAAATTCCTCCAGAGGTGATGTCTCAACCACCTCCCTAGGCAACCTGGACCAATGTTTGATAACTTTTTCCATGAAAAATATTTTTCTAATTACCTAATCTAAACCTGCCCTGGAGTAACTTAAAGTCATTTCCTCTTGTTTTATCACTTGTAATCTGGGAGATTAGACTACCACACACAACCTGCTACAAACTCCTTTCAGGCACTTGTGGAGAGCAGTAAGGTCTCCCCTCAACTACTTTTCTCCAGACTAAATACCACTAGTTGCCTCACACACTCCTTATAGGACTTCCAATTGAGACCTTTCACCAGCTTGTCTTCTGCTTTCATTTTGCATTGCTGTACAAAAGTAAAAATTGTATAACCTGGAAGTCTTTTTTAGTTGTTAGGTTGCACTGAAATTAGACCACTAACACCTTTTCCTTTCATTCTATTTGCTTCAGTTGGTTAACATCAACAGGTTTGGGGTTTTCCTTAGTTGTGGTAATTAGGGTCTTTCAAATAACTTCTCAAAATCTCAGACATTACACACCCGCAACTTAGCAAAAAGCTTTATTAAAATTTATTCAATTACTTAATAAATGCATTTTTCCTCTGGCAAAGAAAAGTTATTCCTATTTCTTTTCTTATACTGTCCAATAAAGTTCAAATTGATTTAGGCTTTCTGTTGGGTTGATTCTTTCCTGATTACTTTCTTATGCTTGCCAAAATTACCAAGTAATAAATAACTGAAATCAGATAGGATACACAAAGGGAATTAAAATTCCTCGTTAACTTTAGAGCATATTTTAAAAAATTTAACAGAGATAATGCTGGCTATACTGACAGAAAACTTTGGTGCTGAGAATTATGTACAGATTCATGGAACTAAATCTATGTTTTAAGTTATGGAGCTGCTTTTCTGCACTTGGAGCTAGTTAATCTCTAGACAAATAGTATATTTCTAGAATAAAGGTTGATGCAAAGTTCAACTTCTGAATGTAGATTTTTAAATGTAACTCAGATCTTCCTGAATTGTTCAGAGCTATTATGCTAGAGGTCACTCCAAATATTGCAGAATTCACATTCCTTTTGATGTATTTCTTTCATATTTTTTTCCCTTAGACAAATACTTTCCCATCATTTCAGATTAAACTTTCATAGAAATCTCTCATCTGTCTCATCTGATGACCAGCAAATCCCAGAACTTTGCAATGAAGTTTCTTTGAGTAAAGATATACTTACAGGTGAATGTCACCCAAAGCCTCCTCTAATGCCACCATAAAACTCTGCAGATTGACAACAGGAAAGAAAGGATCAAAACATCAGGAAGGTAATCCTTTGCAATGTATTCCAAAGTGCTCCAGTTTTTCATGTCTTTTCATATAAAGCACAAAGCCAACGTTCATATCAAAGACACATCAGGAGAGAGAGGAAGGAGGTTAATGAACCACCATTTTGTTGTCCTAAAAGAATTACACATGAAGACTTACACCATATTTGCTCCTTCCTGAGGGCTTCTTTGTGAAATGCCAGGGGAGGGGGGGGGGGAGGGGAGCGGGGGAGGGAAGCGGGGGGTGGGAGGGGAGAGAAGCTATGTCACATTTAGGAAACAACTACTGTCAGTGACAACAGGCAACTGAAAACAGAACCAAAAAGGGTCATCAGACACAACAGCCAGATGCCTGAGCTGCAAGTGGCTTGATGGAAAGAAGACATGATGTTTCATGGGGCAATTGGAAGTCTGTAAAGCACTTGTGCGTGTTCAGTGCCTACCAGTTACATTGCAAAGATAATTACTTCTGACCTCAGTCTAAACACAGTCTTCCCTTTGAAGCCTTTGCTTTACCTAGAAACATGCACTTTTATATATAAATATTTTCATATATAAAGTATTTTTATATATGTAAAGATCCAAACAACCTATGCTTACATTATAGCATGATAATCTGGTTAGGCAAGCAAGTTAGAGACTTACTTGTCCCTCATCACACTAGGCTCTTTGTCTAGCTCTACATCTAAATTTGAAAGCTTTAACTCAGAAGCTTCACTACTCACTAAAGCAAGTCCATCAAAAAAATCTTATTGCTTATCTGTCACTTTTTTTGTATCATCAGTTTTGTATCATGAGAAAAGTCAACAGGAAAACAAATGAAAGAACAAACAAACAAAACAGAAGAAAGGCTGCTTGTACCATGGGTGCTCACATACCACAGTTCCCGAGTTCCACTGTTGGATAAGAGAATACT
This sequence comes from Dromococcyx pavoninus, assembly GCA_033558185.1. NCBI lineage: Eukaryota > Metazoa > Chordata > Aves > Cuculiformes > Neomorphidae > Dromococcyx > Dromococcyx pavoninus. The sequence continues at coordinate 2,549,415 of JAUMJL010000393.1, forward strand.
AATCTAGACTTCTTGTGGTATTTGTATACTTCTGAAGGGTGTACATATCTCTAAATTCCCAAGATTCTATTCAAGAATTATATCTGTTTCACAATTTTTAATAAAGTACATATCCTGGAAGCTGTTTATAAAAGGAAATATTTGGAGCAACCTCAGATGATGTATTCTGTTTGAAAGTCACTTGGTTAGCATCGTTAAGTTGCAGAGTACTCACACTTTTAATTTCTTGCGTTGTACCAATATCACAACAAGCCACTGTTTTACAGAATCAGACATTGTAATTTATGCAATACATTAAGCATCCAAATACAGGAATTCTGCCATAACAACCTGCTGAGTAAAGTGCTCCAGGACAATAACTCTGCAACGGTGGAATAAAAGAGCCCAATAGTTCCAGGTTGTTTTGAAATTTAAATAGTTTGTGAATTATATCACAGCATGTTTTGACAAACAGTTTCTATTTACAGAGAATAATTATATCTGTAAGTCAAAGGAAAACTGATTTAAACAGTGACTTAATGATGTCTATTGAAGGACTAATCTGAATCATTACATAAATACTTTAGGAAGCACGTGTTCTTAATCTTGAAGGCAAATGAGGGAAACCATGGTGGGCTACTGTATTGCATCGTGTCTATAAAGATGGATAGTATCAGTGTACTGTAGCAGATCATCCATTTTTTATTTTCTTTTTATCCTCTCGTTACTTCGGGAGTCTGAAATCGCCTTTGAAATCATAGTTAAAATGTGCATCAGAATTTCTAAGTAACTCTGTGTCTTGTCTAATGACTTGCTATTTCTTTCATGTCATACACTTAGCTGTAATTATCTCTACACGATGGTTTACTTTTTTTGCTCAGAGGTGTACAAACCATCTGTGTTGCTAATATACTAGTCTTAAGTAGTCTTTTAGAAAATTTTGTGATTTATGAGCTTTTCTACTGTAACCTTCAGTCTTTTAGTAATGTTTTTAGGTCATTTACTTCAAACCAGAAACATTTAAGTTTATAAAGAAAATTATCAAGGATCAAGTGCAAAACTGCATGTCTAAATCAGTTTTCACATGAATCTTTGAGGTGGTTGGTAAAGCAGGGCTTTCTGAGCAGAGTCAGTGCCTACTAAAGTGCTAAACACCTACAGGTTGACAAGGTAACCAGAGTAAGAATACTAAAATTTCGAAGCAAGACCAAGTAGGAATTTTTTTTTTTTTTTTTTTTGCTGTTTTGGGGAGTGTTCTTAGACTTTTATTTAGCATGAAATCACTCTGTAGAAATACTTGCCTTTCCTTTTTCTCAGAGTTATATTAAATTTAGGAGATGAGAGGAAAAAAAAACCAGTCACTCCAGTGACTCTCAACATACTCTGTACACAAGAAGATGCAAAGGGATGGTAAAGATTTTCCCTTATTCCCTACATTACTGCCTTGCAGAAGAGAACATCTGCACTACTCTGAACGACAGAATGTGCTTAAGTACTGTTCCTTGTCAGTACATACTTTCAAAGAAAGTACATTGAGGTTATGTCAAAGTCCTTGTTCATTGGTCTTATGAAAGACAAGGATGTAAAGGATATATTCACATTGGACCTCATTGTTAAGCTGACTTTTTAACATAATAGAACAGCAGAGGAAAGTATACCCAGACAGATCAGGGTTATTGTATAACTTGTCCTTAAGAGACTGTCAGTCACACGTTTAGATATGAATTTTTTCATAACAGGTTTTTTATGTTAGATAACAACCCCAGAGGCAATTTCCAAAAGCAGAAGTGCAGAGAATATGCTTTCCAGCCTTTCCAGGAGACTTCTTTAAGAATTAATTTTCTTGTAATTATAACTGAATATTTATAGCTAAATATTTGTCTCTAAGCTTTACTAATAGGTGCTGCCCTTATCCAATAACTACATATAAAATTTAATTTTATTGGATTCTATATAATTTCCTTTGCCTGAAAAAAACCAATATGTTATTTGCAATGGCTATGAAAGCATGAAATGGATTAATCGGATGTCTGTGAAGGGTTATCTTTCCTTTAGATGATCCTGTTAGTATTCTTCACAGACGTAATGAGAAGAGACATTTCCTAGCAGGAGTTGTGCAGGGCACTACGGTGTCACTAAGAAAAACAGTAGTGGAATACAACAAATATTGCAGAACTAAATAGAAAATTATACTGTTATTTATTTAGCTGATGTTGTGCAATGTCTTTTCATAGTTCACTTTGAGTTATTCTCCAATTTAAACATATTAGGTTTTTGTAATTTTTGTAGAAAGAAAGAGCTTTCTACTGTGAAACCTGCAACATCTGACTTTCTCCTGGGGAAGTACTATTTCTCTGGTTTTTATTGAAGTAGCCAATATAAAGTTTCAAGGTGTTAATCATGGAAGGGACCCAAAAGGATCATCAAATACAACTCCTCTCCCTACACAGGACACTCCCAACATTCACACCGTGTGACTGAGGACATTGTCCAAATGCTTCTTGAGTGCTGACAGACTTGGTGCCATGACTGCTTCCCCAGGGAGCTGTTCCAGTGCTCCATCACCCACTGGGTGAATAACCTCATCCTAATATCCAACCCAAACCTTCCCCAGAACATTTTCCTGCCATTACCTCTAGTTCTACCATAGGTTGCAAGAGAAAAGAGATCAGCACCTGTTTCTCCTCCTTCCCTTGTGAGAAGGCAATAAACAGTTATGAGATCCCCTCTCAGTCTCTTGTTTCGTTGGCTGAACAGACCAAGTCACTTCAGGTGCTCTTCACACAGTTTCGCCTCTAGACCCTTCACCAGCTTTGTGGCCTCCTCTGGACACTCTCCAGTAGCTTGATGTCCCTTCCACTGTGATGCCCAAAACTGCACCTAGTAATCGAAGCGTGGCCACATCAATGCAGAGCAGAGCGGGACAATCCCCTCCCTCGACCGGCTGGCAATGCTGTGCTTGATGCACCCCAGGACACGGTGGGCCTCTTGGCTGCCAGGGCACTGTTGGCTCATGTTCAGCTTGCTGTGGACAAGAACCCCTAGATCCCTCTCTGCCGGGTTGCTATCCAGCCTCTCTGACCCCTGTCTGTATGTGTATCCAGGGTTGCTGTGTCCCAGGTGCAGAATCCAGAACTTGCCTTGGTTAAATTTTTTTTTTTTATCATAAGGTTGGAAAGGACCTCCGAGATCATCGAGTCCAACCTATATTCCAACACTAACACCAACACTAACACCATCATCTAAACCATGGCACTCAGTGCCTCATCCAGTCTCCCCTTAAACACCTTCAGGGTTGGCGACTCCACCACCTCCCTGGGCAGCGCATTCCAATGACCAATCACCCTTTCAGTGAAAAACTTCTTCCTAACATCAAGTCTAAACTTTCCCTGACGAAGCTTGAATCCATGCCCTCTAGTTCTGTCACTGGTCACCTGAGAGAAGAGACCAACCCCTGCCCGTCTACAACCTCCTTTTAGGTAGTTGTAGAGAGCAATGAGGTCTCCCCTGAGCCTCCTCTTCTTCAGACTAAACAGCCCCAACTCCCTCAGTTGCTCCTCATAGGCTTGTGCTCCAGCCCCTTCATCATCTTCATTGCCCTACTCTGGACACACTCCAGCATCCTGACATCTTTCCCAAACCGGGGGGCCCAGATCAGCACCTGTTTCACCTCCTTTCATGCTGTTGGTGATGGTACAACTCTCCAATCTGTCAAGATCCCTCCACAGGGACTCTTTGCCCCCAGGAGTGTTGACAGCTTTGTTGATTGGCAAACTTTGTCAATAAACCTTCAAGTCCTGCACCCAGATCATTTATGTAGATATTGAAGAGCACTGACCCCAGGATGGATGCCTGTGGGACCCCACTAGGGACTGGGCACCAGCCTGATGTAACCCCATTCACTGTGACTCTTTGGGCCCGACTCATTAGCCAATTGTTCACCCACTTTTTTATGTGTTCATCCAGCTGTATGATAAACATTTTGTTTATGAGAATACTGTGAGAGACAGCATCAAAGGCTTTGCTGAGATCCAGAAAAATTACAGTGACCGGTTTTCCCTGGTCAGCTAGGTGGGTGACCTTGTTGTGGAAGGATAATAAGTTTGTAAGGCAGGACCTTCCCTTTATAAACCTGTGCTGGCTGGGACCAATGACTGCATTGTCTTTCAGATGTTTTTCGGTAACTCCAGGAACAATCTTCTCCATAATCTTACGAGGCACTGAAGTGAGACTGACAGGTCTGTAGTTACTGGGGTCATACCTGGTGCCCTTCTTGAAAATTGGGACAACATTCACTATCTTCCAGTCAGCTGAATACTCTCCAAATTCCCAAGAGCACTGAAAGATCATTGAGCAAGGTCTCACTATGACATCAGCCAACTCTTTAAGTAGCCTTGGATAAACCCCTTCAGGCCCCATCAACTTGTAGGGATCCAGCTGGAGCAGCAGATCCTGGACAAGTTCAGGGGTGACTGGAAGATTTTTTCCCCAAACCCAATATCATTATTGAATACCAATGCAAAAAAGCATTAAAATTCTCTGATTTGTATAAATTGCTGTTCATGAGGTGTCCATGCTCATCAAGTAATGGTCCATTGTTGTTTCTGGCCTAACTTTTGCTATTGATATACTTGAAAAGACCCTTTTTATTGTCTTTCACAGTGCTGGCCATCTTCAACTCTAGTTGAGCTTTGTCTGAGCAAATTTCCATCCTACAGTGGCAAACATCATCCCTGTAGTCGTCTCATGTCACCTCTCCTTGTTTCCACTGGCCATACACCTTCCTTTTATGCCTCAGTTTGACTAGAAGATCCCTGCTCAGCCAGGTTGGCCTTCTGCCCTGCTTGCTTGGCTTTCAGCATTTCAGGATTGCCTGGTCCTGTGCCCTTGAGAGGTAGAACTTCAAAAGGGACCAGCATTGATGGATCCCAACACCATCAAAATCTTTTTCCCAGTGGACCTTACTAATCAGTTCTCTGAGCAACCTGAAGTCTGCTTTCCCCATGTCGAGGGTTGAGGTCTTGCTGACAGTTTTCCTCCTATTACCATCTGTCTCAGAGTAGGAAATACAATTATTTATACTTTCCCTGGTAAAGATAAAAGGATAATCAGTATATAATGGTTTCATTCATTTTTCAATAAATGCTAAATATTTAGGATTTTTTTTTTTGTTAGATGGTGGCACTTTTCAGTTACTGTTTTTATGGCTCTAAACCCCTCCATTCCATCAAGGAGCCTGAGATAGAGAGAGGGAAAAAAGTTCACATATACTAATTTGCCACAGCACTCACGAGAAGTCTATGGTTACTGGGGATGGAAACAGCTCTTCTGAGCCAAGAAGAAATATCAGCAACTTTCTCAGTCTCGTATACATTGTCCATGGCAGAATGGAAGTCTGTGCTGATGAGTAGATATGCTTAATGTTGTTCCTCAAAGTCACGGACCTGCTTCTGTGTTGGGAAGGTCAATGTATATTCCCAATTTCTCCTGCAATTGGATTATTTCTTTCCCCAGTATCCAGCTAAGGATCAACTATAAAACTAGTAAAACTCACAATCTGTTAGGTTTAATACAATTTCCACAAAATTTTAATTTACTAGCAATTGTCAAATGTGGACTATCTTTTCAAACCATAAAGAACTGTGCTTGTTCATCAGTAACAAACTTTCTTCTGCTTGTAAAATGTAGCAACAACATGACTCATGAGGGTACAAGTGGACTGAAAACCAACTCTATAGCTGGAGAAAATTTCTGAAGGCAGAAAGATTGTTTTCTTTTTTCATAGGAAGGTATTTACACACACTCATATATATATATTATATATATGCCATGAAAACTTGTTTATATACTTGTCTCTGTACTTATACATATGTAATTGTATGCATGGTAATTGTATGCATGTAAGTGTGTATTTCACGTACATAGTGTTACAATTTCAATAGGTCCTTGTTAGGTGAATACAGGTTCTAAAATCTGTACCTGGGTTGTAGGGGTATTGATTTTGGTTGTGGACATTGCTTTTTCATGTTGAGATTATTTTGAATTAGGGTTATTTTTGGTAGTTGTTTTCCTCTTCAGTTGTCTCCTCATGTTAACTACTTTTAAAGAAATAAGTTTGAGGAAATTGTTTGTAACCCTCTAATTTTTTTAAAAGAAACTGTGAGTAGTTCATTCAAATTATATTGCATCTGTTAAATAAGTATCAGCAAAAATTTACGTGTCCCTTGTTGTCAATCCGTTGAAAAACTCAGTGGAAGTGAGTTGTATCTAATAACTCTCCTTTCTTTTCTCTACATGTATTTCATGTACAAATTGTGCACTCTTCCAATTTTTGCTTCATGAGAAGGGACGAAATATTCTTTCAGCCACTCTTTCCTTTCTATTCATCCTTAATTAGCTGGTTCTATATAGCTTAATTGAAAACTTCTGATTCTTCTGTAGCAAGGAATCTCAATACAGCAAGAGTAATACATTGAACCTAAACACAATCCTTCCAGAAGATCTTCTTTTCACTTAGAAAGCTTCCACGAAATATTTACCACTGAACTTTATGCTAACATAAATTACCTGCTTTCACTGTTCAGTCAAGCATGAAATAAAAAAGACTGATCTCATGGCTTCTGAATGTGTAGTCTATTTAAACTATAACCTCCTTGAAATCAGTCATTAATTAGTTTGTTAGATAATTCTTTTCACTTACTGTACAAGGGTTGTCAGCCATCTCTGATGAGCTGATCACTGTCTGTGAGCTCCAAAGAAACTAGGAGTACAAAGATAAACAAAATCCAGAAAACCCAGAAAATACTATTCTCCAGTATGTTTATGTAGCTCCTCAAAGCAATATTTTACTGAGAATACTTTATATCTTTAAATAAGTAGAAAGGAACCGTGTCATAAGCCAATGGATTTATTGTCAGTTAATGGTAAAGATATACCAAAATTTACTGTCATATTCTTGTAGTTCTTAAAACACATAATGAATAGTGTAATCTTTTCATGATTTGTTTTACATGTTTTCCTGTTTCACATTATTCATATTATTCCTACAGCATTAGTATCAGCATAGTAGAAGAATAGCTTGTCTTCTTCTATGGTGAGAAGGATGTTATGCAAGACTCCAGATCAGAAAACAATGCCAGCTCTGGTTCCTTTTTAGCAGTATTTCTTTCTGAAGTTTCTGGGTTCTTAAGCGTAAAATTGTTGTAATTCGATTTTTTTCAGAAGTGGTTACCATTTTAGATCAGGAATTTTTTCAGCATGGAGGGATAATGTTTGGAGAAAATTATCATATTAATTTTAAGCCTCTGTGGTGTCTTGAAGAATCCTTTAACTGTAGAAAAACAAAGGGTTGATTAAGGTAGGTGGATGATAAACAGGAAATGTTATGGTTACTGCAAAGAGTCAGGTTCAAGTAATTGAACCTTTCAACTTGTTCAGATAAAACATCTTGGATAAACTCTTTCTCATACAAAAAATCACATTTTTTAAAAAATTCCTTTAAAATCCTTATGGTTGTGCTATATAAAATCACTTCATAAATTGTACAAATAATGTTAAATTTTTAAAATCTCCACTGCTGCTCCCTTTTTTTTTGGAATAATGATAACACATCTGTAAATACAAGGTCAAAGCATTTGTCTCCAGTGACGAGAGCACTGCAACTCTTTGTGTCGCAAAAGAACAAACTTGTCCTAGTCAGCAAGGGTATCCAATCATCTTTCTGTAACATAGGCTTCTTATTTGTCTAGAATGACCAGACTATGTTTGCATGCACAGATAACAGAATTATAACAGAAACATTCTTTCACCTGTGCTTTTGACAAGAACAAATTGGAATGTAGGAAGTTTCTAAATTTCTGTTAGGCATCTTTCAAAAATTAACAGAATGACTGTTGAGGAAGCATTAGATAAACTATATCTATTTCTACCTTATTATTAAAAGAAAAAAAGAGAAGGAAGAATAGATTATCATCGAAAAGATTTGTTTCCTGTTTGTCATAGACAAACCAACAGAAAAAGCAAAAATGAAAAATCTGGTATATCATTAAGTTTTGTGAACCAAGAAACGAATAACTTAAAAAAAGTAAATAAAATATTAAGTGTATGTTATAAAGGAAAGTAAAGAATATTTTGACTGCCTCCTGTTATTGCTGCAGAGAAAATTGTCTGTAAGATTCCTTTTGGTTTCTTGGTAACCAAATGAGAACTATGGTCTTCTCTGAGGTCACACTCGTCACTTAATACCCGTGAGATAGTTTCTCTTTCTCTTTAAAGACAAAGAACAAAGATGAGCGGAGATAAGATCCTACAACTTCAAAGTAAGCAAAACTTGATGTTTATAATAACATCCTGCTGAGTGGGGTTTTTATAATGTAATTTTATCTAGAGACCTTCCAAGTTCAGAGTACATTAGCAGAAAATTTCAGATTGAACTGTGTATATCTTTCACAAGCCTCTGCATGATAAACATATAAGATCGTTTTCATGGCAGCACATTAGATATTTAGTTAATATTGTAAATCCGATTACTTGCTGACCTCCAAACCAGTCACCCATTTGCTAACTTATAACAAAATTTAAAGATGGATTAATACACATGAAAAGTGCAGTTTTTGCTGAATCTCTTATTCCAGCAGGAGTTTCTAATAATACTACAAAAGAAAGATCTGAAAAAATTATTTAAACCTCCAGATTTAACAGTGAATAAGACTCTGTAATGTCAGACGGTAACATGTTCTGAAATAATATGCTTTTATCTTTATCTCAAATATTTTTGCACATGAGCTGCCTTTCCTCACTCTCTTAAGTAAAATATACATGAAGATGTAGACACCTTTTAAGATGTGTTTTTTCACCTTTTAAAAGGAAGAGGATGAAACAGGAGTAATTACATTAAAACGTGACTATAAATTCATTGATTGGTCTATAATCAGATGACATTTTGTAGGTGTTCAAGCAACAGTAAAGATCTGAATAAAGAGTAAGCTAATACAGTGAGGAGTTTGTTAAGACATGTGCTTCAGATAAAGCCACCATAATTAATACCACACACTGTTAAATAATGGATGCACATATGGAAAAAATAACTTCTGTGAGGAAAAGCAGATTTGTAGACCTCTCAACACATAACCAGTGAAAATGTATTCAGATAATACGCTTTTCTTTAGTACTATTCACTATTACGTGTATTGTATGAAAATTATTTAACTAGCAGGGACCCTGCACAAGCCCGTATTTTTGCTGCTGAAGTACTTGAATAAGCTCTTCTTGTTGCCTTTCATATTCCTTTTCAGCCTCCCTTCCTTCCTTCTTTCCTTCAGATATAAATGTTATAATTTGACTTTTCTTGTATGTATTTAATTCTCTTACTGGATTGGGAAAATCCTGGTTTTATCACTATAAGACACCATTTTCCCTTGAAACACAGTCTCATCCATGTACTGAAAAATCAGTTATGGCAATTAAAAGGGTTATTTCTAAACTTGTCTCTGTGTTTCTCTCTTCAAAGCTTTTTGAACAGTGTTGTCCTTCCTCCGAGAAGGTTTAATGAAATACTTGCAGAGTCAGTACATCTCCTGTTAATTTATCTTGGTAACTAGTCATACCCAAATTTTCCTCAAAACACAACTTGAACAATATCATGAATATCCCACTTGTTATTGCTATTACTCCTCTTTCTTTACAGACCAAAAAATTTTACTGAGTACTACTGAAGAATCTGTATTTTCAAATGTTTCTCCCTTACTTGTAATAGCTCCTCACTGAAGCTTAAATATAGGGCTGACCTCACTATTTTTTCTCAAGATAGAAATAAAAGGTGTTTTCCCCTTAATCTCAGCCATATCTTTATTCTTGAATCTTTGTTCAAATACACAACACAACTTTTTTCCTTGGATTTACTATGCTCAGCAAACATGTCAATTCCTCATCATAAGAACATCCCCTTGAAATTGCTCTGCATCAGATGTATGCCCAGTAGCAGCATGAAAAATATTACTATGCACACAAGTAGGAAAACAACGTTATTCATAACTCAGCCACCTATTAATGTCTTTCAAGACTGAAAATATTTAGAGGATACCAAGATAGACCTTAGATGTACTGAGATATTTCCAGAATGATTGCATTGGTAAAGATTTTATAAGCTTCAGATACGCTACGGAAGCACTGTCGTGACCTTGTCCACCCTTATTTTGATTTGAACATGGGAATGAGAATGGTAAATTAATTCTGCCAGCATCACTTAAATGGCAATATTTCTATAATCAAGTCCTATGGCTCATTAAGATATTGGAGGGCTCTTCCAACCCAGATAATTCTATGATTCTGTGATTCTGTGATATGTGGCTAACAAATTCTTGAGTGAAAACAAAATACAATATTTCCATCTAAAGTAAAGTTAGGCGGATTTATAGTGATTAAGAATCTAGGTTATATAAATTCCAAGTTGTTTAGCTGGACTGTGCTGCATATTCCTTCACTGCAAAATTCCTATTACATAAAGGATATGGTTTAGTAAAAAGTTGCATTCTGTCATTTGATAACTAAACAGAAAGTCCTGGAAATTAGGACAGTTCTGTGCGAATTAATACTAATTGCACTGCTCCCAAAAAATATTTTAATATAATGTACACCATAATAAGCAAGTAATGAGCTAAATTTGTAATATTATGCTATAATGTTTGCTCCTTAATGTGCTCATTGGCACAGGCAGAATATTTGGCCAACATATTAGTAATAAGGAAAACCTGAACCTCAAAATAGTATTTTGTGCTTTTTATGGGTCATGTATAGATCATCATTAACTTTTTATTATCTACAAGGAATCTAGCCCTGAAAAAATAAAATTATCATAAATATAATGTAAAAACTATTAATAAAATTAAGCAAAGAGTGAACCCTGGGATGCATTATTTTTGTAATGAGTAATGTTTTACTGAGAAACGGATGGATCCTTAATGAACAATAATATTCATGCATTTCTCTGAAAGAATGCTCTCATTTTAAGTCTCTTACACTGTGTATAAAGAATTTACATTTTAGACTAATGACTGAAAAGGCGCAGACATCTTTCAGGAGCTATGTATTTTATTTAAAATATTGCATATTTAAGTAGAGTCATGGAGAGTTTGGCTGTTATATGTTTTCTTTTATTCTTCTTATCATGAATCATAAAATAATAAAATCCATTTAATACTCGAGAGTATAACAATATTGGTACTTTCTTTGTGAATCTGCTTCTCATTTTGAATCTTGGAATCAGTTTTTTCCATCCAAAAATTTATATTATACTTCAGGAGAGTGGTCTGGGAAGATAAGGTTCTCAGGCCTAAACAGAAAGACAGTAAGAGTGCTGCTTGATAAGCTTTTCAATAAGAATGGAATGTGAAGTATCTATGGTAATTGCTTCATTTAGACAGAAGAATGTGCTGTCTGTTCCATCAAAATGACCTCCCTTCACTTGTGCACAGGCCCTGGGCTCCCACACATGGCGTGATGCCACATGTGAAGGCAGCTGCTACCCACCACGCAATGTCATAGGGCTGCCACCATCTCATGACGATGGCAAGCAAGGAGAGCCTCATGCTGATTGCAAATGAATGCTCAGGTTTCATTTGAAACAAAGTGATACATTACCAGTCACTGTTTACTACTGCATGTGCTTTCACTGTTGCATGCCATTGGAATGCGCTGCCCAGGGAGGCGGTGGAGTCACCGACCCTGGAGGTGTTTAAGGGGAGACTGGATGGGGCACTGAGTGCCATGGTTTAGATGATGGTGTTAGTGTTCGTGTTAGTGTTGGGATATAGGTTGGACTTGATGATCTCGGAGGTCCTTTCCAACCTTATGATACTGTGATAGTGTGATACTGTGATATGCTAAACATCACAAATCCTACATGTTAAGAACATTACAGTTAAAAGTGATTGATTGGATCTTTTGTGGAGGGAAATTTGGGCTTCTCTGCTTCATTTTCAGGGCCTTATACTGTTTTTTGTTGCAGTTAGTTCTGGGTCATCTTTTTTCTGGGTTTGATTTTCTTCTTTGCTTCTCTATCCTTAACCTCAGCAGAAGGGGACTGGGTGGTGCAAAGTCGCCAGACCACAATCACAACAAGCAGTGATACATATGGTCTTTTTTCAGTCCCCTGAGTGGGAACGACTCTGTGGCTAAATTTCTGTCCTGCAAGGCACACACAGGATGTGCCCACACAAACCAAAACTACAAGGAAGGAGGATGCTCACTCCGACCACCTGAGGAGCCCAACCCCTGACTTGCAGCCCTGGCAGCTCTCTCTCAGGCTCCGTCTTCTGCAAGCTGTTGGAGGTCTGTACTGTACTTTGTCTCATGGAATTACATCTTTCCCTTTTTCACAGCTTTTTAAATTAGGTCATTGGCAAAAGCCACCGGTGGCATCACTGATTGTGTAGTCTAATCCTAATTTGTTGGCTTTTACCGAAGCAAAGGGTCACAAGTTTTTGTCACCAACATCTCTGTTTCCTTCTGCTCTCGTGTTCCAAGCGTGTTATGGTAAGTGTGACGTTAGTAGCAGTTACATTACATAATCTAACACTGCTGTATTTATCTAATAATCTCATCAATTCATAGGGCAGAAGGTCTTCAGTTCTCATCCGACCTGCATTTTGAGTTAGGCTTCCTCCTGTGACATCTTCAATGACAAGTTGATAGCAAACTCCAAGGTCTTAGGCAGAAACAATTTCCTTTTCTTTTTAATCAGGATTCACTGCATCATAGACCTTTGTTTCCCTATTCACATGGGTTTGGTACACCATTCAAATGGTGCTCATTTAACCTGCACTGCCTTCTTCATTCCTTTTCCCCCATATGTTCAAACTGCCTCACTTTTTGGTGTGTGTTAATGCTGGATTAAATTAAACACAATTTATCCATTATTATTGAGTAATATTTTTTCTTCAAATCTATTGTATGGCATCTTTCTGGAAGAGTTATTTTGACTCCTAGAGAACAGCTGTAAAATATAAAGTAACCAGGATACCCATCACGATGAGTAAAGTGGCTGGTGTTTTACTTACACCAGCAAAATAGTTTTTAAGGAATTCTAAAATTAACAAGCAAATAGACAAAGACAAAATATATGTGAAATGTTGCTGCCTAACAAGTATATTTCGATTGTTGCTTAAGTACATGTCTTGGAGATTTTGAAAATACGGACCCTTGTCCTAACCTATAAGATTCCACACATAGCATTTAGCTTATGTAACATAGAATCTGAAGATAGTCAAAAATCTAAAATATGCTTGGTAACTACATTATCCTTCTTTCTTCTATAGATGAATTCAGGCTTTTAATCCCATACTCCAATTCATCCACCCTTAGAGCTCACAGTATTTTGAAAAGAGATACAGCAAGAGATGTAAGAAATTTTGGATTTTTTGCTTAAAATCACTTTTCAAATTTGTGGTCCTATGTTGCATATAGGCTATAACAAATTTCTCCTGAAATTTTCAGTGGAACATATCTATACTAATAGCTTTAATGCTGTCTTTCTTTTTCTCTCAACTGCAGGAAAGAACCCATAATTTCACTAATGGTAACTGTAACTACCAGTCATTAGCTATCATAGAATTTCATGCAGACCAGACTATAAGATGAGTTCAGAAATACAGATAAAACTTATTTTAAAGAAATATTCCTCATGCTGTTCTCAGAGCTTTTCTGTCTTTTCTACTCTTTTTACACAGCCAAAGGGGAAAATTACCCCGAACTTTTACTTTTAAAAATACCTTTTAAAAGCACTTTTAAAATAACTTGTCTTTTAAAAACATCCTCTAAACCATCCCACAGAAGGAGAAAAATATCAGTGTTAAAAAAGATTAATTTTTTAGATATAATAATATCCATGAGAACACAAATAGAAATTATACCCTTTACCGTAATTTCCATGTACTCTACAGTGCCAGACAACATTCAGCACTAGATTAACCTTTCAGAAGTTTGAATTTGCATTAAAAAGGCAAAACTGGATTGAATTTTACCATGTCTTGTTTTATAATCTTCACTATAAAACCAGACACCTATTCTTAGATATCACTGTGTTTACATAATATCCTCTCTAGTTTTGGAATGTTGCAGTATTCATTGCCTTTACCAAAGATTTATGACAAAAACTTAGGTCATGAATCATAGTATATATTCAGTATCATATTTTAGCAGTACTATTTTCTACTAACTAAGATACAATTTGAAGTGTCTTTTAAAAATACATTTATATTTCCATTGTTCCTATCCATGTGACTCAATTTCCACTTGTACAAGAGATTTTGTGGCTAAATTCCTGTGTTGTTCTATATAAGATGCATAAAATTAATCTCCTTCTCCATGTACATGTACTCAGAAGTTTACAGTGGAGATATAACTCCAGCAGCTCTATAATGTTTAGTGTTTGACACTACAGAAGTTTATCAAATTAACTAAATACAATGCTCACTTGGCTACTTCCTCGTAAAATAATGAACCACTTTATTTTATCCAGGCCGTTATGGAAATCTTTCCTTTAAATATACCTTAAACTGAATGTTCCAGGTTTGTAAGAGTGTGTACATGAGTATGAGCCTACATGCACGAGTCTGTGTGTACAACAGCTTTTATTTGAGTACCACCTGCCTTGGATATATTTTCAATAGTGTAAAGGTGAAATACCAGTGGAATGCAATCCTCATGTTACCCATTAGCAGTAGGTCCTTCACTGTGCATGAATTTCTTCCTCAGCCTAAGGGAACTGTATGCCCCCACCCAGCCTCATACAGTTCAACTGCCCAGGAGTCTAGATTACTATGGCACTAGATTATTCCTTAGGCTCAAATCTCAGAACAGATTTTATTTATCAAAACAGGAATTCAGATTGTTTCTTAAGAAAAGAGAAACTCTCTACATGAGACTTGTTGAACAAATCTGTCTTCCCTAGCCCGTGTGTGCATATTCTTCAAGATATGCCATTCTAATTCATTAAGAAATTGTAAGAATTTCTCAAGAAAATCCAAAATAAACCAAAAACCAACCCACCAAAAACCCCAAAACAAACCAAAATAAAACAAAAACAAACCCCAAAACCAAACAAAACACAAACAAAACAGACAACAAAACAAACAAAAAGCCCACAAAAAACCCCAAAACAAATGAACAAACGACAACAAAAAAAAACCCAAAACAAAACAAAAAGGCAGGTATTTACTTTTTCCAGATAGTTGATTTCTATCATCCGAGTGTCCATTTCCAACACCAGTAAGTGACTTTTTGAACTTGGAGAACTGGCTTATCTGGTCTGCAGCTAACGCGATGGGAGTGCTGTTTAAGGAAATATCACAGTTCCAGTTTCTTTTCTCAGTTATATCATCTCCAGAAAAAGACCTCTCTGTTAACACACACACTCCACACCCCAGTTTGTCTGTAGAGAGGATCTGCATTTCAGTGTAGTGCAGCTGTTGTTCACAGGAATATCCACAAAGGCTTCTTCCTTATACATTCTGGACAGGAAAATGCATAGAGACTTATTTCTGCAGAACACCATTGGGGTAGTTTTGTTATCTCAGAGCACGAACTGCAGTATAGTTTAGTTTGCTTTTTAGATTTACAACTCAGAACTTGTAGACAGTACCAATTCAGTTTAGCTGTCCTCCCATTTACTCCTCTTATTTTTATTTTTACTGCAAGATACCAAATCTTAGCTTCTTATTGCAAACAGTGTTAGTGTACATCAATGTTTTTAGATAAGGATGTAGTCTAATTACAATATGCAGAAAATTAATTAAGATTTATTTATTCACAGTGGTGGTGTTTTAATTAGGGACATTTGCATAACTGTAGCTCTAGATTCCTTTTCAAATGGCTTGGTTACCACAAGAAATTATGACCCATTTCTATTTGCTGATTAACTCAACCTTCTAAAAAGGGTTTATTTTTTGTTGTAACTTACTTTATGACTGCTGCCTTCACTAGCCCATACTTCAAGATCTTAAGATTTTTTTATATAATTATAGTATATAATATATATTACGTTTATGTATTTCTGTTTATTCGTCTTATATTTACTTATGTTATATTACATTGAGCACTCAAACGTAACTTCCCTACATAGAAATGCCTGTGTGAACAAAACTATTGAGAAACAGGAGTCTCTGGTATAAAATAGCTCTTAAAACATTCAGATAAAAACTTTTTCAATTATTCCTAAGTTACAAGTGAGCAGGAGTTATATGGGAAAAAAAAAAGCAGGAACATAGTCCAGACGGGGAATGGGAACACAACGGAGGGGGAAAAAATACTAGCACAGAAAGAAGAGCTGAGTACTATTAAAATTGAAAAACATTTGAGGGCTCAGTGAGAGCTGTTGCTTTCATGTTAATTTCTATGACAGTGTGAATGTTCTTGGCAAGGACAGAAACTTGGCTTTAAAACAAGGCAAATTTTAGTGTGTAACCAGATAATTCTTTGACAAAAGGCAAACATGCCCCTCCTTTCTACTTTCATTACTACTGCTAGTAATGAAGGAAATGGACTTGCACATGATAATGAGGTTGGGTACTCCTCACCTCGTGAGTCTTGTATACTGACTTGCAAATGAGATATGAACCTGCAATCTTTATCTAACATCTTCAGCAACAGAGACAGATTTAATAGTTTGAAATATTCAACTTAATCTCTGCATGCCTAGAACCAGAATTCATTTATGAGTAGTGTAATGGTCTGGAAATCATCTCATGTGAACATTCAGCCTTTGTGATTAAAATAAAAAAAAATTCAGATGTTTACAGAGCACATATTTTCCCTTTCTTTTGCTGTAGTACAAATATGTAACAACTTCTATTCTAGAATCACCCTGTTAACTCAGAGGTTGTTAGTGATAGAATCAAACTCACACTATTAGCAAATAAAAACATAGACCCTTAGCTCTGAAGAAAGAAAAGCAGTAACTCAACCATTTTAACAACTAGATGGTATGAATAAGTTCTATTCTCAGAAAGCTCAGGGTTGGATGATCTATTTAAGGAGCACAACATATGTTGTCTCCAGGACAAGCCAAGTCTCAGATCCTGGCCCAAAATAGTGCAATCCTACAAGTTCAATGAGATCTGAAAGGTGAACAGAGATCCTGCAACAGCAGACAAGGAAAAGTAACCGGATAGAGAGAGAGATACAGATGTGCAGAGGACTTTCAGCACAAGGGAATACCTGTACCCCATTAACTATTTTATCCATCACAACGGTTCCAAGCCACTCCTTTTCTAGTCACTCAGTTGCGAAGTGGTAATTCTGTAGTTCTTTTTGGTGTTAGTCTAAAAATTACACCAGTTTATGTCACTTTATTGCAGCACGCAGAAATGCAGTGCACCTTACACAACTTGAAGAGAGACTGCTTTCTATGTAGGTGCTGCTAATTGCATATAAATCATTTATACTGCTAGTCTAAATTAGCCTGTATTCAGTGTAAAGTTTTATGATGAAAATCAAAGTGGCTTATTATTGCTTATTAGATTTTAATAATTTGCATGTATATTCAGACTGCAACTTTTGCAAATATATTATTCAAGGAAAAGCAGCTCATTTGTGTTTCCTCGTTCGATTATTTTTCCTTTCTCTTCACTTCATATTTGTTTGTTATTACATTCAGTAACACATTGCCAGAACTTAGGAGTTGAAACATCCATTCATCAACAGTTCTAGTAGAACACTGAACTATGCATGCACTGGAGATAAGACTCTGCAGCTAACTTGTTTATTACAATCTAAATTAAGTGAGATGCTAGCTAGAGATATGCTCTGTTACTTGTGAGAAAAAAAGAAGGAAGTTAACATAAAAAAGGAGACTCTGGTCCTTTGAGACTAGCAAATCAGAACTGTTACATCTCTGGACATCGCTGATGTTGTGATACTAATTACAGGAAAATGAAGATTTTTTTTTTCCAAGAACAGAGTATTCGTAGATAATAATGACCCAGTTCATATTACCTCATCTTGATTCTTATTTTGTGAAACATAGCTTTAGACCAGTTTTAGGCCATTTTCACATTTTCAGTATGGTAGACAAAGCTAAAGAGTAAAGACTTACACTGACATGGAGATAGTAGCTCTCACTCATACCATGTGAGATTTCAGTCTTCTGACACAAGAATTTTTAAAGGGCAATATTTAACAAATAAACTCCTATTACCCATGATACGTTTCCTTTTCATTTTGTTTATATATTCTTCCTGTCCCCTTAACTGTGGTGTGCCCAATTTAGCACACACTAAGGTCAACTGCACTCTGAAATATCAAAGTAGCAGACACGTTAACTATAAAATGTTACCTGGTTTAAGATGCTATTGTTCTTTTAACTTGATGGTAGAACACACTTCTTCCAAAGGGTATTTGAAGTCTTTATCTGGTGATGTGGTAGAAAAGCATTCAAATCTGCTAACAACTTGGACCCATCTGAGCCATGCAAGTTACCATTGTAACATATCCCTTTCGTCTTCCTTTCTTTTTCCTCCAAACTCTCTGTGGTGTGCACCACATGGGTTTTAGGAAAGAATCACACTTGAAATTGCTTAAGCAACTCAGGATAAGCATCCCTCATGATTTAGCCCTGTCAGCTATAATTAGAATTGAAGCTGTGAGCAGTGCCTTTCTTGCCAAACACTGCAACAGGGTTGATTCTAGTTTATAACTATTACTTAGAGTCTGCAGAAAGGATATTATGAATGAAATAGGACAAGAAGAATACAACACATTGGATCCACATATGGTTTTCCCCAGAATAAGTATTTGTTGTAGGGAATTACCTAGATTTCCCAATAGCATAGTGAGCGGCACTTGAATCAAGAAAGGGGAAAAGCATATGCTTCCTGCAGAGTTTCACTTTATTTCTTTGCTCAAGTCTATATCTCCAACTGGATGTAGACCAGACTCCCTGTAAAAGACTACAGAACTACAGTTTTACTGTGAGATACTCAGTTTCATGAAGGAAGGAAAGGGGGCAGAACTTATAGTAAAACCTTTTAACAATCATGACTTCTGAATGTCCAGTGACCAGTGACTACATAAACACAAATCCTTCACAAACCATTTTTCCTGCCTTATGGCAGCATTTTGTCTGTTTCTAAAGCACATCTTCCACATTAGCATCCGCACACTGAAATGTTGTTTTTCTGGAGAGTGAATGCTACGTCTTAAGCTTCTTAAGGTTTAATGCTGTTTCAGAGTGAATATTTTAAAATAAAAGTTCAAGAGTTTCCAAAAATATTTTATTGCAGAATCTCATCTCTCTTGAAACAGTAATGTAAATGAAAGAATAAAAAGTGCAGACCGATATATTAAACCTTATTTTAGTGTGATCACGGCATAGTATTTACTATTTACTGGAAGCTATGATCAATGTCATCAGATTTCATTTGATTTTTCTGTTCTTGGATAATGGAGGTAGGTTAGATTGAGGATCACAAATGATCTTTCACAATTATCCTTACTCTTTTTTCATTGAAGTTTATTAAAGTAACAGCTTTTTACAGAAGCTTTTACTTGTGCTCCAACATCCTCCTGCAACTGGAGGTTGCTTCTGTGTTGCTTTGACTTACCACTTAATTCTGTGCTGGATATAATCATGATAATCTAGTGTGGTAGTATGCTATGTTGTGCCCAGTTACATAACCTACTAAACAACAGGGGTCGAAGTTCAAAGAAGTCCTATTAGGATTGACCTAATCTACTTCTTTTTAAAAATTCAGATAATTTATGAAATTCTGCCAGAAGCATGTATCTAAGCTGAGGGAGTAGTCACACATCTGCTGATGCAAGGATGGGGACACATATATACCTAAGTATATGAATAGCCAAAACAATGATGGTTAAGATTATAAACACCTAATCACATGTATTAAAAGGAGGGCTGTTCATAAAATTCTCTTGATGAAATGTAACTTTAAATCTTAAGAAAAAGAGTATTTAATTTGAAAATATATTAAAAAAGAGACATTTTGGGGAGGACGAATGTGCTCAGCTGTTTCTTACTCTGATAATTGTCACAGATAATATTTTCAGAAACATTATCATAATGATTTTTCCATGTGTCATACTTGGGAAGAATATTCTCATAAATAAATTACAACGGCTATTCAGGAAGAAAAATAGACCTTACAGACTAAGTACACTGAACTAGTTATATGTATGATGATGGATGGGGAAAAGAGTGAAACATCCAACATTCAGTAAGGGTAGAGTGGGATATTTACGTGCTGTACAAAATGTGTATTTGATTGCTATCAGAAAACAGATAGTATTAATTTTTTGCGTCCTCCTGTGTTTGTGATCTAAACCTACAAACTTGACTTCATTTGAATTATAACTCAGAGTCATATCATAGAATAGTAGAATAGTCTAGATCAGAAAGGACCCTGAAAGATCATATGGTCCAGCCTTTCATAGAAAAGGGATTCTAAATGAGATTACCCAGTACTCTCACCAATTGCATCTTGAAAACCTCCAGTGACAGGGACTCTACCACTTCATTTCAGGAGGCTGTTCCAGTGAATACTGCTCTTACTGTAAAAAATTTCTTTCTTATGTTGAGATGGAGCCTCTCCCAGTGTAACAGGTATCTGTTGCTGCTTGTCTTCTCCATGTGTCTCCTTTTGACGAGAGACCCTCTGTTCTCTTTGTAACTTCCATTTAAGTACTCAAATACCGTGATGTATTAGAATCCTGTGAAGTCAAACCATTCTTCGTTGAAAGACTAAACCGTTAATTCACTTTAAATGTTTTATGTATATACAGTGTGACTATTTCTTTTAAATGCACTTATTACTATTTATTGATCTATTTTCTTATGATTTTTGTTAAGATACCCACTAAAAGGATATTAGAACTCCAAAATATATATAACCAGTGATATAGGCTTTATTTAGCCATAAAACCAAGTGACACTTTAAAAACAACACTGATTGCTTCTGTCTGGACTTGCAAATGCTGGTAATCAGGTATATATATTACAGATACAGATGGTTTAGAGGTGTTGATATAGGAGAAATACAAAGAAGAATAAAATAACGGGAAAATAAGTGCTTTTAGACCTAATACAAGAAGAGTATTTTTACTTTTGATCATTAAAACTCTAAAACCCAAATAATTAATCTTTAACGTGAGCTACATGATATCTCAGTTTTAGCAATCCCTAATCTTTTCTAAAGGTCACCTTGATGATTTCTGAGATTTACTGCTTTTTCTGGGATGAAAACATAAGCATTATTGCTGCAAGTAACAGAGCACAAAAGTCATTATAATTTGTTTCCTTCTTTAACAGTGGACTATCAGGTAGAAGTTGCTTTTGCTTTCTAAATTCAGCTATCCAGAAAGAAATTTAGAATTTATGGTCATTGTAGAGCTGGTTCAATCACTCTCAATATCTGCAAGACCACTTCTGATATTTTTGTGGCATTGTTTTAAAAAAACAGTACTTCAGAGCTGATTTCTTCTTTCTTATTTATGTCATTATTTATGTGTAAGCAGAAGAATTTGCCACCTAGTTTGACCATATTTACCTCTGAAAAATAAATGAAAATAAATATCTGTTCTTTGCATAAGCTTTCAAAATACAATGGCATACATAAATACTGTGTCACTAGCATATGTATCTTAAAATAAAAGATACCTCTGTAGTAGTCTCTTAACACCTTGCAACAGATCTAATCCAAAGAAAATCATATAAAATGGTTCACAAACACTTCTAATGTCACAGTGCAAACTCTTAAGAAGGGTGATATGATACACTACTACATTAATATGGTAGGATGACTGTATGTTGGACTCAAGTGCAATAATCTCAAGTGCTACTTTTCATGGTTAGGCAGCTCTGTGAACACTGGTTGCATGTGAAAATCCAGTTTAAACTAGCTCTTATACAGTAGAAATTCTTATTCCTTATATGCAGGTATTATTATACTAATATAGAAGTAATTAGGTCAAGACACTAAAGCAAGGTACGATCTAGTTATTTTGCAAACAATCCAGCGTGTTATCTTCAAGGTCTGTTATGTTGATTTTTGATTTTGTGAACACAAATGTTGCACAGTACAAGAAGGAAGGGATCACTTGAAAGCTTAGGAGGATTAAAAACTCTGAAATGTACAAAATCAGCAAGGAATTAGAAAGCAATAAAAAGGACTAAAGAAATTGTTATTTTGGAGAATGGTAGCATTTGTTTGTTTGTTTGTTTATTTGTTTTAAAGAAGAACAAGTATAAAAATTCAGTTGAAGACTTTTTTCTAATTTTTCACACCTGGTTTAATCTAATTGAGTGTTTAGTAGGCTCAGCCTAAGCCTTTCACTGAAGTTCAACCTAGCCACCACAGAAGTTATTCTACCTTGAAAAAGACACCACAATAGGAAAAGCTTGTACTTGTTTCAGAGTACAGTTTCCTGTGTAGACAAGATTTACTTTGAGGTAGACACTTCTTTTACGCCTTAGGCATATTGTTATTTAGACAATAAAAACAAGAGCTTCTGATACACCAATTAGGGTCTTGTTTGTTCATATTATTGTGAAAGAGAAAAATCTTTCCCACTGCATATTTTGTAACAATCACAACTCAAACAAAACGTTACTCTTTCTCCAAACAGGACAATGCAGTCTTCTGAAAAACCTTGATAACACATTAAAACCTGTCCATGAAAACAAGAATTGTGCAACCATCTTTGACCTTGGGTTATGTGGGTCTCCCACTTTCCTCCATTTTCCAGGATGGAAAGAATGACAGTGTTTTTCTTCATCGCTGGTTCAGCCACGCACTACAGCCTTCAGTACTTCCACCCCAAGAAGGTCTAACTGGAAGAATAAAAAATCAGAGACTTCTGCTTTAGCATTCTTTTTCCTGGGAGGAGGTAAAGGGCCTGATTCCAAATCCCTTGATACCTAAAATATTTCCTTCAATCTCAGTTTAACTGATGTCTAGATATGTTTCAACTTGTTTCTTGGACCTACCCTTTATTCAACAAGATAGTTTAGCATCTATTTCTTCCACTGTTTTCACTTCTTATTTCCTTCTTTCAACATAGTTTATTAGGCCTTGCCCTTTGTTGTAGGATTTTTTTGGGAGTAAACGCTGGACTCAGGTGCACAGCTAAAGTATTTCAGTTAAAACAGAAAAGTTGCAGCTGTCAGCTCCATGTTTGAATAATTTATGCACCAGACCCTCCCAAAGCCATGTGGGAGGCTCAGTAGAACTGAAGCTGAACTGCAATGATTTTAACTTCTGTGTGATATCTTTACACCACAGCCATTCCGCTGATACTGTAGCTATACTTTATTCTCAAGGAAATATAATAGTTAGGAAAATATGAAATAAATTAATGAATTAATTAATTTCTTGCTTAAGAGGTTTCTTTCCTTTTCCTTTTCCTTTTCCTTTTCCTTTTCCTTTTCCTTTTCCTTTTCCTTTTCCTTTTCCTTTTCCTTTTCCTTTTCCTTTTCCTTTTCCTTTTCCTTTTCCTTTTCCTTTTCCTTTTCCTTTCCCTTTCCCTTTCCCTTTCCCTTTCCCTTTCCCTTTCCCTTTCCCTTTCCCTTTCCCTTTCCCTTTCCCTTTCCCTTTCCCTTTCCCTTTCCCTTTCCCTTTCCCTTTCCCTTTCCCTTTCCCTTTCCCTTTTCCTTTCCCTTTCCCTTTCCCTTTCCCTTTTCCTCTTC
The DNA here is from genome assembly GCA_033558185.1 of Dromococcyx pavoninus. NCBI lineage: Eukaryota > Metazoa > Chordata > Aves > Cuculiformes > Neomorphidae > Dromococcyx > Dromococcyx pavoninus. The sequence continues at coordinate 2,573,086 of JAUMJL010000393.1, forward strand.
CTTTTCCTTTTCCTTTTCCTTCATGAGGTTGAATACAAAATAAAAAAGACTTTTCCTGGAACTGTTTTTATTTAACAAATTAAGAAAAACTACTATGAACTCCTTCAAAATAACTCCCTTCTGAGTTGACACACAGCTATATATGATGCTGCCAATGTTAAAAGCAATTCTGCAGATAATTTTCTGAAAGACTATTGAAGATCTCCCTTGCTTTTGCTTTCACATGTTCTACCAACAGAAAACTGGTTCCTTTGAGCCCTGACTTGATATTTGGCATCTCTTCACTCTAAGCTTCAGACTGTAATTGAAATGTTTATATTGTGGATTTTTTCACTAAGACACAATGTTATTCCAAAATCTCTTCCATTTTAAGTTGCATATGTCAATTACCTGGTCTACCTGACAAAGGTTAATTTTTAGTTTCTCTAGAATGTGTCTGTTATAAGCTATATGAATAAACATGTGTAGAAATTATTTGTTCACATTCATACCTTAATTTTGTTTAAACTGAATAGGCAAGCTGCACCTGGACTGCTTTTAGGATTTTGCTTCACTATTTTCCATGTGTCTTTCACACTTAGCACTAAGAATTTTGCAGATGTGAACTGCTGAGCATTTAACTGATGATTGCATATTACTTGGTACAGAATATATTGAATATAGCTGGAAAACATTTCTAGCTGTGTGTTGATTATTTTGCTTATAACTATCTTCATCCTCAATTAAACTTTTGGTCTGTGACTACAGATTGAGTTTAATCCCCCTAATCAAACACTATCATACACTAATTATTCATTATTATTGCAGAGTATATTTACAACATCAGATTTTCAGTTTATATGATTTTCAACTTTGTCTTAATTGCCAAAGTTAATTAAATTATTGTGGATTAAGTTACCTTAGCTAAGCTGATGACGTACAGATTTACTCTTCCTTCAATATGAAAATCATTAGCATTCATTAGATAAGCCTCATGATTTCTTCGCAGTACGGCATAGATAGATGAGTGCGTATCACAGATTGTCTGTAAACAAAATGAGGCATGTAGTGGATACCTAACTGTTACTAAGGTGAATTACATTATGAGAAGTATTCTTTTCAAGACTTAGATATTGATGACATAGTACTATGGTAACAGAGATTTTAGCTCTCTTTCCTTCTTATTTTGAGATCTGATTTTCTGTACTAAGTATTTATTTATTCTAACATTTGATAACTTAGTTTTGTTATTACTTAAGGGAACATTACTGCAAAGTACAGTTTTGATCAGCTTAACAATAACATGTTTCATCACAGTGGGGTGAACCCCATGGCACTGCAGCTATCTGGAACCTGAACAACACTACTGAAATGGCCTTTGCGTTTCCCTGGCTATTGCTGTTGTGCACAAAATGGATCAAGAATGATGTCCAAACTACAGATGACTGCATCTAATGTGATTAAATGAGGGCTTATCATGCATGAGCTATGGCACAGTTGAATCCCTTGTTTTTGACTGGAGTCGAATGCAAAGAGAGGTTAAAATTGGATTGGTGTAACATAAATAAGAGTTCAATGTTTCTCCCACGCAGAGAAATTAGACAAATGAGGTCTGTGAAAACAAATGGAGTTTGGGTGGGGAGTGAACTGATATATTGTGGGCTTACACAGTGATTGTCCTCTCAAGGGGACTCAGTATGTTTTAATCCTACTCCAGCATTATGTATCCTCACAGAGTCATTTTTTTTCTGGCATTCAATGTTTTAAGTAAATACACAATTTACGACTCAGGTTTAGTAAGATGGCTGCTCTAAGATGTTAGAGATGTGTACTACTGTTTTAGCAACAATAAAGGAGTCTACCCAAATTAGAATTAAATCAGTATAAAATTTTACATAACATGAAGCTGCTGTTTAGTTGCTGCCCAGGCACAAAACCTTTCACAATATTTACATCTGTAAAACTGATTATGGGAAATATATATTTAATGCTGACAAATCAATCCTTATTTACAGTTGCTTCCACTTTGAAGAAACACAAATATGGGGTGTTGCATAACTGTGATGGATACCAGTAAAAATTAGGTGAATATTTTCAGCTTCCATCAGTTCAACTCCCTGAAAGAAGGCTTCAAAATTCATTCTGCTTTGATTATCCTGCTGCTTTAACAGCTTTTTAAAACAATGGAAGAGATTTCTGACAGCTGTGGAGCACATAGATTTGATTTCTGGTTCTTGGAGGGGGGAAAATTAATTTGCCTTCCAAAATAAAAAAACAAACCAAAAAAAAACAGAATGCTGATTGGCAGGCATATATCCAAACTGCAGGCATGTAATATCAGATGTTTGTAGAGGTCTCTCCCAAAAAGCACAAAGCTTAGTACTCTTTAACATACCTTTTATCTTCTGAAGATCTGTCCTCTGATTTTTAAAGTTATGTATATTTTTAGCCACTTTCTGGCTTTCCCCAGTAAACATTTCTAAATCATTTGCTGGAGCAGAACAAACTACTTACGATATATGCTGCAAAGCCCAGTTTTAAGTCATTTGTCAAGGCTCCTCTATAAGCCCTGTGGCAGAACTGCCAGAAAAAGTTGCTCAGCTGCTTCAGCTGAAACACCGTTCTTTTTCCTTATTTCCCCCACCAGACTGAAGAGGTATTTGCCATATTCACTCATAAATTCTGTGTTATTCGACAAGATCAACCCAAAGCATATAGGCCATATCCTCCTGGAGTCAACAATTCTTAAAGCAAGGCAGCCTGGATAAAATAAAAGAAGAAAAGGCATAGTGATAACAAGACTGTTTGTGTAAAGACTGCTGAGAATCATCAAAAGCAAGATAGACGATACTGCTTTTCAGCTTTCAAATCATTAATTTCAGAACTTCTGAGTGTTTTGATTTATATATTTAATTATTAAGGCAGAACATTTAAAAATATGAACCTATAAAGAAATGAATAGGGAATATCTTATGTTCCTGCTTTGATAGACATGTGCTTGAAATGAAAAATTTCTCATGTCTTATCAGGGACCATGGTCAAAACACCGGTAAACTACTGGGGAAGTACTAAATGTAAGAGTTCTGCTAGAACTGGATGTGCTGCAATATGTATTTGTTGTTTATATACATATAAAAATGCACTTTTCCAAAAGCAATTAAGCATTTCCATAATTTTTCTTTCTTTAAATATTTATAAGAGTGAATATGTATCATTTCCAATTAACTTTCCTGGCTTAAAATGTTTACAGGAAAATGCTAATTGCAGCAATATCCACTGCAGTTTCATATACGTATCACATTTTAATTTCAGAGTGCCATTTTTTGCCACTATTTATTTGTTGCATATTTATTTTTTTACCAACTGATCTTGAAAATGTATCAGTGTAAGGAATTGTTGGGTTCATATATGTATTCAGAAATCTATAGGTGTATTTTGAACAACAATATCTTAAATAAAAATAAAAACATTAAAATAATTAGTAGATAGTAAGGAATGTATGTCTCTGGAGATAAACTTCATTTCCAGTCATCTGCTTAAAGAGGCCTTTTTGCTACTTAGGTGGGAATAGGTGTGTTTAGATCAGCTAAATAGCGAGCTAAAGGTGCAAAGAATAAGTGTAAATTACAGAGCGCCTTCACAAATGAGGAATAATTTATCTCTGTAGGACAGGTGAAGATTATTGTATACTCTGGGATAAGTCTGATTATTTCTATTTATAGCTATTTCAACTGATGAAGAAATCCATATGACAATAATTGTTAAGCTCTCTTATACTAAAATCCTGCAGAAGGGGTTTAATCACTGAGACAAACACCCATGTTTCCTCCTCTTAAGAAAACTCAACCAATGAGGAGGCATTCCACTTCTGCTAATCCTTCTATTGATTTTTCCATATTGATTCTATAGAAGTTCTACTTAACTGACTTCGAGTTATGTAATCTTCTTAGAGAATTAAAGAAACAAGTTATGCTTGTTTTCAGTGATCATTTTTACTTTCTTGGATGCTCAGGCTTAAATGAAATACAAAATAGATCCAGTCTGGTAGACCTGAATTGCCAACTAATTTTAAGCGGTAGAATTATATGTCATTTGAAGATAAGAAAAATAGAGAAGAATATGCTGGAATAATTCTTTTTATATTTTTTATAAATATATTCTGGAAAACAGCAGATATTCTTTATGATATTTTTCTCCCTTGAAAACAGAAGGATTGGATGTAAGTAAGTAGAGACACAAACCAACCCCAAGCTGGAGACCTCAAAAGATCATCTGGTCCAACATTTAACGGGAAACAGAAGTTGGATGAGATATCTAGCACACTATCTAATCACCTCCAGTGACGGGGAGGATGTTCCAATGAATGATTGCTCTTACTGTAAAAAAATTCTTTCTTATGTTGACGTCAAACCCCTCCCAATGCAACTTGTGCCTACAGTCACTTGCTTTCTCCATGTGACACCTTGTGAAGAGAGAACCTTGATTTCTTTGTGGTAGTACCTTGTGCTTTCAAGAGGCTGTTCTTGAATAATTCCTAGCACACACGAGCTCCTTTGTCGTCCATGGCTGCTTCCCTTGAACTCCCTCTGAGTTGGCATACTGAAGAATACTGAAGCTGACTTTTCCAAAATCCAGAATCTTTGTCCTACTACTGGTCTTCAGTGTGCTCAGCAGGATCTTAAAATCCAAAATGTTGCTGCAATATTTAGGGCTACTGTCTTGATCCGTTACTGATCTGAGAGGATTTGAAATGATCATAAGGACGCAATTAAGACACAAACGAGGTCAAATGTCGCAATCAAACATTATAGTTTGTTACAACCTATGCAAAAGAGACGAGAAGAAGAGGAAAGGAGAGAAGGAGAGAAAAAGAGAGAGAGAGAGAGAGAGAAAGAGAGAGAGAAAGAGGGAGAGAAAGTATAGCTACCATCATGAATCCAGCGGCGTCCCTCAGGTCCTGCTTTGATGTTCGGTGGAGAAGCACTTCCAACTCAATGTTGATCGTTTCTCCTGTTTTATAGCGTAAATCCATTGTTTTCTTAACCATCCCTTCCACCTGGTGATAATACACATGCACCATCGGGGAGGTCTTCAGGGGTCTCCAGGCCCCTCTGTCCAGATCCCTGGTGCCTCGGTGCATAACAGGAGGGATTAGATTATGTCTTGCAAAAACAGAAGATGGCCTCTCCAGTCTCTTTGGGAGCTCCGTACCAGATACCAGCACAATCATAAAACTCCAGCCTGGTTTACGGTCTCATGTTTCAGCAAGATTGAGACAGTCAGCTAAGAGAGTCTTTTACAGTCTCTTACAGCTACCATTTGACATTACTTTGTCAATTTAATATTCTTGGTTCATAAGCAGTAAATCCAGCAGTGCGCTGTTTCTAGTCAGCATGTTCAGCAGCAAGTAGTCCTCAACGCATTCCAGGAACCTGGTGGACAAATCATGCACTGCAGTGTTACTTTATCAACAAATATCTGGGTAACTAGACTCAACTATGACAAGCAGGTTCTGTCAGACAAAGAGTTTGCTGTGAAACCAAAATAAAGATTTGTGTCCTTGTTATCATTATTGGGAGGTCAGTAACTACTATCAAGGATAAAATCCCCCTTGGAGACAATTGCTCTAACCTTAACCCAGAGATGTTCAATAAAACTTTCAGTATCTCCATAGTTTACCTCTGAAAAATTACATTTCTCTTTTACATGAAGTGCAATTTCAACTCCTCTGCTTTCCTTCCTATGTTTCCAAAAGAGTCTGAAGCCATCCATTGTCATGGTTCTGTGATTTCTGACATCATAACTCTTTGAATTATGGGTGCTGATTTACTGTTCCTCCTGTCTGTAACCTCAATTACATGTGTTGGTATAGTTGCATTTAAGGCACCTGGACCTAGAGTTAATTCATGCCTTTGGAAAGGCTTGGAGAGCATTGTTCAACACTCTGGTAGGTGCAATCACACATCCTATTGCTCGTGGATATACAGGTGTCACGATTGTGAACCCTACCCCGAAGTTTTTAGGTTAAAGCACAATTCACTGCACCAATCTGCCAGTGAAGATTCTCCTGCCTCTTTCAGACAACCATGGATCCCATCTCTCCCTAACAGGCCATATTTGTTGATGTCTGTTTCTTGATCATAGAAACCAAAAAACTGGCAACACCAGCAACAAAGCCAGGCATTGATTTCCATGATACATCAACTTCTGCCTGCACCCCTATACCTGACTGTCAAGGCAAAGCTGATCACTCTAACATCTGCCTCTTTCACTCAGGCTCCCAGGTCTCTCAAGTTCTACTCCATCTGGCCCAGGTTTTGTTTGTGTTGGTGACCACATGGAAAAGAGATAGAAGATAGTCTTTAATTAGTTGTGGCGGTCTCTCCGTGTCACCTAGATGTTGCCCCCAGACAAGACGCAAATTTCCTTTGACTGTTCATCAGGCAAGCAGATGGGTGCCTCAGTGCCTCTCTGAAGAATCATCCTCCGCTAGCAATCATTGCTTTCTTCCACAGCTTTTGTTACATGTTTTTGGTGCAGTTTCTCCCTGTGAATCTTGTTCACTGGATTTGACAATTTCTAAATTTTCTTGTATTTTGTTAGCTACTAGATAGAAGGAAGAAGAGTATGTGGCAGTGTGCTCACCCTCTTGCTCCCGACTGGTTTAGGCTACAACCACCAATGCAGACTGTGCTGGCTGCATCCAACTGAAGTTGGACTTCGGGGGACAGATGACAACATTGTAGCCAAGGACTGTGTGCAACACTGATCCAGATGTCTTGCTGGTGTGCAAATACAAACCAAACATCCTACTCTCTGCACAGGAGGCAGCCCAGGGCCTGTTGGGCTTTTCTGTACAGCAGTGGGCTTCATGCCAGGATCTCCCCTTGAGTAGAGATTCCTTGCAACAGCATATGCTCGGTAGGTGATTAATAGCTTGCTAAGACTTGGTGTGGTATAAAGGGTTGATTGTGCACATACAACCCTTTAGACATAGACTATTGACTAAATCTTGGGCTAGGATTGGATCCAACCGCACTTAAATTCCTTTCTGGGCAGGAGGTTAGAATGCAAGGGAATCCTTCTAATGATTCAATGAAAGGGTCTTCCAGACAATTTTGTCTGACTTTGTCTTCTATGCAGTAAACAATGAGGTGTGCCTTGATATCAGTTCCTGATAAACCACTGTCGTGTTTATCATCAAATGTCATTAACTCACTGTTTTATATTAATAAAGTTTATCATTTCTCTCTCTTACCAGTGAATTCCATTCCTCTCACTCCACCTGCAAGACAGTTAAGTGATATTCTGTTCCAACAAGACACCAGAGACCATGGCTCCCATTCTTCCAAGGTGTTGTCCGTTTACTGTTGCCATCCTTCAACGGGTAGTCCTTGACAGTAAGGGCCATGGAGCCGCACTATTTCTTCTTGAAGTCTCAAATAATTAACTCTCTTTTGCTCTCCCTGACACAGAGTAACCTGATTACTTCCTTCTGCAGCGCCTCTACCCACTGCTTCACTGACTCCACCAGACCACACAAGGTGGTGGATCTTCCACACTCTTCCACCTTGGTGGCAGGGATGTAGTTTTTGCAGTCCTCCTGCTGGGCGGTAGCTCTGGGTGGGCAGCTACCTCCATACACCCCAGGCTAGACTGTCTGCCACCAGCTACAGAGGCCATTGCCTGGTCTTTAACACCAATCTTCTGACAACATCAAAGCAAACCTATTATTTTCTAGAGACCTCAGGCTGCTGGGTAGACTTACATAGCCAACAGGTGAGTTGACCATTGAGGCTGCAACCTAAGCCTGCAGGTGTGCCGAGCAGGCAGCAGCCCAATAACTGGCACAGTGCACAGCCCTTCATGTATGTACTTCCATAAAAACCACCATGAAGACCACCATTCCACTCCCTCTTTGTTTGCATGCCCTATTTGCTCCCTATGAACGTGGCTTCCCATAGTTTGAACTGTCCTTGGGGACTGCCGTCACTGCCCAGCTCGCATCTGTCCCTCTTGTGAGACCACTTGGTTGGCAGTTTGTCACTACACACAAAGACCCAAAAGATCTGGAGACCCAGAAACACCCTCAAACATGCCCAGACCTCAAAATCTTAACATACCTCCCAGCACAAGGCAACTGCTGCTGCTACTTTTAGCATTTGCTTCTTGCAACAATTATATTTCAGTAATAAAATAATGTAAGTGGTCAAAAAAAATTCTGTATTTTCATTTTTAAAATGGGATAAGAAACCATCTACTCTTAGAGTATAATGGGGACCTTCAGTAATGTATGAAATGACAGACTGTAGGAAGCCATTTAATGTTCATACCAACAGAAATTAATTTGATTCACATCCTTAGATATCTTAGTAATATGAAATCCCCAGGTAATTCTAAGAGTCTGTGTGAGGGGGACAACAAGGACTCTCATGGGAAATTTTTAAGACTAATCTAGAGAACTATTATTTAAATGCATAATTTCTCACCCATGGCTTTCCTGCACACACACAACTTTTGTGCACTAAGACATTAAATTGTTGATAACACCTAGAGAAAAAAAGATCATTCATTTGCTTTACAAAATGTGGTTTTTAGGGTTATTGGAGTACCTGAATTCTATAGAATTGTCTGAATAACAAAATTATCTATAATTTTCTTCGGAATTTTTCTGAAAACGCTGAAAATCTGACTAAAACCTGTTTCCTGATAAAATTTCCTTATCTTACAATTTGGAAATCTTTCAAAATTTCAGTTAATAATAAAACAAAATTTTTAAAATTTTATGACTCAGAATAGAAACCAGAAAACAAAGACAAAATAAACAAACACACAACCCCCAAAAAGGAACATTTAAAATTCATTAAGACAACAATCTGTCATAGCTAATGGAAGAAACAAACTCTTTTCATTTGGAATTTGGTAATATCTCTTTAGTCAGAAAATATACTGAAACCATTCTCCAGACCTCAGACCTCTTGGATCTCTCTGTGCAGTGATCATGTACTATGAAATCGGCTGCAGGTCTCCGAGTCGCCTACTCCTTCCCAAGGGCTCGTTTATATGCGGTAAACACCATGTTAAAAGGGCTTTCTAGCCTGGATACAAATTTTTGTCTTCAACATGGTGCAACCTCAGAAGATCTTTCACCACATCCAGAATAACTATTTTGCTGTATTTCTAGAGTCCTAAGAAAGTCTGTTATGACTGTTGTCTGTACTTTTCCCTTGTCAAAAGCCCTTCCTTGCTCCTCACAATTTATTTTTCTGATGCTTCAAGACTCAGATTGACACAAGTTTTCATGTAGGAAGGAGAAATCTTTCTGGCTCATACACTCTCAGCATCACCCTTAACTTATAGCATCCCTCTGACAGCAACATACTATTGCTCAGAACATAGCAACAAGGAGGCAAATGGATCATCCTCACCCTTATCAAAGACTCGAGTAGTTCTCAGACTCTCCAAATATACAGTCAAGAGAATAAACCTTCAACCAGCACAGGAACTAATAGAGGGATAGGTAACAAACGAATATGAACACAGAGCATGTGTATGACCAAAAGTCACTCATACATCTGTTGAGTGGAAAATCCTTGCAATTTCAGAGGATAAGCACTTCCCAAATGGTCACCAAAATATTTTAGCCATTGAAATCTCCTGTTGTTGTTGGTAAGTGTAACAGTGTTATACTTTCATCAAAAATGGTCATCTGGAGAGTCATGAAAGAAAGAAACGCTCCTTTATGCTGGAGAACAAAGTAGCACAAGACTATTTCTAGGCTGGTTCCATTTTCAGAGATACTTATCCTCAGACAAAAATATAACTCTATTATGTCTTCTCAAAATGTGTCTTTTGATAACAGAGTATTTTAACCTGGTGACATTTTATGAACCTTGATAACTGGTACCAATCAAAGTAGAAGAAGATTTTTATCATTTATTGTACTCTACTTTGTTGGAAATAAAGGTAATAGAGTACTAAAATGGAAACATACTGAATTATTTATGCAACATTTATTTACTCAGGGTATCACAGTATCACAGTATCACAAGGTTGGAAAGGACCTCTGAGATCATCAAGTCCAACCTATATTCCAACACTAACACCAACACTAACACCAACCATTATCTAAACCATGGCACGCAGTGCCTCATCCAATCTGCCCTTAAACACCTCCAGGGTCGGCAACTCCACCACCTCTCTGGGCAGCGCATTCCAATGGCCAATCACCCTTTCAGTGAAGAACTTCTTCCTCACATCAAGCCTAAACTTTCCCTGACGAAGCTTGAATCCATGCCCTCTAGTTCTGTCACTGGTCACCTGAGATAAGAGACCAACCCCTGCCCGTCTACAACCTCCTTTTAGGTAGTTGTAGAGAGCAATGAGGTCTCCCCTGAGCCTCCTCTTCTTTACACTAAACAGCCCCAACTCCCTCAGTCGCTCCTCATAGGGCTTATGCTCCAGCCCCGTAACCATCTTCGTTGCCCTCCTCTGAACACATTCCAGTATCCTAACATCTTTCCCAAACTGGGGGGCCCAGAACTGTACACAGTATTCCAGATGAGGCCTGACCAGTACCGAGTACAGGGGGACAATAACTTCTCTGGTCCTGCTCACTACACTGTTCCTGATGCAGGCCAGAATGCCATTGGCCTTTTTGGCCACCTGGGCACACTGCTGGCTCATGTTGAGCTTCCTGTCAACCAGCACTCCCAGGTCCTTTTCTGCCTGACTACTCTCCAGCCACTCTAGTCCCAGTCTGTAGCTCTGCATGGGATTGTTGTGTCCAAAATGAAGTACCCGACATTTGGACTTATTAAACATCATCCCATTAGAATCAACCCATCTCTCTAATCTGTCCAGGTCCCTCTGTAGGGCCATCCTACCCTCTAACAGATCAACCCTTCTTCCCAGCTTGGTATCATCTGCAAACTTGCTGATGATGGACTCAATCCCCTCATCCAGATATTAAACAGGACCGGACCCAACACCAATACCTGGGTATTTGTATACACAAATGGTATAATTTTTCAGATTCCAATCAGGGCAAAACTGCAATCAACTATGGATGAAATGGACAGAAGTTCCCATGTTTCATAGATTTATTGTGCAAGAAAAAAAGTAAACAATTTTTGGACAAAATTACATTTAGGATTCTATTTTAAATTCAAGTTACTTTAGCGGTTCAGTTTAAAAATAGAAAAATAGATTTCATTAAAAAAATTGTAGTTTTTTTTTTTTTTGTACTGGGGTATAATTACTTTGCACTTGCCTTCTAGACCCATGTCCATTTTTAACTCCTTAAAACCTTATTTTTTTCCAAGTACAGCTTGCTTACAAAATTCCGGGTTTGTTACTTGTAACCTCCCTCTAGAAAACTGATTTTTCTGCACAGGCAGTGAAACCTCTCTAGCATAGATGAAATAGAAGTTAAGAAAGAATCTAAAAAAAATCACAGGGTATACATGGAGGCAACAGTTTTTGACCCCAAAGTGCCAATGTTAGGACTAGTAAAACTGCAGTGGCAGCAGATTACTGACAGTTACGCAAACATTTCTTTTACCAGCTTCATTACTTTCACTGAGGTGACAGAGAGTTCAGGTAAAAAGCTGTCTTACCAACTATGGAACCAGCATAAAGCACAGCAATGATTTCTGTGACTTACAGCACCTGGCACGAGTCAGTCGTTTCTGCTGTGACTTGCTGCCAAAATTTTCACAAGTTTCTTCAAGCGCTTTCCACCCTGTGCCTGTAATACACATGACATTTTCTAGCTGAAGTACGCTGCTGGCCACCCATAAAATCTCATATGAATTCCTTCTTTTTCTTGGCTTTATTTCTTTTTCCATACCTTCAGTATTACCCTGCTGATCACTTCCTGATTTTCAGACCCCTTAGCTCACCACTCTGCCTCCATATCGTGCTTGATAATGCTTTAGAAAGGTAGTACAATAAGAAAAAAGAAGGAATTTTCTGATTTCATAAATGAAATGTAACTAATAATTTTCCTAATGTTCATATGACATTTTCAAAAAGTTCTTTATTCATTTTGGTAATGTTAATTTCTGAAATTAATTGTTAATATATTATGCAAATTAGTCCATTTTCAAAAAAAAATTTGAGAGAGAAATTTTGAAATAAAACAATGCTAGTTGGTAAACTTACTGGGTGCATTATTTTTCTTTCAATTTGTAAGAATGCTCATCCTTTTAGTACTCAGAATAGTCTGCCATGTCAACCTAAGGTTTCTCAAAACTCTTAGAAAAATAAATTTTCTTTCTAATAACTTAACATTGATTTTTTGAGAGGTATGAAGGGTGATCTTTCCTTCTCTCTCCTCCTTGCTCATAGGAAAAGAAAATAAACACAGAGTCTTTTATTCAGGAATTAGAATCTTAGTACTGTTAATGCATTGTCTGAAAAAAGACAACAAAATTTGTACTCATGTTCCCTGCAAGACCCTATTCCTGCTGTAAATTACTGAAATTTTTCAAGTCCACAAAAGTCCATGGAAAGTCAGGCAAACACAAACTCAACATGGGTACTTCACCTACCCATAAATCTCTGAAGGAGAAATTCAAAATATTGTACACCGGTTTAAAATAGTTGTATTCAGAAGATTAAGATTTGCAGTAATTATAATCACAACATTACTGAGGTTTCCTCCACAACCTAAGAAAATGTTTCGTAGGTTAATTTATTCAGAGGCATAAAAACTTTCTTTGTACGTAATGCCTCATTCAGATTTTCAGATTCCATAGATCTCCTAAGTGTCAAAGAAGACAAAAATTTTGTATGCTGTTGCTGCCTAATGCATTTCAATTTTAAAAACCAACTATTAGTGAAGAATTATCAAAAATCCATTTTTCCCTGTTATTTAAAAAGGAGAAAAAAATGCATCTTTTTTGAGTAGCGTTCAAAAATCCATAAAGTTAATATAATTTAACTCCAAACTTCTGCTTAGTTTTACAGATACTAGCACATTGAAATTATTGTGCTAGCACACAGATGAGCCTGACAGGGAAAGAAACTAAAAGTGAATAAAATAATTGAAAGAAATATTATTCACACATTCTGTTTACTGACACATCATTTATAACTCATTGAATTTATACAGAACAAAACAAAGAATAAATCCAGGCATTGTAGTGATCTATGGGAGTTGTAACAATGTTCAGGACAATTGCTTAGCCCATGCTATTTGCCTCTTGACAGAAGGGCAAGAGGAATAGTGGTGTGTTCACTGACCATTTAGACTTTGCCCATGAAGGAATCCAGGGCAATTTTGCAGCAATTTGTGATTTTGCCAGTGGCAAGCATTTCCAATGCAGTCTGCTATCATGTCAAAACAAGAGCATAGTTTTAGACTTCTGACCCAGTGGTGCATTTTGATTGACACTTAAGTCAAAGACACAGTCACCCAGGCTGGATGAATTTGCAGAAAGCAGTTACACAGACAGTAATTTATGTACAAATTATCTTTTCTTAATGAATATTCCTGCAGAATCTTGTCTAATAACAAGAATGCTTCATGCCCAGTTTACATAAAAAAACTAAGATGAACATCTGCAAATATGCCATTGTTGTTTTTATTACAACACTTTGTAAACTGTTCTATCTAATCTTCTTTCTGAGTATTTATTCTCTTTCAGATAGGTGTAGTTTATGCCAAACATCATATTGCCATAGGGAAACTGATTCTGAGTCAAATCCTATGTGACACATACACTTTTTTACTATACTTTTGAAAGAGCATTAGTTTTCAAAATGTGACTATAGTACCTTAGAAGGTTCTCTGTGGACTATGTTATTTCAGTACCTGTCCTACTCTGTAAGGTATTTAGCTGGCAAAGATAAATGGAAGAAATGTTGGTAGAATTCCAGTACCTCTGCTATTAAGAAGTGTGAGCATACTGGTCTGAGTAGATGTTCAGTGTTGAGTTTTATTTTCTTTTAGATCAATCTTCTACAGGAAAAATTATTTCCAAAAGCAAATCATTATTTTGTTTTCCTTCTTAAAATCAACTTATCTGACCGCCCCGTGGAAGGAAGCTATTTTGCATGATTGTGTCTTCATGACATCTTCAGATTTATATTTCTAATCAAGCTGCAACTGAGTGGGTATCCTTTGCAATCCATGAGAAAATCCTGCACAGCGCATAGTTTAGAAGTAATTTTCAAATAGTCTTGTTGATAAACAGAAAGTGATACTTCTTAAAGAGTCTTATAGCTCTTTTGCTGGACTTCCATTGGATTCAGAAATGCTTAGTATCTGCAAGTATTTTATCTTTCCTTTGTTCAACAGTTCAAGCTGCTACAGAGCAGGTTTCTTTCAACATAAACCTTCCTGCTCTCTGGATGTCTAATGGAGCCTGTTTTTTTTTTTCACCAGGGTTAGTTAACACGATTTTAAGCAACCAAAATCCAGATTAATTTACAAGCTTCCTTTTTTGAAGATTACCAGAAGAACTGTTAAAATGTTGGTGAGAATATTCAAAAGACAGTGGAGGATTTTTGTGTAGGAATTTATAGAGGAGTTTTCAGGCAAAGAACTATGGGAAGTTTTTTTGCACTGTAACACTCATTCACACACATTGCTAAACTATTCAACGTTTCAGACTTTTCAATGCATGAAAAGTACTCTATATAACAACAGGCAATACAGTGTTCACTTTACTGCAGTCATTTCATTGGCGAAAAATATACAAGCATTTGGCACTCTTTAAGAGATGGAGCTAGGGATATTAATAAGGCTTTTGTTAACTAGTCAGTGAAGTGAGCAGGCTAAAAAATTATGGTTTTGTAGCCAGGCTGAGTGAAAACCTTCAGAAATTTGTGCTAAGAATGGCAGAAATCTAAGAATTCTTTTTGATTCTAACAAGTAAAAACATTTATGCAGTTTAATGGAGTGAATCTTGAAGGACAACTCTGAAAGTATGTGTCCTCCTATAAAAAAAACATTATTAGAAGAAATGTGGATGTTTGTTAACAGCTATTGTTGCAGATACTGTAATGAAAGTACAAAGTGTATTATATTCTATAATGAGAAATATCTGGCACAGACTACTATAAAACTGCTTTCTGAGCCTTGATTGTTGTGTACTACATGTAAGGGAGCTCATTGCTGCTTGTCAAAACCATAAAGGAGCCTGCATGCATCCAGCCTAACTATACGTAAAGAAAACTCTGATGTTTGCTAAACTACTAAGCAGCCACCCTTGATAAACTCACATAGACGCACTGCCAAGAAAGATGTTTTCTAAGCATTCGAACAAAACAATGGGAATATGAAAAGACTTTGTTACATTCATTACTTTCTTATTTGCACCAGAGACATACCTCATATCCCGTGTTACAGGATACTTAGAGTGCATTTCTGGTCTTTATTCCATTTAAGTACTAAATAACTTGAGCTGCTGAGACAAAGAAAGATATTCTTTTTGAATAGTGATCCAAACTTAGCTTTTCTTTATACAGAACAAGCTTATAGCTTCAATACTCAACCTGAAGCACAAGGGCAATGTATCAGAATGCTCCAATAGTTTAAGTAACCCTTCACAACTAGTGAGATGAAAGAAAAGCCCACAAGGAATTGGACTCAATGATCCTTGTGGGTCCTTTCCCACTCATGGCATTCTGAGGAGAATACTGCATGAGAAAAACTGCAAATAGTTGCACCTTCATTATTTTTGACTACATACAATTAATCAAAAATTATCAATTTGAAATGTAAAAAGAAATACAGTTAGAGGTAGTTAAAATCTGTAAAAAGGCATCTCAGTTAGAAAATATATTTTAATAAAACACATGATTTTGGCCACTCTTTTTTTCAAGTTTTTTTTTATTTATAGATATGTTCTTGCATTTCTACTCGTGTTCGTATTCTTGTTTATACTACCAACATAAGTTTCAGTTCTTGAATTTCAAAAAAGAAATTAGAAGATCAGATAAGAAACTACTATGAATATTCAAATAACAGTGCAAGGTAGGAAACACAAAGAAAGTAGTTGTAAATAGTGACATTGTATTTTTTATATTTGAGATTCTGTTTTTGACTCAAAATGACACAAAAACGTCTAATCTCACCTGTGTGATCTAAGACTATGGAATGTTATTTAGAATATTTAATTACTATTAAGACCAAGCCTTCAAGAAAGTTTGAGTTGTGCAGGACTTTGAAAGATCAAATTTTATTAGAAAAACTGGCTTCGCAGAGAACTATAATTTACCCAGCTAACTATAACCTTACATATCTATGTATTTAAATACATGCATGCACTTAAACACATATATAATTGTAGAAAGGCATTTGGAGTTAATGAAATGTTAGAGGTCTTTGACAAAAAGATGTATTTTCAACAAGATACTGTGCTTGCAAACCTGAAATATTTAACATAGAACTGTCTGGTAAAGAGTCAAAACTAGGACTTCTGTTTTGTCTACTTTAGCACCATTTGGAATGAAAGATTATTTTTATACAAAATGAGAAGGAATTTGAGGCTAGGGCTATTCCTTTGCTGGCTGGCATCACAGTTAGCAGGATGTGGAATGATTAAAACATAGCCTTTGTTCCCACATGAAATCAGAGTCCTTGACAGAATGAGAAAATATGGAATTGTCATTCTCAGAGCAGACATGTAAGGTTTTCCACTCCTTACTGATAAAGTAATTGAGCAAAGTCTCCACTTCCTTCATCAAATTTAATGAATGTTTATTTACAGCTAACCAGTTGTAAGTTCTAAACCCTTCCACAGTGCATGCCTACTTCATTAGCAGAAGCAGAACCACAGCATTTGTGAATTCAACTCTCATTTCAAAGACTGTTCTTACAATAGTGATTTGTTTTCTTCCCTTAACAGGGAACCTCTAAAGGTTATAAATATGATAGACTCCTACACATTACCAAGGGACTGTCCCACTATGATGTTTTTCACGTCTTTTCTGTAGATGAATTTACATGAATTTAATTATATATTTTTGTGGTCTTTTTTCCATTACAATAAGAAGTTCAGAAGTAGATTTATGGCTTTCCATTTTCTTATTTTTGCATTTATAATAAGGTAAAGAAATTACTCAATATGGAAAAAAATAAGATCATTAATGAAAAACCTCTGCGCCTTATTTTTCAAAGCTATAATAATTAATGCTTTCTGCATGTTTAAATACCTCTGTATTCTTATTTCACAGGAAATCTTCTTGAGGGGTACACCAGGGTTAAAGTAAAGAGTAGCTAATAGACTGGAAGATAAAACAACCACTGCAGTATACCTAAATTTTACGATGAAGTTTGCTGTTGCATTTTGTGTGACTCCACTGCGCCTCTACTTTACAACTGGCTTATTGTAATATAAGATTTAATATTTTGATCACTGATTTGTATAGATAGATAAAGACATCTCAGAATATATTGAAACTTGGGACTGAAGATTGCTTGTGAGATATGGGTGAATTTCAAGATAGCTTATTTCACACATGGGCATTGAGAAAGTACCAAGAAATTAGTTTCTTCTACCTTCAATTTCAAGATATGGAAAGACTCTGGGAGACAAATGGTAGGAGGATTGTTTCTTGCTGTAGGAATTCATATTGTGTCTATAAAAGAAGGAAGACTGAGACATATCAATCTGTTCTACAGACATCCGTTAGAAAATTCCTGCTTTTGTTTAGCCAATTGGATTTCCCCAATTTTATCTTAGACTTTCTATAGTATTGCCCATTTGTTTGTAAAAAAACTACAACCTTTATAGTGTCGCTGTGTTAAAAGTCGTATAGATGATGGGTTTCTGTGAAGAAAATGCCAATTTGAGTTCATGTGTTACTGCAGTTGTCGATTGTCCAGTCATAATCCCCTAATGTTTTTAACAGTTTCAAAATCTTTCCAAATGACACTCTTAGGTCAGATGAAGGAACAGAGATGGCCTGAGTAGTGTGTTTCTTTACCTTGTCCTATTCCTTCGAAAAGTGCAAAAATTAGATTATTTAGTTCCTAAAAGCCATGGACTGCCATGGGGGTCTTAGCAAAATTGTTGAAAATTCAAATACATAGAACATGCATCATCCTTCAGAGTTTCTAGAACACGATAGGGACTAATGTTGGGTAGTTGTGATTGAGTATCTCAGCTATTAAACTCAGAAGATTAAAGTACTTAGTACCTACAGAAGGAGAATGGGAACAAGAATGAAAAATTACTGGTTATATGCATTTTATCCTGAGGATAAAAAGACATTCCTTTAAGAATATCCTCCACTATTTTGTTATGAAATTCAAATATTTCACCAAAAGAAACAGACTTATTTTGAGTCTATATTGGTGTTTTACCATGTCTAAGTAACTCCTCCCAGATCATCTTTTCATGTATTCATATGCATCTATACTTCTAGAAGGCAAGAGCCAGATACTGGAGGATTGTTCACCCACCTATAATATTAACCATTTTTTCTTCATGCTGTTGAATTTTGACACTGACAAACAAAAGTACTTCCACTGATTTTGTCACAAACTCTATTAGCAGGATATAAATTTTTTAGCTTTGGCCAGGACTTCTTGGATTAATACCAGCATCATTTAGAGAATGATAGCTATAGCCTTTGTTACCATATTACTCCATGTCCTGATTCACAGCATAGTATCTGATAACTATCAAAGATTTCTTTTGAACTCTTGCACAAATACACATCTGATGAGCACAGGTACAAGAAATATCATCAGATGATTCATTTCATCTCTGCATTTTTCTTGACAGATAGCCACTCATCCAGAACACAATGAGGAGGACTAAACCAGAAGTTCTGGTCTCCAGAATCCATTTCTTAGGTATCATGGCCAGAAGATGAAACATATTTGAAGTCCAAAACTGGCAAGTAATTTCTCTGCCCTTAACCTTCTCTTCTTCCAAGAATCCTTCCTTAATCATGCTCCACTCTTACTTGCTATAGATAAGATATTTGGGGGGTTTGTACATGAATGATTCTTTATGTGAAGTAACCAACACCCTGAAGTACTGAACATGGTACAGTAGCAACAGTGACGCCACACCTAGCATGTTTTATTGATCAAGACATAAATATTCCAAAACTGAAGATTAAGATTGATATTTTAAGTAACTGAATAATCAAAACATTTCCAGACAGCTAGTGATGACATTGTTAAATCTATGCTTAAAGTCTTCAATATTATTTAGATTCCTTTTTATTTGAGTGTCTCTGCAAATGCTGGTCGACTTTGCCGAAAAGCAAATTACTTATTCTCATAGTTTACAGTCTTGATGGTCTTTGCCTGCAACTTCAGTAGGACAGGAGGGAATATGAATTCTATAAAGAAATAAGTGCTGGTTTTGTTCTTTTTCTGTGTTACGGTATCAAATTTTTGCTTGTCGCCAATGCAGACACTTCAGTTCATCCACTTCTTTTGCTCTGATCTAGAAGTATTATGTTCATGTCCTGATGTCAGATGTATGAAATAACTTACTATTATTTCCAAAGATTATTTATTTTTGAAGGGCTCGCTTCTGATCTTCCTTTTGTCCTCAAAAATATTTCCCTGACACTTTAGAGTGGTCTTGATGCAGGTATTTGATTACTTCAAATTAATTTCCAATTAAGACCAAAGCTCAGGGATGACAAAAAGAAAAATAAACCCACTATGTTTTCGTGCTACATGCAAAGTCACAGCCCTAGCTAACAAGCTTTTATTTCTGAGATGGTCACTGAAAGACTCTGTATTTTTTTATTCCATAACAAATGTATAAGCTGAATTCTTCCTTACCACGAAGAGAAAGCAGAGATATACCTATCAGTATCAGTAACACTCCTAATCCCTTGAATATCTGTATATTTCAATATGCTGAAATATACAAGTTTATAGAAAAAAAACTTGTGCCAATTATTCTCCAGCGCTACAAAACATTTTGGAAGGGAAAATCTTTTAGAAAGCAACTAATCACTTTTGCTCAATTAGAAGCTGAGAAAAAATCTGTTTCTAAGCAAAGTGAGACTTCTTGAGACAATGTCAATGCTTTTCACTGAAAATTAGTAGGTTTTAAGGATAAGTGTGAAAACCTCTAAAGGACGCAGCTGGTAACTCAGATTGCTTAAACTGCAATCTGATATACAGCCGTGCTTAGGCAATTTATGCTGTCATGATTTAGACAAGCATCTGAAGTGGTGGAATGCAGTGCAGGTAACTTTGAAGACATACAGAACTAGATGTAATTTCATTTATGTTCGCCCACACTAAAAAGCCAGTGCATTTACTTCTGAACTTATCCTGCTCTGCCCTTTTGTGCTAACCGCAGTCTTAAAAAAGTGACCTGTACTTAATTTATTCTGTCTTAAACAAAACTATAGGGCATGCAATGTAACAGCAAGAATATTTGCGCAGAATATCCACAGACGAGAGCTCAGGAGACTCCTGGGCTGCACTGAAGGTAAATTCTCTTACTTGGTCTTGAATACTCCTAGGTAGGGGTCATCCACAACTTTCCTGGACAACCTGTTCCAGTGCCTCCATTGCCCTCATTGTAAAGAATTTCTTCCTAATGTCTAATCTAAACTTTCTTCCTTCCAATTTAAAACAATTCCTTCTCACCCTATAACTACTTGCCGTTGTAAAATGTTCCTCCTCAGCTTTATTGTAAGGCCCCTTCAGGTACTGGAAGGCCACTATAAGGTCTCCCCAGAGCCTTCTCTTCTCCAGGCTGAACAACCACAACTTTCTCAGCTTGTTCTCATAGCAGAGGTGCTCCAACCCTCTTACCATCTTTGTAGCACTCATTTGGACCCATTCCAACAATTTCATATCTTTCTTAAGTTGGGGATTCCAGAACGGGACACAATACTCCAGGTAGATTCTCATGAAAGAGATTGGATGGGGCCTTGAGCAGCCTGGTCTAGTGGGAGATATACCTGCCCATGGCATGGTGTTGGAACTAGATGTCTTAATGCCTCTTCCAGCCCAAACCATTCTATGGTTCTATGACTCTTAAGCAAGGAAATAGACTGCCTTACCTGAAGGGATGCAATATTGGACATATTGGTCACAAATGCAACTGAGCTATTCAGAGGTGTCAAGATTGGAGGCAGCTTGGGGTTCAGGAATCACCTACTGATGGAGTTCACAGTCCTGAGGAATATGAGTGATGTGAAGAGTCAGGACCCTGATATAAAGCAGAAATTTTTTATTAAGATAGTGGTGAAACATTGGAAGAGGTTATCCAGAGAGGTGACAGACACCCTATCCTTGGAAACTTTTAAGGTCAGGTAGCACTGAGCAACTTGATCTGATTGAAGATATCTTTATTCACCTCAGGGGGTTGGATTAGAACCCAAAGTGTTCTATTATTTTATGATTTTATGATCAGACTTCCAGTGCCCTATGATGATCCAAGCATCAGAAACATAAGGACAAGTTTCAAATACAGTATCAGGGAAAATAAATAGGGAAGATGTAACCTTAAAACCACCTCTCTCATCATTGTGAAAGTGCAATAAATGAAACAACAAGCTTGTAATTTGTAATGAGGTACAAAGCCAATGAGATGGAATCTGTGAAGGTAAGCAAGGCTTTTCACAGAAGAGGAAGATCATTAAACACAAGACATTTAAAGTTCAGTGCTATACTTTAGCTGTTAGACCCAATCAAAATAGATGAACGTGCAGGAGTCTGAAGAGTAATGAAATGTTATGGCTATCTTCTACTATGCAGGAAACTTCAATCAAATATAACTACGGTGATGCTACCGATTTCAGTAACGGAAAGAAAATGTCTCAGAAGAGGCTTCTGTTGGTTTTACTTTTGATTTTTTTTATTTTATTCTTTTTTTTACAGTTCATCTACAGCTTTTACACTGGAGGCAAACATTTTCCTTCAGAAACCCTGGGAATTCGCAAGGAAATTCCTCTGGGAATTCTAGTATCCACAAGAAGAAACACAGAAATAAAACTAAATTGTGAACCTTGAATTATTTCAAAGGAACTTCAATGCAGCCACATATTTTTGGGATATTTCCTGGTATGTGCTCCAGTATTTGAGTAAATACAGCTGCCTATCTGCAGAAAACACCAGCTTGTAGAGAGGACTCACCTTGCAGGCAAGTTATCTGTTGAACAGAAACAAGCGAAATTTCAAGCAAAATATTGTCTCTGTTCCCACCAGGCTGCCAGTTTGGGACATACCTTCTGTCACTATACAGCCTGTCACAATGATAGGTCCTTCCCTGAGATTATTACTCCCAGTTCAAAAACTAGCCAGCCTCTGTATAATTTATGTTACGTTACGTTACGTTACGTTATGCTATATGTTTGTTATGTTACAAAATATTGTATCATATATGTAGGAATACACAGGAATTTAGAAACCAAATAAGATTGGGAAGAACGGCATCACAGAATAGGAGCTGATATGATAGGGAGATGGGTTGCATCTCTTTCTCCATTAAGAACTGCAGAGTTACCATGGTGCCATCTTCAGGGAGATAACAGTTTTCTTGTCTTATTTTTTTTCAGTGATAGTTATAGCTGCTGTATCTTTTTTTTCTTTCCCCACAGTGTTCTACTTACAATAAAACTGTCATCAGAATTTGCAAAGCAGCCCAGAACAGCCGTTTAAGTTTTATTCCCAGCCAGCCTGTTTATACTGCAACGATGTGTCTGCCTGTATTTATAACTCATGCAATAACAGAAATAAATTAATGAGAAATACAACCACTATTATACATTGATTCTATGTTTTTATATATATTTCGATCCAGTCTTAGATGTTTATACAGGAAGGAAAAACACAGCGAGCATCCTCAATTTAAATTAAAAAAATTCCACCAAACACTTAACTTACAGTGTTTGAAATAATGTTATTTCAGTTTAAGACAGCTATGGAGCAATATAATTAGTGGTTTATGGTTGGCTGATATTTTAAAAATAAAAAAGAAATAATAAAAATATATGTTTCTCTAGTAATAGACAAATATTTTCCTGTCTTTTTCTGCCAAACTGCTGCAAAATTCTACCTCTTTGATATGCAACGAAGCATTTTAGAATATATAGAACCTATAGAGAGTAGATAATCTACGTGCAATGCTGTCTTTTATGCAGTTCACGTTGTTTTAGATAAAGATAGATTAATCTTTTTGAAACACTGCACAAATCTTCCAACCTTGAGCAAGATGTCAGTATCACCTAACATTATTGGTCTGTCAGTAGATTTACACCAAGAATTAATTTATTCTGGAAAAAAAATATTACTGCAGCCATAAAGGTTTAAAAATTTTTTTAAGTCAAACTGTGTGAAACACACATGGCAAACAAGAATGAGATGAAAATCAGTAAGCATCTGAGGCTGGTCATATGCAGAACTAAATAATGCCAGAGGTATTTGATTTTCAGGTATAAACTTATTAGCAAGAAAGAAGTTATAGGTGCTGAAGTTTTTCTTCCATGATGAAAGAAGACTGTAAAAGTAATTCATCTGCAGGTGTCACTGGGTTCATTGCAGGCTGGAAATACACTTCCAGTCTACTAAGACTTTCATGTTACTTAAAGGATATTTCAGTGCAGTTGTATCAAACTTAGTGAGTCTGCTCCATGCAACTACCTGTCAGATTTTTTCAGTAATATATAGTATGTAGATCTGAATTCAAACACAGCTCCCATTTACCAGTCAACTTTTCCATCCACGTCTCGCAAGTGTCACATAATACCATGCTTCAGTACTTTTCAGTTTGTTGAGCAAATGTATTAATGCATAAAAAGAAGAGAAATAATTTTGAATTAGTAACAGTTTACTTACATTCTTGCCTCTCCAAAATTAAAACAATCTATACAACTAAGATGCATAACTTCCCAAACCACACTTTGTTGACATATGGATGGTATTTTTAGTCAAGAGATTTTTTTGAAAATCAACAATCAATGCAGTGCCTATATTCTGCTTCACAGTCTATTTTCAGTATCCAACCTGGAGTGGTCATATAGGAAAAAACTGAATGCAACCTTCACTGATATACAAGCCTGGACAAAAAATAATTTAAAATACTCCTTATGAATATATGATGTAATTTTAAAGAATCTCCTTTATTTCTTAGAGTTACCAGGACAAGCTTCCTCCAAAAACGTTTCACAGAGATCTCCAGAGCTCTTTTCTTGTCTTCTACATCAGGTATTCCTCAAGGTAATGTGGGGAGAAAAACCACATTTTTCTACTAGGTTTTCTTCTGAGTGTAAATTAACTCCTGTGTCTTTTTGCATTTCTCTATTGTGTTACGTGGCAAGGTTTTTTGTAGCGTGGGTAGGGCAGGAAGATGTCACGATACACATAACACTAGAAGTTGCCTTTATGGCTTATAGAGGCAACATCAGCCAACTGCAAGTGTTTAGGCCACTGAATTCTTGTCTTTATGTGTATTGGTTGGCTGCTAGAGTTTCACCACTACAATGTAAAGGAACTTCAAAATTCTTGTTCTGTCTGCGTGGATTTTATCTGAACTTAGTACAAGTTAGTTTTAGTTGATAGTTCAGAATGTGTAAGTATACGGGAAACTAAGTACAAAACGGTTTATACCGTATAACTTTAGAACCATTAATATGTAGATGACGGGAATAATGAAAGGCACTCATTAACAGACTGAACCTGATGAAAAGTCAAAACAAACACCTTTGGCAAATCAGGATACTTGGATTTGGCTTGTTGGAAGTGGGGAAACGATAGCCACCTCAATGTGGATCAGGAAGACCTGGATTTGCTGAGGGAAATATTTGTCATAGCTCCACTAATCAGAAAGTGGTTTGAACCTTCAAACATCTAACCAGGTTCTGTCATAAGAAAGCAAACTTTTATGAATGTCTATGTAATGGTATAAATCTGACTGATATACTCACCTCTGGCAGAAAAATGCCTTCCAGGTTATAAAAAGTACATAGCAAAGATGTCTATTTATTTTCATTACCTGCGTGAACTAGAAACACCACCATCAACAGACCTTGTCTAGCAAAGCTATTTAATAGGGATTTGCTTACAGTTGCCTTTGTGTATATTGTTATAAACTCTATGTATATTTTTGTAATTTACAAAGAAAGCCTTCCCCTAATAAGTACTGACTGTGAGAAATTCAGATACCACTTCTCTTTTTTCCCTCAGAGTTGTGTATTAAATGTGCTGTAGTGCTTCTACAATTATTCCTATGGTGAAAAGAACAAATACAGCATCAACAACAAAGAAATGTAAAGAAAATGAAAATGGCAAAGAAAATGGACACATTATGACAGGTTAATCCTACTTCCTACCCTCTGAGATGATCTGGGTTTGGGAATGTGCTTCCGATATTTCATAGACCATTTTACAGTAAGCAAACAGATTTCCTTCAGCTCCCTACATGTTAAGTGTGGTTGTATTTCATTCCTATGCAAAAGAAAAGCCAAACGACTTTATTCATTAGGTTTCCATTTCTCTGCATAGAAATGCATCTACTTCTCCCCTTTTTAAGTTAGCATTCATTTAACATGGAATTATGTGCAAAAACTTGATTAAGGAGAAAACTCAGAGGCTGAACCTCACTAAATAGATAAATTAAGCGCTACCTTCTTTGCAGCAGAAAGGTAGACTGAGTAGGAGAAATTATACAAAAATTCTATAGTAGACAACAGTAAGACAAATGGAAGGGGAAGGTAATTATACTTCTAAAGAGAAAGAGAGAGTCTAATTAACATAGGTTACAAGTAACTTTAAAAAAATGGAAAAAAAATCCAGGGTAAAATTAGACTGTTAAGTAGTAATTTTATTGTGTTAAGAACATTTTTTCTACTCTTCTGTGAAATTCAGTAGATTTCTCTTAAAGAGAGGTAGATACCAACTGTTTTATAAAGATTTTATTTCTTTTAGGTACATTAAGGGCATTATTTCCAAAAGAGGAATAATGACAATTTGGGGGATGTTTTCTTGAAGTATATATTATTGTTTGTATAAATACTGCTAAACAGGAAATAAAATATCATGACTTGGTTCTCCATCATTATGTCAATAGAAGAATAATGAAATCATGTTGCATTTGAGATATACATCAGAGCAAAAAATTGTACAATGTTACTCTCAGGATTAGAGAGATCGTCTCAGTAACTACACTGTGAAGTTATACTCTGCAAATATCTCAAGTTCTTTTTTTTTCACCAGTTCTTAAATTGTATCTTAGTCTGTCAAGATGGAAATTTATTCATACTTTGTGCTGGCTATTTCTTTATTCTGACCTGTAGATTTGTGTTTCCTAGAAACTTTACATTGCACACTGCTGCTAATCAAACTAGTTGATTAGCTCAGCTGCTAATCCTACAGATGTAAATGACCAAGTGTTGCAAGGTGGGAAATTCTACCTAAGGAAAATTACAACTAATACACTGAGTTTGTTGAAGGACACAAACAGATACTAAAACTGGCACAAACTATGAAAAGTATAATTTGAGAAGGTGGGCCTGAGAATCTGGGAAAAGCAGGGAATGACAGAGGAGGAAAATGAAAAAAAGAGAGGAAAATAGCCTTTCTATCATAAATTAAAATAAGTGACAACAACAATGCCTATGCATAAGGGGACAAAATCCTCCTCTGTTTGTGAGACTTTTTTGGTATATAATACAGAAATGTTTCAGTGTTCTGATTTGCATCAGCCAGATCCTGCCAACTCTGAGTTTCTGTATGAAGTTCAGATTACCATCAAAACTATTTACCCTGGTACAGGAGCAACAGGTGGACAGGGTTTTTGGAGCAGAACTTAAAACCTGTTATATGGAAGGAGGATAGGGAGGTGAAATAAGATAAATAAACGTCTTGTGTGCAGCTTATATTGTTATACCTGGTGCTGGCAGGTGGAATTTTTTAAAGGTGCTGTACTAGTTTTGGCTGGGTTAGACTTGAGTTCCATCATAGAAGTTTATAAGGTGCTGTGTTTGGTATTTTGTTGAAAATGGTCTTGATAATATTGCTGAGGAGTGTTTATACAGTGTTAGGGCCTTTTCTGATTCTCCCTCTGACTGACCAGTAAGTAAATCAGGGAAGAAAATCGGAGGGAACACAGCTAGGACAATGGATTCTGACTGGCCAAAGGGATGTCCCATGCCATATAAGATCATGCTCAGCCATAAAAACTTCAGGGGCAGAAAGCATGCCAGGGCTGCCATTGCTCAGGAACTGGCTGGACATCAGTTGACTGGTGGTGAGCAATTGGAGAGTACGTTTTATCATTTGTTTTTCTTGGTTTTACTATTCTCTTGGTTTGGGGATTTCTTTCCTTCCTTCCTTCCTTCCTTCCTTCCTTCCTTCCTTCCTTCCTTCCTTCCTTCCTTCCTTCCTTCCTTCCTTCCTTCCTTCCTTCCTTCCTTCCTTCCTTCCTTCCTTCCTTCCTTCCTTCCTTCCTTCCTTCCTTCCTTCCTTCCTTCCTTCCTTCCTTCCTTCCTTCCTTCCTTCCTTCCTTCCTTCCTTCCTTCCTTCCTTCCTTCCTTCCTTCCTTCCTTCCTTCCTTCCTTCCTTCCTTCCTTCCTTCCTTCCTTCCTTCCTTCCTCTCTCTCTTCCTTCCTCTCTCTCTTCCTTCCTCTCTCTCTTCCTTCCTCTCTCTCTTCCTTCCTCTCTCTCTTCCTTCCTCTCTCTCTTCCTTCCTCTCTCTCTTCCTTCCTCTCTCTCTTCCTTCCTCTCTCTCTTCCTTCCTCTCTCTCTTCCTTCCTCTCTCTCTTCCTTCCTCTCTCTCTTCCTTCCTCTCTCTCTTCCTTCCTCTCTCTCTTCCTTCCTCTCTCTCTCTCTTCCTTTCTCTCTCTCTTTCTCTCTTTCTCTCTTTCTACTACTGAGAGAGGTCAATTTGAGGCACAATTGAGGGCCAACAAATAAAGACCTGAGAAAAAGAGCTAGAAAAACAAAAAATGCTGATGTTTCTCCTGCATTCTCTAATAAGCGGGAGGAGGAAATGATACTATGGAACAGCTACAAGACATTTCTGTTCTGTTGTGGCTCACAAAATACATGGTAGAAAAATCCAAGAAGTACAAGTTTCTTTCCTCCTTAGCTGAGATAACGGAAAAGTACCATTTATGAATTAAGACTGTTCAATGAAAGATATCATTGGCTTGCCAGGGAGGCTGGACTTATAGTTAGATTTTTATTGGAATAACAGCCGCAGTATTTTTCAGCCAGTGCTTGATATAATTAAATGTCATTTTTTTCTTTTGGCTTTAGAACTAAGCAAAACATTCTTCTTATAAGCATATCAAATCCGCTTTGAGTGTTCGGCTTCAACCGTTTCATTCCCTTGTGTAGGTTTTTTTCCAATCATTTATTTCATGAATAGCCTACAACTATTTATAAAATACCTAGAACATTATATTTTATGTGAAGAACTGCTGCCATAACTGCAGCATCTTTGGTTTTGAATAGCCCTTGACTTGCATGGTGCGTGTGTGCTTGTATGTGTATTCGCACACAGTGCCACAAATCAAGTGATTGTATCACTTTTTGGATGAGGGAAACTAAGGCTTTTGATATTGCTCTTCATTTACTTCTAAAAAACTTATTCCCCAGAGTCTTTGTGCTAAGTTATTTTTACACACTATATAATCGTCCATTTGTCATTTTTCTATTAAGTATGAGGTACATATCATTTAACCACTACACACAGAAAAAACATGGATCCATCAAAATCCCAAGAGTATTGCTTCTAATGAACCTTTTTCTTTTCTTCCTCGTGTGTTATATCTTTTGATACAGAGCCAATTGATCATGTCAATAGATGGTCTTATTACCACATGACTGGTCACTTCCTTTATTGGATGTCAGGTTATGAAAATTGTAAGGTTTTTCTTTTTTTTAATGAGATCTATCAATGACCTTGAATTTATTAAATACTCATATTCTCCCAGAATAATTTGGTTTTAAAACTCTACTGATGTCTTATGAAAAGTACTCAGTAACGGTAGTCTAAAAAACATTATTCATATCTGAATGCTGTTAATTCAAAAAGGAAGGGGAAGTTGCTGTAGTTTGAGGCAATTTTGTAATCTGGGCTGAAAATAAATTATTTAGAATGTGGGTACAAAATACACTTGGAATGTCTGGAAGGCAAGGGCCAAGCTGTACAATATTCACATTAGATGAAAACTCTATATGATACTTTTCAAAAAATATTATCTTAACTGAAATTTTGTATCTCTAGTTTTATTTTGGGCTAAGGTGAAGAAGAGGGTTGAGAAAGATGGAAAAATGTTGCCAATTCTAATTAAGAGGTCAGGGAACCTAATTAGTTTGATAACTGCCTTATGGTCGTGGACAGAAAGAGGGTGAATGTGAAAATTACATAGTAAATAATCTGCATTTGTAAAGCTAAGATAAAGCCAAGTGGCATATTATAGCACTATACAAGGGGCCGAGGCTGATCGTAAATAAATATGGATGCAAAATTGGACAAAATTTGTTAGATTTATTTAGGAGCCTGTTACTGAGATTGCGATATTACTCTGAGGACTAGACATTCAAATTTATGTAATAACTGTGAAAAAAAAGGCACACGCTTCTTTACCCACAGATTATGCCTGTCAGGTTGGACTATGCATATGTTTAATCTGCACGCTATAAACATTCTGTCTTTTAAAATAAAACTTCTCAAATTCCTGGTTTCTTTGTCTAGAGCTATAGTTTTCCTTGACTAGAAAATATCATTCACTGGTTAAATCTTCATTTGACACGAATTTTGAATAGGCATATGGAAATGTAACTCCTTGTTCTAGATGAGGCAAGTTTCCTTTACAATGGAATTTTCCACTGAAATATTTTAATGAAAAAAATACAAAAAATATGCTTTTTAACGAAGTTGAAAAATTCTACAATTTAACAACATTTTGAAAAATAACACCTATTTTTTTTTCAGTTTTAATTAGTTTTAAAAACTGTTTAAGCATTGTAAACCTTACTGCATTTGACATGTTACTCTAAAGCATGGAACTTTGAAATATTTAATATCCAAATAGTTTATCTAAAAGACACAAAGAGAAAAGTAAAATAGCAGAGCTTCAGTCTATGTTTCACTTTGTATTATGTCAGCCAAGTTGCCTCTACTCCTCATCCTCAAGCTCCCTAGGGCAGTAAATCAGAGAAAAATAGACTTAAAAGAATATAAATATCAGAAAGACAAAAACATTTTAAATCATTATATTTCCCAATCAACAACCCTCGCATTTGTTTTTGTTCCTCTGGTCTATATACGTTTTCTGTCTCCTTACAGGTCCTTTCCCTGTGTGTAAGACTTGGTTTTATTTTCCAAGCATTATCCATCACATCACAACAAATGTGTGAGTTGTTGAAAGATTTTTGACCAAAGCTTCTAACATAGGAAGAGCTTTATTGAGAAGACAGAGATTTGTTACTTGTCCTTTCTGTATGGACACACTTGCTTTTTTTTCATTACAGTCCAAGTGATTTGGGGAGTTTCTTTGTTGCAGTATATGATAGTGTTTGAAACCTGGACAGAACTATGTGTGTTGGACCTTAAAAACTCTCAAGGGACAAGACAGAGCAAAACCCTCCATGAATGAAGTGGACAAAGAAACCGCAAAGCTCATATTTATTTCAGTATTCTAATAAAGGTTCCTGTTCTTTGTTAGAACAACAATTTCCACGGCACGTGGAAGTGTATCCAAAGCTGTCTCATTCTGAACATGTCAGTAAGACAAAATCCAGAGTGTCAAGAGAGATGTCTTTAGAACCTTTCAATTTGATGAGGCTAGAGGAAGTCTCAAGCATAAGGAGGCTTTGACCAGCAACAAAAATTCATGTATGATGAAAGAGTTCTTTAAAAATAATGTCTACAAAACCTTTCATTCAGAAAAGAAATATAATTGTTGATTAAGGCCAATGGTGCCCCAGAAGACACACGAAATTTATCTAAAATTAGACTTCAGGAACACAATAATACAAAAAAAGGGTCTAGTTCTTATTCTTTGGAAGTCTCGTCCTTTAAAATATCTGCATCGCCTTATCCAAGACGATGAGAGTAAAAAATTTACACAAGTGAAAAAAGAAAAAATTTTCAAGCAGACAATCTATTTACTGTGTGTTTCTTGAAGTGATAAAATTGTTCATTATATCTACTTCCACAGAGCAGTTAAGATGTTTTTTAAAAAAAAGCTATTATTGTTTACAGTGCCTTTCAGAAGACCTGGTCTGACCCATTGAACCATCCCCCTGGTAACACTGTATGCCTGCATTATGAATGCTTCCTGGCTCCTTCTGAAAGGAAGTCTTGCACTAATAAGGAAGTCGGACAAGGACTCTTCAGTGTCTGAGAGTTTCCCGGTCACAACGAAATTCATTCCCAAGACTCACAATGTTGATTTACTTAAGAGGCTACCTGGACCACAGCCAACTTGGAAAGGTTCCTTCTAGCAGTTAATGTCTACTTTGTAAAAATAAATAAATAAAGCTATTTTCTCCAGTTCTTCATCCCAGAGGTATTTGATAATGTATGTCAGCTCCCTTCACTAGCTGAATGTAACTGAGATATCAGTTCCTTCATCTCTCCCTCGTGTTTTGTTTATTGCACAAATTTGGAAAACAGCTGCAGTAAAATAGGGTAAAACATCTTCCAGGTACCACATATTTTAGAACCTTCAGAAAGTTTTCAAGGGAAAGTTCATAGTTTTACCCTTGTAAGGCATATAATTTACCAAATAAAATCGTATTTCTGATAGTCTGACATTAATGATTTCCCTACACCAGCACTCTGGTCAGAGTAGGCTTAGTTGCAGGGTCAGGTCAGGTTGCTCAAGTGCTCCAACACAAGCTGGATACCCTTCATGAATGGAGATGGGACCAGCTCCTTGGACCCTGGTCCTATGGTCTGTCTGTCATCATTTTTCCAGCCTCCCTGGTCTTGTTCAACTGGCTTCCCTTCAGGGGCCAGACCCTTCTCCATAAAGCTATGTGTAGCCTCCTGCACGTCATTTTTTGTCCCAAGTGCACTGGGGCCTCGCTGACCCATTCTTCCTACCAGTACCAGTCCCTCCAGATGGCCACCCTGTCCTTATGAATATTAATAGATCTCCACCCTCAACATCATCTATAATCTTGACAAAGTGTCCCAAGAGATAGCCTGTGAGACACCACGAGGCACCAGCCTTCAGACAAATACGACCCAATGGCCACCAGCTCTGAGCTCAACTGCCCAGCCAGCTTGGATACAAGGACATTGAGGGAGTGTATTGGAATATTTGCTGATATTCCCTGTTCTCCACTCAACCAAAAATCCAACCATTTTATCACTGAAAACAACAAGATTAACCATGGACTATTTACTACTCAAACCATTCTGACTGTTTTCATGACATTGATCTCCTTCATGTGTCCACAGATGTTTGCCAAGAGGATCATTATTTTCCCAGGGACTGAATTCAAAGTGCCTGGATGGTTGTTTCCCACACCACCTTTTTTGTCCTTTTTGAAAATGGGTGTGACGTTTGCTTTTCTCAGATTGTTCATAATCTCTCCTTATCTCCACAGACATTTAAAGATATTTGATAGCGGCCTTACAAAAACCACCAGACAGCTCACTCAGGTGCATCCCCCCAGTCCCACAGATCTTTATGGTCTGCATTTGTGTAGGAATCTCTGAGACAACCCTCATCTACTACTTGTCCTTCTTCTCCTTAACCCTTTTTTCTAAGCACAGAGGCCTTGGAGGTGTTGGTGAAGAGCAAAATTTTATTTATGCATTTATTTTTAATTACATACCTATTTGCAGGAGGACAACATCACGAGGCTTTTCTGACTTAAAAACCTCTGTTAAGTAACATGTGTATTATAAGAATTTGGTGTTTTACATAGAAACATAGTTTTAAATAGTACACATACAAAATATAAACACACCTCACACCCCATAAGCATTTACATGAGTGCTAGAACTTCACACTGGAAATGTTATCTATTTTCTGACAAAAATGTTGGTAGAAGAGTCCCCATACACTTCACAGAAAATATTTTTGTTCTCACTTATCACTATACGGACATCCATTTTTCTTACATGAAAACTTCTCTTTCTTCTCTTTCTCACATTTGGCATGCTGTGGGTATTTTATTTTGTATAAATGGTATCTTGAGAGCTTTTGTAAAAAAATCCCCAAACTTACTGCTGTACAGATGATATTCTGATGACAAAAAAAATCTAGGTTTTAATTTAAGTTTATATAGTTGCAACACATGATTTAACTAAATGGATATGAATTGTTAAAAGCAACAAAAAACATCATAGTGAATCACATGAAGAATTACAGTGTGCAAATAACATTGTTTTATAGCATGATTTCTATGTGCACATTTGATTCATATGTATGTGCCTAGCACGAACAACTGGAGGGGAAGTAAACTGTATTCAATGGCATACTAAAATTAATGTATTTTGAACAATTTACAGCCACATATGTGAAAGATTGAAAGTCTTGTAGATTGTGTTATGCTTTTAATGAGAATTGCTACTAATGGTTGGCATGGTGACTCAATAAGAGAGCCAGAGGGCTCACTTGTAAATCACAGAGAACTCCAGAGACAGTGCTTTGATTCCTAGAGCTTTCAGTCAAACTGAGAATCACAGCCATGGCAATTAGCAGCATGTTTCCAAAGCTCATCACAGAAAGCAGACTTATTGCTTCTTGGAATGTTTGCCTTCCTGAAACTATGTTGTAGTGAGGCAAGAGAGTACTCAACATGATCAACAGATTGATAATCAGCAGATGTCTGCTATAAGGAATTGCAAACAGGGTCTTGGCAAGTCACTTCAGGCAATTTCCCTACTACATGTTAGAGAAAGACAAACAGGAAAACAGTAGGGGGGTTATAGAGGTGATGATGGTAGAGGAAACAACAACAGAAATGTAGAGTTGTACTCTTTTGCCCTTTCTGTTCTAACACACAGCATTACTTGGTGAATATTTTCAGTATGTGCAGTAGTTTCATGGGGCACCTGGGACTTAACTCTGTACAAGAATTCAAGGAATGTGCTGGTGGAAATTGGCACCTGCGTATCTACAGAACAAAAGTCAGTTCAACAACTGAGCTGGGAGGAAAGAGGAGGGTGGCACCTTCCAACAGAGGAAAATATTTTGCTTGAAAAGGTAATGGTGAGATGGGAAGGGAAGGGAAGGGAAGGGAAGGGAAGGGAAGGGAAGGGAAGGGAAGGGAAGGGAAGGGAAGGGAAGGGAAGGGAAGGGAAGGGAAGGGAAGGGAAGGGAAGGGAAGGGAAGGGAAGGGAAGGGAAGGGAAGGGAAGGGAAGGGAAGGGAAGGGAAGGGAAGGGAAGGGAAGGGAAGGGAAGGGAAGGGAAGGGAAGGGAAGGGAAGGGAAGGGAAGGGAAGGGAAGGGAAGGGAAGGGAAGGGAAGGGAAGGGAAGGGAAGGGAAGGGAAGGGAAGGGGGGAAAAAAATATCAAAGTTGTTTCCTCTAGTTTGTCCTTCCTCTACAACCACTAAAATGGTCATAGTGTTGTGATCCTTGTTTTACCACAGGGAAAATCCTCAGGTTCAGCTGGGAGTGAATGATCATTCAGATGTTCCAGAGTAAATTACCTGTTATGTGGTAATTTTGCAGCAGCTGAACTGGGAGTGAATATATGTCCTTCAGAATATCCCCAGGACTTTTCAACTTCAGCAGATGCAAGGAAATTCTTCTGATACACACTTCTTTGGAGTTTAATCATCTTTGTGGTAGAGGGAGAAAGGAAAAAATGGAAAAGTGAGGGATATGTATGCAGAGCTTCTACTAAAAAATTCTTGAGAACCTACATTGCCATTTACAGGAAAACTGTCAATGTAACTGCCATGAAATGAGACAGATTTTTAATTTCTTTGTTGCTTTCACATGAGTTGACATATGGAGATGAATTAATTAATAGCAAAATCACTCAGTTTTCATGGAGTTCCTGCATATATTAAACTGAGTTAAAATTCTTTTACTTCTATGAAAATCTGGAGATAGGCAACCAGATCATATTGTCTCATTTGAAAACTTGAAAGAGGAATCACAGAAAAGGTAAAATATTCCTTGGATCTTCCCCAGAGTGTCCTACTACTAGAGTTCACTCTTGTGCTCATGTGGAGAAAGAGTGGATTTGGAATTTCCTGATTGACATTGAACTTGGAGACAAACAGAAAGCTTTTTCTAATTATACTCCTCTCTAATTTGTCCACATTCAATATTTGTAACGTTCCCAAAACACCTTTCCTAAGAAATGTTTTCTAAAAAGCAGTTCTATATTTTTTTACGGGATAAGAAAGTTCTATGAGTGAGCCCCCACTGTCTGCTGGCCCCAGTCAGTTCGCACTAAGACAAAGTAGGAATAATGGTCCTGACTGGAAAATGGACTTCACCACTACGTAGGTTTAGAATTAGACTGCCACATGTGTAAGCAAGTTTTTATACGAAGTAGTATGACACAAGTAGGACTCTAAATAGTGACCTAAAGAAAACAAACTATACATCCAGACCATCGGATGTGTTTCTTTTAGAAGACCTGGGGTTTTTTTAATTGTTATTATCAAAAGAATAAATGGATAACTACTTGCATTTCTACAATAAGTACAGTACAGAGTTTCATGAGACACCGGCGGGACCATCATAATAGGGAAAGTAATACCTTTTTGAGTGATAAGAGGGGCAGAAATATTAACAGATTAAGAACTAACAGGAAAGGTTAAAAGACAAGAATGTAATAGGAGATATTCTCATGAATGAAGTATGCAAAAATCCTCTCAGCAAGATACTGAATAAATTAACATCAAAACAAGAAACTAAAATAGTTATTATATAAACTGAAGGGAAAAAACATGTTATGAAGGAAGAGATAATGCATGACTTCCAGTAAAAACGAAACTGAAGGAAGGAAAAATAGTAACTCAATAATAATTTTTAAAAATTATTGAGAACGTATTAAAATAAATATTATTTTATAAACCAAGATAAAATTATCAAGATGTTTCTTGAATTCTACAAGAAGCTATATAAAACATATTAAGAAATTCTGAATGCAGGATTTATTCCACATGCAATAAAACTAACATGCCTAGAATTTACATCAAGAGCAAAATGATAGATTTATAGGAATAAAATTTTTGAAGCTGTACACAAATTATCAAGTATACAATCAACATGTTCACCTACTTTATACCACAAAGAGTATCTTGTTCAGCTTTGTTTTCACAGGTATAAGTGGATAAATAAAAGAAAATAAATGGAGGCAGGAAATACACAACTTCAAAATCAACAGCATCTTTTTCATAGAATCATAGAACAATCGAATGTTTTGGGTTAGAAGGGACCTTAAAAGTCATCTGGTTCCAACCCACATGCCATAGGCAGGGACACCTTCTGCTAAATCAAGTTGCTCAAAGCCTTATCCAACCTATATTGAACACCTCCAGGGACCGGGCATCCACAAGTTCTTTGAGCAACCTGTTCCTCTCCTCACCACCCTCACAGCAAAAATTTTCCTCTTGACATCTAATGTAAATCTACCCTCTTTCAGCTTAAAACCATTATCCCCTGTTCTGTCACTGCACTCCAAGTTTTCCAAGGTTCATATGCGCAAGAGCTAGATCCGCCAAACAGTTTTGTTATTTACAGGTAAAACTGGAGCCTTAGTGGCTTTTTAAGTGTGTACAACCAGGTTGGGTGCCTGATTTTCTGTAACAGTTAACTCTTGTTTACACAATCTAGATACAAGTGTTGGAAAGAATCTGCATACCCATACTATGGAGTTACTTATCACCTCCAAATACCTTTGCTTTCCAGAAGATAAATACACTATTATTACAGGCTGACAGCTAAACTTTCACGAAATGAGTTTACAACTTCTCTAGAGAAGGTCTTTTGTTCAAAACCTGCTGCAAGTGCAAGTGATGCTTAAGTCTTCTCATTATTTTTAATTATATGAAATACGGGAGGATTTCTGTTTGGTGGACTAGATACCTTAACATTTCTGCTAGCTTAATAATCGCTTCAAAATTAGAAATATTAGTGCTTAAAACATATTTAATAAAGAACATTTTGATAGCTGTCATGGCATAAAGTATCATAGCTTCTCCCTGCTTGTTCATTGTCCACTGCAGTAAATCACACTTTGTGCTCACATGGGAGTTTTGGCACCGGTTTGGTAAGTTTATTCATTATTCAATTCGTATGTACTTATTTTGGGGAAGTAACAGGGAGGAAGGGATCTTCCAGGAATCTTTTTGTGCATATGAACTGACTGAAGATGAAGAGAACAGTCATGTATAGCTAAAATTCTGATTTCTCTCTTTGCTTCTCATTCTTAACATACCACTTGTCTTTGCCCCATGACACACTGCTTGTACAGTTACAGTTCTCCTTGAAGATAAACCAAACTATATCAAACCAAACCAAATAAAACCAAACCAAACCAAACCAAACCAAACTACACCATTACCTCACCCCCAGCACTCCATCTCTTTGTTTTGTTTTTGATTTTGGTTTGATTTTGTTTAGTTTTGTGCAAGGGGATATGCAACTAATTGGTACAACTGAATGGGTGACTCTTATGGCTAAATGTTGTAGTAGAAATGTTGAAAGACAGTGGCACTGAGGAAGAGGTCAGTATGGGAAGAGAAGCACCGGTACATTAAACAACAGTGTCAACCTGTACCCTCCTTAATACGTAAGTAGAGCAGGTCACATTAACTTGAGGAACATGAGACTTTGGCTAAGTACAGGTGATGAGCATAGATAGACAAAATGAAAATATTAACTGTGAAAGCTCTGTAGGAAAAGC
Source organism: Dromococcyx pavoninus (assembly GCA_033558185.1). NCBI lineage: Eukaryota > Metazoa > Chordata > Aves > Cuculiformes > Neomorphidae > Dromococcyx > Dromococcyx pavoninus. Next base: position 2,610,850 of record JAUMJL010000393.1, read on the forward strand.
CACAGTAACTGCTAGGAGAAAAAGAAATACAGATAACAAAAAGATGCAGAGATAAAAAAGTGAATAGGGAAAACATTTGTCTCTCCACCTTTGAAATACAAAATGCTATACATTTTGCAACTGCTCAATTGAACAGCTAAAATGCACTTGTGAAATTTGCTTTTTCTTGTTTTATTTTGCTTATTATAGATTCTGTCACAATACAAAGTTCCTAGTACATACAGTGACTTTAATATTATAGTAACATCCTTTGTTTAATACACCAAACAGGCAACAATTTTTGAAGTCCACTTTTTCTGTGCGCTACCTCAGCTAATGTCTTCTATAAAAGTTCTTGACTTGGGTGGGCTCTAATAAATTAGAAGAATAAACCATGAAAAGCACATAGTTCAATCTTCCAGAAAGGTAGTGGAAACCATTTTAAAGATTTTTTTTCCTGGTATCTTTTATAAATAGATGATTTGAGGACTACAGTAGGTTCCAAGAATTGTATCATACATGCAACTAACAAGGATACAATATGAAGGCAAACCTGTACTTCTATCAAAGTACAGAAGACAGAAAAATGATTGATAAGATTAATAGATGTTTATGTTATGTGGAAAAGAGTGGATCATCCAGCATTGATAGCATGATAGCAAACTATCCTTACGTCACCAGGACCCCCTTGCTTCTAAGCAAGAACATTGTGTAGGCCTCAAGATATCTAACAAGCATTCAAGCCTCTGTCATAGGTATTTGTTACTTTATTGCTCTCACCTTAGCTGGCTTTAAGATAGCCATCTGCATCATGGCTGAAGTTGAATATCCTCTTGTCTCTTGAGTCAAAGCCCTGCTTGGAAAGTTGTAGGCCACTTCAAAAAGTGAGCTTTGAATTCCTTCCATTTGATGCATAACTTGATTGTGTCAGATATGTATAACTTGATTGCAAACCGGAGTGCACTCAGGCATAGCTGGAAAGTGAGTAGCAAAGGCATGATTACTATCACCTGGGACCTTTCACAAAAGCTCTGTGAGGCCAATGAGCTCATCTTGCCTCTAGCCACCTCTGCATACCTCAGCATCTCAGTGATTAACCATGGGCAAGGCTCAGATGTTGAATAACTGTCAAGGATATCACCGATGCTTTCTGAGCTCAAAACCAAACCTCATCATGACTGCAAGTTCTACATCTGCATCCCACTGGAAATTCCATCCTCCTTGACCCAGTAAAGCAAACCTTCCATGAAGACAGCTCCTCCTGCATCCCCACAATAATACCTAAACAAACCACTAGTTGAAAGAGATTTTGCAAACCATGGATCGTACTGGTCCTTGGAGAAAATCCTTTACACTAAAACAGTAAACTTCTGGTGGAGGTTCACCTGCATAAAAGCTTCTTTTGCTTTCCAGAGATTACCTTTATCCTGACTTCTGTAATGTTTTAATCCCAGTCAGCTACTAAGCATCACAAAGCTGCTTGCTCACTAGTGCAATGGAGGAGAGATTTGCAATGGTAAAAGTAAGAAAACTTGCAAGTTGAGATAAAGACATTTTAATAGGTAAAGCAAAAGCTGTGTATGCCAGCAAAACAAGAAATTAATTCACTATTTCCCATCAGCAGACAGGTGTTCAGCCATCTCCAGGAAAGTAGGACTACTTCAAGTATAATAGTTAATTGGGAAAACAAATGCTGTAACTATGAAGATCCTACCCCCTGCCTTCCTTCTTCTTCCGGAAGCTTAATATTACAGAACATAATGTCTTATGACGTGAAATATCCTTTGGGTCAGTTGGAGCTGGCTGTCTCAGCTGTGTTCCCTCCCAGGTTCCCATGCACCATCAGCATACTTGCTGGTGGAATGGTGTGAGAAACAGAATAGGCCTTGACTCTGTGTAAGCATTACTCAGCCTTAAGGAAAACATCCCTTGATTATCAACACCGTTTATCCAAAACACAGATCCAGAGTACCTAGTGTGAATATTAACTCTATCCCAGTTAGAACTAGCACACTTTCTTACTTTCTTGTTTCAGACCCAGCTGACATGCTGACCCTCAATGAAAGTGTGAGAGAAGAGTTATCGTCTCTCTAAGTCAGGGGAGCAACTGAAGAATAATACAAATTCTTTAAGAAGTGAGAAGGACGATACAAATTCAATAGTATGAACAGATTTATCCCAAAAACAGACAAAAGGAAAAATGTAATGTAATTCAGTAAAAAAGTTAATGTCTGTGCAATTGGAACCAAGTTTTGGGCAGTCTCCAAAGATGAACTCCAGCTGATTTACAATTAGCAGCTTCTTTGCTGAACTTTTTATATCCACATTGGTGAAGGTGTTTGTATTGTCTGGAATCTACTCAGCAAATAATCTTAGTCCTTGCCATGATCAAAACGTATAATGTAAAAGGAAAAAAAATCACCAAAAATACTAGAGATATATATAGTAAAATACTACTAAAGCATATCACAGAAGTAGAGGATAACACAGTCACTGACAAAGTCCCATGATACAAAGGCATCTCTCCCTCTTCCTGGTAGTGTACCCCTCCTTGGTAGAGCTTATCTGTATAGAGCAAACAGGAAGGCATTGAGGAAAACATTCTGTAGAGAAGAAAGTTTGACAAAGACTAAATAAGTTATTGAGATAATAACATAGTTAATAGCATGATGCTCCCGAACCAAGAAATGTGGAAAAATGGAAATATTGTATAGCAATACATTGAAGAATTAGTTAGGAGAACCGGAAATTCAAAGACCATATTCGGACTTATAGTGAAGAGTAGTAAGGGTAGTAAGCGTGATGACTAGACAGATAATCTTAAATTAATGCTGAGAGGATTTTACCTTGAATTTTGCAGCTAAGAAAGCATTTAAATGTCTGATTTTTGCCTATTCAATTATTTTTTTCTTTTTTAGTACACCTCTGAGATTTGCTCTTTTATAACTGCCTGTTTTTTCTGGTGCCTTTATAGAAGCAGGCAGAAATGAACTGTTAGAGATGTCCTCACCACATAGGACAAAAGCAGCTTCTATAACTGTGTACAGTATGCCCTTCTGTTAGGTGCAAGAATTTCTTACGGTTAGACCATAAAGTTTCTGTGGATATAAAGTCAAGGTTCAGTTTAACAGCCGTAAGATGAAAGGATATCAAATCCAGTACAGTCCATGCCTCCAAGTTGCTCCTAATAACATCCTCCTAGTCTTTTCTTCAGTACTACCCCTCGAGGAAGTTGTAGGCTGGAACAAGTTTGCCCTTCAGCCTTCTCTGCTCCAATATGAACAAACAAAATTACCTCAGCTGTTTTCTCGTAAGTCTTGCCCTCAAGGCCTTTCAGCATCTTGATCACCTTATTCTGAACAGTGTGATGTCTTTCTTATATCAAGGCACCCAAAACTGCACACAGTACTTGTAGTGGGACCTCACCGGTGCAGTGTAGAATGGGACAGTCAGCTTCCTCCACTATGGTCTACTTGATGAACCCCAGGACATAGTTGGCTCTTTTTACTGCCAGGGCACGCTTTTGACTCAGAGTCAACTTGCTATCAGCCCAGACTCTCAGATCACTTACTACGGAGCTACTCCCCTGTCTCTCATCCCCTCATTTGCCTGTATAACCAAGATTATTCCTCCCAGGTGGAGAATCTGGCATTTACTCTTTTTAACTTTCATGTAATTAGTGATTGCCCAGCTCTCTAGTCTATCAAGATCTCACTGTAAGACCTCTCTGCCCTTGAGGAAATCCACAGCTCCTTGTAGTTTATTATCATTGGTAAACTTAAGTAATGCACATTCAATTACTTCATCCAGATCACTTATAAAAACACGAAAGAGCACTGGCTCTAAAATCAAGTCCTGGGTGACTGGCTGCCAGCCTGGTGTCGTCTCCTTTACTACCATCCTTTGAGCCTGACCTATCAGCCAACTGCTCATCCAGAGTATTATGGACTTATCTAGCTGTGTGCTCTGGATATTTTGTCCAGAAGGATACTGTTAGACATATTACCAAAAGAATCATGCTCACTGGTTTCCTTTGGTCTAGTTAGGTGACCTTGACAGGACTTTCCCCTTGTGAACCCATGTTGGCTGTGGCCAATGACTGTCTCTCAAGAGTTTTTTGGTAACCTCCAGAATAACTGTCTCCCACTGAAGTGAGACTATCAAGATTGTATTAACCAGGGTCTTCCTTCTTACCCTCCTTGAAAATTGGGGCAACCTTTGCCAGCTTCTATTCGAAAGGGAGCTCTCCAGACTCCATATACCATTGAAAAATAAAGGGGAGAAGTCCCACAATACCATTGGCCAGCTCTTTCAGTACCCTGCAGTGAATCCCGTTGGACCCCATAGGTTTATATGCATGCAGCAGGAGCAGCTATTCTCAAACAAGTTCAGGGTCAACTGGGAGTTTATCATCCCTTCATTCACAGAAATCCCACACTGGGTTCCAAGGGCCCCAGGGCCCATCATTGATGTTGAAGGTGAAGACGACACTAGGTATCTCTATTCTATCTACATTCTATTTTGTGGGATGACCAATCTCATTAAATAACAGTTCAATGATATTTCTGATGTGTGCTAGCCAACTTGATCTCTAAATAACCTTCAGCTGCAGAAATTTTCTCCCTGCAGCAGTGAAAATCGTATCTATAGTCCCCCCCATGCCACATGGTATTGGTGAATTGGAGCTGGGAGATATTCATAAGTGGTTGCACACTGACTCTTCCATTGTCGCAGGTGGCATAACAAGGACTGCTTTGACATCTATATTCAGAAGAGATCTCTTTGGAAACCAAAGTGCTTCAGTTACCTCTGGGCTACTGGTTAAAACCAACTCAACCTCAACACTTTGCAGTTTTTAGACATTTCTTTCCTTTTTTTTCCTTCTTTTCTTTTTATTCTGTGTCCCTCAAGTCTTGCTTATCTTCTTAGCAATGCAGTTGTAAGCTGCTTTGTCCCCACCATTTATGAAGTCAATGAAGACCTACGCTCATGGGCTCATACACAGAATATACTTTTACCATTTCAGTCATCTTTCTGACTTGCAGCAGAAAGTCTCTTGCTTTCTTTTGCCAACTGCTCTTCAACATCTTTGTGGCTTTTTACTTTTTCCATGCCTGTTTATTTTCCTTGTCATTCGTTTTCTTTCAGTATTTGTTCAAATGGTTCCCCCCTCAGGACCTGTCATCTGTTCTGCACAGGACATGAACTCCTCTCCTAAAGAGCATCTTAATTCACTTGAAAAGAAGGATTTATATCTATGGACAATTACAACAGGAATGTAAATAGAATTATTGGAGGGTTTTAAAGAGAGATGAATGGATAAAGAATAAAACATTTGGGTTTCTTATTTTTTTTAAAAAAAGGAATGTTAATAATTCTCAAATAAAAGACTCTCCACTTTTTAATTCTATACGACTCAAGGTGCCGGGCATCTATTATTCTTAGAAGTGCCAAAAATATTCTTTGAAGGGTTAGAATATTTCTGGGAGTAATAAAGGATGGGATTTCCTATCCCTCAAAACATTTCACTTCTCACCTCCCTTCTCCCATCCCTTCATTCATTCTCTGGTGGTCAACATTTCTAGGTGCTTATTTTGCCCTCTACAGGGAGATAAAACATAAGGACTTGTTTTCACATAGACAAATGGAGACACCTCAAATTTAAACAGCATGTAAGTTGCATGTGAAATTGTGAATAATGGTCATTTTAGTTTTGTTTTTAAAAAGAGGAGAGGAAGGGGGCAAGAGAGAGAGGTGCTGAAACGCAGTGGAGCAAAGGCAGTAATATTTGCTTTCTTTCACAGGAAGATGACATGGAGTACTCAGCCATTATCGCTTTAGGAATAGGATTGTTGCTAAGCAACGTCTCACATAATCTTGTTCAGCTTTTGTATCTGCAGAAGATTGAGCCAAGGAGAAGTTCGGAAAGCTAATGAGGAAAAAATAGCTTCAGTGCAGAACAATCAATAGTGCATCTGACCAGAAAATAAGCTATTAATGGAGACAGAGAAACCAATGCTACTTATAGACACTTAAAAGCAAATTTATTATTATCAGGTATGTTTAATTGGTTGCATTCTAGTTTTCCTTTATCTCTGTGTCCTTTAGGGAAGGAATAACTGCTTGCTTTGTTTTGATTGCAATAACATTCACTGACCATCCTGCTCAGTGAGTTTTAGCAGAAGAGAAAATAATATAGTGTTTCTTTTACTTTATGCAATTTAGGCATTCAATAAACTGTATATAGCCTACAAAAGCACTGAGAGAAGCAGTGACATCACTTTTCAGTTTTGCATGGATGCCTAAAATTAAGGCGAAAAGCAGGGAATAATTCTCAAATAACTTTTCAAGCCAATACCAGGGACTTAAATGCCTGCTATTGGTATTACAATGTACCGGACCTGCCAAAGTACATGAAGTTTCCAATGCTGTTTTCATCTTCTTGAGTTCAGTTATACTGGTATTGAAATGTACTTTATACTGTTAATCTACAAAAGATCGTAGGTTAGATGATTAATTGCAGTTACTAGAACTATGAATTTTAAATAACTGTGTTCTTTCTGCTGACTTGCTTCAGCCCACTCTATTACTAAAACAAAGTGAATGCAACATCAGCATGATATGCAATTCAACAGCCTGACAGGCAAGTGCTTTTATCCTAAAAAAAAAACCAACAAAAAAACCCCAGAAACAATACATAGTTCATAACGTGAAGGAAGACAAATGTTGGGAACCAAATTTTACTGATCCAGAGGTTGACTTGTTCTACTTAAGCACAAGATAAAGCCAGACCTTTAGACTTTTATCATGCTTTAGTAGGCAATGTATAAATACAGGTGGTCATTAATCATGACTATACTCTATATGCTTATTAAAGGAGAAAAGAAAAAAGAACTTGGGAATGTGAAAATGGCTTCAGCTCTAGTCTTATGCCTTTCTGCGTGGAAGCCTTCAGTAGAGCTTACACTTTTTCAATGCATACTGTCTTTTGGAAAAAATTGAAGAACCTTATTCCCAAAACTAATAGAAGCACCCTCTTAGAGGTATAGATTTCAAGTCTTTAAGGTTAAGAGGAATAATCCATCCTACTTTCTCAGAAGGAGTAATTCAAGGAAAATTCTTGGGACATAAATGATCATTAAGAATGCTGAATTTCAATCAAACTTACCATTTCAATTTTTTGGTCAACTTTATCATGAGCCTCCCCATCCACACAATTAAGTCCAAGACATTTTACTAAATGGATAAGCCTTCAATATAATATAATCAATTCAGAATAAAATAAAAATGATGACAATGAAAACATTAATCTAATTTACTATCAGCAGTGAGGAAAAAATCTTCTCCCTGTGGTGCTGGCTACTTTTCCATTGTGGCTTTCTCTGCTTCCATTTGTTTGACCTGATGGTCATTTTTAGTAACGTACTGGTAGGACTGAACAGAAAAAAGCTGTGCTGTAGAGCTGAGTGATGGGATCAGAGTACGCTGCTTCCTCTTCATTGCTGAACTTTTTATATTCTTTTCTCCTGGAAATGGGAAAGAGTATTTCTGTCATGGCTTACTGAATTTAAAATATCAGTGGTTGTCATTCTTTCACCTTCTCAACACCTTTCATGCAATTGCTTGGTTAGGTTTAAATTATGAGTAGATGCTATGATTCTACGTATGTAAGCATATGATTTTTCCTCTACTTGAATGTTGGCTTTGTGACGAGCAATTCTAGAATACATTTAAAGGTCTTTTATCTCCATATTAAATTGAAATTTATTCTTAGGTTTATCAACACTTGGTAGTAGTTACAGTTTCTCCAGAGATAATTACATCATAAGTACCATTCCATGATCTGAAGTTTGCAGTAAAAATAGACACATTCACATATCCATCTTTTGTTTGAAGGCAACAAACTTGTTAAGCAGATGATAGCTTATCTTTCAGTGGCATGTCTCTCACAGAGTTAAAAGGCAACAAAGCATTTTCTTCACTTCTAGTGTCATATCTAGTGTTAGAATGTAAAACTCAAAACGGTTTCCTGTGAAGAGTTGCTACAGGGAAATTTTATGCTGAGGTAGATTACTGTAAGATCTTTAAAGATAGTCCTTTTTCACACCCTTAATTTGTAACCCAAAGAATCCAGTGCAAAAGAACTGTAAATTATTTGGGTTTTGTTGCAGTGGAAATTTGTACTGCTATCCAGTGGCTAAGGCTGTAGGCGTTGAACAAAACTGCCTAGGGCCACCTTCATACAGGAACTATCATCAAATGATCCCTCTTTTTCTGACTTCAAGGTGATATTGCAGCAGTCTCCCCTGTAGTGAACATGCATAGTAACCCAACACAGTAGCAGTAGCATCACAGGGAAGCAGGTGAGGTCCTGGGCCATAATCCCTGCCAAGCCACTGGCCATCCACAGCACAACGCCCCTCTCACCTCTGCGTAAGGGCTTCACTGTTGGCACAATGTGTGTTTTGTAGTACACATCTGTGTACTGGGTGTCTGACTCCTGAAAATGAGATACTAATGGCACTAATTAGAGCTCAGCTCTCTGCAGACATCTGCACTGTGCAAGTCCCCAAATGGCCCTACCACTATTACTCAGTTTTGGCCAGTTATACTCCTCCTGTTTTGGTCCCATGCTATTAATAGCCCTCTGCTTCCAGTCAGTCATGTCATGTAATTATGCCAAATTTTCTTGATTGTTTAATGGTGCAGATGTTAGCTGCTTGAGGAAGGTAGAGATCACCACTATTAAATTACTATGCACTTTCCATCCAGGCCTCAAGAAACATCTTTTTTTTTGTGGTTTCATCTCAGGAAGGAAGATATCTCAGTGTCCATCTACTTCTCTTCATTTTCAATCCCCATCGCCACTTATTCCATACCCATTTTCAGTATTGTGTATTCTCAGAAATGCCTCTCTTTATTTGCTTACTGTTCGCTGGTTTGGGGTATTTTGGGTTTGGGTTTTTTCTTATCCTGGTTGAAAGTACCACGAGCCGCTAAGGGACTTCTATTCGTCAGGTATATTCAATAACGCAATATGAAATGTTATCTAAGCTTACTGTTAATAATTTACAATTTGTATCTCTTTTTTTTTTAAGGGTGGAGTACCAAATAAAGCAATCAGACAAGCCGTGTTACTGTGTCTTAGATAATAACTTTTAAACTGCAGGGCCTTTAAAATATTTTAAAAAATTTTGTATAAAATAGATCCTTCCGTACCTTTAGTGAAGCTGCACTTTACATGTTCAACTTCTAAATTAATTTTTAAATTTTTGCACCAAAACCGCCACAGTGTTACTACATTTTTTTTGTTGTTCTTGTAAATAAGCTCCTTCTGCCTGTCAAATGAGCTACAGAGAACTGAAAAAAAATGAAATTTTTCCAAATGGGTCTTTCAACTCCAGAATCATTTTCTGCACTGTATGATTTCTTCTTGCTCTGCTTTACAGTTTACTAAGTCATCGGTGGGCAGTATTTATTCAAATGTTCTTTAATCTGTTTATCTGCTTGTTTCAGCTTCTAGCAGCATTTTTTACATGTTTGATAAGCATTGCAGTAACCAGAACTTTAAATGAATTCTTTACAATCCCACTTCAGATAGCATGTTTCTGGCTGGAATGGGACACTAGGGCTCTGGAAATTAATGGTACAGTAATTAGTAAGATGGATGCCAGTGGGAATGTGGGGCAGATGAAAAAAAATTATCATGGAATCAAAGACATTTCAGATAATTATCCAGATAATAATAAAATGAAGCATTTATTGATCATAGGCTTTGTGTTGCTTTTCCAGTTTTCTCTGTGCAACTCCCATTGACAATTTAGTCTATCTGAGAAGGAGGAAATCTTTGCCTCTGGAACAATCTTTCTGAGGATTTTCCCTAATGATCCTTCTTTTTCCCCTCTTGGACAGGATGTTGGATCTCTTCCAACTTTGTATGTCAGCTACTAGATTGTGATTGTAAGAGTACTTTTTTGAAAACTTGCAGATGAGTTTGACATGTAAAAACTTTTTGGAAAAATAAGAATGTTGTGTCGTATCACCTTTGCAAACACCACATCCTGATTTTATATGAAGTCTTCAGATTCTCCTTGTCACAATGCTGAATTTTTGGATTAGCTGGAATTTTGAACGACAAGTAGAAAATGGCAAATACAAAAAACCACTGGAATCTCAGAAGTTTAGTCTGGTGGGATTTCCAGAACAGGGTTACAGTGTTAAGAATTTTGTAATGCATCTAACTCATATTTTGCTATGTTTTCTAGGAATACATAAATCCACAGCACAAAAAGTAAGTCTCCTAAAACTGCTGTCTATGGAGTCTTCCTCCCTTTGTGTAGGGCCCTCAGACAGAAAAGTGGGAAAAAGTTTTTAACTTTATGGGGCTATATATGATCTTTGGACAGAACATTCCTAATTTAATCTAAAACACTGTTCTTCTCAACTTCATATGTAAATCTTTGAACATGAGCAGACCATTAAGCTTTGTACTATAAGACTGACTACCAGACCTAGTTTGGATTACTGAAAATAAGAAATGCTCCAGTACTCTGAGAGTACATGCCTGCAATACATACTCAGAGCACTCTTGTCATTATGGTAAGTTATAATATTAGTATAATGTACTGCTAACAGAGCTATGATGCTAGGAATGTTTTAATGTAGTACACCATTAGCAAACAAAATGCTACCTTTCAACCAGGTGGTTGTTAATGTCATTATGTTACCAATTGTCAGTAAAGTAATTCCTCAAATGCTTAAGTTGTTAATATATTTTAAATTACCATTGCAGAAAAAGAAATGGAAAGACTTTTTCATATTCCTTCTCCTATACAGCTAAAATTTTTTAAAACAAAGGATTTGAGATAAATGGGGATTTGGGCAGGTATGATAGTGGTGACTGTAAGAAAATGACAATGGTCACTGGTAGCATGCAAATGATATAACAAGCTCCATTTCTTTGGGACATCTTCCATGTGGTTTCCCAGCTCCTGAGTACTATGAGTAAGTAGGAAAATAGTTTGTGACTGAAGATCTGGACTAACATTTTACTGATATAAAGACGAGATCATTGTTTCAAGCTGTCTGCCTACTCACATAGATATCCATACTTCAGTGGTGTTCTGAATTTCTAAGATGAGATTCTAGAGAAAAACGACCATTCACGGTTAAAAAGCACTGGGCTCTGGTTCATAAGGAACAGGTATAGAGAAAGCTGCAGATCACAGGTTTTTCAAATTAAATATTATGTAACTTTTCTGCTTTTCTAACTCCTGTGAAAAGTTCTCCGAATACATCATTTTCAAGAGAGTTTTCCTAGTTTTCATCCAAAAAACCTGCAAGAATATACTTTCTTTAGCTATATAGCTGAAAGCCAGAAATGTACAAACAGTTTAAGTTCTAATGAAGGATTTTACAGACAAATAAAAATTGTAATGAAGTTGAAAAATGCACTTAAAAAAAGGTTTTATAGTCTTTTAGCATCACAGGAAGATGGTTTGTTGTATTATCGACAGTTTGTATTCCCAAAATGAAAAAGATTTCTTGTATTGTGCTTCTTTTGTTAAAGTATTTATTGTAAACCTTATTCAAATGCTGAACTTAAAGTCAGTAACTTTCACTGACTCACTTCACAGGCATATGTTTGAGGCTGAGCACATGGTGAGCCTGTTCACTGCAAAACCTCACAGATCTCAGCATGGAATTAAACGTCAGGATGAAAACTTTTCTTTATTCCTATTTAATTTAAAAAAAAAATGTAAAAAGTAACTAAGGAAAGCAAGAATGTCAGTAGCCAAATATCTCGCCAGGAGTTTCTAACTGTATATGTCACAAAAGCAATTGTATGGGAAGCTAAAATTAATACCCATCCATCAAATTTGATTCTCAATATAGCAGTTCACTGTTTAAAGAGTCACAGTTTTGGGAGCATGGAAGGTTCCACCAATGTTAAATGCACTGCATTAGGAGACTAACTGAAATTTTATTGTAGCAGAAGACTGTGTTTACAAAGTAGATTAGTATTATTTTATTTTCTGTAAACAATTGCTCTAAGTATATAAATTGAATTAACACACAGAGGTTTTAAAAATGTCAATAGTTCCTCCAGGGCAATGTATATAATAAAGTTCTGTTGGCTATATTGCATGTAAACTTGGGACTCATTGAAGTCAATAGCTAAATCCCTGTCAAGTAAAGTACCAGAACTTTGCCTAGAGGGATCTCTGAAGCAAGGAGAGATACTAACTGTGTTTGTTAGCTAAATTTCTTCTTTAGTGTCGTACACCATTTGCATGGAGAATGAGACTCAGGAGGAAAACAAAAATATTCCTGGAGCCACTTAGAGTGTTCACTTTATTGTTCAGCTTCTTTGCAGCCATGCAATGCAATAATGGAGTGACAACTTGCCTTGTTTAAGAAGTTGTTTGTGTGTCAATAGACAGACATCTAACTGTCATATAAGCCAGCAGTTTGGTTTGATCTCTGTTAATTTTCATTTTTGCCTCAAGATTCAGTTAAAATCAGTTACATTATCTTCCTTCACTACTATGCAAAATCTTCGGTCAGAGGGCTAAGGACCACGTTGGGCAAATGCTAAGGACAAATCTGGTTTGACACAATCAAAAGTTTCCATTGTCAGTACCTGAATCAGTAATCCTCACCTATGAAGAAATGATGGGTTGTCATTTGCAAGAATATGTGCAGGAACGAAGGTTTTTTATTACCCAGGGATTTCTAATCTAGTATTTCTTTTGAAGTATACCTAATATATTTGCATGCAATTTGTAGGATAAGAAACTTATAGCCTGTATAGAATATATCTTTTAAAATGTATACTACGTATACAGGCAAAAGCTCTCCCTCATAAGAGCCAGAAAAATGTGATTTAGCTCTCTGATTGTGTCTTATGGACAAGATCATTAGCTAACTTTAATCCATATAGTGTCACTGATATAGACAAAGGCATTTTAACTGACATGAACTAACTGCCTTCACACACTTTTTATCTAAAGGTTTAGAAAGTCATTTAAACTGAGAGCATTTATTTATTCACTTTTTTTCTTTCATCTATTTACTTTCCATTAGATGGTAAATTCTAGATTTTATTTGGAAAATACTGATAGCAAGATTAATTTTTGAATGTGAAAAATTAAGAAATAGAGAGGCTGACACTGATGTTTTCTTATGCCTGTTTTAAAGGAGTGAAGTCTGTTGTCAGGTGCCATCTAGTACAAACATATATCGGCATATGGAGATAGCTGAGTCATAAGACTGGGCATATTGTCCGTGTTTGCACCTTCTAGGTGTTATTTGAAATCCAAACCGACTCTGCTTTTTTTATACATTCATCTCCCTCCACTCTGTGTGGACTAGTGTGGGATTATGATTATTCTTTCAGCATGTGAATGAATTTTGGAAAAAGAAAAAGAGATGATTTTTTTAAATGTAGTTGGAAGGGAATTTAGGCTCCTGTGAATAATATGCCAAAGCTCATTTAGAAAACCCTAAAACCATTGCTTTTTCCTGCTGAAATACAAGAACGAAAGTGTCCAGTGTTCATTCATTTTACGTCATTTTTATTCTGAAAATGAAAGCAATCACAAAAAAAAAAAGAGGAGAATAATGCTTTGGTAATCCAGACAAAATAACATCTCTTGCCTCATTTTGGTTTTATTCTTGGAAGAGTGGAAAAAAACAGGATAATTTCCAAGAATAAAAAAAAACAAAAAAACCCCAAACTCTTCCCAGTCAAACTACTTTAAAAACCTTTGAATAATTACCAAAAAAGTTTTTAGTTCTTTAATTATCTGGTGGCTTCACCAAAGAGTGACACATAGCGCCTTGTAGTGCATAGTGCATAGCATGGCAAGTCAGGTAAAGTGCAATTCCAAAATATTACAGAAGAACTAATATCTAGTCATAGGGAAAATTGTATGAATATATTCAAGAGAAAAGCACACATGGGAGTTTTGTAAAACACTAAGTCTTCTGGAGATTACTGGATGGTGGTTTACAAAAATCTGAAAAAAAACTAGCAGTTCTGGTAGGGGTCTTTTTTACAGTGATTATTTGACACTCAATAGAATCAAATTCAATGAACCCTAGCTGTAAGTTTGGAAATTAGGCCTGGAATTTCCTGATGGTAAAACCTCTTTCATATGCAAGATGCCGAGGCAGTCTTCTACAAAGAAAATGCAATCTGGAATTTCAGCCAGCTTTTCAAATTTAAAACAAAATATTATGTGAAATGTTTATGTTTTACTCCAAACATAACTTCTAGGTAAGAAATGGGAGATTTTATTTTCTTTCATAATGAGCAAAACATTTCCTAATGACTCATCACTGATTGTCACACTTTCTTCTGCAATGTCTGTTGTCTAACTAACACTGAAGAAATGACAGGCAAATAAAAAGGTCTGCTATACCAATTCCTGCATTTTTTCATGCATACTGAGTGACAGATCACAGCTAAACATGAATATATATGAGAATGCTTTTGACAGTCATTCATTCATGCTTAAGTTGTGCAGAATCTTTAGAGATATTTGCATTCTCCAGCTCCTTTTGTATGCTATTTAAAGGCAGTAAACTGGAGTTTAAGGAATGACAATTATTATCTATATCTACTTGAAGGACTAAGGTATGAATGTACACACAAAGGCATGTGTCCATTGTTAAAGCTGAAGAAAGAGATAAAAGGAAGTTGTGTTTTTTCTTCTCATATGATAAGTTGAAGTAGCTTTCAATGATACTTTCATAGCTATGTGCTTATAAGTTAACCCCTTATAGAGGAATTAGCCAGATAAAAAGCTATGCAGTACAGAGTCAAATAAAGGGAGAGAGAACGTGTAAGACTACTACGATTGAAGACTTGCTTTATGCCTTTCATGTTGTGCTATATAATAAAGGGTCCTATGACTATACATTGTATGACTTGAGGTCTGAACACAAACATTAAGTTATGTGTTACCTTTTTTAATTCCAGGATTAGCACTTTCCAGGAGAAAATCCATGCCATTATAGTGTAAAACGCATCAGGAATCACAGGGATAATACGGATAACAAAAAGATTCAGTTGAGTAAAATTTAATGAAAACACTGCTTTCAAAACAAAAATGGCTTTTCACTAAATGTATTTTCATGAATCCATCAAGTATTGTTAAAGTAGAAGAGAAAAAGAACCTTGATAGTGTACAGAGTTTTCTGTATCGACAGACACCTGGAAACACACATATTTTTTCACTATATTTACCTTTTGCAGCTGAAACCTAAACTCTCAAATGAGCCTGTGCGCTTAAGGAACAGAAAACATAAACTACATCCAGAATGAGTTGCAACTTACTTTGGCTGTCATTTCTCTTCATTTCTTGTGATCAGTATTTCTTTATCATTATGTCCAAGCATAAGAGCCTGATGTAGAACACAAGGAATTCAGTACCTTGAACAGCTATGGATCTTAATATTCTTCATCAAAGAAATGGGCTATGACTGGCTTGTTTTTCTGGTAGAGGATTTTGGGTTTTAGCACAGACTAAAATTATTCAAGCTTTTTAGCAGAGAAGATCCTATTAATCAAAGCTGGCCTGCAGCCCAATACAGTCAATTAAATTTATATGACTCTTTCATGCTCCAGATCTTTATTCTCTGCTGTTTTCTTGCCATTTGTTATCTGGGGGAAAAAAAAAAAAGTAGAGTCCTTATTTTTATGCCTTACTTTGAAAACTATATTTGTTCAGCCCACGAGATCCACAATATTATTTTTATTTCTAGGAAGGTCTACACTTGAAGTTGACAATTTTATACAACCAAAGAGCACAGCTTGGTCCCTAAAGCAGATATATCAGAACAACGAGGTGAACACTGACAAAGAAGCAGGGAGCCAGTCAAGGGCAAGGGTAAGGTGTAAGGTGTCCGCACTTTTAAAAACAGAGTCATGAGGTTTAACTGCAAAAATCCATTTGGAAACCTACAAATTAAATAGGTCTCTAATGAAATGGGTAAACCAACAAACACTAGACAAAAGAGTTTTTAAGAGAGACTTCTTTTGTTGGCCACTTCTCTCCTACCAGTTAAACAACTGAATGGCCCCAACAGCATTGCTTGAGGTGATCGATTTTTTAGTACATATATATGCATATAAATCTATTATTTATCCAGAGTTGGGTTTATTCTTGTTGCTGCTATCCTTACTCATCCACACAACATTTAAAGAATTAATAAAATGTGAATTCTTATAAAGAAATGAATTTAAGTTTCTTTACAGTTTCAAGACTGTCATGTAGAAAAAATATTTTGGGGGGGGGTTATTATTGTTCCTTAGCTGTATGCAGAAAATTGCTGTTACATTTAGATTTTGTCTATTTGTTTTTATACAAAGCATAAATCAGAAGTAATCTGGATACCTTAACTGCAAAGCCACTACCATATAACTTGGCAGAGTCACAGCCCACACATTTGACTGTACATTCTGACTATATCTGTTGTTGTTTGCACAACGTGTCTTTTAATAATCTGATTTTTAAATTTTTTTTAAATGTAATAACACTTTGACATTGACTCATTTTACTGTAGTGAAACTGGATATTCAATCCTTGGTAGATAAGCATCTAAATCCGCAGTGGGGCTTACACTGGTTGTTTATTCTGTTTATCTGTTTGCACATCCTGAAATCTTCCTCAAACATACTCATAACGCAATAGTTGTAAGAGTCAAGGCCCCTTTGATTCTAGTGTTAGCAAAGAGCCAGACTTTGCATTGTTTAAATACATAAAGAAAAAAACAAAGTCCAAAGGAAATTTAAAAAGCACTTGCCCACACAAGAGCCTTTTTAATGAATCTGACATTTATTTAGAAGATTTGCACATTTTAGACCAAGTTAAATGAAAACTTTTCTGAGTTTTCAATTCTATGATGGTAATGATACCTTAGAAATATACTGTTGTCATTTGCTTGAGCAGGCACATGCAAGAAATTATGTCATTAATTACTTTTCCCTCCTCATAATTGCAGAATACATAAGTTACACTTGTTTATATGAAGATTTTTAAGAAAGGTTACTTAGTTCTCCGCTTTACTTTTTTTTTTTACTGCACAGCTGCAACAGCATAATAACAAGCAAAGGTTTTTCTTGGTCACTCAAACGCTGCTCCATCATTGTTCTATAAAAAAACATGTCAGATTAATCCTCTCATGACGGTAAATGGCAAGAGCATAATGACATTCAGAACAACTTGTCCTGGTATAGATTGCCTCTCCTAATCACAGTTCCATGTAAAGACTGAAAAGACTGTCTAGTATTGGTTCCTTGTATTTAGCTGCCTGCATTTTTAAACAAATATGCGCGTCATTTCGAAAACTTCACATTCAAACACATGAATTAGCAAAACACTTCTTTTGTAAATCCAGATTGGTTTTGTCAGCTTTTTCATGAAAGGAGTCAAAATGTCCAGAAGAATGTGAGCTTCTTCCTAGGAACTATTTGGTTTGTTTCTGTTTCCACTACTTATCACTGTGGACTTGGCTAAGGTGTGAATGTCTCTATGCCTAATATGTTATATAGAATGCAATATACGCAAAGTGAATCAGTATTACTTGAACAAACACATGGTACAACAACATCCATCTGGTCCTTACCCTCCGTCTTCTTTGCTTTCAACAATGGTATTTGGAGTTCTCATCAACGGCGATGACAAGACACAGAGATTACATGATTCAAGGTTGACCCTCCTACAGGGATGATCCCAAAGCATCTTCACAAAGAAATCCAGCTTCTGGCTGCAGCTTCTTCTGAGTCTACACAGGACTCTAGTAACAGGTTTATACTTCAAACAGATGTGTGAACAATCATCAGCAGAATTTCTTTAAAAGTAGCACTAAAACCCATCAACATCACACATTTAAAGAACACCCCTAAAATTTATGCTTCATGACTATTACAAAATATCATAATTTATTCCTCTCCATACTTTATAAAACGCATCTCCTCTACTGTTAACACAAGTTCTTCCTTGTTCTGTGTACTTATGTCCACAAATTTCATACTAAGAGCATTATTTTCTACTTTTCATGTCATTTTTACCTTTCAAAGGGCTATTGTCATAAAGACTGACTCATTAAAGAATGTCTGTTATAAACACCTTTTAGAAAGAAAGCTTTTGCCATTCATGTTTTTAAAGGAAAGAAAAAATATTAGTAATCTTTAACATTGAAAAATATTTGAAAAGTAGCCACAGAAGAGGCTTTTATTTTGCTTATGTTAGTCAAAATACATTTAATATAGAAGAGATGACATTTTGACAAGGCATTAGTCACAAAAAAAATTATGAGGGAGAGTGAATAGACCTCAAACAGTGTGAAAGAAAGATTAATGGGTGAACACTTTCCATATATATAGAAGAACATTTTATGCCTTTGTGACTTGTTCTCTTGGTGCCATCAGATTAGATCAAAGAAAGTCATTCCCTGGTCAAAAGCTTAGACAATGAAATATTTCTTACAAATACTTCCTGAAAAAAACCAAACCATTACTCAGATAGAGAAAGTGAAGAACAGAAAGTAGATAAAGGACATTAAAATAAAAAAAAAAGTTAAAGTCATTGACAAGTTTAAAGATAAGTAGTTTTGAGCGTATTTAACCGGTAAGTATATTAAAATAATAAATATTACTGTTATTACTAATAGATAAGGCACTGGGTGCTAAAAAACTTTTAACACAAATGATGTTATGTGTTGAGAAAGTACCAAGAAAATATTATGAGTGTATCACATATGTAAAGAACCTCATATTCTGACAATGAAGTCAAACCCAATTTTCTTTTCTCAAGATGTTTCATAGTCCAATTTAAAATTCATTTCAAGAACCATTTGCCTGAACACTTAGAGATAAAACCTCACACATTCACTTTATAACCTCTTTTCTTCTCATGAAAACCTCTGTCATTGTCTTTTGCTCCCAAATCTTTCCCCTCAATAGCTTTCCTGTTATGTCAATAAATTCCAGTTATCCTGTTCCTGAAGGGCTCTCTGCTGGGCTTTTTGCTCCTTCTTCATCCTAAGGTTTGCTTTTTTATATCTTCCAGCAACCTCTCTCCATGTTTCATGCCTTGAGATCCTTATTGACAGCTGCTCTCTTCTGAGTTAGAAGCAGCACTTGCAGAGATAGCATAAGGTATCTGCAGAGAAGGCAGCTGTTTAACAGGTTATCACACGATTTTGTAAAAAGCATTCTAGTTTCTAGTTTGAATATGACAGCCCCAAGTCTGTAGTCCTGTGAGGTGAACTATCACATTAGTTACTCAATTATTATACATGTCATATTTTTCTCCTGATAATAAATGAGTACCTCCTCGTGGCTGGATTTCAACATTGGACCACAAAATAAGAGAGAGGGAAGTGATACAGGCTCTTATCTTTATCCTTTCAGTTCACATACAGTGTTTATACAACAATAGAATTAAGAATTTGGTCACTCTCAGTTTCTGTTTTATAGGTCGAATCTTAATTAGTATTCGTAACTCACTTTTGAATTCTGTGAATAAAAAGTGTGATTAAAAATTATGAAGTTTATTAATTAGTATTAAGTCAGAGCAATTACGATAGACAAATGAGTTAAGGATACCCAGCTCTCTTGTGCTGACATGTAAAAATTTTTTGTACTATTTCAGCTGAAGAAAGTCTCAGTCAATTTGAGACATCATAAATAGCTGTGTGGCTATCCTTTAATCAAAGAATGAGTATTCCTTAAATTGTTTAACTCTTAATTATGTCTTAATGTGTAGGTATTGCATATCATCTACCTAATTCCTGAGCTGTGTTGCATCAAAAAGAGGTGTGCCCCATAATCAGAAGATGCGTCCAGGATTTTCACCCTTCTTGAATGAAAAATTTCTTACAGCTCTGGTCGTGTTTACACCTTTGGGATCATCATAGAGAAAAGGGCAGAGATAGCACGTACAGCAAAATCAGGAACATTGTCATCCTGTAACTCGCTTGCCACTTGCCCTTATTCTGCCAGCATGTATCAAGATGCCCCCTTCTACTCTTTCTTGCAGAGTCTGTCACTTCTGGGATAAAATCCCATTTGAATCCCCTCAAGCATAGTTGTGTTGATTGTGGAAGTAGCCAGGAGTGAAGGGCTGGAGCTGCAGGACCCATGATTCCAGCACTAGAGCCTCCTATGAGTTAGTGGAACCTCCAATATTTCCTGAACTGGCAGCATTGCCAAAACCTTCTCTGCAAGACAAGCTCGGCCTTCTCAAGTAGTCAGAAGTTGCTATGGGGTTTCCTTTCCTAGGTAGTGTCTCCTCAATAAGGAAACTGTGATGGCAAAGGAAAGAGGAAAGGGAAAAAGAAAAAGAGAATAGTAAAAGAGGAAAGGGAGAGAAAAAAGGGAGAGGAGGAGAATTGCAGGAGAGTGGGTAAAGGGAGAAGGAGAGAGAGGGAAATCCTTGTTGCTACTCTAGGATATATCACATTATGGGTCCTTTTGCAGGTCTTTGTTTAGATGTGGTCTATATAAGAAAGAGGGGGGGGGAGAAAAATGTAATGTAATTAGTCTTTGTATAGAATTTTTCTTACTTTTTTTCTGAAAATAAGATGCCTTTCTGTTTAAGAATGTCTCTTAGTAACAATATCACACTAAAAAGAAAAGGCAGTTTCCAGACCGAAACAAAAAACTTCAATCAAGTAGGCTTCATAAGACAATACAAATAATCCTCATAGAGTTTCAGTATATCTGGAAAAGTTAATATGGCATTTAACAGACTGATGAAATAACGAGGTTCCTGAAAAAGAACCATATGAAAGGCGAAATGACTCTGCTTCAAAGGCTGACCAAGAGGGAATTCTTATCAAAACTCTCAGGCACTTTTATTGCCTTATTAAAATGTTCATAGTTTGGCTGAGATTATGGATAATAATTTTCTGTCTGAGTGTATCAGGAGGCTGAAGACATGCACAATACCCTGTCTAAATGCAGCAGAGTTTGCGCATTATTCGTTTGCTACGTACTGACACATCTCCCTGCTGTTTGCATTACTGATGTTTCTGGTTTTACTTCATATAGAGGACAGGTATATATAGGGTTTTAGAAAGACTCAATGTGTCTGACCACCAGGTGAGAGTACAGAGTAACAACTACCCCTGCAAATGTAATGCTTACTCTGTATCCAAACTGAAGCCTATGGTTTAAAAACCAAGGGGACATAATGGAAATGGCCATGTTAAATTAGTCACTCTAATGTAGCAGAAAATACACTCAGTCGGAAACATGAAGCTCTCTTCTTGCAGCAGAGTCCTCTGGATAAGTGAACACCAGCATTTAATCAGATAAAGTTAGCATCTACAAACGAACTTGTTTTCCTGGATGGTCCTATAGTATTCTGCAACCTTGTCACTGCTGTACATCCACTGCCAACTCTGACCAACAGGAAATCTTCACATCCACTGGAAATAAATCTCTCTGTTGTTTTCGGTTCTCGTTTCTGAAGAGAAACTAACAGAGAAAACATAAGTCTGCAAGTAGCTGACAGGACAGACTGCATTCCTGAGAAAGCTGAAAATTAATATGACATGTAATGACATGTAATAATGTTTGCTGTTTGAAAGACAACATCCACTTCCCAGTGACTTGCTTAATAACAAAGGCTAGTTTTGTTAACATTTCCTTTGAATCAGCTTAACTCTGTAAAATATGGGCATATGAAATTATTGTGAGTGATATTGTAATTTAATGACATCTACAAAGCACTTTGAGGTGGATAATTAGGACTATTCTAAAAAAACATGAACTCATGTCAGATATTTCATACCCGTTCTGTACATGGATGTCTTCTTGAAATACATTGTTTGAAACAATCACTGAACAGACAGCTGAAGTGCAGATAAGACATAGGAAAAATGAAGATCTGTATAATACATACGATGAAAAGTATATAAGAATATGTCTCTGATGGAACTAAGAAGGAAAAAAACTTGTCTGCTGTAAACTGATCCAATTCTACTTACCAAACCAGAATTTTTATGGTTCATATCTATCAAGGATTTTGTCTGTTTAAAATCACTGTACTGTACTTGAAAAAAAAAGATGAGAACGATTGGGTATGAATAAGTCACTTTCTATTGCTGCTGATCTTTGTGCAAAACAAATGTTAATACTCTTAATGCCAAATAGATTTTTTTCAACATGATTTTAAGTTCCTTAAATAAGACAGTTAAAGATAACATGACATATGCGACATTTTCATCTTTCTTCTTCTATTTTGGGGCAATCAATACAAGCTCTGTAACCAACTTTGTATTATTTTCATTGTTTTCTAAATATAATCATTGCAAGAATATTGGTCATAAGCTTAAGAGTTGTAGAGGTGAGGAAAAATTGTTCTTTTAAATGAAGGTTTATATTTTTACTGCATCTCTTCACAAATGTTTGACAGAAGTATCTTCAGGAAAACCCCCACATGGCCCATCACAAACCCTAATTATCCAATTATCCAATGTGAGTACTCACAGAGTTCTGCACCTGGAATTTCACAGGGATGTGGACAACATCTGTCATGTTTCACAGAAGTACTTAATATGAAAGAGAAAGAGGGCTAAGTAAGGAATTAAAAACATTGCTTTTGTTTTTTCTACCTTTATATTTACTTTCTCTACCTTACACATTCCAGAACATTTCCTAGAAAAATTTCTCCTAATAGCACAAAAAGGGATGTCCAATGTCTTGAGTCTTCCTTTGGTACAGTCTGCCTTCAGCTTCCCTCAGTTCCAGACCATCCAAAGATGATTTCCAAATATTTATCTTACTATTCCTCTATGAATTGTGTATTTATCTTCATATCAGTAAAAAAAAAAAAAAAAAAGAGGTAGGAAAGGTATATCTATCTACACAAGAAGTCTCTGTTCTAGTTTCATCCAGGTATGGAATCAGAGGGTTCCCATCCAGCCCCAGGAAAGGGACAGCTCATCACAAGTACCCAAGAGTATTTTATGACGTAAAATTATATTTCTATGACAAGTTCTGTACAGTATTGCATTCTATTCTATTCTATTCTATTCTATTCTATTCTATTCTATTCTATTCTATTCTATTCTATTCTATTCTATTCTATACGAAAATAACATTATGTACAATGATAACTATAATAATAAATATATCAATAACTCTAATAATACAATTTTATAGTATAAAGTTATATGGGGATGTTATTTTCTCCATAGATTTTGAGACATTTTCCTAAGCTTTATCTTCATTTTACCTTCCTGATCATTACCTTGTCTTTTCAAATATAGCTGCAGGAAGAATGATGTAATGACATTTAGGGGAAAAAGAACAAATAAAGTGGAGTTTTCTTCACAATCTTAGTTTACTATTATGCTAAATTCATGTTTTTCCAGGAGAATTGACTACAGCTTCTTTAAAAAAAAATTGTAATAGAATTAAGGTATCTTCTTTCTGGTTTACCCATTGAGGACCAGCAGTTTTATAGAAAATGTTACTGAACTGAGTTAACATAATGTGAGATATAAAAATATGTGAAGATTTCTCTGAAAGGAATATTTCTGGATATAGTAAATTCCCTGAACTCTGGGGACATTTAATTTGCTTTAATTTGGTTTTGGTTTTTAAAGCATCTTGAGATGAGTCTAAACTATCCTGACTACACCAACAAAGGAGGAAACAGAGAAGGAATGTGTGTGTGGTTTTCTCCATAGGAGTGGCTTTTTTGTTTTTTATTTGTTTCATAAGACTACTTCACAAGGTCTTTCTTTTCAAAAGAATTTCAAAGTTTTATGTGCCTCGTCACAGCAGATAAAAAGGATACAAGTTTGTTTCAATTTTATGGAGATTAGGGTTCAGTGAAATAGAAAGAAAAAAATAAATACGTGATATGAAAATGTGACCTAAACAATTGTATTTTAACCATGAAATAAATTGAGCAGCAATGCAGGTAATGTAAGGTTCTCAGTGAAAAGCCTCAAACAAGGCATACTTTCAAATCCAGGTGATATATTAAAAATAAAAAAAAAGAAAATAGAAAGATCAATTTGATAGGAATATCAATTTTAAAAGTAAGATCAGACCCTCAGCTTAATTTTCAGTACTTCTTTATGCGTGTTTAGTAAGTAATTGTCTCAGCATGATCAGGTGCCCCATGCACATAGCAAAGAAATGAATGAATTACAGAACCTACATTTTCAGCATGTTTTTTTGTTTATTTGATTTGGGGTTTGGTGCATTTTTGTTTTCTTTTTGTGAAACCCCGAAAATACTAACAATGCTTTTTGGGTTTTGCTTGGTTTTTTAATTACCCCCACAAAAAATTAAAATATAATCCCGAGGTTCCCAGATGGCTTGCTTTAAGAAAGTATTACCAACTTATCTTTACATTCCTAAGAATAAAAATTATCACATTGACCATAGCTCTAATTCTGGTATCCTGCTTTTTTCGGCAATTATGCCACATTTCAAAAAATGTGTAAGAATTTCTGACAGTGCTATTACTTTGCGCTTCTGAATTCCTGTTCTAAAAATTCAGCTCTGCCTATTCCATTCCTGAGGAAAATCCCCTCATCTGCACAATTTTTCAGATACTATAGATGATGACCTTGCAAAAATGTCAGCCCCTTCTCTTAACACCCTGGGGTGAACTCTGTCCAGGCCCAAGGATCTATGTGGGTCAAATATTTGCAGGAGGCTGCAGATCAGCCCCTCCTCTACTACTGGAGGGTGAACACATGCATTGTCACAGTTACTTGATCTTGTGGTCTGGGGTCCAGGTAAAGAGGACACAGAGAACATCTGTCTTGTCAGCATTGACAGAAATTAGTGTTCGGATTTTCCTAAGTTATCACACTGTAGCAACATCCTTCCTAACTTGGGAGGCTTAATGCACAGATGCACAATCTTGAAGAATTTCATAGCTGAATTATATATTTTTTTTGCTTCTCGTTGTAAACAAAGAATTAAAATCCATAACACTTGACTGTCACATGTGAAAGACCAGAATTACATTAATTTAAAATTTGAAATACGTTGTTGGCTAATTTTTGTCTTGACTTTCCTGATGCTGTTTCAAACAAGTTTCTTCCTGATAGAAACTACTAGCAGTAACAAAAGATCAATACTGACTCTTGCTCTTGCTGACATAGTGTGACTAAAATATCGATTTAAATAGTCTTAAATGCAGTATCCTTGAATCACCTCAGAAAAAAAATCTGAGACTTCTTGCACTTCCCTTACCAGGGACAATTTTGCCAGTTCATAACATAAACATAACCTGTTCTGTTTTTGTCAAAGGAAAAGTACAAGATGATTTATGAATGGAAGAAGACAAGAAAATGAAAGTGATCTGGAAATTCAAATTATGTTTACTGTTACTTTGATGATAAACTTCCACCTTTTTGGTTTCTCCAAGCACAAGACAGTGCAAAGAGGGTAAGTAAAAATACCCTAAAACAGTAAGGAAAAAGTGTACCAAAATAGGGAAAATAACATTCTCAATATTTCTAACTCTCCAAGAGTGCTGCAACTTTCTTATGGGATTTTGTTTCTCATATTTTTAGCAAAAAATTTCATTAATAGAGCTTTTAAATATTAATGGCTCAGTTTTTCCTACATTGATATATATCAATTGAAATAATATTGTTAATGTACATCTGACTCACATTATTTCCCACAGCTTGGCACAAGATAGAGGTGCAGATGCCATAAACTAAACTTATGAATATATATTTTCCTAAAAACAGGGACAGGCACTTTGGATGGAGTTTCCAATCTTGTAATGATGCTGTGTCTCAGCCATGCAATGAAGTATTATAAAGGCACTCACAGTAATTGTCATCACAATATGCCTTGCTATGCATGCTAAATATTATTCCAAGACTGAGAGGATATCATTCAGTGAATATTTGCCATCATTGTAGATTTGTCTTCCTTCACAAGCATTACTTGTCCTGAATTGAGTGAAATATCAGGTAAATGCATATATTTATCATACCGTACAAAAACCCTAACAATATTCTTGTTAGTTCTCCAGTCCATAGTTGTGTGAGACCTGATTTAACTGGAGCACAATTAAAGTAGAGAACATTAATACTCTTGGAGATAAAGATACCGATGAAATTAACTATTCCTTATGCATGAGGCATTCAATTGAGTTCCCACCTATCAAGGTATCACACACAAACAAAAAAAAAATTCTAAGATTAAAAATATTTGGACTAAATTACAGCTATTATGAGAAACAAGGATGAGAGTGATTCCAGTGTCTAGAGAATAACAATTTTGGGGTCTGGTAGTAGTAACAGAAGGACTAACAGAAAAATTGTTCGGTAGCTGCAAAAGAACATTCACAGCCAAAGTGTTTATTGAAAAGGTAACAACGGGAAAACAAGGCTCTAAAAGGAAACACTTGGAAATCGTTATTTTGGATACGTAGGCTCTGATACTCCAGCAAGGAATATTACCATTTTTATCGACACCAGAGCATCAGACCTGTTGACAAATCCTCGTTAGACTGCTCAGAAATTCTCCATGGTTACAGTACTGAGGAATCTGACATGTGGCTGATGGGTAAGGTTGGAAATTTAGTTCTTCAAAGGTAATTTAAAGTTCAAATACTGTTTCACCGTGTTATTTAGGGAAAGAATCAAACGACAAGGACTGGGAAATATTCAATACATTTGCAAGGAATGTTTGAGAAATGCATAAAATTCGGGGAGTATTTGTCAAAATAATGTGTGTTACATTGGAAACTATAATTAAATTTTTGTGACATGAGGAAAGATGTATCTGACTTCCAATATGCCTTTGCAGGCTCTGCATCTGACTGAAAAATATATTCATGGTGCAAAATACAAATCGACTCATTTTCAATCTAGGTTTGGAAGGTCTCTGAAAGATTTAACTAGAATAGTGACATTTGTAAAGTATTTCCCACCTGTAATGAGTACATTATGAAGAGGCATCTTTGGGAAAAGTGAAATATCTCTCTTAGGGTTGTTTAGTTTGCTGGATTTCCTTCTCTGTCCCTGACTCCCCGCCCTGCTTTTGAAAGTTTATCATTATCCTTGCTTTTAGAATTTTACTTTGAAAATTCTGGTGCAACTCCTTTTTTTTTTTTTTTTTTAAGGTATTTCTTAAGGCATCAAGTTCTTTCTCTCACATGTGGGTAACGATACCATGATACATACTTCAGTGACATGGAGCTAATTACCGAGTGCAGGAACAAACGATAAACAAGACTTCTACACATTATGAAGGGTAGAGATATCATGGGGGAAGTCAGCAATGACTGTTAGTGACCTAATCTGTATTTCCATAGGCATTGATATAATACTTGAATGATTTTCATCAATGATTTAGAAGATAATACAAAATCACATAAGAAAATAGAAATAGTATGGTACAAAGATTTCTCACAATTATAAACAAGAAAGATTTGACATTCAAAGACTGAATGAAGCTTACTCTACAGGCAGTGTTAGCGAAAAAAAAGATATTCACATACATGCAAAATGTTTATTATTTGAGTGTACAGTATGCTATTTATATAAAAGTGGAGTAGATACACAGAAAACAAAAAAACCTGAAAATAATCTAAGAGTCTACTTAACATGCAGCACCTGAGATTTTCCTCATGCGATGCTGTGATTAAAAGGACTGCAAAGTAAAATAATACTAACAAAAGTAAAAGAATGGACTTACTTCCAAGTTAGGCATTCTATCCAACAAGATATTGTTTACAAAGCTGCATATTATTAGAAACTGAGGAAGAAGAGGGATGCTAAAGACCTGAATGTTCTTAATGTCTTGAAGGACTGAAGAGAGAACTATAAATGTCAATGTTAAGAATATTAAAATAAAACCTGTTGGTAATGGGTATTTTCATAAGAAGGCTATATAGGGCTTGCAAGGGCCCTTTGATCAGGCAGAGAATTAATGGTTTAGAGGTACATTAAACATGTTCAAATTAGAACTGTAGAATAGGTTTTAAATGTAAGGGTGATTAAACCCAGAAACAAAATATCAAAGGAAAAGTTGATTTTTTCCGATTTTTGGTAACTTTAGATTAAGCTGACACCTTTACAGAAATTACACTTTGGTCAAAACCATGAAGAAGTCAATATAGGTGTAATTGAGAGAAAGAGAAAGTGTCTGACATATGAAGTGGAAGACTGGACAAGCTATAGTTCTGTCTTGATCTTATGCTTAGTAAATTTCTGATAACATACATCTTTTTTGGGACAGCCCAAAGGAGATTTCTTTATCTTTCTACTATATGGTCACAGAAAAATGCAGAGAATTTATGCTAAAGTTTAGAAGTTCAGTTCTTTGAAGGCTCATTTTCTGCTAGTTTGGCAATTTCTTTCCTTGTTTCATTGCTTTTTAACAAGTTTAAAATGTCACAGCCATTTCCTGCAAGTATCACTGAATGTTTTTTTGTGTAGCGCTGTTTCCATGATAATTTAGTTTGGAATAAATTTGTCTCCACCCTTCTGAGTGACTCTGTCTGTGTGTGTGAGAGAGAGAGAGAAGTAGAGTATCTAACTTTAAAATTTTTAAAATCTTATCATGTTTCTGAAGAAGAAATAATCCTTCCCCAGCTAAGGACTATCACTGTGAGCCGTCAACAGACACAAAGAATACTTCTTGCATGGTTATACAGCTCTACCTGCATAATTCTTATTTCTATGTGAAAGGTTTAGTAAACAAAATTATGTTTATTAGTTAGACTGACACTGCCAGTGAATCCAGACTCAAGTTTCAGAATAAGAATAAAAGTCATATCCATGCATTTCCCATTTTGATAATTTTCTTTGTATCCTTAAGTAGGAGTTGTTTTTTATTTCCCAATTTACTGATGTTATTCTTTTATTAATTGCCAGAAAGAAAGAATAGGAGCTGCACCAAGTGATAAACTAATGAGCAAACAATAGAATCAAAGAATTATAGAATCATAGAATTATCTGGGTTGGAAGAGACCTCCAAGATCATCAAGTCCAACCCTTAATCCAACACTACCATGATTACTAG
Organism: Dromococcyx pavoninus; assembly: GCA_033558185.1. Lineage (NCBI taxonomy): Eukaryota > Metazoa > Chordata > Aves > Cuculiformes > Neomorphidae > Dromococcyx > Dromococcyx pavoninus. Next base: position 2,639,864 of record JAUMJL010000393.1, read on the forward strand.
ACCATGGCACTAAGTGCCACATCCAGTCTTCTCTTAAAAACTTCCAGGGATGGTGAATCCAGCACCTCTTTGGGCAGGCCATTCCAATGCCTGATTATTCGTTCTGTGAAGAACTTCTTTCTGATATCCAGCCTAAACCTTCCCTGGCAGAGTCTAAGCTCAGGCCCTCTTGTTCTGTTGCTGGTTGCCTGGGAGAAGAGACTGACCCCCACCTGACTACAACCTCCTTTCAAAATAGTTGTAGAGAGTCATGAGGTCACCCCTGAGCCTCCTCTTCTCCAGGCTAAACAACCCCAGCTCCCTCAGCCTCTTTTCATAGGACTTGTGCTCAAGTCCCTTCACCAGTTTTGTTGATCTTCTCTGGACCGGCTCCAGCACCTCAACAACTTTCTTGAACTGGGGGACCCAGAACTGAACACAATACTCAAGGTGTGGCCTCACCAACACTGAGTACAGGGGAAGTATCACTTCCCTTGTCCTGCTGGCCACACTATTCCTGATACAGGCCAGGATGCCACTGGCCTTCTTGGCCACTTGGACACACTTCTGGCTCATGTTTAGCCTCCTGTCAATCAGTACCCCCAGGTCCCTTTCCACCTGACTGCTCTCCAGCCACTCTGTCCCCAGCCTGTAGCACTGCATGGGGTTATTGTGGCCAAAGTGCGGGACCCGGCACTTGGCTTTGTTGAACTTCATCTCATTGGACTCAGCTCATCACTCCAACCTATCAAGGTCCCTCTGCAGAGCCCTCCTGCCTTCCGGCAGGTTGACACTCCCTCCCAACTTGGTGTCATCTGCAAATTTACTTTTGATGGACTCAATCCCCTCATCTAAATCATCGATGAAGATGTTAAACAGAACTGGACCCAACACTGATCCCTGGGGGACACCACTGGTGACCAGCTGCTAGCTGGATGCAGCCCCGTTCACCAGTACTCTCTGGGCCCGGCCATCCAGCCAGTTCTTAACCCAGCTGAGTGTGCACCTGTCCAAGCTGTGGGCTACCAGTTTATCCAGGAATATGCCATGGGAGGCAGTGTCAAAGTCTTTGCTCAAGTCTAGATAGACGACATCCACAGGCTTCCCTTCATCCACCAGGCGGGTTACCTCATAAAAGGAGATCAGGTTGGTCAGACAGGACCTGCCCCTCATAAAGCCGTGCTGCCTGGGTTGGTTCCCATGTCCATCCTGAAGGTGCCGTGTGAATGCACTCAGGATGATCTGTTCCATAACCTTGCCAGGCACTGAGGTCAGGCTGACAGGCCTAGAGTTGCCCAGGTCCTCCTTGCAGCCCTTTTTGTGGATTGGCATGACATTTGCCAACTTCCAGTCATCTGGAACCTCTCCAGAGAGCTCTTCTGCCGACTCCCTCATCACCCTAGGATGGAATCCATCAGGTCCCATTGATTTGTGTGGATCCAGGTGGCTCAGGAATTCATAGACTGTTTCCTCCTGGAACACAGGGGAGCCATTTGGTTTCCTGTCTCTATCTGTGAGCTCCGGAGACCAGTTATCCTGGGAGGCACCTCTCCTACTGGTGAAGACTGAGGCAAAGCAGGTGTTGAGTACCTCAGCCTTCTCCTCATCCCTGGTAACTATGTTCCCCCCAAGTCCAACAAAGAATGGAGGTTTTCCTTGCCCCTCCTTTTGTTATTAATGTATTTGTAGAAGTGCTTTTTGTTATCCTTAACAGAAGTAGCCAAATTAATTTCAAATTGCGCTTTTGTTTCTCTGATTTTCCTTCTGCATGTTCTAACTATAGTGCTATACTCTTCCTGAGTAGTCAGCCCTACCTTCCACAGTCAGTAGGCTCTCTTTTTATCTCTGATTTCCTTCAGTATCTCCCTATTCAACCAAGGTGGTCGTCTTCCCCACTGGCTTGCCTTTTGGCTAATTGGTGTAGCCTGTTCCTGTGCACTCAAGACTTTTTCCTTGAAGCACATACATCCCTCCTGTATGCCCCTGTTTTTGAGGATTGTGTCCCAGGGTGTGCTCTGGACCAGTCTTCTGAACAGGTCAAAATCTGTCCTCCAGAAGTCCAGCATAGAGGTTTGATTGGTGATCCTCCTTCCATCCCTGAATAGTGAAAACTGTATTATTTCATGGTCACTGTGTCCCAGTTGGCCTCCGACCACTACATCTCCCACTGGTCCCTCTCTGTTTGTAAACAGCAGATCTAGTGGGGCCTCACTCCTGGTTGGTTCATTTACCAGTTGGAGCAGGAAATTATCCTCTATACACTCTAAGAATCTCCTAGACTGCCTCTTCTCTGCTGTGTTGAGCTCCCAGCAGATATCCGGAGCTTGAAGTCGCCCACAAGAAAAAGGGCTGGCGATTTTGAGAATAACTCGTCCCCTACATCATCCTGGTTGGGTGGTCTATAACAGACTCCTACCAGGATGTCAGTCTTCTTGGCCTTCCCCCTGATTTGGGTCCACAAGCACTCAATCCTATCATTGGTGACCTCAAGTTCTACAGAGTCAAGAGACTCTCTAACATACAGAGCCACCCCTCCACCTCTCCTACCCTGTCGGTCCTTTCTGAAGAGCTTGTAGCCACTTATGACAGCACTCCAGTCATGCGAGTCGTCCCACCACGTTTCTGTAATGGCAACCACATCATAGCTTTTCTGCTGCATGATGGCTTCCAGCTCCTCCTGTTTATTGCCCCAACTGCATGCATCAGTGTACATGCATTTCAACTGGGCTGCTGATTTTACTTTTAATTCAGTCTTAACACCCCAGGTTGAATTTTGGAGAGCTTGATATCAATCCCCTCCCCCTTCAGACCTAGTTTAAATCTCTCCTGATGAGCCCCTCTAACTCATGGGCAACAACCCTTTTGCCCTGCTTAGACAGATGAAGCCCATCTGATTTAAGAAGACCAGGTAATATGGAGTTTGCCCCATGATCAAAAAACCCAAAATTTTGATGGTGGCACCAATCTTTTAGCCACCTACTGATAACGTAGGTTTTCCTAATTCTCTCCTCATGCATCTCCCCATTCATTCCAACCACTACAGGAATCAAGGCGAAGACTACCTGTGCACCTGTCCCATGGACTGATCTACCCAGTGCCCTGAAATCCTTTTTGATTACCCTGGCACTTCTATTGATGTCATCACTACCAGCCTGGATTACCAACAGTGGATAATAATCTGAGGTCTGAATTAGCTCAGGAAGTTGCCTAGCAATGTCCCTCACCCTGGCCCCAGGAAGACAACAAACCTCCCTTTGGGTTGGGGCTGGCCTACATATAGGGCCCTCAGTCCCCCTCAAAAGGGAGTTACCAACTACAGCTACCCTTCTATTCTTTCTTACAGCTGTTGTTTTTATCCGTCTGGAAGACAGGGTGCAACAAGAAGAGGGCCCTCCAGACACATCTCCCTCATAGCTGACATCTATTTGACTATCTGAGTCTAGGGCCTCATATTTGTTCTTTAAGGGCACCTGGGGATATGATGGGGGTACAGGGGGAATTCTTTTTCCTCTTCGAACAGGGACCTGTTTCCATTCCCCTCCATCTTCTCAGTAAGGTCCATCTGCCTGATGACAGTAGGGGTAGGGGTTCATACTCTCCTGCTGAGTATCCTTAGAGATTGAAAGGGTTTGACTCCACCAGTCAATTTCCCTCTCACTTTCTCTGATACTCCGTAGTCTTTCTACCTTTTCCTTGAGCTCTGTTACCATGCACAGAAAATCATTCACCTGCTCATATCTCATACAGGTGCCTCTCACGTTGTCCTCTGGAGCAAATGCTGCCAGGCTTGAACAGCCTGTGCAGCCAGCGACCTGTATGACTGCATCCTTCCTGGAAGGTTCTGTTTGTGTCAATGCACTCCTAGCGCTAATAGCAGTTACAGCTGTCTTTCTTTCGTAAACCATTACCAGCTTTAGTCGAGATGACAGAAAAAAAAAAAAGATCACCTGAGAGACTAACGATGTGGCTGTTCCTTGCCTGTTCACCCTGCCTGTGCAAACTGCCGTGCCGCGCCCTCACTGCCGTGCCCCGCTCCTGTTCAGCCCGCTCCTGTTCGTCGCCTTAACAAACTGCGGAGCCGCGCTCTCCTGTTGAACAGCGCTCCGGTCGCTGACGCTCCCAGGGAGACGTTTTAAATCTCCCGCGGCTGCTGCCGGGACCACCTCCCTGCGCCGTCACCACCCACTTGACCACTGCCGGAGTTGCGGAGAGTCGCGTAACTGCGGTTCCCTTTTGAGCCTTCCCCTTCTTGGGGGATTAGCTGCCCACCTGGAACTAACACCCAGGGCTGCAGAACTTACCGTTCCTGCCGCCGATCCTCGCCGAGTTTGGACAGAAGATATTTAATTACTGTCATTGAAGTTACCACCACATTTGAATACATGGTGAACCCTTGTGAAACCTCAAACTTGAACTCAAACATCTAACCAGCAATGACCAGATAGAAGCACTTCCAGCACTGGCTGATCACTCCTCCAGACAATTCTCTCTCCAGCATTTCATAGCTATTGCGTTTGTGCATCTGAACATAAAGAATTACATCTTACTTGGTTTGTATTGCAGTGATCTGTTCTCTTTTCTCCATTTTATCATATACTCCCCTGAAAAATAATGTTTCTAATCCTCTTTGTCTGTCCTTTGTACACTTGGACTTTAATTGTGTGCTTTCAAGACTACTGAAGATTTCTCTAAACTGCCTAAATGTGCTCCTCTGCTTCATACTTACTAAGTTCAGTTCATCCAGTATCTCAAAGGTAATCAGAGGCAAAACAGAGACTTGAAGTCCTAATTATTTTCTTAATTCTAACTAAGCCCCATACACCACCTTCTTGATACATTTCCGTTTCGTAAAATTATTTTCCATACAGTTATTAGTCTCGACCTGTCTTCTGCGTAAAACTTATTTGTCAGGTCATTGCAAGGGTTCTGCAAAAAAAGGTGGCAATTTTTTTGTGTGATTGACCATCAATAGACAGCCATTTGAGAGGATAAAATGATAGTTGAGAATAAGGATGACAGCTAGCCACAGCAGGTGATACACCAAGGGACTTTGATGATTTATCCAAATTAAAATAACAGGTATCAGCACTAGTTTCACTGTCATGGCTTTATTTGAGATACTTACTGCATTCATTCAAAAAATATGACAAACAGACTTCTTCCTGTAATGATGAACTACACTGAATTTGCCAGATATATGCACCACACTGAAATTACCAGATATGTGCACCATGACTGTCAGTACTGCTGTTCCCACTTTAACTGTTCCCGCTTTTCAATATGCAATATCAGATACCATAAGAAAAAGCCATAAGATGAATGCAAAGTTCAGTTTTAGTTTGTACAGTAGCTCCATGCAAAGCGTCATAAACCAATCTTCAAATACACATAAAGCAGAGAGGGAACACTTTGCAGTGTCAGTTTTATCAGTTACAAACGTACAGAAAAAAAACCCCCAATGAGTGATACAAAAAGACAAAAGAAAGAGGTGGTCTAAGGGTTTGGGTTGATTTTTCCAGCGATAAGTAAGAGGTGAATACTTCGGAATCAAGCATTCACTGTGATGGTGACACTCATTGCTGATGCTTACTATGAGAATTCAGGCTCAACTGTATAAAACCTTTTTCATTCCAAACTTTTCCACAGTCAACAGCAGCAAGATAAAAGGTACTCTGGAGGAACAGCTGAACTCTGTAACCGTACCAAGTGCTTCTTCAGGAGCAAAAGAGGTCAACATGTAGAATTATCTGAGCAAAAGAGAACTGGGGGGGTGGGGACAGGGGTGGAATAATACCTGCTACACTGTGTTTCTGACTCCCTACTGCAGACAAGAGGAACTTGTGGAGATAAAAGGTTACAGGACAAAGAAAGTAGGAATGTTTGACTGGCTGAACTGTTCCTTCTACAGATAAAACATCTTTGTTGTTTAACGTCGGAAGAAGAAAAATAAGAGCTAGTGCACTCTGAAATGCAGCTGGAACTCATACATCCAAATCTAATTTCTTTAGGTAAAGGAATTTTCTGCATTATGTGTGGCAACCAAAAGAATAGCCTGTAAATCTTACAAACTGTAGGCACATTTCTCAATAGTGTCAATGTAATCAATATTAAGTTGCTCTGAAACCAAGTGTAAGAGGGCTAAAATAGTGTAGCCAATAACAATATATAACACTGTGATAACATAGTCAAATACTGTGTGTTAACACCACATTTATTTAAGAAAATATTATCACCAAGGGGATAGAAAAAGACTTGTATAGCTGCACATAAGCAGTGTTGAGGGTTAGCCCAAGTAACAAATTTTAAAAGAGGAAAAGGTGGGGCAGGATAATCACAAATAACTGCAAAGAGGCAAGACATCCTCTGTGCAAACAAGAAGGGAGAAGCAAAACCAAGGTAAGCAGGTTGGGGGTCCAAGTAACACAGGAGTATCAGGTGGGAGGAGTGAAAACATAGAACAAACCCATGCCTATTCAGAATTGTCTTATCAAAGATCTCTTAAGCCTGATCACTTGAACTTTTGTGACTAAGGCCATCAAGGTCACAGTCATCAGCTCTGAACACATGGCACCAGCTTCATGGTACTGTACGGGTAGAGCTGATTAAGGATATCAGTGCTAAGGACAGCTTTATATATGCAGAGATAATGATAGAATAATGGACAACCATGACCGTCAAGTGTGATGTTAATAATTTCTGACTCCCTACTTGATAAATAAATATGTATTCAGTAGCAGCAATGTTTGCTTTGAAATCAGAACTATGAATGCAGCACAAATTGCAGGCCTGAGAAAGTGGTAATTAAAAGATATCAGGTGTCTGTAGAAGTGAACTGTTGTGGCCTCAGTCACAAAGTATATAGCCAGGACTGCAGGTGAATTTGCATTGACTCTTATCACAGGTTTTTGCTACAGATCCACAGCTTTTCATTTCCATTGCAGCTGAAGAAATGTAAATTTTAACATGTCTGTATGTACTGCCTAAAATAACAACTTGTCTTCCAAGTGCAGAATAGATTATACTGAGGGGTCTTTAGAAGAGTTATTATTCAGTCATTGTAAAGGATTTCTGGTTAAGGTAAGCACAAAACAATCTGTTTACTCTAAAAAGCCTTTTATAAGAGCCGAGATGTTAAAGTGGCTGTTAAAGTGGGTATAAATGACAGCTGAAATAATTCAGATTCAAAAATAACCTCCTAGAAAACCCTGTGACACTGGGCTTGGGCTAGAGCGATCATTAAGAACAGAAAAGTCCAAGAGTACTGTCTACTGGAGAGCTTCATGTAAATAATATTAACAGATTTCTTTCAGGCTTTTGGTCAGCTTAACTTATCTTTTCCCTATCAGTAATATTGCATGTATGTATCATGTCTTCTGCACCAGGGTTGTTTTGTACTTATTGAATTTGACTAAAATCACTCACCCGATTTAGGAACTCTTGCTGCAGTCTCATTTAATTTTACTTTGAAACTGGTATGAGTTTTGATTATCATTGATAACACATTTCTTTAAAACACAACTGAAAATGTAGGTTCTGAATAGCTAGATTTCACTTTCTGGGAAACAAGGATCATAATATTTGTTTAACTTTATAGCATGTTTTGAAAAATATATATGAAATGATACAAAACAGTCTTGTTAACTTGTTTGGAAACTGAGTATAAATCTAGATGACATCACATGCAAATAAAAATGACAGCTCAGAGTTCAGACTTAAATTACTAATTTTTGAAAGCTCTCCAATTCATAATATCATTGTATCATAGAATTACCTGAGTTGGAAGGGACCCAAAAGGATCATCAAGTCCAACTCTTGTTCCTTTATAGGACAATCACAACATTCACACCGTTCTTGTAACAAGGTAAATTCTTCTAACACCATTCTTCTCATGAGGTGAATGCTTTTCTTTATAAAACTGTATATCAGGTGAAAATTACTCTTGCACAGAGCTATTTATCAGATTATTGCAATAGACATGTCTAAATGTCTTGGAAACATGTCATTTGTTTCCAGCCAGCTCATACTGCTAACAAAAAGGGGTAGCTACTGCTCTGTGTCTTTGAGTGCTGGACAGCAACTCCCAGGGAGATCTATGAGAGCTCCATGGCTCTCAAGGTTTCATGTGGAAAAGGGAAAGAGAGTGTCAACTTAAAATTGGAGACATACTCAACTTGCATGGTACAAATCAACACAATTTATCACTAAATCTGATGCCCGTTCAGGTTCACCTTAATATACTGTGCTCCAAATGCTGGGGTCTGATTATCGACTTCCTGCATGGTCCATCTGCTCCTACTTTGGAGATAAGACTGTTTAGAGAAGGGTGAGGTGGACAGTGGGGATAATTCCTTTGGTGGTCTGACTCTAACCCTCTTTTATGATGTGAGTTTACACCCATATTCATGAAAATAGAAATGAAAAACTAACTTCTTGAAAGAAACTCCTATCTCTTAGCTGTGTTGCAGTAAAAGAACACACATACACCTTTAGGCACCACAATTGCAAGAAATACCTTGAATCTCCATCAAATTAACATATTTTACTTTACAGCAGGAAACTACTATTGAGCACACACTCTACTATTGCCTCTAAGTGGACAGGCAGTATCATCTGTAGTCACACTAAGGTGCTCTACCAGGATCATGTGTTTTACTAGTCCATCCTTCAGAGTTTTGGAATGTTTCATAAGTCACTTGTTAAACCTAAGTGACAGCCATTTAGTTGATGCAAATCAGCATAATTTTCTTAGCTGGGATTGAAGTATATATCTGTTTGTATTCACTAAGTGTCTGTAGCAAAGGCAGAAATATATGCAAAAGTACTAAGAAAAAATTGTGTGAAACTCCAGTTATAAATCAAGCTTGCAAAACTCTAGTGAGAGCCAAAAATCAGTTCAAAGTGTTAGTATACGGAAAACAAGTCACTATAAGCAGTGTTGAGGGTTAGCCCAAGTTTCTAAGAGGAGTAAATTTCTAAGAGGAGTAAATTACTTACTATATTATTGTTTTGTTTTGTTGGAGTACGAATCCTTACTTTTACCCAGGAAAAAATCATCTTTTCAAGAAAGCACTTCTACAGCTGAAAATAAATTTGATAGTTTAGGACTGAAGCAACCAGTAGAGAGGCATTTATATCTGCTCTGTGTTGGCAGAGTGCCATCAAATGACGACTTTTGTTGAACTGATCATATGTCTCCTGACATATTAGCCCATGCTGTGAAGACAAGCTATTTCCAACTAAACATCTTAGAATTTGAAGTTATAAATTAGTGTTGATACGCTATAGTTAATTTAAGAACTCACTGTCAATATGTCATTCTGTTGAGGTAAAAATCACAGATCTAACTGATTTAAACACGTGATCATGATATTGCAGGTGTAGCTATAAACAAAGCAGGCATCCCAGCACAGGTCAGTTCTGGTAAAGGAACCGTTGTGAGCAAGATAAGTAAGAAAATCAGTTGACTGAAGAATGAAAGTAGGTATCAATATTCCCCGTAAGTTTAACATATACTCACATAAATGTAAAAAAGTGACTAAATACTTGGATATCACTATCACATAATCTTGGCCAGAAAGAAATAAATATTCATTAGTTCCCTCAGTCTTCTATTGCCTTTCAGCAATATTTCATTTATTTTTTGTTAATGAGATGAGGGTGTTTAAGTTCTAAAAATGAATTCAAATAAACTGTCTAATCCACATCACTAAAAAATTACTGAAACACACTGAAATCAGTTATGGCTTTAACACTACATTTCCACTGATTTTTATGTTTAGCTCCAGCTGCAGAATTAAAGTAAAATTAAAAGACATTCACTGTTAATGTCCTGCTGTTGTCTGATACTCCATTCAATAATGCATTTGTTAATTCATTTTCATGAAATTGAAGTAAAGGAATAAAAGTCAGACTATAAACAAACACATATTTTAATTTCTGTGAATTATTATGTTCTAAATTTATTAAGAAGTATATTGATAACGGGATTTCACAATCCACTTGTGATTTTAGATAGGAGGAAGAAGGATGGTGAATTTAAGAGATCTAATACTTAATTTCTTTTAAGATAGGCACTTTGGATCTTTCCAAATGTCTCAAGCTGAGCATTCACTGATTAAAAAAACTAATATCTCCATTTGATTTTACTAACTTCTATTGTTTTGGGAAAGCTAAGTAAAAGCTCAGCTTCCATTTGGCGGAAAATAAAACAGGTGGAAGGCATTTTCAACTTAAATTTTGCAGTAGACCACAAATTTTATGCAATAATTAGCAGCAAACAGTGATGTTATTCTGTTTATAAAATTAATTCCTGGAAAGCAGCCAGAATTCTATAGGGCAGATTCTTGAGTAGTCCATACTATATCATATTTCAAGGTGTGGCACCTAATCATTTAGATTCAGAACATAATGTTTCCATCTCTCCTTGCAATTTTGACCTAATTTTTTGATTGGAAATTATTTACCTCAGGGGCTGTCAGAGTCACACATGGCTTTCTCAATTTGTTGTTGGGCTGCAAGACTTCCTCCTCTCCCACAGCAAAATTTAAAAACCTCAGTAGAATAAAAGGAATAAATATTTCTTACTTGGATCATACAGTCTAATTGATTTCTAGGAGGATTTAAAAGGATTTGCTGTCTGAATTTGTAAAGGCCTCAGAATAAACGATGTTGTTTTAAATAGATTGGTCGTTGTAAATTTGTGAGAGCATATGGGAGAGAGGTAATTATTTTTCTAAAGAGAGGGTCTAGTTTCGATTTATATTTCTTTGTAAATATATATATATATGTATAAAGACTACCTTGAACTTCTTATTCTCCTGTACCAAAACTCTGATATCTTCCATATATTTTCAAGATTCAAAGCATGTGGTTATAAAATACTGATTTGGAGTTTTTTTTCCCTTCACAGAGCAATAGCCAAAAAAATCATTGCTGACTCAAACGCTACTGAAACTGAAATATGACACAAATACACAAAATATTATTTCAGCTTTTATGTGCAAACAAGCTTTGCTAGTTTATACGTAAAGGTTTGCTTAAAGAACACTCATTGGGTAATTTCAGGAGATCATCAGTTCCCAGAGAAGTGGTAGATGGCTGGAAAAATTTTTATATTTTGCCAATGTCAGAGTAAAAGAAATCTCACAACAGTTAGAGGGAAAAATGAACAGTTGATAAGAATTAAACAGGTATATACAAGTTGCAAAAAATCATAGATCAAGATTTTGACAATGAAATAAGTTTTCAACTTTTTGTTGTGTGTTTAATTGAGAGAGAGTTTTCTGTAGATGTAAATAAACTATGTTTGTCTGCAAGAAGCCACTATGGTAACCATAGCTTATGCATATATTACTAGGCTATTTTTAATCTAGCTAGCTTACACTGGATATGTACCATGGATACCTACTTGGATTCTGAATCTCTGAATTGCTAGGTCTCCACTGCACACTAAATATAAGTGAGAAAAGCCCTTTACACAGCAAGAACAAACTTTTCATACTTTCCCATGCCCATGTATTTATATATGACTTAAACAAATCAGCCTATTAATGTCAATAACAGCAACAAGTACTTTAGAAATAGTAGAAAATCTGTTAATACAGCAGAAACAACAGCATAATGGACTCTTAGCAGTTTCATAAGGATTTGGGTAGTTGTCAAAAAATTTTATTGCTCATTATTAGGTCCTAAACAATGTACAATTTATAATTTAATGATAGGTGTTGTACTCAACACTTTTAATAAACTACGACTAAATTTTTCATCATTGTCACTTGTAGTTCAAAGACATGTTTTTTTCTGTAGTAGACAGAACTTTGTTCTTTTCTAAGAATATTTCTTCCCATTCTCTGATCTCATGGAATAATGACATGGGACTTGCCTTCCATCTAACCATAGACAAGAAAAGCCTGTCTCTGCATTCACTGGGTGTGCTATGACATTCAAGGCTACAATGCTGTCTTCGGATTGAAAGAACAGTTGAGCTTTTCTGATATGTGTTTAAACTCTTTTTCAGCAAGTGTCCTGTGGGAGGATACAATCCACTCTATGCAGTGTTGTCAGTGATTCAGTTCTTCAGCTGTGATTACTGGCTGTGATCCATATCAGTTGCACAGGAAGTGGTGTGATTAATCCTGTATATCTTTGTTTGAAACCCATGGTTACTATTTAATATAATTACTTCCCCACTGTGGTTTTGTTTAAAAATGTTTGCTTTACTTATTTATTTATTTTAATTTCAAGCCTTTCTGATGCAGTGTTCATGATTGAAACATCTACAAGAAGTAATTTCTATCCAATATTTCCATTTTCTCACAAAAATTTGGAAATTTTTTTTACTTTCTTACTTTCAGTTGCACAGTTAAAAGCCCATTTCTGGGCATACAATAGATTTCCTTTCCACTCTATGTTTCTATCATACTGCACATTATAAAATATTTAGCTAATTGCATGGTTCAGTTATATCAGTGATTGGAAAGAAAGTTAGCCAAGGTAGACTTTTAATTCCTATGTTTCTTTTTTTTGTTTCAAGGTTCTGTTTGGATGCTTACATATTTGTTAAAACAGCAAAATACTGAGCAAGAAATACTTTCAAAATTAAATAGCAAAAAGGTCTCCTGATCTCTTCTATGACTTTAGCACCACCTCATGAAACGTTTGCTCTGGTTACAGATTTTTTTTTTAAAAGCATCCATTTCTATCTGTTTTTATATAATACACTTCCTTCTTTACTATTCTTAGTGTTTTTTTGTGTTTTAACATAGCTGGCAAGCAAGACCCACACCGCAAGGGATGAAAATGAAAACAATTACTCAGCACTAAACAAGGAATGCCCAGTCAGCTGCTGAGCAGTGCCCCTCACACCCCACCCCAGCCTACCTTATCTCTAGTTTTATTGCTGAGCAATATGTGGTACAGAATATCCCTTTGTTTGCTTAGGATCAACTGCCCCTGATATGTTCCCTCCCAACTTCTTGTCCATCCCCAGTTTACTCACTGGTGAGGTGAGTGAGAAGCAGAAAAGGCCTTGATGCTGTGTAAGCACTGCTCAGCAATAAATAAAACATCCCTGTGTCTGTTTTCATCAAAAATCCAAAACAGGGCCCCATATAAGCTACTATGAAGAAAATGAACCCCATCTCAGCCAAAGTCAGCACATGCTATAACCATTCTTGGTAGCAATGGTAGGACAAAGATAAAATAAGAAGACAAAGGTCCAATGAAAAATTGAATTTATTTTATTAAAGTCTCAATTTCTTCCCCTTATCCCTTCTTTCTGTGAGGATTCAAAACAAAAAAGAAAAAACATTCTATACCAGCTGCAATATGCTATGACATCAAATACTGCCTCTTACAACTTTATTCATATTATTTTATTAATTTATTTTACGACTATCTATAATACCAGTACTTGTAAGTTTTATGATTAATTAATAACAAAATACAGGACCTGAAGAGAAAAAACAAGTACTGTTGATTGATAGTGTTAAATTATGCGTTTTTACAGGTTTATTTGTCAGTTAGGATAGGGCTGGAGTGTAAGTTTTCATTACTTTTAGTAGTCTTATGACCAACTATTCAACTACTAAACGATTTGTTTTGTAGAAGGTATTTCTGTCAAGAGACTTCCTTGAAGATTGACTTGAGGAGGAAACACATTGTAGGTAACTTATTCAGATGCAGATTTGCTATTCATTCCTGCCTTTTTTCAGAATTTTCCATGAGACTTTGGGAGTTTATTTTATTTTCTTCACTCTAATCTTCCTCAGCTGTATAATAAGCTTAAAAACATTTACTAACCCTGGTATTGTTTTATAGAATGTGAGTTGTTTAGGGCATGGATCAGCTTTATATATTTGCATAGCACATAAAAAATATTGGCAAAGGTCTCCAAATGCTATTAAAATGCATAAAATAATAAAAAGTACTTTAACTGATTTTATTTTATGTTTTCCTAAATTCAAAGCTATTAATTTAGGTGAAGAGCATTATAAAAAATGATACCTTTAACATCATATGGCAACTTCTGAGATTACTTTATTCCTTGCATGTAAACACTACAGAAGACAAATGTTAACAAAGAAGTCTTTGGAAGGACTCTTCCCTCATAAGGTACAGTGGTGATGGGTGTTATTCAACTACATCTTACTTCAAGCTGGTCGGAAATTTTCTTCTAATCTGTAGAGCAGGTTGGGTGAGGTTCTCTAGGGTAGAAGTCCAACCTTCAACAGAAGGTTTTGGTAACACAGTAACAAAACAGATCTCTTTGAAAGTGATTTTAAAAAAAAAATTTTTTTGATACAACCATACTAGCTATTTTAATACCTGCTTGTCTGAGTGTCACAACGAAGCATATCTTTCTGGTGTTTGAGAAGGTTCAGATGGAAAACCTTTCCTTGGGCTATCACACCAAAAGTAAATATAGATAGTACACCAGTATAAAATTTTCCTTACTTTTAGAGTTACTAACTTTCCACCATAACAGCTGTAGCAAAAATTTTTTACCACAACTCTTTCCTGTTAACCCTGAAATCTATAGGAATCTGAGGTAGCAATGAACCTGAAACTACAAAGTAACTCCTGCATAATGCAATAGGTGAGCAATTAACAGAAGGAGCAGGATTATTGAAGTGGTTAAGAACAATTTGTGTTTGTCTTCTCTATTGAATTGCTAAACCAAATGAGAAATGCAAGAAAGAAGAAGCAAGATAAAATAGAAATTATGTATGTTGAACGAATTTTTTAATTCCCTTCAGAGCAAGTAGAATTGCAGCCACAGAATATAATCTGCATATTTTTTTTAATAAATTATGTAATCTTTCATGTATTCTGCACAGGAATGTAGAACATGAATGAGATTGCGATGGTGTATTCTTATATGGAAAAAGGGATAAAGAAGAGGAAAAAGATTAAACCAAAACTTCTATTGCAGATTTTGTTAGAAATTAAAATAAGTAAAGCCATAGTAGTTAGTTTCCTTGGCTAGTGATCATTGTCCAGTAAAATTTAACAAACTAAAGGAGATTTTTTTCTTTGCTACATTCAAGATCTTCCCCTTGGTTGTGCTTTTGCTTTTACTCTAATGCCAGAAATTAGTAGCCATTATGTATTATAATCACAGAAATTATTCCTATCACATAATTACTGAACTACCCTAAGCACAGATTTACTTTAATGAGTCTTCGGGGAAGTGCATTTAACTTTCTTCTGGTCCTGATTTGTTAAAAACCATTCACACACTTCTTGCAGAGCCAGTTATTGCGCATATGTGACAGATGCACTCAACCCCTTAACAAAATAGCAGTACTTTGGTACAAACTGCAAAGGAGGCAAAAGTCTAATCCAAAAACTCTAGTTTCTATCTCTTCTCTGAAAACCCACAAAGGAGTAGAGCGACACACTGAGCACTGATGAACCTGAGCTTGTAACAAAATAGAGGGTAGCTTTTCCAACATTCATTTATCAAGGAACAGAGTTAGTGTGGGTATCATGCATAGCTTTCCCATCACATGTCATTTGACTGCAAGCCAACCATATTCTCCTGTAAATATGACAGTCTAAATCAAGTGTGCTTTGAGTTCTCCTGAGTAAGTATCCTGGTTGAATGACAGTGTTCTCCCCTTGAGATGGGATACCTCTCAAATTTGCTCCTAAGGCCTAGAGGCCATGGCTGATCATTGGTAAGTGACCAATATCACACCTAAACCTTGTGCTATGACAACTTTGACTTGTGCCTTAGTAGTTTTGAATCATTGTTCCAATAATTGTGTTGTACAGTAATAAAATGAACCTTGCCATTGAACTTCATTAAGCTGCGCTTTTAAAAGATCATATTAAACCCACTTTTGCTAATAGCTTTGACAGTGATTCTGTAAGTGATCTAAATCACCCCTTCATGGTATATCGGCATAGTCAGCAGGATTTAAAACCAGGATTCGCTACGACACGCATCACATCTGCTGACAGTCCTTGTTTCTGCTGCTCTTTGGACTTTGATCAACAGAGCTACTTCTTCCTTCCAAAGCTTTTCAAAAATGTTAATTTTCATTATTTAATTTACTGATATGTTTGACAAAAATTCAAAGGCAAAATATCCTGCATTGGCAACATTGTCTGAGAGATGCAGGCTGGCTCTCATAGATGAAGTGCATGATCCCATTTCTCAAGGCAATACTGCTCGTTTAACATTTTGTGAAAGGAATCGCTACTTTGTGGAACTTGTGTACCAGTACGTTATGGTAGAAATCCTCTGCCTGTAGAATCAGCCTATAGGTTAAATTGGGTTAGTAAGGAATCCAGGAAGCACTTAAAAATCTGTAACTTTTAAATATTTTCATTTGAACAGCTCCAGGCCTTCTGACCTCAGCCCTACTCCTTCATTCATCTATTTCTCCTTCATGAGGAAAGTATAAAACAAAGTATAAAACATCAAGTCACAGCTTCTGAGATTACTTTATATCTTATAACTATAAATGTAGATATTTTATAGAAGTCAGATGAAAATTGCTGGCAGGACATGTAGTGATTTGCCCAAAAGGTATTGGTAAGGCCATGTCACTGACAAAGAAAAAAAATCTGTCAGGTCACCTGAGAGGTTATCACAGAGACAAAATCTGTAATGTAAATGTCACACTAGAATTTTTAAAATAATTCATCCAAAACTATCCAAAAACTTATCTTTTACATAAAAAGTCATTAGAAGAAGAATATTTTTTATTTTCCCTGATTTTTTTCATTCTTTAAGATTCATGTTTACAAGCTTTCCACTGCAACTTTGCCAGAAAGATGTTAAAAAAGCAAAGTTGTTGGGACTTCTTTTTATAGCTATTTGAGTCTAACTATCAAGTCTATAAGAACAAATATTTCTAGATTCACAAAGTAGCTGAGAGAACTGTGACTGTGAAAACTCAATTCAGTTAACAATATGAACAAAAAAATTCTTTTCATCTTTTAGCTGAGTAATCTTCCAATTTCAGTTCCAAATTTCCAAATCTCCAAATCTAAACTTTTGTAGAAAGGTAGTTACAATGTCACATACTAGACGGTGATAACAACATTACATATGATACACATTTATTCCTCTCATTTTTTGTTTTGTTTGTTTGTATTTTTGTTTTGAAGACAGATTTTGAGGTAAGTCATACTGCAAATGGATGCCCATTTGCCTTTTGTAAATCCATCCTAGAAAAAGCATAATGAGGTCATTAGTACATGTAGCCAAGAGGAAGAAATAGCAAAGCCTGAACCTAGTTGCCTTCATCTGCGAAAGTTAATGTCCACAGACAAGAACTTAGAGGAACTTAAAATCAAAAAACTCTTTAAAGTAAGAACAACTAGGGTAATTTTTAGTGGAAAACTTTATGCCTTATTTATAAGGAAAATATTGCTTTTAGAACGTATTTATAGGCTAAAGTCAATCATGAGAAGATCAGTAGTACACGAAATCTTCATGTAAGACTACTTCTTTTTGGAGGACCATATTTATTATTCTCTTGCAATATCATAAAAAGACAGTTCTTTGGCAACCAGCGTACAAAACAATGATTTTGACTTTAGTAGTCTTGTAGTAAAGAACAAGAAAATAAAAGCAGAGCGTAACCTGTTTCTGAAATTCCACTTAAAAATCTCAGAGCCACAGATCATAAACAAATGGTAGATAACAACAAGTATTTTAATATTTTGTGAGAGATAGAAGTGTAAGTCACTATTTGTTACGTAAACACAGTTTAACTCTTCTCAGATTCTACATCATCGTCATAGATGAGCTTTCAATGCACTGTAACTGAAGCTTTATAAATAAAATGCATATAAATTTTCCCATTTCATATAATGAAAATCCCATACTATCTATAATAAACTCGACATCTTCAGCAGCCATTTATTAATTTGCCAACTGTTATCAATAAGGCAATATTCTAAAATTTCAGTGTGAGCTTGTATTTCTTCTGGTAGAATTTATTTACACAGTGATGATTTTGAAGCACACAGAAACATAACTTACTCTGGTACAGAACAATTTAGTGGGGCCAACTGATAATAAAACTCTACAAACGTAGTAGAGAAGTATGATAGCTAGTGTAACTGGAGGCATTAGCTAAAACAGCTACTGATGACCTTAGAAAGTTTGTTCTTTTGTAAACATAATTCTATAAAATCTAGTGTCATGGAGAAGGTAGAATAACAAGGCAACTGTTGACAGATTCTTTTAGTGTGGGAATTAGGGACCACCAAAGGAAACAGCAGCAACCTAGCAGAAAACAATGAGATAAGGTGATTCCACATGTGAGGGGTAATATGCCTACAGAACTTCTTGACAATAGAGGGTGTAGGTGCAAAATGTTTACATGGGTTCAAAGGGAAACCAGGAAGGACCTTAGAATTGAAACCAGACCTGACTCAGGGAGTCCCTGTGTTAAAAGGAGCAAAAAATGAGTAAAACGTTTCTAAGAGATGCATGCACCTGCTCTGCTCTCTCTTTTCCTAAACATTTGCTTAGGGCTACTGTCAAAGATGGGCCATTGTCTAAAGGCATTCACCTGAGCTAGAGTGTCTGTTCCTTTGTCCTTATGTGAAATTATGAAAATGTGCCCTGCTGTTTCAGTATTCCCTGAGAAGATAATCTTCTCAATATCAAAGAAGATGATCTAAAGGATTCTACTTTGAGGATTCTGAATCATCTGTTTCATTTCTCTCTTTGAGAAAAAGTACTGCAGTACTAACACTGGCATAGTGAAGACTCATTGTTAATTCAAAACCACTTTTCTTGGTTTCTGAAAATACTGGTTTTTTTCTACCAGTCATGCCTTATACAACTGAAACATGCAGCAAAGCTAGGGTTATCTTACAGATATGGAACATGCACAGGCTGATCTGCCAGAGAAATGTGTGTCTCCATGTCTCAAGCAAATCGAGATTTCAGCCTGGAGTACACATCCTGAATGTCACAAACTTTTGAGCTTCTCAGCTGCTTTCTGCACTTGTACAGGCTTAATTTTTTAATTCCTGTACTGTAGATTTTTAGTGTTGATAAAAATTGGGGTGCTTTTAGGGCTGCAGTCAAGCATAGGCAGGGAACTCTTGACCAAGTCATGAAGATCGTGTAGGTCAATCTCTAAAGACTCTTTTCTTCTTAAAACTTCCTAGTTGAATTTCTGTTTCTATGGTAGCACAGCATGATATCTTTAAAAGAAACTAGATCCTTAAAAAATCACTACTCCTACATAAGGTTCAAGACCCATTTATACGAAGCGAGATCTGTGGTGCTTAAAGCTCCTCCTTCCTGCAAACTACAATCATCCCTTCAGATTTCATGTAGATTATGACTTTAGTGGTAAGTCACAAAGCTAATAACAAAATGGAAAAACAGCAGAGATTGTTATACAGTGTTAAAACAGCTATGATTTTGCTTGAGAGGTATGATACAGGCGATATTGTTTCTTACTGTTCCCTGCACATCGCTTTTTCTAGACTCAAATATCTGTTGTGGATTGCTCTGTAGTTTGGATTCCATTAAGAAACTTCAACATAGTTATATAGACTCAAAAAAAATCTCAGTAGCCTGACAAAGACATAAAGATGAATTTTTCCTTCCTCGATTGCCCCATGCAAAGCAAGAACATTTTTTGCAAACATCTGATATTTTGTAATTCCATTAGGCTCAAAAAACTTCTGTATATGCTTTGGGCTGTTTATATATTACTATTATATAACCTGCTGGTCTCCACAGAAATATCTTGCTAGAACTGAAAAATATTCTCTCTTTGTTTACTCATCAGGATGTTACTGTTGCAGCTGGGAGTAGGAATGAAAAGAGGAAGACCACATGCTTGCAGAAAATATTCACAGGAAATAACCTTCAGTTAAGTAGGCACATAAACACATTGCTATGGTTACAGCATGTCTGTGGTGTTCCAAATTTTAATATTACCAAGATATAACTACAGGCTTGTCAGTATCACTTCAGTACCTGGTAAGATTATGGAGATTATTCTGTGAGCTACAGAAAAACACCTGAAAGACAACACAGTCATTGGTCCCAGCCAGCACGGGTTTTTAAAACAAAGTTCCTGTCTTACAAAATTAGTTTCCTTTTATGACAAGGTTACATAGTTGACCAAGGGAAACGAGTTGATGCAGTCTTTCTGGATTTCAAGAAGTCCACTGATACTGCCCCTCATAGTATCCTTTTAACAATATATCCAACATACAGATGGATAAACACATAATGCGATGGTTGAAAAATTGGCTGATGGGTAGGACTCAAAGGCTCATAGCAAATGAGTTTGCCTCAAGCTGTTGACCAGTCACTAGAGATGTTCCGCGGGTATCCATCTTAGGGCCAGTGCTCTTTAATATCTTCATAAATTACTCGGATGCAAGGCTTCAAGGTTTATTAACCAAGTTTGCTGATGACACAAAATTGGGAGGAGTTATTAAAAACCTTGAGGTCAAAGAGGCCACGTGGCAGGGGGTGGGGTGGGGAGGTTTTGTTTGGATATTAGGAAAATGTTCTTCACCCACGGAATAGAGGAGCACTGGAACAGCTCCCCAGGGAAGGAGTCATGATGCCAAGCCTGACAAAATTCAAGTAGTGTTTGGACAATGCCTTTAGACACACAGTGTGAATTTTGGTATTGTCCCACACAGTGATAAGAGTTGGACTAGACGATCCTTGTGAGTCTCTTTCAACTCAGGTCATTCTATCATTCCATGATTCTATGATTCTACTTACAATGAGCAGCAAAATTAACTTTTCTGCTCCAATTGTTTTCAATAACAATTAGGCTGTAGTAACCTAGCACGCTTTTAAAAAAAACTCACTTGGGTTCTTCAGCCATTTAAGGGTTTGAAAAAAATTGTCTTCTGCCTTAAAATGATAGGCAGGAATAGATAGGTACCAAGAATTTCTCTGAGGTGATCAAAATCAATTAGCAGGTAATTGGCAAAGCAAAAATCCCAAGCAAATTCATTCAGAATCCCAGTCCTCTAAACACCAATACATTGACCCCAGCAGCAAAAATGATGCTAGTTAGTAGTTTTTAAGCTCAAAAATAGGTAATAAAGAAAGGGAGGCTGGATGGGCATTTACCAAGCTGCATCTTCAGATCATGATAAGCACACATCAGCAGACTCTGACATCCCTTGAAATAATTTTCTGTACTTTAATATTACTTCCTGAAATCACCATCCCCTGAGAGAGGTCATACTAAAAAATATACTTGAAACCACTCATTAAGGACTGACAAACATAGCACTCATGAAATGCTCTTAGTAATTTCAGAGTGTACCATGTATCATCTAAATACTTTTGTTACCTGAAAGCTTCTATGTCTTCTAAAAGCAACAATATAGTTAACTCTAGTTTTTTGAACAGGAGACACCTGGAAACATTCACACAGTATTTGCAATTTCAACAGCATTAAAATATACTTGATATCCTCTAAAGGCCCTGGGAGCATCATCACATAACCCAGGCAAATTGAATACATGAGAAAACATCGTTGCCTTAACCTAGAAAACAAAGAGCAACCTCTTGTTACACCAAAGAGCTTCACGTTTCACTGACACACGCTATTTCCCTCAGTTCTCCATTTCTTTCCAAAACCAGATTGACAGAGAATAGGATCTACTGTCCACAAAGAAGGAGGAACCAGACAGGAGTTAACCACTGGCAGCTGCGGCTACAGTGACCATGAAACTTCAAGATTACATCCTTGTCTCTAGATTGGAGATACATGGGTTTGACAGATGGAACATGTGGTGAGTAAGGAATTGGCTGAATGATCACACTCAAAGTATTGTGATAAATGGCTCAATGTCCAAGCAGAGACTAACAACGTGGCATTCCTCAGGAGTCAGTATTGGTATGACTACTGTTACCACCTTTATTGGTCACATGGACAGTGGGATTGAGGGCACCCTCAGCAAGTTTGCTGATGA
Organism: Dromococcyx pavoninus; assembly: GCA_033558185.1. NCBI lineage: Eukaryota > Metazoa > Chordata > Aves > Cuculiformes > Neomorphidae > Dromococcyx > Dromococcyx pavoninus. The sequence continues at coordinate 2,661,782 of JAUMJL010000393.1, forward strand.
CATCAAGCTTTGTGATGTGGTCAGCACACTGGAGATAAGCGATACCGTTCAGAGGGACCTTGACAGGCTTAAGCCCATGCAAACATTATGAAGTTCAACAAGACCAAGTGCAAGAACCTGCCCCCTGAGTTGGGGCAATTCCTGTTATCAATACAGGCTGGGGGATGAAGAGATTAAAAGCAACCCTGTGGAGACAGGTTTGTGGCTATTGGTGGATGAAAAGCTGGACACAAGCCAGAAATGTGCACTTGCAGCCTGGAGAGTCAACTATGTTGCTGCACCAAAAGAAGCATGGCCATCAGACTGAGGGAGGTCTTCTCCACCTCTACTCTACTATCTTGAGACCCCACCTGGAGTAATACATCCAGCTCTGTAACCTTAAGCACGTGTTCATTCATGTTTTCTCCTGATTGCAAGAAAAAGAGCAAGAAAAAGTGGATTGTATATATTCTGGGGAAATGCTTAAGGTAAAATAGGTAAGGCAGCACATACAAACAGTTACTTGGGTTTTTTTAAAAAAATAATCATATTAACAATTAATTTTAATTAGAGTCCTTAAGAAGAAAAATCTAGCATTATCCACATTCACATGCTCTTTACCTATTTTTCTATATGGTTCTTCGATAGCTATTTTCCATCAGTCACATATTATTGCCAAGTGGATCCTTCATACTCAAATTGAAAGGAATATTTCCTAACATCTTCAACAATAACTTCCCTGAATAATACACTGCTCATGGGCACAGGAAGAGTAAATTGTAAAGAGCAACTCAAAACTGTGAATAACATCTTCCATGAACTGGACATTAGAGAAATACTTTACACTATGGTTAAAATAGAGACCTAGCAATAAAGAAGAATCTTCTCACTTTTTATTCTTCTTTAATTTTAACTTCCTTTTAAAAATATCTCTTTCCATCTAAAATATAAGATTTCTGAAAGCAATATAGATATTTTTATTTATACTACTCTCCTATAAATTTTTAATAGAAAATAAAAAATAAACAATTAGTAGTGTGGCTAGAAAATACACTGCAAACAGGAAGCTTGATCTCAAGTCTTAAGAAAGAGAAATGGAAGATTAAGTAGTTTATTACATGAGAAATACTAATTTACAGTCTCTATGGAAATAAATAGGAAGTACCTCAGTAAGATAATATGGAGGAAAAAAAAAAAAAAAAAGGAAATTCTTGATGAAATCAAGGCTCTCCAGCACAAATAACAAGGTCCTGACAGAAGCTATCAGGTTGTGGTCTTGCTTCTGTAATGTATGCTCACAGATTATGAAAGTAAGTGTTTAGATGCTGAAGATCTCATTCACATTCCCATACTTCCTGGCCTCTGGTAGTTTTTTTGTTAGGTTAGATGATTTAATCTTTTTTTGAATGGTATTAAACTCTTGGCTTCCACAGTTTGTTCTAAAGTTTAATTATTCATTATTAAAAATCTGTGTTACTTAATGAGCTTTAAATCTGCTGTCTAATCAAGTTATTTAGTACCCTAATTTTTTCTTGTGTTAGGGGATCTATTGAACATTGTTTCCATCACTTGTGATTTCATATATTCCAAACTTAGAGAGTGCTAGTTTACTAATTTTCACTAATTTTTTTTTTTACACAACATGTTGATTATGTAAAAATCTGTGAAGGATTTTCAACAAAGGAGTTTTTTAAACTTCCCCATAGCAAAAGTGAGCCAAATGAGCTATATCTGGTGGTAACTATAAATAAATTGCTACTTATTTACGTGACATATGCAAAAAAACCCCAACAGCCTTTTCCCAGGGGCACATGTTAAAGTGTTACACAAATTATGTGTTAATTTAAATAAGACTTATACTAAAATAACAATAAAAATGTAAAATTAATTTTATTACTTGGTTTAGGACTTTTGCTGCAAGTACAAGTTCTGCAAAACCAGCTACAGTTCATTCCTCAAGTAGTTGTGTTTAAAAGAGCTGGACACCTTATATTAAATTAAGCAGAATTGAAATACAACTCCTTAGATACAACTAGTATCTCATTGGTCTGGTTTACTATGGTGAAGCTGAAAAATTAATTTCTCTTTTTCCCTTGACCAAAATTAAGCGCATCTATTGAGGTGCCATCACTTATGGAGAATCATTTAATGAAGTATGTGTGCATATAAGTACAATTAACTACTTCATTTCTTAATGTGGATCTTCAGCTTGGCTAGCATGATATATTGGCTCTCTCAGAGTCTGTATATCACTGGAGCTCATGAAAAATCGAAAATATTTTGGGGAGAGAAGAGTTGATAGAGCAAAACAATACACCTGTATTTTCAGAGAGCTAACTTTGAAAATGTGATAAATGCTGTATTTTAAGACTCAAAGTGTTCATACTTATAGTATCTGGCAAGGTTTATATAGGGGTTGATCAATGATATTCTAAATCATCTATTAGAAGGGGATAATGCATCTTACCAACCTAATGAATGCTGAGTCTCTGGGCAAATTTGAACAGAGAAAACTAGCATAGAAATATGAAACGACTGTATGAGTTGTTAATAAGATTTCAATATTAGCATATTCTTAGAAAAGAAAATCTGATATCAGAGCTTTCTCTTTCATCAAAATTATTCTCACCATTTCTTTCAGAAAAAGAAAACAGCATGTGCAGATTCCCCCCAACAGGCTTTTCAGACCAACCAAATTTGACGGAGCAATAAAGAAATCTCTCTGTCTAGAATGTAAAGTTCAGTTAAAGTGGTGACTAAAACCCCTGAAGACATAATCAAGGTAGTGGCACCACAACCCAAAGGAGTACATATGACTATGCTGTCACTGCAGAACAGTCTACATTACTTTCAGCTTTAACCTGCACTTTGCTGGTGACATCATGATGTAACTACTGCTGTATAAGCCTGTGGCTGTTTGTCAACTCCTTGATTGCTGAATGTTATGTCAGAATTTTCCCATGAAATTGCTGAATTGTGCTTTTCTAAGTCTAAAGTTACTTCACCTTCCTTTAACAATTTTTAATTTAATATAAAAGTTCAATTGGTTCACTTAGACTTGAGTATATGCCTAGCAAACACTACCTGAACACAAAATATTAATGCTGGTTAACTTAAGCTAAGTCCAAAATGTTAACCTTACCACAGATTCTGTTTACCCAGGCCTCTGCACACGCAGGTAGCATTCGTGTCTCAGCTCAGTGCTGGAGAAAAAGATGACCATGCAATTCTTTTCTTCTCATTTCCTTCAGTAGTTTCCATAGGAATGTCATATGATCCCATAAACTGAAAAAGAAGCAACGTTAGATTGATACATCAGTTTAGAGATATCGTCCAGTGCTATCACTTCACTCATACTTAAAGAGCAATTAGTGGGCTCTAGAAAACACCTTCATGTTCATAGCCAAGAAGAGCTAGCGGCCAGCAAGCTCCATCCTGTCTAGTGGAGGGATTACATGGAGAAGAATGCAACTGGACCTTAAATAAGAGCCTTGTTTAAGTCTCTTTCATGGTTTTTAATTACCTGCTGCTGTATTTGTTTGGGTTTTTTTGTAATCCTCAAATAAGATACAGATCTAGTTTTACTAAGTCCATCTGTTACCTTTATAGAAACATGATCATTTATAGAAGACTTTTTTCTCCCCTCCCAAATACATCACTTACACTTAAATTTGCACTTAAAATTCTCAGTCATTTTCCTGGCTGAGACTTCTACACTTCGGAGGACATGATTAACCTCTGGTGGTGCTGCTGTGTATCAGTTTAGCGAAGAGTTGTATGGAGAGAAGGGATGCATGCTTTTAAGCACGGGTATGGTTTCCTCTTTCACTTAAGAATTCCAAAGCTAGATTTGGTCTAATTAGCACACATTTTGATATAAACCATCAAAAATTTCCCTGTTGAATTACACAGCTTCAAACTCTTCATGATAAGATATGTAGGCTATAAAATGTAATGTTTGTGCTAATGAATGGAGGAATAGTAATTAAGCAAGTTTTCTAAATCATCAAATTCTCAGATTAATAGTGAAACATAAAGAAGAATGAACTCTCCTTGTTGCAGAATCCAGACATACAGGGACCGTAGGGAACCTGAGGAAGAAGGTAGATCAAAGATCTGAAAGAGATCCAGAGTAACATTCAGGCTTGTAGCATCAATGTGCTTAGAAAGTATAATATCATTGCGTATCCTTGAGAGTCTTAGAACTATGTCTGATATCAACTAGTGTCTAGCATTCATTTCATGAATTAATTGTCTATTATTTCTATTTATTCAATCAATACTCTTTATATTGGCATAGAACATTTTCATTTGAAGTTCCAGCAATAGTTACAATGACAAGACACCAGAAACTAGGAAATATTTGGGAAAAAAAAAGCAAGTCTTTCCCAGTTTTTCTTGAAGACAGTGTATGCGAGACACTGCTTTTTGTCCTTGTGAACAACCACATACAAAACTAAAAACCTTAAGAGGTCTCAGTGTACAAGCAGGAATATCTGAATATCATTATATGCACTATGATAAAGCCAAAGTCAATAATCTGGCAATGTTATATTTAAAACACAAAAATATTAATTCATCAGATTCTATCATTGTTGAAGCAGAGAAATTTCCCCATACACTGATGGGTACTCATATATTCTTTATGATGTGGGAGCTGCTTTGGGACCAAATATTCAAACACTGCTTCTTGTATATAGCTCTATCTGTGAAAGATAGAAATAAGAAGTGCAGATAAAAGGAAGGACTAACGGATGTAAAATTTGGCTATGAGCCAAGTAAAGAGGCTAATACATGAGCAACAGAAGTAAACCCTTCCATATCTTCACAGACAACGTCAAGCTTCTTAATACTTCCTTCTGATTTAGATCAAGAACCTTTCACATAATTTATTCAGCACTTGAAATGACCTTCATGTAGACACCTAAAGCAGTCCAAACAGTTTCTTCTTTCAATATTAAATGAATATGTGAGACAAGACAAATGTCACTGTTCTTCCCTCATTGTATCAGAAACAACCATTTCTCCACCCCCATTATGAAAGAATGTTTGCTGATAAACCAACTATTTGCAATCCCTCTCAGGAAGAAACTACAAGAGTTTTTAGAACATCATATCAGGAGAAGTTGTGCTGTCTTTATGAGAATGAATAACAGCAGCCTTTGGCTATCAAGGTTCAGAAATATTTCCAATCATGATAAAGACCACGAAAAGTGTTCAAAAGACAGTCTTGTTTTCCACTGTGTGATGACTCTCTTATCAAAGGATTAATATTTGATGTGATATGCCATTGTATTTCTTTCAAGAAAAATATTGAAAAACGTGGGAAAGGGATATTCCTTCTATGAAACTGTACTTTTATATGCAGGTAACAACAGCTGCTAATGTGTATGTTTGTTGATTTCATATCTATATGTACATGCTCCTTATAATAAATTGTATTTCAAATCTGCCTAGAAGACTTATGTGTCTATTTCTCCTTGTGTTCTGTCTCTTAATTTGTTAATATTAATATATACAACAGGCATATTTGTAAGCTAGGAACTGTTTAATGTGTTGCTTATGAAGCCAGTATTTGTGTCTAATGTGCTTAGTACATCCATTTTGTTTTACATTCCCTGAAGTTCTTGGATATTTGGGCATGGCTCAGTTGATTAAACAGAAGTAACTTGGTTTATATTAGGCACAGTGTGTATACCATGCAGCCTCCACCACCAGCTCCACAAAGGAGGAGAGCTCTAAGTTGTCTACATCCACCAGCCTCTGATATCTTTGGATATCTCAACTGCCCCTGAAAACTCATGTTTACATATGAGTCACTCCTGCTGCGCAGACTATTTTTTTTGAAGTGTTACGTTAGCAGTGTGGGGTTTATAACCTCTTGTCATGGTCCATTTGGTGGTCTCATGATGATTCGTTTACTGTGATCTTGAAGCTCAAAATTAAGGTGACAAAAAAGCCAAGGGGTTATAATTCAATAAAACAGTGTAACTTGATTATTTTGCCCGTAAAGCAGCACACAATAGACAGAGTGGAGAAAAGAGAAAGAAAAGGGAGGAAAGAGTATTATAGCTATCACCACGGCTCCAAGGTGTCCTTATGGTCCCAGGTCCTGTACAGCGTCCTGCTGGTCCTCGTCGTGATCTGTGATCCTTTGGTGGGGAGATCTCACTGACGTTCAGTTAGGAATCATCTTTTATGTGAAGAAACAACACTTCACGCCTACTCTTTCCCATGGATTGTGGTCAATCTCCGCCTTCATTTCTCAATCCAGACTTAACTGTGCAGTTAATTACTATTTATTTAGTTATTTTTTATTACTTTATGAAGAAGAAAGATAGGTGTCATCATTATTTTCTTTTTGGTTTTCTTTGTGTTTAAGACATTTTTCTTGGATTTAAACGATTTTATTTTATTTGGCATTTCTTCTTTAGTATGTACACCCAAATTTTTTGTCATTTTTCCACTGTACATTAGTTTAATCATTGTGGAATATAAAATCAGAGCCTCTACTTCTTATTTCAACAATACTGTTTCAGTGGCACTGCTGCTCTCCTTCTTGATATTATGGTAGGATTTTAGGTTTTGGAAATAAATAGGTCAGTAGTATTTATGTTACTTTCTCCTGTTTTTGCATATTTTTATCTTTATATTTTAGGCCTAATCATTTTAATATGACAGCAAATGTATCCACGAGATGCAGAAATCTATATATTATTTCTAAGTGAAAGTGATACTTTTCCTTAGTTAGACACAGGAAGTTCTATCAACTGACATTTCTGGCAAATTTTAGTCCCTAGGGGTTCAAAGAAGCTGTAAGTTATTTTTTCTGGCCAATTACACCTGTCCTTACACTAAATGTATGGATAACTGGTGTCATAGAAAATGGCTTAAAATTACAGAACATATAAGTAAAACTGAAACACATATTTTGATTCAGGAGTTTTCTGAGTATACAACTGTATGATCATGTTGCGTATTTTTGGAAATCCCACCTTTAGATATAATGGAAAGTAATAGATTTAAAAATTTATTCTGTAATACTTTATTTTTCTTTGTGATTTGCAAAATCATTTCATACATATTAGCGTTCATCTCATTATTTTTCTTCTGTTCTTGCAAAGTTTGTTTCTTACAGTTCAAAAAAAACTGGTTTACTGAATGCATATGCGGTTCAAATCTGTAATCATGCTAGAAATAACTGTCCTAGTTTTTTCTTTCAAAAAATTGTAATTGATTTGGAAAGAGAGAAATGTGTATCTTTTTTTAGCAGTGGAAAACATATTTTAGATTCTTGATCGAAAAAAAGCTATGAAAATTTCAAAATACTACTAAAAGATGAGCTCTGCCTTTAATGTTGATGAGTAATTTAACTGAATTTAAATTTCAAATATATGGGGAATGCTGATTCTAAAAACCTGAAATACAAAGTTGTGCTCATTGAAATTTCGTCCATGACCTCCTTCTGCAAGGTTTTATGCTAAAAATAAGAACAAGTATAAATGTTTCAGAAGGGAATATCATGGAAATTAGGTTGGTTTAGGTATTTACTATTTTTATTGGGGCTTTTTTTCATTGAAAAAGAAGTTCACAAAATAATTTAATTTCTTAAGCTCTTCCTTTAAAGTGATTTTCTATTTTTTATGGAAAATTTCTAAGATCAGTTCAGTGTCTGGAGGTACAGTCATAAGAATTTTTCTAGAGGAACCTCAGTCTTTTATAATTATAGAAAGAGCTGAAGACTCTAGAAGGTCCATTTATGAATTTTCTATATCCCGTCAGTTACAGGAAGATCAATTGTACAAAATGCTATGCTAGTGTTTTTCAACTTGTCTTAATTCTATGAATTTCAAGCACTGGAAGATTTTAAACAACATGATTTCGAGCAAAATTTTTGTCTTTAAATAAACAGATTATATGTTGTTGGTGGTGGCAGTGGTGCGTTTTGCAGCACTGTTTTTTTTTTTTTTTTGCAGTGTTTCTCAATTCCCACGTTTTCCTTCTGCAATGGTGTTTCATAGTGATTTCCTGAAACATGGTGAGAATAGTAATCTCATTTAGCACAGATCAGGTTTAAATCTGCATGTGAAATTGCTAGAGATCTGAAAGCATTTACCAATAATCACCACCATGGATATGTCAAAATTTAAAGAATAACTGTCAATGTGTTCATTATCAAAGTAGACCTTATACTTCAAGGATAGGAAGTATTTTGATGCATAAGATTCCTACATGTGATTTCCTACAAGGCTTTAATTTTTTTTAAAACAAATTAATAGCTATACCTGTTATACAAAACTCATAAAAGACACAGTTCAATTGATGTAGAATACAATAAGGTTGTAAAGGTGATGAAAATATTTCAGTCTTATGTTTAATTTTAAGAGATTTTAAGTTGTACTGTAAAAAACCTAACAGCATTATAAATAAGCTGTAAAGTTTCACATAAAATGTTATAACTGCTTCAAAAGTTGCAGTTAATTTTTACCTATAACCTAAGAAGACTGCTCATTATGTCTATCTAATAAAGATATTTATGCTTCAAAAAAAGATGTCCAATCCACATTTTTCAATAGAGAACTTGTTGTAAAAAACTAAGTACAACTCTCATTTTCACAAACTGGATTTGTGTCAGTGGATAGAATGTCTAGGGTGGGGTTTTTTATTAACTAAATTAAAGAAACTGTTGTCATGAAGCAAATAGTCTCATTTTAAAAGCTAAATATGAATGAAGCATGTGTCTTTAGCTAGGCTTGTTCAGCATAGACACTTACACTGGGTGTTTGCATAGTCATATAGGATTACAGCATTTCTCTTGAAAAAACATAGCACTGAAGCCAAAGTTTATATCAGGCTTGCATCGCTATCTGGAATGCTAAAACATCAATAACCAAAATTCTCTCAGTGTTTTAGGATAATACATTTTCAGAAATGATCACCTCTTTTCTGTCAAGTTGCCTTTGAGTTGAACAGGAACTTCATCCAATACATTTGACAGAAAATACATTCAGACAGAATGAAATTGCTTTCTCAGGTCTGGACTACGTTTTAAAGCTGTGTTAATAAATAAAAGTTAACTAAACAGCTAATTTTGAATTATAATATTTAACTGTCACAACCCAAAATTGGAATGAGAAATTAACAAACTCCATTCTCCTTGGAAAAAGAGAAAAAATAAGGTCTGGGAGGATGGTTCCTGAAGGCAAATTCCATATTTTGAAGGCAAAAATTTTGTAGAACAGGCTGTATATCTGTCAGAGAAAACAAGGAGTGAAATGGAGAAGTACAGGGTCAGGAACTCACTGACAAGGCTTATTGGAAGCCTGAATGAATGGAAATTGATTTTTTTTTCTTTTTTTTTTCTCTCCTGACAAATGAGCAGTAGTCAATCGGAGGATATTCCTAATTTTTACCTCCAGCGTTTCATGATTCTCCAGAATGGTGAGTGCTGGTTACCCATCTGAGGCAAAATGACAGCACAGCTGTGAGCAACAGCACTGAAGGAATCATAGAATCATAGAATCATAGAATCAATTGGGTTGTAAAAGACCTCCAAGATCATCAAGTCCAACCCTTGGTCCAACTCCAGTCCGTTTACTAGATCATGGCACTCAGTGCCACATCCAATCTCCGTTTAAAAACCTCCAGGGATGGTGAACCCACCACCTCCCTGGGCGGGCCATTCCAATGCGTAATTACTCTCTCTGTAAAGAATGTTTTTCTGCTGTCCAACTTAAATTTCCCCTGGCAGAGCTTAAGCCCATGCCCCCTTGTCCTATTGCTAACTAACTGGGAGAAGAGAACAGCCCCTATCTAGCTATAACTTCCCTTCAGGTAGTTATAGACAGTGATGAGGTCACCACTAAGCCTTCTCTTCTCCAGGCTAAACAACCCTCAGTCTCTCTTCATAGGACTTATGCTCCAGTCCCTTCACCAGCCTTGTTGCTCTTTTCTGGACCGGTTCCAGCACCCCAATATCTTTCCTAAACTGAGGGGCCCAGAACTGAACACAATATTCAGGGTGTGGCCTCACCAGCGCAGAGTACAGGGGAAGGATCACTTCTCTGGTCCTGCTAGCCACGCTATTTTTGATACAGGCCAGGATGCCATTGGCCTTCTTGGCCACCTGGGCACCTTGTTGGCTCATGTTGAGCTTCCTGTCAATTAATACCCCCAGGTCTCTTTCAACCACTCTGTCCCCAGCCTGTAGCGCTGCATGGGGTTGTTGTGGTCAAAGTGTAGGACCTGGCACTTGGCCTTGTTGAACCTACAGTTCTTCCTAGATACTACAGTTCTTCAGAATGAAGTCTAGTGTGTCCATTTAATCATATTGTTGAGAATTACTTCTTGCTACAATGAAGGCTTAGGCATGTGAATATGTATATTTTGATCAGTTTGGTAATTAGTACATTTCTGAGGTACACACAAGCAGATAGTCACTCACAAACACCTGAGATATATGCAAGTCATATTACTCAATTTTCACCTGATGGTCAAATATTACTATAAAAAATAATCTAGCAGAACTTTCAAATATGTTGCTTTTTATGTGTTGAAAGTGGAGTGAGTTCCCTGCTAGTCTTTGTAATGTAATAATTATGCTTCTGAATTTGCTATTTGAAAGCTGATTTAGAAGCACACAATAATGTGGTAGCATAGCAGCCATATGACCACTCTGTGGTCTCCTTGGGAATTATAAAACAATCTCAAATATGACATAAACTCACAAAAATTCTTCCCCATTTCGTGCAGGGGAAGAAAGAGTTTTCCATGAATTGGAGTGCTTACCTTTTGGGCTATTAAAAGTCTGCTTCTACTAGATTTTTTGGTTACTAGACACATTACTGTACAAGCTTCTATTTTGTGTAACATATTGATTGAAACTAATAGGAAATTTAGTTGTCTGGTCCAGAAAGAAATATTTCTAAAAGTAGTAATGTAACAGCTACATTCTTTTACGCTGCAGCAGATAAAAAGAAAAAAAAAACAATTCTGTTTATTAAACTCAAACTCCTCAGATCACAGAATCAAGAAAATGGTTTGAGTTGGAAAAGACCTTGAAGATCATCTAGCCCAAAACATGGGCAGGGACACCAACCACTAGACCAGGCTGCACAAGACCCCCATCCAACCTGGCCTTGAACACTTCCAAGGAGGAGGCATTTTTTAAATGGTTCTGTAACACCAACAGGCTTGGGACCATGACCATTTCCTTCAGAAGCTTGTTCTAGTGTTTCACTACCCTCTCATTAAATAAATATTTCCCTAATATCCAATCTGAACTTCCCCTGACGCTTTTTTAGTGTTTTCGCTTATGGTCCAGTGATTTTTTTGTAGTATACATTGGTTTGCAAGAACATTCCTGAATAAAAAAGTACACAACCTTGAAAATGAAAATTAATTGTTCTTTCTTGTGAAAGTTTTAGTCATGGATCCCCTTTTGCAGAGCAGATGCCCATTGCTTCTACTTACAACAAGCAGGTTGGATTTTTTTTTATGTCTAGGCTGTTTTTTAATGCTCTAGTTTTCAGAATAAGTTATTTACAGATATATTCTGGCTTTATTTGGGGGGGGGTCAGTTTTCATCTGAGGGTTTAGAGGTGGTTGCTTAGTTTTTGTTTTGCTTTTGTTTTGTCTCAGAAATTGCACTGTAAACCTTGCTACTTAGTCAAAAAATATGTCCATTTTCACTTGAGAATTTTTCACCAAGTTACAAGCTGCATGAACATCACTTATCCACCAGCATTAAACTCTTCCCAAAAGATTGTAATCAATAGTACCCCAGCTATTTTGTGAAACATTTCTTCTGTTTTCCAAATGAAAAAGTGTCTTGAAGTGTTTCCTCCCAATGTTTGAAGTCCTTTCCAGTAAATCTTTGACACGGTTGTGTAGAGTGAATCCTACAGAGCACTAGAGCATATTTTCAGATCATGTCCTTGGTAGAGGTAAGACAACAATAGCAGCTAATTATAACAAAGCAGACCAAATTTCACCAGCTGTTTCAGATATAAGTTTCACTGGGTTTGATCAGAGCTTGGCTTGAACACCTTGCTAAAATTCACACATATTTACAGTTGATACACAAAGAGAAGACAAGTCTTGGATTTATGTGGAGAACTTCCCCCTAAAGTGTGCAAGTCATATATACAGCTCAGAAAGAGCTGTTATGGCTTTCATAATCTAATACACTCACGCTTCCAGAAGCCCTTGATTCTTTGGGTGCATAAATCTTTTGCTGCTTTGTCGCTGCTCTGGTGATTAACTGAAGACACAGACAGTTGTTTTCTGGAGCTCAATGAATGGTAGTGAGTGGAGACCCCACCTTTCTTTCCTAGGAAACTGGGGAGTTTCAGTTTTATTCTGTTTTATTTTGGGGTTGTACATATTTTCCATGAAAGGATTATTTATTAATTATTTATTATTATTATTTATTATGAATAATTTATGAATTATTGCTATTTTTCCTATATACCCTTTGTATGTTAATCCTCAACAAGACATACAAAGATGTAAAACAGGAAAAATTACCAAATCAGAGTGTATAAATAGATACTTTCTGTCCTTTTTTCCTAAAATGTAAGTGTTGACAGCTTGGAAACAAGATCATAATTTTGCAATACTTCCATATTTCATTAAAAATTAACTTCTGCAATTTATCATTTGAAATTGAAGAAGACTAAGTGTTTTATTCCTATGTAGTGATAACACTATCAGAATGCAAATGGATACTGAGTTTCAGAAAATCTATGCTCAACGAATTTACAAATGAAAATGTTTCGCTAATTAAAGTAAGGTTTTCAACCAAAATGACAAAAACTCAAAAACATTCTACTTCCATCATCAAACCCCCAACTTTCATTTTTCTTCTAAAGAGGAAAAGAGTGCTTACAGATTTAGTGTAAAACAGTTTAATTTTACTAGAAGCTGTAAAAGTGTATTTATGCTAGGAAAACCCAGGGTAACGTATTTCCACTAAAATTTATGCATATAATAAAAAGGCCTCTGAACGCTCTAACAGCAACGTTAATTCTTACATGTAATACATTGGATTGAGATGCATTAAGTGTTTAGTTCCTTCAGAGTCTGTGTCTCAGCATCTGAAGTATCCTTTCTTTCCCCAGTGGAAGACTAGGGTACAGAGATATTCTTGTGCTTATCCTTGAGGCCATTATTATGTATAAAAGTCAAAGACAGAGACAGCTTTGTGGACAGAATCCTGAGAATTATGTAGACCAACATCCTGGATCTAATTCTGTCTACATTAACTTCAATATTGGATGTAGGTAAAGGTATAAATACTGGGCTAATAATGGGCCTTCAATGCAAATGAGTGCTAAGGTTAGCATGCTAGTTAAATTAGTTTGGTGTAAAAACAATTGCCATAAAATTTATTAATTAAGAATAAGAAATAAGAACCATTAGAATCTACGCATTTTTGCCAAATAGAAACAAGTCTATTTCAGTAGCATAGAATTGTAGAGTACTGGAACTGATTAATATTTCAAAAGTGTTTTGAGCTGCTGTTTGGTTGCATAAAAGCTCTTGCAGGAAGTACTCAAGATGCTTGAAAATGTGGTAATTTGTGGGAGAGAGGTCTGGTGAGTAAACTGAGTGGGGTAGAGGTTTATAGGCCAGTTCAATACAGATTTTTCAGAGTCATTTGCAAGAAATGTGGTCTGGTGTTTTCAGGGAGAACAATTTGTCCTTATTGATTGACAAATGTTGGATAGAACTGTTGCAGTTCTTGTTGCGCACCATTGATTTCCTGCAGTACTTCTGTGCTGTGCTGTTTCTGCCAGGATTCAAGAAGTTGTAGTAGGTGTGTCCAGTTGCCAATCACCAAACAATGACCATAAGTTTTTTCTGATGTATCTTCATTTTGGAGAAGTGTTTTGGCGCTTCACCTTGGTTCAGCCACTGCACGGAACACTGGTTGTCATATAGAATATATTTTTCATCACATGTCACAAAGCGATCAAGAAACAGATAATTTTTGTTGCACAAAAAAAGTGCAGAGCAGGCTTCATAAAGATGTGGGTATTTTAATTTTCCTTCACCTCACCCCATTTGTCAAGGGTTTTTTAATTTTCCACTTTGGTGTAAATGTTGAGTAACTGTTCAACGGAAAATATTTTTTTCTTCTGCAGCCTCTCAAATTGTTTTGCAGGTACCCGCTTCAATAATGGCCCTCAATTTCTTGTCACCTATTGCAGAAGGACATCTGAAACCCTTTTCATCTTCAAGGGTCTTGTTTCCATTGTGAAATTTTTGGAACCAATGCCGAGTTGTACATTCGTTGATAGTCCCTTGGCCAAATTCTTGGTTGATGTTGCTAGCAGTTTCTGCTGCTTTACATTTGCTTATGAACACATAAAACAAAGGTAATCAAAATTGGTTTTTTTTCTAGCTTTGACAGTGTAATATAAAATAAATAAACAGTGAAAAAAAGATTAGCACTAATAAATAGAACAAATTTCGTAAATAAGTAGACAAATTTTGCGCTTTAAAATGGCACGCTACATGAACACAGTTGAAGAGAAATTTAATCCAAAATAAGCACGTACAAAACAACAATTATCTTTGCACCAAACTAATACATTAATAAAATATTTTACTCAGTAAAACCCTTTACTCTGTGTTCTGAAATTAGTTGACTGCCAATGTGGTATGACAGGATATTGGTTTTATTCCTCAGCCTGAAGGTAAGTATTTGGTCAGTATTTTTTAACTTTTCCACAGAGCCATTGATATTTTATTCCCGTAAAACCAGTTGGCTGGACATTTCCTCTTACATTTTGAGTTGCAGTCCATACTTCTGCTTATATACCCAACATGTTCTTAGCTGTGTAAAGAACACTTTTGCTGTCTAGGAATGTGATGTTATATCTGAAATTACAAGGTGTCAATATCTTCAGTGAAACTTAGATTTTTATTCTGTCTGAAAACAACAGAATCACTTTTCTTCCAGAACTTCAAGGGCTGTGAAGTTGGCTTCAGGAGTTCCTTTCCACCTTTGCAGCAGCAAATGTCAAAAATATGCCTGTCTAAATTTGTTATATGGCTACACTAAAATATCATTTTCTTTTTGGTAGCTGGCAATTCATCTTTGTTTAAAGGTATGTACTTGCCCTCAAAATATTAGTGGCTAACAATCCTAATTAAAACAATAATAACAAGCTTTCCTTTTGACAGTTTTGAGATTCAGAAGGAAAACAGATTGTGACTTGGTAAACTTCCTCTTACACTTAAGAAAGAGCAATAGAAAGAAAATGTTTCTAAGCAACTGAGGAGGTCCTGCAACAGTATAATAAGTAAAATATCTTCCAACAGAGAACTCTGCTTCCCTTTGAATTTCAACACCACTAAAACAAGTAGAGACAACTATCTTCAGCATCTGGCAGGAAAGTATATTTCATTTGAACCTCAAAGCCATGGCAAAGAGGTTGCCACAGGAACTGTATTTATTTCTAAGATTTTGCCACCAAAGGAAGGGCAAAGACCTAAGTGGAGACTTCAAAGTGCCGCTTCCTTCTTTAAAGAAATATCTGATTTTTGATAAAAAAAAGAACCTTAAGCAACAATCCATTCTCTTTCTCACTTGCTTATCTCCCACAGAAAAGTGACTTACTTTAAGAGTACCACTACTCTCATTACATGGTCATGCGGTACCTAGCCAATATCATGTGGTAGCAAATTAAGTACATTCAATTTTAAGTTGGGCAGCTTAGAGTTCCTTTGCATCTTAGAAAAGCCATATAGGTAAGTTTGTTCACTTTTTAATTACCACTGCACCCAGTCAGACTCAAGTTATTTGAAGAAATGAACATAAACATAATACAAATAATTCTCCCAAAGCACATTCTAGGCAATGGAACAGAGCATTCTATGTATTGCCATTCATTTCTTTGCCATTAATTCAGAACATAAATGTCACAAATTCTTAATTATTTTAGTAATTAGAAAAGAAAACCCACAGTGCTTAAAAAAGATAGCTACTTTCAATTGTTCTTCTAGGATATCTAATGTAGCATCTTAATCTCTGGATGAAGAAGAAAAGATAAAGAAATAGTCTTTTATGCACTCTATATTTGGCTCCCCTGACTTTCTCTTTTGCTAATGTTATATAATGGGAGCACTTCTCTCCTCTTGCCCAGACTGAACTCAAAAGACCAGGTGGTCATTTGTTTCTTGGTATGCAATTATAAATGTAGTCTTTGAAAAAAAATATAAAATTGTTACACATCTTTAGTCTTTTGAAAATTTCTTTTGCCTTTCCTCTAGAAGACCATTGCCATTCATCAAAGTGAGATAAAACACAATCATTGAAGATAACTATTGCAATAAAAATAACGTTCCCTGTAGAGTCAAGCATGTACTTAACACTCAGAATTTGGTGTTTTTTCAAGAAGATTGAACTAATTCCACTTGAAGATGACTGGAATATAAAAGCTTTACAGGGTCAGTTTTTGTCACTCTTTTCGCACACTTCAATAATTTCTATGCTGAGTGTTCACTAGCGACACGTGCAAAGAAGTACTAAGCTTAGCTTTAAAACGAACAGAATACTGGATACCTGTTTGAAGTTTCATAACAAGAAACAGAACATGCCACATCTTTCGTGTGCTGGCAGAGTGAAATAAGATGCAGTAAGAACTTTCCATTTCTTGCCTCCGTTAGGATACTTCCTGTCACAACTCTGCGTATTAATGAAAATATATGATCTCTTATAAGCCGATTCCCATTAAATCAAATGAGAAAAGATTGCTAGAGTCAGAGTCCCATAAAGTAGACCTTTGCTGGTAGATGAGTTTGGCTTTGCTAGAGGACGAGGATATCAGTATCTGAGAGAAGTTATCAGTTATTTCTTTCCATATATTCCTCCTCCTTTCTCAACTGCTGCATGGTAGAAAACAGCTGACTAAATTTTAGTGTGCTATCACAGAATCATGGAATCACAGACTCACAGAATGACCTGATTTAGAAGGTACCCACAAGGATCATCGAGTCCAACTCCAACCCCTGCATAGCACAACCACAATTCAAGTTCTTTGCATTATACAGAATGAAACTAACACAAAAATAAACAAATTAGAAATGCCTTGAGAGTAAATGAAGTGTGACTATGCATTCCTTTCTCATATGGCATAGGTTCAGGATATAACTTTTTTTGGATTGGATTCAGCAGACATCCAGAACTGGTTCATGGAGAAGGATCAGAAGACAAAACCAATAATTTTATCATTTTAATCATAGAATAATAGAATCATAGAATTATAGAATCACAGAATCATAGCATGCTTTCAGTTGGAAAGGACCTTAAAAATCATTTAGTTCTGTAACCCAGGACATGGACAGGGACACCACCCACCAGATGAGGTTGCTCAGGGCCCTTTCCAACCTGGTCTTGAGCACTTCCAGGCAGGAGGCAACTTCCATGGGCAACCTGGTCCAGTGCCTCAGCATATTCATCGTTAAGAATTCCTTCCTAATATCTAATCTAGATCTCCCTCCTTGCAATTTAAATCTGTTGCCTCTTGTCCTGTCACTACTTGCCTTTGGAAAAAGTCCATCCCCGGCTTTCTTGTAGGTCCCGTTCAGATACTAGAAGACTGCTGCAAGATCGCCCCAGAGCCTTCTCTTCATCAGGCTGAGCAACCCAAACTCTCTTAATTTGTCCTCATAACAGAGGTGCTCCAGCCCTCTGATCAACTTCATGACCTTTCTCTGGACCTGTTCTAACAGTTTCTTATGTTAGGGATTCCAGAACTGAAAATAATACTCCAGGTGGGGTGTCGTGAGAGCAAAACACAGGGGAGAATCACCTCCCTCAACATGCTGGCTACACTTCTTTTGATTAAGTCCAAGATATGGTTGGTCTTCTGGGCTGTGAATATGTATTACTGGTTCATGTTGAGCTTCTCATCAGCCAGCACCCCGAAGTCCTTCTCTGCAGGGCTGCTCTCAATCACGTTGTCCTTCATCCTGTATTGAAACTGCCGATTGTACCAACCTAGGTGTAAGACCTTGCAATTGGCTTTGTTGAACCTCATGATCTTCACACAGGCCCCTTATCCAGCTTGTCCAGGTCCCTTTGGAAGACATCCCATCCTTCTTGTGTGACAGCTGCCCCACCCAGTGGTGGTGTCACCTGCAAACTTGCTGAGGTTGGACTTGATCTCACTCTATATCATCAATGAAAGTATTAAACAGCATTTGTACTGGGGTACGGATTAAGAACACCATTTGTCATCAATCACCATCTGGACATCAAGCCACTTATCAGTACTCAGAATGCAACCATCCAACCAATTCCTTATCCACTGAACAGCCCACCCATCAAATCCGTATCTCTCCAATTTAGAGAGAAGTATGTTGTGAGGGACCATGTCAAAGGCTTTACAGAAATTCAGGTAGATCACATCCATTGCTTTTCCCATGTCCAGTGATGTGGTCACACCATCATAGAAACCAACTAGGTTAATCAGGCAGGGCTTATCCTTGGTGAAGACGTGCTGGCTGCCCCAAATCACCTCCCTTTTCTCCATGTGCTTTACCATAGCTTCTAAGAGGATCTGCTTCACGATAATCCCAGGCACTAAGGTGAGACTGAGAGTTTGGTAGTTTCCAGGGACCTCCCTTGTGTCCTTTTTGAAAATGGGCACAATGTTGCCCTTCTTCAGAAGCTTCACCTGACTGCCATGACTTTTCAAATATCATGGAAAATGTCTTGGCAACCACATCAGTCAGTTCCCTCAGGGCTCTGGGATGTATCTCATCAGGTCCCATAGACTTATACATGTTCATGTTCCTCAGGTGGTCACAAACCTGATCATCCCCTACAGTGAGAGAGGTTTCACCCCATCTTGTCATCCATTGGAGGGGTGAGGAGAGTGGTTGTCAGTGAAGACTGAAGCAAAAAAATTGTTGAGTACCTCAGCATTCTCCTCGTCTGGTGATAAAAGGTCAACATTTTGTTCATCAGCAGGGGTACATTTCCTTTAACTTTCATTTTCTGGTTGACATACCTATAGAAGGCCATCTTGTTATTCTTTGCTTCCAGTGCCAAATTCAGCTACAGCTGCATCTTGGTCTTCCTGACCCCATAGCTACTAGTTTTTTCGTGTTTAATTGTGCACATGTACATCTGAGTAAGGGGAAGAGGGGGACAAGAAAGACCATAGTAATCATAATCAGCTGACATCTAAAAGGTTGTATTACATCATTTAACAAATAAGAATGCAATGAGCTGTGCATTGCCTAAGCTTACAATAGACTCTCTTCAGTGTGCTTGCTTTCATTGATGACACTATCATCTCCTGCGACAGCAGCTTGCAGCAACCCTGCCACGTATCAAAATGAAAACAATGCCAAATTTTAAGAATCTTCTGGCAATTAATTATACTTTTTGGATTTCCCGAAACTCTAAACACTGCAAATTGAAAAATGCTACTAACATGCTGCCTGTTATTTTAGTGGTGCGTCTATCCTAAACATTAGCTATGCTGAAAATGGTAATGTTATGTTCTTAAAACCATGCTATAACATACTTAGATTAAAAAATGAAGGTTATTAGGATAACGTTATATTTAAAATGTACAACAGTCAGCTTTCAACTTTATTTATTTAATGTAATTCAGGTAACATGTATTGGGTGTAAGTTCCAAGGTGCTGGCAGCAGGAGACTGCATGGGTCACATATGTGACGAGAGGTCAGGGGCTGCCCACAGTAGACACAGCCAGTTACAAGTGGTTCCAGTCAGCTTCTAAAAAGACCCATCACAGAGCATGGCTGGGTCCTTCATCCACACTGGCCATGCCTCTACAAAAGCCTGATTAAGAAAGAGTGAAAAATACTATACAGTAGCTGTGGGAGAGAGGAGTGAGAAAACTGAAAGAAACAGAAGGTATTTTATGGTGGGTCTTCTCTGAGGCACAACTGAGTGCTTTGCGAGTCTTTGGAAAGTGATCCTCATTCCTACACCAGGAGGAGAAGAGACTTCTGGTCCCGTGGACAGTTCAGATCTTGTGCAATAATCTGTACGTGCACATCCACATAGATCATATTTCAGTGAAAATTGAATGATGGAATAATTCTCAGCTAACTCTAGAGTCTATTTCAGTCTTCTATTTTCAACAGGTTTACTCCATGTTGAAAGTGGAGTTTCACTGCCATTTCAGTGTGATAACTGGGTGTCCACTGGGAAACGAGAGGGGGAAAAAGTGTAACACAGTAAGATGTCATCTTTAGTAGTGTGAGTGTCATGAGAGGCAAGAAGAGTAAATAAATCACATTTGACAACCAAAAAAGATATAAATTAGTCACATATATGGGAGAACAGAGATATTTTGACTGAAAAAAATAAAATAAAATTAGCCCCAATTTGGCCTGACCAGCAGGCAAATGTAAGTAGTTTTGGACCCAATTCCATTCCACTACCACCATCCCAGGGAAAGGGGAAATGGGAATGAGAGGAAAAGACTTGCAGGCCGGAAAATAAAACTAAAAAACTTTAATGAAACAATAATAATAAGAGAAAAAGGAGGAGGAAGAGTAAAATACTATTAATGAGAAAATAATAAAATATGTACATACATATGAATTTGTCCCACACAATCCCTTATACCAATAACTACATCACTACTGATGCTGCAGGGCAGACATGTGGAAGATATTCAGGGCTGGCCTTTCCAGTAACAGGAACTAGACCCAGGTATTTCATTCAGGAACGCACAGGTTCAGGATCAGGGCAAAAAGATGGATAAGATCCGCACTGGACGTTGATCATGAAAGAAAAAGTTGAGCCTCAGCCTCATGATCCCTCAGTCTTGTACCAAGTATGACATATACGAAAGGGAATATTCTTTTTGTCAGTTTTGGGCCACTTGTCACAGTATCACAGTATCATAAAGTTGAAAAGGACCTCCGAGATAATCGAGTCCAACCTATATCCCAACACTAACACCAACACTACCACCATCATCTAAACCATGGCACTCATTGCCTCATCCAGTCTCCCCTTAAACACCTCCAGGGTCGGCGACTCCACCACCTCCCTGGGCAGCGCATTCCAATGGCCGATCACCCTTTCAGTGAAGAACTTTTTCCTAACATCAAGTCTAAACTTTCCCTGATGAAGCTTGAGTCCATGTTCTCTAGTTCTGTCACTGGTCACCTGAGAGAAGAGACCAACCCCTGCCCGTCTACAACCTCCTTTTAGGTAGTTGTAGAGAGCAATGAGGTCTCCCCTGAGCCTCCTCTTCTTCAGACTAAACAGCCCCAGCTCCCTCAGTCGCTCCTCGTAGGGCTTGTGCTCCAGCCTCTTCACCATCTTCGTTGCCCTCCTCTGGACATACTCCAGCATCCTGACATCTTTCCCAAACTGGGGGGTCCAGAACTGTACATAGTATTCAAGGTGAGATCTGACCAGTGCCGTGTACAGGGGGACGATATCTTCCCTGGTCCTGCTCGCCACACTATTCCTGATGCAGGCCAGAATGCCATTGGCCTTCTTGGCCACCTGGGCACACTGCTGGCTCATGTTGAGCTTCCTGTCAACCAGCACTCCCAGGTCCCTTTCTGCCTGACTACTCTCCAGGCACTCTGTCCCCAGTCTATACCTATGCATGGGATTGTTGTGTCCAAAATGAAGTACCCGACATTTGGACTTATTAAACATCATCCCATTAGAATTGGCCCATGTCTCCAGTCTGTCCAGGTCCCTCTGTAGGGCCATCCTACCCTGTAACAGATCAACCCTTCCTCCTAGGTTGGTATCATCTGCAAACTTGCTGATGATGGACTCAATCCGCTCATCCAGATATCAATAAAGGTATTAAACAGGACCGGACCCAACACCGATCCCTGAGGGACACCACTGGTGACCGGCCGCCATCTGGATGAGACACCATTCACCACCACTCTCTGGGCTCGGCCATCCAGCCTATTTCTAACCCAGCACAGAGTGCTCCCGTCTAATCCATGGGCAGCCTGCTTCTCTAGGAGTCTACAGCGGGAGACAGTGTCAAAGGCCTTGCTGAAGTCCAGGTATACCACATCAACAGCCTTCCTCTCATCCACCAGGCGAGTCACATGGTCATAAAAGGAGATCAGGTTGTTCAGGCAGGACCTACCCCTCCGAAACCCATGCTGGCTAGGCCTGATCTCTTGGCCGTTCTGCAGGTGCCGCATGATTGCATCCAGTATTATCTGCTCCATAATTTTACCTGGGACCAAGGTCAGGCTGACAGGTCTGTAATTACCTGGATCATCCTTATGGCCCTTCTTGTGGATGGGTGTCACATTGGCCAACTTCCAGTCTTCCAGGACCTCTCCGGTGAGCCAGGACTGTTGAAAGTTGATGGAGAGTGGCTTAGCAAGCTCATCCGCCAGCTCTCTCATCACCCTAGGATGAATCCCATCCAGCCCCATAGACTTATGAGGATCCAAGTGGCTCAGCAGGTCTCTAACTTCCTCCTCGTGGATTGCAGGAGGGCCATATTTCACCCTGTCCCCATCAACCACTTCAGGGGACCAATTGTCCTGTCTGCTCCTAGCTGCAGGTCTGACCCTTTTTTTCCTCTTTCACTTACCGCATTCTATCAGCTCAAGGATGGCCTTGGTTTCTATAGGAGTAAGTGCAAGCAATGGCTTTTCTCCATATACCAGTGCCCTGTGTTATCACTTCTAGAGAAAAGCACTGCTGAAAAACATGCAGTTAACTTTCAGAAAATGAAGTTACTCAGATGGGGCTGAGCTGAATTTAGAAACTGATTCTGCTTTAGCTCAAACCAGAACAAAAACCCACGATGGCCTGCAATACTCTCCCCAGTAATTACATGCCATCATCAAAGGCACAAGTAGGGGAACCCCATCTGCAGAGGCATAAAGCTGGACAGCTTGTTATCTTTATGCTACAAATTCATGTTTAGTATATTAAATATGCGTCTCTGTTATACACCTGATTACTCTTTATTTATCTGATATTTGAACACTATGAATAGGAAAGAACATGTTCAGAAACCATATGGATAATTTGTGGCTTGGTACTAAGAACAGCAGGCTGTACTAGTGCATCTGGTCATTAAAATGTCTTAGTGACTAATCAGACTCTGGCATCTGATCTACCAAAATACACAAACTTCCTGATGAGAACTGTGTTCCTTTTAGATGATAAGACATGATTGACAGCAAGAATTGTAAATGAGAAACAGTCCAGAAGGTAACTCTGAAATGGGGATATGTGAAATTAAAGGTGGACTATTTCCTAAAACTGAAAACAAACAAAAAAACACACACAGAAAAAAAAGCTACAAAAAATATTAAATTTGTGGGAGGACTAAGGATTAATCTGGAGAGGATAGCTCAAATCACATTGACAAATACAATTTCCTTTTAAAGAAATAGATTTTGAAATTTAAATAATGAAAGATAGTTATCATTGGAAAGGGCCAGAGTTTTCCTTGCTTTCCTTAGAGGAAGGAAATCTCCAAGAATTCATTGAAAAGTCTCACGGTGCTGCTTCTGCTACATGTAATTCTCAGGAAAGCTAGCACTGGGGGAACTCTGAGGTTAAAGAACTGTGCTAGAAATTCAGTTATTTGCTGCTTAAATAATTGAGGAAATTGAGATGGAGTTTAGGTTTATTTTCCCCTGGAGTAAGAAACTTTCAGTATTTTTTGTATGAATTGTCATAAATGTAAAATTCTACTGTAATTTCCAATTAATCTCTACAATTATTGTTCCAAACTAAATAGATGGGCACACTAATAAAAATATTTTTCTGTTTATTACGCATATTTCATCAAGAAGAAAAATACCTCTTGTAAGGTATTTTTCCATTCAATTTCTGACTGATCCATATGTGGATAACATTCAAAAAAATGTCACAATATTAGTAGAATTAAAATAGTCTTTCTTTTTTTAAATGTATATACATAAAAATTGACCTAAATATTTTCCATTTAGGCTTTAAGCATTTCTGATAATACTGATATCAATATCACTCAGATATACTTCTGCAGGCAGTGATGAATTATTGTATGTTCATAGGTATCAGGCTATTTGAAATAATGTATTGATTTTTCATTTCTATGGTTGACATATACTGGAATGGTAGCTTGCATATTAAAATAATTTACCCATGCAGACTTTGAGCCCAGGGAGGAAATGTGCTCTATGGTACACCACAAGAATTTTAATTTACATGTTAAAAATGAAGTACAACCATTTCCATTAGAAGCCCATAATAGCTTTCCTGAATCACTATGTCTGAAATTCTCACAGTTTAATTATCTGCCACTCAGAAAGTTTACACACTGCAAACCAAAGCTCAGATTGTACCAATACATGAAATAAACTGGAATGATACTCTAATTTTTTTCTTCTGTTTGTTAACCAGAGAAAGTAAATAGTTTTCTCTATTTTGAAGGATTTGGACTACCATAAACTGTTCCTAATTACTTGAATGGCAAAAGAGAGAATAAGCAAAATGGAGAACAAGTTCTGCAATGAGCAGCTGAGGGAACTGGGGTTGCTGAGCCTGGAGAAGATGAGGTTGAGGGGAGACCTCATCACTGCCTACAGTTGCCTGAAAGCAGGCTGTGGGAGATCGAACATTGATCTCTCAAGTGACAGGTGATAGGACAAGGGGAAATGGCCGTAAGTTGCATCAGGGCAGGTTCAGACTGGATATTAGGAAGAATTTCTTTACCAAAAAGGTGGTCAGGCACTGGAACAGCTGCCAAGGGAGGTGGCTGAACCGCCATTACTGGAGGTATTTAAAAAATGGACAGATGAGTTTATGAAGGACATGGTTTAGCAGAAGATGGGTGTGTTTGGACTGGATGATCTCAAAGGTCTTTTCCAACCGGAAGATTCTATGATTCTATGAAAAGAACGGTATTGCTTAAATAGCCACAAAGCATAAACCCAGAACATGAAATTCATACATAATTGGATGGATGGATGGATGGATGGATGGATAGATAGAGAGATAGATAGACAGACAGACAGACAGACAGATGGACTGATTGATTTGCAAACACACTCTAATATACTTTATGTACTCAATACCTGGGAAGTGCTTCCAGCTCATATAATCAAAATACAAAACATTTCTGTATACAGAATGGTAACAATTTGCCAGAATAGGCTACAAATGCTTGTTAGCAACCTCTGTTAAATATAAATATCAAATCACAGTAATGAAGGTTGGAAGTGACCTCTTGAAGTCATCTGTGCCAATCTCCTGTACAGTGAAAGTCCAGTGCGATCATGTTGCTCAGGCCTTGTTCACCTAAGTTTGGAACACTTCCAGGGAGATTCCGCCACCTGCCTGGGAGCCTACTCTGATGTTGTGCTTCCTTCATAGAGAAAAAAATGGTATTTTAATTCACATTCTTTTAGCCTCTTCATCAATGATTTAGATGAGAGCATTGAGTCCATCATAAGTAAATTTGCGGATGACATCAAGTTGGGAGGGAGTGTCAACCTGCCGGAAGGCAGGAGGGCTCTACAGAGGGACCTTGATAGGCTGGAGAGATGGGCTGAGTCCAACGGGATGAAGTTCAACAAGGCCAAGTGCCAGGTCCCACACTTTGGCCACAACAACCCCATGCAGCGCTACAGGCTGGGGACAGAGTGGCTGGAGAGCAGTCAGGTGGAAAAGGAGCTGGGGGTGCTGATTGACAGGAGGCTAAACATGAGCCAGCAGTGTGCCCAAGTGGCCAAGAAGGCCAACGGCATCCTGGCCTGTATCAGGAATAGTGTGGCCAGCAGGACAAGGGAAGTGATACTTCCCCTGTACTCGGCATTGTTGAGGCCACACCTTGAATATTGTGTTCAGTTCTGGGCCCCTCAGTTTAAGAAAGATCTTGAGGTGCTGGAGAGGGTCTAGAGAAGATCAACAAAACTAGTGAAGGGACTTGAGCACAACTCCTATGAAGAGAGGATGAGGGAGCTGAGGTTGTTTAGCCTGGAGAAGAGGAGGCTCAGGAGTGACCTTATCGCTCTCTACAACTATCTGAAAGGAGGTTGTAGACAGGTGGGGGGCGGACTCTTCTCACAGGCAACCAGCAACAGAACAAGAGGGCCCGAGCTTAGACTCTGCCAGGGAAGGTTTAGGCTGGATATCAGAAAGAAGTTCTTCACAGAACGAGTAATCAGGCATTGGAATGGCCTGCCCAAAGAGGTGGTGGATTCACCATCCCTAGAGGTTTTTAAGAGAAGACTGGATGTGGCACTTAGTGCCATGATCTAGTAATCATGATAGTATTGGATTAAGGTTTGGACTTGATGATCTTGGAGGTCTCTTCCAACCGAGATAATTCTATGATTCTATGATTCTATGATTTTCCATGCAATGAGTCTACTCTAAAAGTTTGTGAATTACTGGAGCTAATTTATAGCTGATTAGCCTGACCCAAGAACCTGATGCTATTGAAGGTAATCTCAGTACAGAAAAATAGGGAGAAACTACTGTTTGTAGCTTCAGTCTCTGGAAAACTGCTTGTGTGCCACTTACAAACACAAAGCTGTTTGAACACCTTCAGTTGCATCGTTCACACTACAAACTAATGTTTAAGTACATATAATTAAGCTGCAATTCAGTGTTAACAGTAGTCCCCTACTTTATGTTTCCTGACCTTTTTTACATAGTTCCACGATTATGTTTAAAAGGATTATTTTGCAGATAAAAAAAAAGTTTCCCAGATAGCTCACTATGACATTTACCTGAAACAGTTCTTCAGAATAAGTGAGAAAGCAAACACTTTCTCCGCTTACTCCAGGTTATGCTCTAAGACCCAGAGTCCTCCACAAAATCATATTCCTGCATGAGCATGACAGTTAAAATTAAGGCACTATGAAGGAAATATAGGCTTATCAGCACTGTTTATTAGAAACAGGACAACAGTATTTATGTAAAGTGAGAGCTGCAACACAGCACTTTAAAAAACCTAAATGATACTAGTTTTTAACACCCCATCTGCAGCTTTTGCATTACTATTTATGGGTTTCTCCACAATATCAATTTGACTTTCTTCATATTGCTTTTAACGTTGGTGATTCCTGTATCACATATGACATTTTTCTATATTTGTATACATCACCTTTGTACCGTGACTGACAAATAAATCCTTAAAATCGGAGAATATTCAGACTAGTTATTGGAATCACATGGTTATTATGAATTGTTTATTGCAATAACTGTTTTGCCGAATGTAACCTGTATTTGTATTGTGTTTTCAGAGTAGCTTCTAAAATGCCATTAAATCAGAAATTTCATGCAACATCAAATATCTCCAAATAAGTAAATTTTATGTTAAATTTTTCAATGCTACATGTGGAATACCTGAAATATCTTGGCCAGAGAGCATTGTACTCTGACAAATGAAGAGTATTTTTGGGGGCACCTGATGAGATGCATCCGCAGGTCCTGAAGCAACTGGCAGGTGAAGTTCCTAAGCCACTATCCATCATATTTGAGAACTTGTGGTGATCTGGTGAAGTCCCCACTGACTAAAAGGGTGAAATATTACTCCCATTTTTAGGGGAAAAAAAAAAAAAGGAAGACCCAGGAATCACAGAATGGTTTATGGTTTGGGTTGGAAGGGACCTTAAAGATCATCTAGATCCAACACCCTGGATAGGGGAAGGGACAACTTCCATTAGACCAGGTTGCTCAGGGCCCCATCCAACCTGGTCTTGAACACTTCCAGGCAGGGGGCATCCACATCCACTTCTTCCAGTGTCTCACCTTTATCATCTATGATTCTATTCTATGATTCCCCTACAGCGGGATGGGCTTCACCCCCTTGGTCCCCATCTTGTCATTGATTGACATAGGATGGGTAAGGAGAATGGATTTTCCAGGGAAGACTGAGGCAAAAAAATTGTTGGGTATCTCATCCTTCTCCTCATCTGTTCATGCAAGGTCACCATTTGGGTTCATCTGTGGGGGTACACTTTCTTTAACTTTAATTTTCTGGTTCCTGTACCTATAGAAGCCCTTCTTGTTATTCTTTTCTTCCCTTGCCAAGTTCAGCTCCAGCTGTGTCTTGGCCTTCTTGACTCCATCCCTACACAACTGGGCAGTGTCCCTATACTCTTCCCATGTTGCACATCTCTTACACTACCTGCACAGTTCCCTCTTGCTCTTTGGTTTGACCACCAGGTCTCAACTTAACTGTGCTGGTCTCTTGTCTTCCCTTCCCTGACACTGGATTTCCTACATCTGGGCACTGAGCATTTTTGCACTCTATGGAAAGCATCCTTAAATATTTGCCAGCTATATTCTGCTTTCTCATTCCTAATTTATTTTTTTTTCCCCAGGGTGTCCAACTGACTAACTCCTCAAGGAGCTGGAATTTTGCTTTACTAAAATTTAGGGTCCTCGCCTGTACTCCTCCCTGTCCCGTATCCCTCAAGACCTTGAACTCCACCAATACATGGTCACTGCAACCCATGCTGCCTCTCATCTTGACATCATTGGTGAGCTTACTTACATTGGTGTCCATCAGCTCCAGTATTTCATCCTCCTAGCTAGGAGTGTCTATTTCCTGGGTTAAGAAATTATCTTCAATGCACTCTAGGAGTCTCCTGGCTTGCCTGCCTCTTGTCATGCTACTTTTCCAGCAGATTCTGGGGTGGTTGAAATTCCCCAGTAGGATGCGATCTCGTGAGCATGAAGCCTCTAATAGATGGAGGAAGAAGGCTTAGTCAGTAGGCTCCTGTTGATCAGGTAGCCTGTAGAAGACACCAGCTGCAAAGTTCCCTTTATTGCCTTGGCCCCTTATTCTCATCCATAGACTTTCAACTTGTTTGTGGCTGCTCTTCAGGGACAGCTCTTCACAGTCTGTCCATTCCCTGATAAAGAGGGCAATGCCTCTCTTTCTCGGCCTGTCCCTGAACAGCCTGTAGCCATTGATAGCTGTGCTGCAGTCCTACCAAGTTTCAGTAATGTCAATCAGGTCATAGCTTTCTAGCAGCATGGTAAGTTCCAGCTCCTCCTGTTTGTCACCCAGGTCAGGCAACCTCACATCTGTACCCAGAAAGATCAAGGTGTAGATCATCCTGGAAACTTGGCTGAGGTACATGGAAATCAAGGAGAGGGGTTCTGAAAGACAGCATGGTTTCACTAAGGATAAATCAAGTCTAACAAATTTGATGACTTTCTACAATGGGGCCACAGCATTGATGTGTAAGGGAGTAGTAACTGACATCATCTACCCATTTACCTGGACTAGTAAAGCATTCATCCCGCACAACAGTCTTGTCTCTAAATTGGAGAGACAGGGATTTGTCAAATGGAATACTCAGTGAATAAGCAAAAAGAAAAGTCACATTCAAGGAATTGTGATCAATGGCTCAATGTTCAAGCGGAGACCAGTAACAAGTGGCATTCCTCAGGGTTTGGTATTGGGACTTCCGTTGTTTAACATCTTTCTTGGTGACATGGACTACGGAATTGAGGTGACCCTCAGGAATTTTGTCACTGACACCAAGCTGTGTGGCACAGTCCACTCAATGGAAGGAAAGGATGCCATTCAGAGGGACCTGGACAGGCTTGATAAGTGGGTCTGTGTGAACCTTATGAATTTCAACAAGACCAGGTGCAAAGTCCTGCACCTTGTTTGGGGCAACCCCAAGCACAACTACAGGCTGGTTGGAAAATGAATTGAGAGTAATCCTCAGAAGGTCTTGGGGGTGTTGATGGATGATAAATTCAACATGAGATGATAATGTGCAACACAAGAAGTCAACCATGTCCTAGGCTGCATCAAAAGAAATATGACCAGCAGGTCAAAGGAGATGATTGTGTCCCTCTTCTTTCATGAGACTGCATCTGGAATACTGTGTTCAATTCTGGAGTCCTCAGCACAGGAAGGACATGTATCTGTTAGAGTGAGTCCAGAGAAGGGCCATGAAGAGGGTCAGAGGGCTAGAGCACCTCCTATACAAGGACAGGCTAAGACAACTGGGCTTGTTTAACTCAGGGAAGAGAGATCTCCGGAGAGGTCTTATAGTGGCATTTCAGTGCTTAAAGGGAGCCTACAAGAAAGATGAGGAGGGGCTCTTTACCAGGGAGTGCCGTGATAAAACAAGTGTCAATGGTTTTAAACTGAAAGATGTTGGTTTAAATAAGATTTTAGAAAGAAATTTTTTACTGTAAGAGTGGTGAGGCACTGAAAGAGAATATCCAGAGAAGTCGCAGATGCCCCATTCCTGGAGGTGTGCAAGGCCAAGCTGAAAGAGGCTTTGAGCAACCTGATCTAGTGGAAGGTGTCCCTGCCCAGGACAGGATTTTGCGACTAGATGATCTTCAAGATCCCTTCCAACCCAAAGCATTCTATGAATTTATGATCCTATTTTGTTTCTGAAATCCAGTCCAAGTAGTTGTCTCAAAGAAGCTGGGGTATGCTAAAGAACAGGTTTCTCTTGGGTGTCTTATATGCAGACAATATAGATTTTGACTAGTGTGGGCTTAGTTCCTGCTGCCCAAAGTAACTCTCCAACACTGTTATAGCAAGTCTTTCAGACATTTTCATATGCTCTGAAAATCACAGGCATGTCATTACCCACATCCAAGCCTTGGAAACAGCTTCCTAACCTGCAACCTGGAAAACTTTTTTTGAGTTCTGGCACCAAATACTGGTGCAGAGCATAAAGAGCTCAAGCAACAGCTTGAGGTATGACCTTGGGAGATAAGGAGTAAATGAAGAACTGCTGTGTGTACTAAGAGAGCAAGATTGTTGTTTCTCTCCTTGGTTTTGTTCCCTTAGAGTACAGAGAAGGCCGAGAGGAGTGGCAGGAAGTTTAGGTTATGAGAATACCCACTGGATTATCCTCTTTTCAATACTGACACAGTGGCACCATTGCTGTGGGGTCTTGGTTCATTCCTTCACTCACGTCATTGAGACAAAGCAATACATTCTCATAAGTTTAACAGAAATGTTACATAAATCTCAAAAGAAAGAATAAGTTGTGATATAACAATATGAGTTGAAATCAAATCTGAAATCCTATTTATGCTCTCTGGCAAAATAAATTCTGCTTTAAAAGATGTGTTTTTATGTTATTTTCCTAAAAAATTGCCTCTCTTCTGAGTATTACCTTCTCACCTTAGCAAGCTTATTTCATTCCCTATTTATACAGAGATAGAGGTAAACTTTATAAAGACAGGTATTCAGAGAAGCAGATACTTAAGCAATTGAAAATTTGTCACCACTAGAAATACCAATACCTTCTTAAGTTTTCAGAGGCTTCTTTATATTCAAAATTGCTTGATCAACTCATTATCAAAGGCCCAAATGCAACTTCATCAACTCTGTTGATCTCCAGTTTTAAGGTGGATTTTTTATTTGGTTTTCAACCTGTCCATTCATTCATTCCCGGCTTCATGGTAAGTTGAGCAAAGCAGAGGTATCTATTGTAAATTCATATCTACAAATGATGGTATATAAATCTGTGCGTACAAGACCAAATAAAAAGACTCGAGCTGGCACTTGAAAAGGTTAATTTTTTGGAATTATGTTTTGTCCGTTTCTGCAGTGTTCTACAAAAATATATTTATATTCAGAGTCTGGAATGATAAGTTCAAAGGCAACAGGATACTTGACAACATCAAGTGTCAAAATTAACATCCCTGTATTAATTTTTTTTACTAATATTTCATGTGAGGTCATTTTTTGTTTGAAAGATTGTATACATTTTTTAGTGGTTACAAATAAGTAGTTATTTCTTTTCAGTGCCTACCCATGTAGTTACTTTCTTACCATATTATGCTCAAAAAAATTAATTTTGGTTTTGCCTTCATATTTGCAGCTTTATATGCACAACATATTGTATCTTGTCATTTTCCAGCCACCTGAAATCACCATGGCAACGCACTCATGAACTACTTTTTGGTGTAGATGCCAAGAATATTTAGTAAAATAAAACAAAAAAAATAAGAATTTTTTGAGCAACCAAATATACAGTTATACTGAGCTGAATTAACACCAGAGTTAAGAAGAAGCAATAAACCAAAGAAACCTTAAATTTCAAATGGCATTTAGTACTCTGAATAAAGGTGAAATTCAGAATGATGACTTTAAAGATGTGCGAGATCATCCAAAAACTACAGTCTTGATAATCACTGAAACCCCACTTTAGAAGTTATTTACAAAGCTGATTCTTATGTTCTGTACATTTTTTTTCAGGAGATCTATAAAAGTCCTTATAAAGACTTTTGTCCTGAATTCCTTATACAACTAGGGATTGAATTGAACATGATTAGTAAACATCACAGTCTTTTAATGTAATTGTGCATGTAGGTTTTGTGGCACGTATCACAGATCATGACTATTTATGTAGTTCTCTGTGCTAACCTGTGTATTTCCTGTGTATAGTCCTGGCAGAGCAGTTGATGACAGAATACAGGTTCCTTTGGGTGCAAGAAAACACATAGCAGGTATCTTCAGAAACACTTGATTCCTAGTCAAGTGAGTTTACTAGTCAAATGAGTTTAACTCTCATACATGATGCTCTTGTCTAAGTAATTTGTAAGACTTGTTCTTAATTTCTCTTAACTTTAATTCCTCATCTGCAAAACCAAACAGCAATTGTTTCTCTCCGCCTTTCATATCTTGCTTTCAGTTTGTAAGCCCTTTGATGCATGACTTACTATTTACTATGTATATTCAGTCAGGCTATTGTAATAAATTAAAAAATTTAAGACTTACAAAAGTATGGTAAAACTCTTTATATGGAAGATGAAACACTTGAAGACGTATAGCATATCCCTCCCAAAATACAGTCTTCTGTCTTCCCTCTTTCATCCCATTGAAGAGGAAGTGTGAAAGTTCTTTCCACACTGAATCACTTTAGCTTCCATTAGCTTGCACTTTTCAGCTGTGGCAAGAAAATCCTAGCATGTACTTTTGTATCTTTCTAAGATGTATTTTGGCTCATTACCAGAGCCATTACTAAATCATTCTTTTCTATGGTTACCGGAATAGAAAAGTAGTGAGGGAACAAGGTAGTTTAACCTTACTACTGTGAGAAGCAACTTTTGCAGAAAGTGAAGGGGGTTTGAGCCTAAGGGCTTTTAATATCTGATCATACTGTTGCATAAGACTTTTTATTGTTACAATATG
Source organism: Dromococcyx pavoninus (assembly GCA_033558185.1). Taxonomy (NCBI): domain Eukaryota; kingdom Metazoa; phylum Chordata; class Aves; order Cuculiformes; family Neomorphidae; genus Dromococcyx; species Dromococcyx pavoninus. The sequence continues at coordinate 2,694,896 of JAUMJL010000393.1, forward strand.
CAATATAGAAGAAAGACATTCTTATCAACAAACTATAGTGTCATTTCAACATTGTGGAAAATGTCAGAATTCTGATAAATCTTTATGGTCAACATCTGTGCAATATAAGATATTATTCATCATTGTGCAGTAACAGTTTCGAACATTACCGGAAGTGTGATATTCTCTGGCAGCTTGTTGGCAATAAGATTTATTTAGCGTTGATATTTATTCTACTCAACTTCTTTAAAGCCAGCACTTGGTATTGTGCACATGTTACATACCAATGAGAAGGACAGCAAGGGTAGATGTAGCTTGGTCTGAAGCTTTATAACATTCAGTATGTTCAACAGTTTACAATTTTCTATATGTCAGACTTCAGCAGTTTTCCTGAAGAGAGGAGAAGGCAATCATTGCACCACAAACTTGCACAAGTCTCCCTGAGTCTCTGAATTAGTTCGTTATTTTTCCTAATATGTTAATTTAAGGGATAGAATTTATTTACTGAGCACAGAGATTTAGTCACACAGCTTCCATTAATGTAAATGAGAACTGTACCAAAAAAACCCTGGTGCCTTCTTCCCTGTTTGTGTAATTTAATGCCAGATTTTGAACTTGGGTGAAGCACATCACTGCATAGCCCTGAATCTTCTGGTATCTGCTCGCAAGTCTAGACTTCCCAGACGAAACAAGTAGCCACAAGGAATGAAGCTGGAAGTGACATATCTTCAGGACATCTTTTTTCATTAGGGTAACAAAGGTTCACTTCTCTCTAGCTGTCGTTGTCTCACCTTCAGCCTGCGCAAATAACAAAACTGTGTCCACTTGGCAGCTGATTCAGAGCTGCAGTTTGGATCAAGATCTTCCTTTCCATCACAGGAAACTGTCAATTATTTACCTAAAGAATATCTTGACTCCCTCAATCTTTCTTTTCCAGTCTTAATGGGATAATAAGACATAATCCTTGACCAATGTAAAACGTAGGATTTTAGGACTATTTCCTGAAAAAATGCAGCTAGATGAAGCTCTTCCTTGCCAGTTCTAGCTTTGAATTTAACGGGTAAGAGCACTCCCCTCACCTGAAATCTAATGACTAAGTATGTTTTGGAAATGGAAGATTACAGGTTGGATTTCCCTCATATTGATGAGATAATGAAACCTACATATCAGCCTTACTTTCAGCAGAAATAATTCATCCTGATTATCACACAGAAGAGAGTGGTATTACATCCTCCTTATATCAGTAAAAAAACAAAGAAGAAAAAAGCAACAGTCATTATTTTGAAAAGACTGCAGACCCTTACTTTCTGTTTGAGCTTGAAATGTCTTTTGTTAAATGTACCAAGCTCAGAAAGAACTGCTATTCTGGAAAGAAACCTTTTTCCTCTGCACTGTAGTTGTCTTGTTTTACTATCAATTAACCTGGGAGAGTCTCAACTTTCCCTACATACTACCTGAAGACAGTTTGTGAAATATACTGAATTTCAGAATGGAAACCAGATGCCTAAATATTATTACTTAGAATATTCTTTGGACAGACCCTAAGATGAAGAACTTCTCTGGTCCAAAATTTAACAGCACTTCATGCACTGGAGTGTTGCAAACTAAGGTTGTCTCAACATCTGGCTGACCAGCTAAGGATCAAAAGCTATTTTTAAGTTTACTTCATGATAATAAAACCAAAAGTTTGTATTATCTGTGATGCAGTTTTAGGATTGTTTGATGATTTATATAATCTATTTCATGACAACTTTGGCATGTTATGGACATGTATTGGTAACAAAACCACGTCTGTATCTGCAGATATTTGCAGACACGCAGGTAAAAAATTCTTCCAAAATATAAATAATATGAAAAGAATGTTAAATTTCAATAAAACCAGGGAATCCATCTGTATTTCTAGCACATAATGTTAAACGTTTATGATTGAATTTAAATGCAAATACAGTATAACTCACTGATTTCTGTGATTTAACAGTGAATAAACTCTGACTCTGTTTTAATTTGCTGTACTAATCAAATTAATAGTAATTAGTGAATGCTTAAACAACAGTAAGATAGGCTATTCTTGCTTTTATGGCTTCTAATAATGATATAAACATAGATGGGATCGCAACACTTAACATTTACAAAAACATGGGCAAAGAAGCACAATATATGTAAATCTTCAATGCAAAATGCTGCCTGCAAAATTCGTTACCTAAAATAGGGTATCCTGAAGCTGCACATAAAGTATAAAAATATTAGGTAGAAGGAGTCCGAAGATATAAAATCACATGCACCTCTTGAGTAATGAGAGAGAGCTTGCTGGGGAAAGGAATAGGTTTTAGTTTGAGTTACAACTTCTCATATCAACTACAGCATAAGTAACAAGAAATCTAAAAAGCCTCCTAATGTCTAAATAGAATATAAAGATAGATAAAAGGAAGCAGTAGATAAAGTAGTGAGAGATATCTCATTAAATTCTATATGGAACTCCAAACAAGACATTACTTTAATCATAGTGGAATTACGTAGTCACCATCTAACCATTGAAGGAAAGATTATCAATGTCAAGTAACTGTTAAGTGATGACAATTACTAACTACCCGGAACAATATAATGGTATCATGAGCTTTTGACAAGTGGAGTTCCAAAGAAAGGGGAAAGAGACGGGAAGGAGGAAAAGACAATTTTCCAAGGGTACTGGGAAAAGAAAGAGGAAGGCGGAAAAGTCAATTTCTCTCTTTCTTATTCCTTTTAACCTTTAAAAGCTGTGAGGTATGTTTGTAGACATTAGCTTTTAAGGTTGAAGCAAAAGGTAATACTAAAGGCTCTGTGACCATGTTCTCCTCCTCTATTCTCCCAGAGCTGTAGGACTTTTACCCTGAAGCCACCTCCCTCTTTCAGTACCCACTGAAACAAGAGTTGTAGCCACAGGCAAGGAAATATTACTGGTTTCTCCTGTGCTGGTAATGATATCTGCTACAGTAGTGGTATCACTAGAGGATCTCCCCAGCTATGTAAAAAAGGCTGAAGGAATCAAGCAAATCTTCAGTGTGAGAAGCCCTACAATAACATGGAATCTGTTCTTCCTATCACGCCAGGAAATATATGAATATATACCTAATTCATATTTATTATTTTGCAAGTTGAATTTTGCAGATCTCAGGAAGAAAGGCTACATGATTGGATGTACAACAGTGCACAAGGATAAATGGAGTTTCAGCATCAATACACAGTTTCTCACCTCTTTGGTCTCAAGAATATAAATGCTGATTTTTTTTTCCTTTTTCTTTTAAATTGTTACAACGCAGTGTTCTACAGAGGTTTGGGGTCTTTTTTTTGTCTGAATCGCACATATTCATTTTCTTGGATTACAAGGCATAAGAACAATCCTCCTTTGAAATGGTAATTCCTTAAATTCAGAATTTGATAGGGAAAGACATATTAAGCTAATATAAAAGTATCTAGAATTAACATATCTTATTTCCTGGTAATTGTACCTGTTGTTTTTATTTATCCAAAGTTAAGGGAATATGAAGAGCTGCAGGCTTATAAAAGCTTTAGCATAGCACAGAGACAATTATATGATCTTTCTATACTAGCATTTTCAGTTCAGTTAAATTCCAGTTACTGAAGAAATGAAAACTTATCCTTCCAACATTCTCTAATTGACAGTGCAAGGATCACACATATAACACGATCCATGTTTACAAAAATGGATCGGCAGAGCACCAGACAATTTTAGGGTTTTTTCACAAAGATTATATCTCTCTTCCAACATTGAGAGAGTTGAAAACTGCAAAATAAATTCACATGATGTGAATTTCAGCATGTTACAGTGGTATAGGTCCAAAACCAGTCTTTTAAGTTATACCAGGCTACACCACTATAAAATTAGATCTTACTTTAGCCACTTGCATGATAAAGAAGAAAAAAACACCATCAAGTGGTCTGCATGAACAAGAATTTATTAAATTGTTTTGAAGTAGTAAACATTGTGGGAGGCAAATTGTTGCATCTTCTGCTTCTGCAACAAAAAGATTTACACTGCACTTAAGTGGGAATGGTGGAGAGGTCACGTCCTGAAGATAATACTTGACTGATTTGTAGTTTGAAGACTTTTTTCCTATTTAAAAATCACACTGCCTTTCTACTCTGACTCTGTTGTGACATTTATACTCCCATATAGAACAACAACACAATTATGCTACCTGGTTTTGCACTAGAAAAGAGGAGTTACGCATAGGAGAAGGGAAAACTAATGAAGATTATCTGTGCCTTTTTTTTCCTTCACCTTTAAGACAATATCAGCTAGGAGCAAAGTGGAAGTAGGACTCAGACAGTGGCATGCTGTAAGTCCAGCTTTCTGAAAGTGTATCCAGGCACTGCCTGCACTAGGGTTACATCACAAAGTAGCCATTTATCCATCAGTGGCTGATTTTGTAAACAGTGTGGGAAACTCTTGAGAACTTGTCGGATCAGATCGCCAAAATTTTTCTAGCTTTACTTACCCATATTCTGAAATCTTCTATGTACTTCCACTAATATTTCTAGATCATACAGCTGACACATAAGCCTTAAATCAATAATACATTTTACAGGTTACAGGTCTACAACCTTAGCTAAGGTAAATCACTGACCCTCCATTTAAACAACATACAACTTGCTGCGTGTGCCACATCCCTTTTCAGAGGATCACAGACTACCTAATATTACTCCAGCAAGTTATTTCTATTTCTTGCAGGAGCAGAGACAGGGAATCACATTGTTGAAAATTAACACAACGTATCCACATGCCAATTTGCTACAGATTCCTTCTCTTTTTTAGTTTATGGAAAACATAAAAAGTTTTAATATTTCTGGAACACAGTTTCTTTCAATTAACCATCAGCATAACCTGAGCATCTTGTAACACAAAGAAGCTTAATGAAAAAAAATCTAATTTGACCAGCTATTTAAACTTTAAACATCACTTCTCCAGTAGTGTTACATGGGCAACACGCAAGCAGTTGTCTGCCTCTGTGGTCAATTGTCTTATCCTCTGTTGTAGGTACTGCTGGAGAAGTCAGTGACAGCTGCAGCACTCACAAACACCTTGTTTTGATTTTTGCACAGGTGGAATGAAATCTTGAGTTGTGTAACGAATCCCCCTGTAGGAGGCACAAAACCAGGAGTATATGTGTATATGTGTGGAGAACAGCAAATCATTCCGGCTTTTTAAGAGTAGGTAAAGTATTTTTTTGTCATAGATGGTAAATAAAACTCTGAGAACAAGATTCAATATCTTATATTAGAGATCTCCTTAACTAGTCATCACCAAAAGGGGTTTAATTCAACTGTTTAGGTGAAATTTCTTTATTCTAGCCTTTAAACATATCTGTAGTACTCTTAGCTCCTAAGCAATCTGATCAGTTTCCAGTTCTAACAACGCACTAAAGTGTCGAGTAAACTTTATTATTATTGAGCGAAAATAGAGCACATCTGACACAACCTTTCGCGTTTCTAAATAAATAAATTTGAGATTTATGCAAAGAACAAATATTTTTTGCTTCATTTTACACTAATCAGTTTGCTAACTACCACTCATATCATCTATTCTATTAATTTGTTTCATAATTTTTCTAATGAATATACCACTGGAATGAATCTACCAATTTCATATTTTTGTTTTAAAAAGCAAGGCAGATATTTTAAGCAAAGGCCAGATATTACTTTTACAAAGATCTTGCAGTTCCAAAATTCCTACTGTTAGAGTACCCATCAAGATGCACTGTTAAAAAAAATCATACTGAAGAAGTAGTATTGGCTTCTTCTTCCAAAAATCTTACATCCTTTTAGAAAGCAATCATAGTCCATTTTGCAGATGGAGTGGATTTTCAGTTGAAGGGATTAAAGTAGTCAGGTTTTCTTTTGGGAAACCAAGTCCAAAAAATCCAAACATTTCACTCCCCACCCCCCAAAAAAATCTCCAAGCACATAGAAAAGGTTGTCTTGGTAACTAGGTGCTTGGAAAATGACATTAACCTTAATCTGTAGTTCTAATTTAGAAAATATTAAACCAAGGAGGGTAGATCGATACTTGGACCTTGTTTGTTCTGACCGTGTAGTGAGTTAGAAATTAGTTAGTATTAGAGATACAGTCCATAGAAGTTTTAATAGGTAAGGAACATTCCCCAGTTCCTAAAAGTTTTTCTTTTCACTTTCAGGTGGCAGGGAAATCACTTCTTTTGCATCTTAGAAATACATTTACATTTATTCTGTTCATGGAGAGAAAAACAAAACCAACAAAAAACTTCACAAAACCCGCAACCCAAACCGAACAAACGAAAAAACCCAGATATTTTTCTTTTGCCTCAGGAAATGACTATTCAAATATTTTGACCCAATGAGATACTAAACTCCTGAGGGACTGGATTCCAGATTAATAGGGATGTAAAAGAGTAATATACTAATGGAATCAGGGAAGAATCTGTAAGATAAATAAAAATATCTTATTTGCCTACACACACATATAAGGACATCTGCAAAAAAAAGGTGAACTCTTTTTGCTGAGAGGTATTAACTGGTCTGCTATTACTCCAAAACACAATGTTTCTGGTTTGCCTTTCTGAGAAAACACAAGTCACAGCAATGTAGTGTTCAAGCTATTGCTTGAGAGTTATTTGTTTTCTGACTAAAATTTCTGGCCCACTACATTGCCTCCTCTGACAAGGCTAAATTCAGATGTCTTTCTCCATTCAAATTTCACAAGTGGTATGTTTGTAGTATCACATTGGGACAATACAGACAGAATAAGATATCACTGCTCTCAGCAGAGAGGAATAAAACTTCAGATAAATGAAAACACAGTTTAGATACACTCTTTGTCACTTATTGTAATTGATTACTGTATTTTCCTGTTTTTTTCTGGATTATAAAATCATTGTCTCATCCTGTATGCACGGTACCTCAGACTAGATTGAAACTTTAGTTTCTCTAGTGCTGCATAAATGAACTTGGAAACCACTTGTGTATAGAAAATATATTTTGGTTTGCATTTTCTGAAGTTTTATAAAAGCAAAGTCTTCTCTATAAATTTACTTTTTTCCCATTTCTTATACAATCCTACAAAATGATAAATATGCATAAGGGCATGTATTATTACGAACCTTATCATACAACTGAGATAAATTTCCACGTGGAAGAAGTAACATACACCTCACTCAGGATGATTTTTCCAAGTAGGAACAGGTAAGTCTGAAACTCATGTGGAAACAGGTGTCTTGGAACGTTTCTGTGATTTAAATTTGGATTGATACTATGCTGCGTAAAAAACCCAGCAGAATCACCAAACATGGGCATAAAGTCAACTCGGAAGATTAGAGAGTGAAATAACCAAATAAAAAAGGATATGCAGAGAAGGAAGAAGAGTTGACAGTTTATAACTGAAGACATGAATTTGCCTGAGTAAAGTCAGTTGAGCAAAGCATGTAGGCAGTGACAGGGAAAACTAATAAAAAAGAAAAAAAAACAGAAGATGAAAAAGAAAAGCAGTAAGGACAAAAGGAAACCAAAGGAAATAGGAAAATTATTGAATAAAACTGGAAGTGACCCTCTCTCTCTCAAAAAAATTCTATATATTTTCCTGTTGCAGATGCTTCAAACATCTATATTTATCTCCTTGCAAAGCTTTCTAGATCTGCCCTGTGTCCTGCTATCAGGCTATCCTTACAAACATTTGAGACTCACACAAATGTGAACTCCCCTTCCATCCAAATACATAAAGAAATACTATTGCTATTTTACAAAAGGGGAAATAGATATTAAATTACTTCCCTGAGGTAGCAGAAACAAGCAGCGAATGAAATTGCACTCAGAATTCCTAAATACTAATCCAGTGCGTTTTCAATGAAGTTATCCGTCCTCTACAATTGTAGTAACATTGGAGGATAGGTGGTTCACTACCCACTGTGACAAATTTTTAGTGAGGGGTGTGTTATTGTTTCTTCCAGTTCTCTGAAACTTCTCCACTCTTGGGGATGCATAGAGGAAAAAGCCCAAATGTCAGCCTTCTCAGTGTGGAGGGTTTATGCACTCGTATTTCCAGCTTTCACAAATGAGAGATACAATGTGTGCTATTGCCAAGCACGCAATCTATGTCTGAGACAGGAGAATTAGCTATCAGTTATATATCAAGTTCATTCAGAACAGTCCTCATTCTTTCATGCTGAAGAAGTTTTATGTTACAAAATAGCTTACAACTGTATTGGGAATGAGCAGAAATCAGTAAAAGAGCCTCTGTCTTTAGCTTATACCTTTGAATTTTTTGACAAATTTATTCTGCTGGCAAGTTTTAACTCAATAATTTGAAAACTGAACGATTATTCATTTTTTATTTGTTTTGGTTTGTTTGGTTTTGTGGGTTTTTTTATGAAAATGAAAAATTATCCTGGGTGTTTTTGTGTTGTAAACTCTGTATCAAAATTGCAGCGTGGTTTCCTAGAAAAAATGGAAAGATACTGTGGCAGTAGTTTTTCACAGTAAGAGCTGTAGATGGGATGAATGCTCTGGGAAAAATGCAAGAAAATTTTGGCAAATTTTCTGCCAGGAAGAACTAAGCAGAAGTTGTTTAAGTGAATGTATTAATTCACATGTTAATGCATAAATAAAAGTGTTTTGCTTAAAACATTGTACCAGACTTAAAGAAAAATGTACAATTTGTTGTTGAAATGAATGAAAGATTAACTGGAATGTTCTACGCTGAGACTTCAATAATTATGTTCTCCCGTGTATCACTGAATCAGAATAGACAGAATGTTACATACATACTGAGCAACTTCTTTTCTGGGAATTCACATTCCATGTCCAAAGAAATTAACTGAACCTGAGCTCCCAAAAGGCATAAGAAAGAGCCAATGTATGAGTTACTGGAAAAACTACTTGTACACTGCCTCCAATTGCAAATAACTGCTCTGAGTTTTTCCTTCCAGATGAAAGTATACAGTTTTAACTTTAACTTCAGATCAGTGAGTAAGTTTAGAACACCTACAAGGTTCCTTTTCCCTGAAGAGTGTAATGCTGCAGCTTGAAGACCATTATAATGGTAGATGGACTATCTAGTTATAATTCAGATCACAACTTTTAAAAAAGGAAGTTATACCAGAATACATGCTAGGAATGCACATAGCCAGTTCTGTATGCAAAATATCACCTTTGTTCAGAAAAAATGCAGCCAGAAAAGCTTGTATCTGCACAAAAGAGAAATAAATCCAACCTCACCCCTCAGAAGTAAACTAAAACTCTTCAAAGAAAAAATTTTCTAGATGAATACTGTATGTATTGTATCAGCACATCTCTAGTGGCCTTGTGGTTTTCTTTATCCCTTGGGTGAATTAGAGATACTACAGGTTCACATAAAAACGGTTACCTTGAAGACACAGTCTGATAAAAACAAAAGAAAAATATTGGACCATCTTTCTGATACATTAGACGACATTTCATGTGAAGAGTAAATTCCAGGCTCTTCAACAACATTCAAGTTACTTTACTTTTCCCTTCATCTGCTCTTCACCTTTTTCTTTCATACCACCTATTATTACGGTTTTAAGAATCCAGCTGTAGGAAACAAATCAGAACTTCAAAGAAGAGCTGGTTGACATTATTTTCCTTAGATAGAATGTCTTTAATGGAAAATGTCCTACTGAGCAAAAAAAGGAATTTTATTTACTGACTTTTTTTTTTGTCATGATGTGAATACAACAACGTGAAGTGAGATTTATTTTTTTATTTTTAGTGTAGGAGGGTAGTACTGTTGGGGACCATTGGCTCATCAGTGGAGAAATTTGGGGCTGAAGCCACAGGACATGTACAGGAAAGAAGAGAAGAGTGATAAAATAGAGCCAAAGGGTGTTACAATTTTCTATCATTTTAGGATACAATATTGATTGCATACAAAGTATCACAGTAGCCTTTTGTGCATAACACTTGCTTTCTCCATCAGCTTTATATTAGCTTTATCCAACCATTCAACCTAGGACAAGAAAGGAATGCAATTAATAATGCAAGAGGAGCTGAGATCAGCTGATAATGGTCCATTTCAAAAAATCGTCCTTATAGACATGACCTAGGTAGGAGTTCCTATCCCAAGATATTTTATGAATAAATAATTAAGTCAAGATATCTTCACTATAAAATGTTAAATGAGGTTGGACTAATTCTATGAAAATTTTAAAAAAAATATGAGGAAGACACCCCACCCTACAGAGAGGTTTTATGATTTTAAATAATCTGCAACTACGTGAGGAGTAATTAATGACCCCACAATGTCAGAAATATAATTACATAGCTGTTAACCATGATTTTTGCAAGAAATGGCACTTACAAAGAGTGTGCAACACACTGTGCTTCTCATGCTGTGGTCTAAACTAGATGAATATGCACTAACTAAAACTTTTGCAAAGAAAACAAGAAAACTTAAGATAAATACTGTAATTTCAAAATACTTGATTCAGGAAAATATATGAAATTGCTAGTAGTACTGATGGCTACTGAGATATGTTAATAAATTATATGGTAACAATAGCTTTAGAATGGAAAAGTCTGTAGAAACACAATAACCAATCAAAGGATAAATGATTAGTCTTATATGTTGGGCTGGCAATAAGTTCATTTGGTGCCAGTTTGCATTGCATCATACAACGCTAATATGGTTGTGTGCAAAGAGGTTAAAAAAAAAAGAAAAGAAAACTAGCAGATTCTAAGGGAAGAATGTGTTATAGAAGTGGATATATATTTGTTTGAACATAATCAGTCATATGTAGAGAGATTCTAAGTGAAGTATGCACAAATTAGAATTATAAATTATTGTTGGCTCAACAACATAACTGTTGTCACAAGCTGTTCAGCTAAGCTTTGGTGCCATGACCCTCGTGAGGCACCCACGCAGCTTTTGCTGGCAGGGCAGTAGCAGTGAAAAGCTGTAGGAAATGTCCAGATCTCTGAACTGTGAGATAGTTCTCTTTGTACTATCAATGCCCTATTTACGATGGTTTGGGACATCCTCTGGGGAGGTAAGTAATAATATCTCAGGCAGACTCTGCTCAATTTTCTAAGTAAACTCTTGGGACAGAGCTGCAGTTTGTGCTGTTGCCTGTTGCAACCCCACATACAAAGGAGTCTGGCAACATAGGCACCAAAACATGTATTAAACCGCTCAACACAAGTGAGGTTATGCAGTCCTCTGCAAGCCTGCTTGAGGCAGCTAGAAGGATGATACTAATAACACTGTGTATTTTACGGAGTGAGATCTGTGTAGCATTCATTGGGTCATTTAGGAGTTCTGAATTTTATAGAACCATAGAATTTTAGAATTATAGAATCATTTAGGCTGGAAAAGACTCTACGATCATTGAGCCCAGCCCTTCACATAGCTTTGCCGAGTCCACCATTAAATCAGGTACCTAAGCACTAATTCTACACATCTTTTAAATGTGTCCAGGGATGATGACTCAGTCGTTTCCCTGGGCAACCTGTTACAATGTTTGACAACCCTTTCTGTGAAAAAATTTTCTTAATATCCAGTCTAAACCTCCCCTGGTATAACTTGAGGCCATTTCCTCTTGTTCTATCACTTGTTACTTGGGAGAAGAGAGAGTCATCCATCTCACTATAATTTCCTTTCATGTAGTTGTAGAGACTGGTACAGTTAGCCTCCTCGTCTTGAGGCTAAGCAGCCTCAGTTCCTTCAGTGGCTCCACGTCTTGTGTTCCAGATGCTTCAGCATCTTCACCAATCTTCTCTGGACATGCTTGAGTATCTCAATGCATTTCTTAAAGTGAGGGGCCAAAGCTGAATACAATATTCAAGATATAACATCACCAGTGCCAAGTACATGGGGACAATTCCTTCCCTGTTCCTGCTGGCCACATGTTCCTGACACAAGCCAGAATGCTGTTGGCTTTCTTGACCACCTGGGCACACTGTTGGCTCATATTCAGCGAGCTATCAACTAAAACCACTGTGTTCTTTTCCAACAGGCAGCTCTCTAGTAACAATTTCCCAAGCCTGTAGTTTTGCATGGGTTTGTTGTAGCTTAAAAGAATGAACAAGAAGACTCAAATCAACGAAAAGAACACGTGCTAAAAGCTAGACATTTGACAGGATGCACTTACTAACAGGGGACTGCAATGCCACAGGAGGATTGTGCAGCATGTTGGGAAATTAAAATAAGAAAAAAAGTTTTCAAATGTTGGAAACAATAAAAAGACATTGTTATAACAAGAACTTTTGAAGATCAGAGATATAAAGTGAGCTTATGTATTTACCTTTATAGAAAAAATTATAAGCAGAGGGTCCTTGTGTAGATCTGAATGCTGTTGCAGCAGGGTAGGAATTCTGAAACACAAAGAACACTGAGCTTGATATTTTTACAAAATTGACCATAAAGGCCATGTCATATTATCATATTATAAACCATTTTTAGGAGCTTTTTCTAAAATAAAAGGAAAATCACATCATAGCTAAGAGGTGTTTTGTTTCACCATTTTATCAGATGTGCTTCTGATAATCTGTTTCTTTAAAGGAAGTAAGTATTTTCAAATCATGAAAGTATTTAGTATAAAAGAGATGCCAAGGTATGCATGGTGATATGACCACAAATGCTGCAATATAAGACCAAACTTAAGGGTCGTGTCTCTGATATTATTCAATACCAGAGATCTGTTACTTTCTGTACCTTTCTCTATGATTATAAATGAATAAATAATTAAATTTTTCTCTTTAATATAGAACAATTATAACATAAAATAAACCTTTTTATTTCAAATATGAAAAAATATTTTGTGAAACTTACAAATTTTTCTTCTTATTTGCTGACACATCTTATGCAAACGTGGAATCTTTGACTTTCACTTTTCACATTAAATGATAATTAGGTATCTGTGTATTTTAACACTCATGCTCTTGCAGAGTTATGAAAAGTAAATATTTTTACATGGGAAAACTGACCATAATGTGACAAAAAGCCTTTTTTCTATTCTTATTGATGGAAAAAAAAACTAACTAGAAAGTTCTATGAGGAGAACAACTGTGAAATCTCTTCACTGAGAGGGGTGTTCAGGCACTGGCACAGCTGCCCAGGGAGGTGATTGAGTCACCATCCCTGGAGGTGTTTAAAAGATGAGTAGATGATTTTCTCAGGGATATGGTTTAGTAAGTGGGCAGGTAGAATTGGACTCAATGAACTCAAAGATGTTTTCCAACCAGATGTTTCTATGATTCTATTAAATTATCCAAAAATTATCTGCAGTAACAAAGGCAATTAACTGAAGATCTTACGTCAATGCTTAGATACAATGAGCACTGACAGACAAAGTGAGAGTAAATTTGATTTACTAGGGTTGATGGCTGTGGGGACAGCCAGTCAGAGAAATTCACACTCCGAGAAGCTTTCTATAATTAGAGAGATAAAGAACTGAAACAAATTTCTTGATATTTTGGTTTTGCAGAAATGAAAAACAGGTTATGATGGTTAAAGCAAACAAAAAGTTGGAAGAGACAACATGGTAGTCCTAGTCTCCTAAATTTAATTTGAGTGCATCACCTATTGGAGAAGTCAGCCATACACTTCAGCAGGTGAGACCTGCTGCCTATTCAAAAATGGCATTATGAAATGCTTATACTCTCTACAATCAATGTATTTAATCTATATTTACTCACCTAATTTAATAGATTAATTCAGTAAGACACAAATCAAGTATGTCAAATCAAGTATAAAAGTAAAAAACTCAGACTGCCTTCTTCCCTTAGGAACTGCTCAGGCAATGAAACATCTAAAACCCAGACAAATCAGCAATACATAACTCAGTTAGGAAGACATTGAATCCTAGAACTTCAATCAACATAATGAAATATTTAATTAATCTGTTTCTCCTGACCAGGAAAACTAAAACTAAAAAATTTAGACAAAATAAAACTTTATTTCCATTATGGAAAAAGAAAAAAACTTGATACACAGTTCACATTGAGAATATTTGTACATGCAGGGATCATATTAAGACAGCAACTGACCTTTGCTTGTTCTTGAAATTCAACATATTTAATGAGTGTCTGTTCTTACTGTACTTCCTGTCCTACATATAACAAATAGTCATTTCCTGGATCCATTGCCACACATTCTTCAATTCCACCACAAGTACTTCACATTGCAGCACAGAACAATATAGTCACTTCCTTCTTATTTATTATTCAGCCTTAATCCACTTTTGTAGTTTTTGGAAAGATGGGTATAAAGCTGTCATAATGATTTGTTTTAGAAATAAATAATTAAATAATAATACAGTAAATCAGAAGAGAAAATATTTTCCTTTTTTGTATTTTTTCCTCTCTCTTTCCATTTATCTTTCTCATTTTCTTTCTCCTCTCTCTCTCTCCTTCTCATCCTGTTTTTCTTTTTTTAGTCTTATGCTTATTTTCATTTACATTATTGCTTTAATTTTCTTTTAATCTTATTTATCTCATTTTATTTTCGATTTTAATTTTGATTTTTATTTTAATATTAATTTTAACCTTGCTTTTGCTTTGGCTTCAGATTCACCCTTACAAACAGCTCCTTTGACTTAAAAAAATGTCAAAATTGTTAGATAGGAAAATATGAGTCAGTATGTTAACGTTCATTCTTACCTGATTATATTAACCCAAATATTGTTAAATATTCAGAAATTTTGTCTCTTCAGACTTAAAATTTTATAATCATTTCTTTCTTTTAATAATTAGTTTTCTTAGTTAAATCTTATTTTTCTGGAAGATATAGAATCATTTGAAAAAAATTTAAAATGTAAATACATGAAGAATCAAAATAATTGAGAAGAAATTTTTTGTTTGTCAATGCCAAGTCATTCTCAATTTTTTCCATTTTATTTCTTACATATAGAATACCTGAGTAACACTTGAACAAAAGTGAAAACATTAACATGTTAGTTTCTTTTGAGAAGAAAACTCACTTTGTATAGAAAATCAAACAAGAAAAGCAAGTGAACAGTAATATTTATCTCATGTTGAATGGAAAACCTAACAGTTTTTACTACTTCTGAAGTATTATCAAATGTATTTTAGAATCATTTTACCTTCATCATCATCTGACAGGAGTTATAACAAATCTTACATTCCAAAAGAAATATAATGTTTGTTATAATAAAAAAGCAGGTGACACTTACTGATCATGCATTTTTTTTATACAAGGAAAAACATTTACCGAAAGAATAGTAACACCAGATTTCTTCAGTGTTTCCACTCTCTGACTGAAGTCCTATGCTTTGTAACAGACCCTAATTCCTGTACAAACATTAAAACAAAACAGTAAAACATACCACTCCCAAAACTAATCCCACACCACTAGTACCTCCAAAAATCCCAAAAGACAAAGTGATATTTCAAAATGTATGAAAAAGAAATGACTTAAGCATTTTTGATCTAAGGGAACCATGCATATTCATATTTGTGTTTATGTCTGTATGCCACAGTATATTAAAAGTGAAGCAAACCAAATTGCATATTTTATTTTCAAGTAGTCCAGTCATTTACAGTACACATTTCTCATTTTAAATTTTGATTTTGAGAATAATCTATGCTGACAAGGCTTTCTTCTTTTCAGGAGTGCAAGCAATGTTACACAATGAGATACTCAGTTCAAATGAAACCTTTTAGGGTCAGCAAAACTCCAAAGGACAAGAACTCAGTATTTTAACTCAGCTGAAGATTTCAGTGAAATTTTAAACAGGCAGTGCTCCTCATTTACCTCACTCTTCAGGTAAAAGGGATTTCATGTGCACTAACTGACAATGGAATAAAAACTTCATATATATTGGCATTGTTAATCTTACAATCAGCCAAACTCACTGCTGCAAAAGAGTAAGAATTCCATTTCAGTTAGAGAATAATTCCAGGTGTTCACTCTCTAACTAGCTTTGCTTAGAAAAAAATGTGCATATTGAAAAGACTGGATTGCGGTCACTTCTCTTTTATGTTCAAATAATTTATCATGAGGTTAGTGTTCTTGAATGTCACACTTAATACACACAAGAGGTTTGTGCAGCCTGGGCTGAATGCTCTGCTGCTTTAGTAATTAGTGAAGGCAATATTGACAGCAAAAGCATATTTACTGTCTGAGTAAATAGAATGATCTGGTTGGAAAAGACCTCTGAGATCAAGTCCAGCCGTACCTATGTTCTTACTAACCCATGTCCCTGAGAAACTCATCTACCCACCTTTTAAACACCTCCAGGGTTGGTGAATCAACCAACTGCCTGCATACTTGTTCCAGCGCCTGACCACTCTTTCGGCAAAAAAATTTCTCCTGATGTCTAGTCTGAACCTCTCCTGGTGCAATTTATAGCCATTTCCTCTCATCCTATCACTTCTCACTTGAGAGAAGAGACCACAACCCGCCTTACCACAATCTCTTTTCATGTAGTTGTAGACAGTGATGTGGTCTCCCCTCAGCTTCCTCTTCTCCAAGCTAAACAACCCCAATTCCCTCAGCCATTTCTCGTAGGACTTGTTTCCTAGTCCCTTCACCAGCCTCGTCGCCCTTCTCTGGATGCACTTCAACACCTCAATGTCCTTCTTGTAGTGGGGTCCCAGAACTGAACAAAATACTCAAGGTGGGGGGGCCTCACTAGTGCTGAGCACAAGGGCACAATCACCTCCCTTTTCCTGCTGGCCACACTGGTTTTGATACAGGCCAAGATGCTATTGGCCTTCTTGGCAACTTGGGCACACTACTGGCTCATATTCGACTGGTTGTCAACCATCACCCCCAAGTCCTTCTCTGTCAGGCAACTCTCCTGCCATTCTTCCCCAAGCCTGTAATGCTGCATGGGGTTGTTGCATCACAAGTACAAGACTCAGTATTTGATCCTGTTAAACTTCATCCTGTTGGTCTCAGCCCATCGATCCAGTCTGTCCAGATCCCTCTGCGGAACCTCCCTTCCTTCAAGCAGATCAACACTGCCGCCCAGCTTGGTGTCATCTGAAAACTTGCTAAGGGTGCACTCGATCCCTTCTTCCAGATCTTTAATAAAGATATTGAACAGGACTGGACCCAGCACTGAACCCTGGAGAACCCCACTTGTGACTGACCTCTAACTGGATTTAACTCCATTTACCACAAGTCTTTGGGCCCGGCCATGCAGCCAGTTTTTGACCCAGCCGAGGCTATGCCTGTCCAAGCCAATGGCAGCCAGTTTCTCAAGCAGAATACTATGAGAAATGATGTCAAAGGCTTTACAAAAGTCCAGGTACACCACATCCACAGCCTTTCCCTCGTCTATTAACCGGGTAACCTTGTCATAGAAGGAGATCAGATTGGTCTTCCAGGACCTGCCTTTCATAAACCCACATTGACTCGGTCTGATCACCTGGCTGTCCTGCATGTGCTGTGTCATAGCACTCAATACGCTCTACTCCATGACCTTCCCTGGTACCGAGGTCAGACTGACAGGCCTGTAGTTCCCCAGATTCTCTCTCCGACTCTTCTTGTAAGAGGGTGTAACTTTTGCTAGATTCCAGCCAAGTTACACTTCCCCAGTCAGCCAATACTGCTGGTAGATGAGGGAAAGGGATTTGTAGAAGACCTCTGCCAGCTCCCTTGGTACCTTTGGTTGGATCCCACCTGGCCTCATAGACTTATATATGTCTAATGGGCCAAGCAGGTCTCTAACCAAATCCTCCTGGACCATTGGAGCTTCATTCTCACTGTCCTCTGGCTTAGGGTGCTGAGTATCCCCAAAACAACTCACTTTGTTATTAAAGACTGAGGCAAAGAAGGCATTAAATGCATCTACCTTGTCCTCATCCCTCATTTCTTCTGTACCTCCCGCATTCAGTAAAGAAGGGAGATTCTCCTTGGTCCTCCTGTTGTTGTTTATATATTTGAAGAAACATTTTTTATTGTCTTTCACTGAACTGACTAGCTGAAGTTCTACTTGGGCTTTAGCTCTTCTAATTTTCTCTCTACAAAAATATTCACAATGGTCACCTGTACTCACATTTAGTTTTAGGCTTCATAAGAGCAACTCTTAACACTTGCATTAAGGCATTCAGTCTACCTTTACATTATTCTAAAAAAAATCCGAACCCCACTGTCACAGACCACGACTTTAATAGTGGATATTTAAGAAAATCAACACCATTTATGATGTTGGGCCTGTGCCAAGGTTAAAGAAAAAGCTGTTACTAGGACTGCCATGAGATGATCTCCAGATCTCTGCATAAATCAGTTCATTCTTAACTTAGACTCTGATTTTCATTACCTGTTTGGGGGTTAGTATGAGTTATGGTTTACATAGCTACAGAGTTAAATTCACTGAAGAAAACTCTTCCCACCGTAAAGACATCTATTAACAGAGAGTAGTCAAAATATTCCATGGTTATTATTTGGTTTGATTTTACATTAAATAGAGATTATATTTAATAGTATCAGTAATGTAATAACAGAAAATTCTGCCAAGAGAGAATTTTTGATTAACACTTGCAGCTCTTTCCCTCATTAATTCTCAGACAAATGAATGCAATAATATACAAGTGGAATAATTTACTCTTTGTAAAATCCTAATTATGTTTTTACATAAAGTTTAAATATTCAGAATGAATAAAACATAAAACTTTATCTATTCCTGTGTTATTAGGAATTTAAAGTCTTGCCAAATGTAATTTGAAAGATATTTTCAGCAAGGTCTTGAATTTAACATGCAAAGGTGTAGAAAAAAGTTAATTTCATTTGCTGCATATAACAATATGGAAAAAAATATTGTGAGAAGTTGAAAGCACAAAAACAGAGAATTTCTCAAGTTACACTAATAAAAAACTGTAACAATTTCTTCCAAGATCACTTTAAGTGTAATAACACTGACAAGCAGGATTCGAAATAGTTTTTCTACTATATAACTATTTCAAACATTCATGGATATACTCTTACAGAAACAACACAATTTAAAATAGTTGAATATAATTCTACCACAACGGAATTTTAGTTTTAGCCACAACTTTATAAACTGTATATGTTTAAGGGAATGTCACTTTTCTCTTACTGATTTGGCAACATATATTTTAAATACTGGTTAAGGTATGGTTTCTTTTAAATCTTTTCCAATGTTTATTTCTGTTAATGTGTTCAATCTTATTAATATTTGTCCTTTGATTCTCCTTGTAACAGACAAAAAAAAATCATGGACCATAAGGCTGAGATATCAACTCTACAACTTCTCCTGAGTATGATGTTTCCTCAGCCTGATTTTTTCGGGATTTGCCAAGGATATATACGTACTTCAAACACCACCTTGTAATGGTTGCCACTACTATTATTCCAGGAGAACACAAAACTCTTGCAAGTGAAGGAACATCTCAAAAAGTAAGTGCAGGAAGAACACAAAAATTGAGTTGATTTTGGAACATTTAGTCTTGCCACTTGAGTCATTTACAAACAATTCTGAGAAAAGTAAAAAAATCGTATCTTAGGTTCCCAGACCCAGATATCTTAGAACCATAATTTGGCATGTTATTCTAAAATGCTGCCAAGTAATTTAGAAATGTCTATAATAACAGTAAAAACAACAGTAGTAGTCGTAATAGTAGTAGTAGTAGTAGTCGTAGCAGCAGCAGCAGTAGAAACAACAGTAGCAATAGTAGTAGTAAAGCCAACAAGCAACAAGATCAAGAGCTAGCAAAATGTGAGCAATGATTGTAAACAAAAATCAGAGGCAAGTAAAGCTGATATTTTGCCTTGAGGACTTCTTTCACTTTTCAAGTAGAATACATAGCTATGTCTACTGATTTCCAATGACGTAGCAATACTTTTTGCTGACTACTAAGTATGAATCACAACAGTTCCATTATATTGATAATAAAAGTAAGAATAATACTAGTGTTTAAAAACAAGATCTACCTATGTCCTTTATTTTTACTTTGTGTTAAACATCTGTGGTTGAGTTGAAAGCTGTTCGTAGGCATCTGAAGAAGCTTTATCCTTTGAATTAGGTAGAGCTATCATACAGCTAACATAAAGTGACATAAAACTCCCAGAAACTAAACTTCTACCTCTGTCAAAAATATTACCTGAAATACATAGTTTCTGAAGGAGTTTTAACCAACGATATTTCGCACTATGTCCCTTTAGTATCTATTCGAGTTCAAGTTGTAAGAGTTACCTTCAAATTATTAGAATGTCATGATTAAGAGAAAAATAACTATTCAGATAATAATTATAATTAGAGGTTTTAGGGAGCCCTTGGGAAGGTTCAAATTTATCCCTAAAAATTACGAAACTTATGTGTTAACAGAGCTTACAAAATCGTTTTCTTAGTATATTGATAAAATTAAAATTGGCTAATCAACACAGGCAGAAAATGTTAAGACAGA
Organism: Dromococcyx pavoninus; assembly: GCA_033558185.1. Classification (NCBI taxonomy): domain Eukaryota; kingdom Metazoa; phylum Chordata; class Aves; order Cuculiformes; family Neomorphidae; genus Dromococcyx; species Dromococcyx pavoninus. The sequence continues at coordinate 2,715,251 of JAUMJL010000393.1, forward strand.
TGCAAAACCACCTGTACTTCAAAGGACAACTTTCTACAAAACTAAATTAGCTTTGCATAGAACACCTAATCCTTTCATTAGCATTTTATGTTAGAGCAAAGAAGGATTTATATATTCATAGATTCAGCCAACAAAGTTGGCAGGAGAAAACTTGCATGTTCTGATGAGTGGAAGGCCAGCCAAATCATATTTTAGCCCATAGTTTAGAAGTGCATCTTCTTTCCTAATAATTCTGTACTCTTGAATCTATGCATTATTGGAAAGACAACTTGTGTGAAATAGACCTATTCTAGCATCATAAGTAAATAAAGACATTCATAAAAGTAAAACTGATCAATAGATTTTTTAAACCAGTAAACTGATACCTCTAGAAGAAACAATTCTTCCTTTTATTATTTCTTTACAGATTACTTACAACTAAAACTAGAAATTACTAATAGATATATTTTAAAACACTCATGTTAAGACCAAGATCCAGAACAAAACAACCTTTTTTAAATTCTTCCATTTCTGAAATGCCTAATTCTGATCAGTAGAACGTAAGAAGTAAGTCTGACTACCTACTATATGCAGCTCAAATTGGTGTCTAGTTAAGTTTGGGTTGTGATTAACCTTTAAGATCATTGTCACATACAAAAAAATACAAGAGCATTTTATGTGTGCACCACATTATAAACTTTGTCAGACATTCCTCCTGAAATGTGACAGAATGATATGTTGGGGCTGTTTAGTCTAAAGAAGAGGAGGCTCAGGGGAGACCTCATTGCTCTCTACAGCTACCTGAAAGGAGGTTGTAGTCGGTCAGGGGTTGATCTCTTCTCTCAGGTGACCAGTGACAGAACTAGAGGGCATGGACTCAAGCTTCGTCAGGGGAAGTTTAGGCTTGATGTGAGGAAGAAGTTCTTTACTGAAAGGGTGATTGGCCATTGGAATGCGTTGCCCAGGGAGGTGGTGGAGTCGCCGACCCTGGAGGTGTTTAAGGGGAGATTGGATGTGGCACTGAGTGCCATGGTCTAGATGATGGTTGGTGTTAGTGTTGGGTTATAGGTTGGACTTGATGATCTCAGAGGTCCTTTCCAACCTTGTCATACTGTGATACTGTGATACTGTGTGTCTATTGTGTACTACTTGCAGGTCCTTGCAGTTATAGAAGTTTGCTACTTTTTCTCTCTGATCACACAGAATATTAAGGCTCTGTTCTACAAGCAAATTGTTCTGCTCTGTGGGATGCATTTTTACAGTGCTACAGTTGTCTTGGAAATTTTTACATTTTTTGGGGAATTTTAGATGACATTAGAGGAAGAATAGGGCAAAAGAATTCTCTAAAAGAGTTACTTTTTCACACGGTATAGTATTGCCTACAACTGGTGACTTTGTAGTGCACTTGGCAAACATCTTCATCCTTGAGAATCACTCCAAGTACACTGGAACTCCAAATTACACATACAACTTATTGTATATTTCAGTCTTTGAGACATGCAGTACCTAATATGTTCACCCACAGTGTGATATGTGCTTTTTTCAACCTCTTTTTCAGTTCATAAAAATCAGTGGTAGAAGGACAAAGAACAGAACTGTCATGAACTTTACTGGGCAAAACTTCAGTGCCATGTAGAATTTATATCTTAATGAGGGGTGACAACACACATTATCACTTTATAAATGAGTAGCGAACAGGAAGAAACCACACTGAAATCGCTGAGACTACTTTAATTACTGCTTGTGACAGAAATTGCTCAGATAATTCAAAAATGGTGGATGATGTCAACAAGTGAAAAATAAATAAAACAAATTACAACAAAACAACTCCCTTTCCCAATCCCACCCAAAATATTTGCTGTATCCTGATACAAAATAAAAAATAACAATTTAAGCTACAAATTTTGGGCCACTAAACTCATTAGTTCATAAGACTGTTGATAGCAACTAAGAAGTTCAAAGTGATCACAACAGCCTCATTAGTTCCTTCATACGCAGATTCTCTACCTTTTTGTTACCAATATTTTTCACATTTGCATATTTAATGAGCTTAATTGTAGAAAGGAAAACCTCCTCAATTGTTATAGAAACATTGTCAGACACTGCTCAGCTCTCTGTTTTTCATGTACTTCTGCATGTAATATACTGCAATTTCAGGGGGAAAACGATCTTAAAATTGAATAGTGAGTTCTATATAGTGCCTAAAGGAGAGAGTCCTCTGACACACTTCACATACAGAACAGAAATATGTTGCTTTCTATGTAATGCAGATATTGAGGGACACTAAATAACAAATTAGTCTTTAAATATATAAGAAATTATATATCATGAACAAGTTTGACCTGTTTTACATCTTTTGAGATTAAGAGGATCAAACGTAAACTTAACAACAATGTTACTGATTCCTTATTTCCTCTGTTACTTTTAATAGCCTGGATATCAGCAGGCACATATTCTGTATGAAGATGATACTGTGATATCCATCAGAGAAGTGACGCAATCATTATGTAGTTATAATCAGCAATGTACGTTATCACCCTCTTGCCAAGCCATCATGTACTCCAACTTGGAGAACTATAACTCGGTTCTAGACAATCATTCCTAATGGGTACTGCCATGCTGATATTTAGCTCCTACTTATGGTTCCCAAAACCTTCCAGCAAATGCTGTATCTGCCTACTATCATTACCAAGTGAGCAATAAGTATCTCTAATCTATCTGAACACAGAAAAGCAGAGCATGGAGAAAAGATAAGACGGTAGTTTGCCTCCTGTAATCTGAATTGTCATAGTAGTAGGTGGACATACTCAATAAGCACAATGCTACAGTATTGCCATTATGGAAAGAAATCCTCACATCTTGATTTACAGTTTAATCAAAGACTAAAGCACACATCAACTCTGTTTTCAGACTTGGGTTACAGGAGAAGCTCAATGTCCCTTAATCTTCTTTTCTTCACACCCCTTGATAGTAGGAGTCTCCTTTTTTCTTTGAGAAAGCAAAAACATCTTCTGTTCTCTCCCACAGCCATCTTTACTGTAGTGGTTAACTGTGCATAGCTTTAATTTTCATTCCGTGAGAAACCAGAAAACTGTATACTGCCTTTCAAAGACAATGAGGAGGGTGGAAGTTTGGGCAAAGAGAGAAACTGCATTGGTTCACACAGCAATGGCTTATTTCTGCAACTGCTGCTTGTTACTGCAGATGAATCCACCCCAAGGGCCTCAGTCCCTTCAGAATTTCTTCATTTATAATATTCTGCCTCCCTGATAAAAAGAGTCAATATTATGCAGAGGAGTTTGCACCTCCATCACCTCTGAGTAGATATAAGGTCACACAGGCAAACTGTTCTCAGTGATTTAAACCTACTTAAATCACTCAACATAACCTGAAAACATCAGCAAAGAGAGTTACATGTCATAACGGGAAAAAGAATGGCATTAAGGCATTTAAGGAAGTTCAGGAGGTTATCCAGCTTTTTCCCATTGGCCACAATTGCAGCAAGATTCAGTCAGTCACTAAGTGAGATATTAACATAAATTAGCAGAGACATTGAGATCAGAAAATAAAACTGTAGGAACTGCTTATGTTTTCTGCATTTTCTCTTTTTGTCATACAGAGTCAAGACAGTTCCTTCAAAATAAGCAGATTATAATACTGTTTTATGTTATTATTTATTTAGAAAATCTCCTACAGTATATTATCAAGTATGCAAAATAGTACTTTAATATATTTTTCTTTCTACTGCTTATGTGTTTTAATTTACCTAGACTTTGCTTTGGACAGAAATTTAGTATATGTGAATAAACAAACAAAATAATTAGAACCTTTTCTTATGATTGAGTAAAACAATCCATGGTTACTCACATAATCAGTAATAAACGAATAGCTGAATTAAATTATTTGAATAAGATTCTCTATGTATACTTACAATTATGCATGTTACCTATTGATAGCTCTACAAAATATGCTAATATCAAAAGAAAATTAATTCATAATTTTATACAACATATCATGATTTATATAACACTTATTGAACATGACTGTGCTATGTGATACTTCATATCAAACAACAATGTTACTGACACCTCTTTGTCCAGTTTGGAGCAATGTGGATCCAATATTCCTTTAGATTTTTACATTATTGTAATACAGGTATGTTTTGGGGATACGCATGAAACAGTTCTACTTCCTGTAAAAATAAAAGCCACGATCATAGTAGTACTCAAAATCTGATGGCAGTTGTGAACGCATGAAGTGCATTGACATGTGTAGGATCTATGTGTTGGACTGCAGGAAGACTGCTATGTCAGTTTGTCCTTGAATTACTAAATGAGTTATTATGCATAACTATCATATTTCATAAGACTCAATAATCTCATTCTGATTTTTTTAGGCTCTCCAATGCATATGTATTGGTTATAGACACACCTTCCTCATTGAGATACATCTACAGGCATCTGGGGATTCTGACATCTTTTTATACACAGGGATTTGGACTATCCATTAACTTGGTATGAATTTAGGCATTTCGAGCTCAGTCTTGACTTCAGCCATTACTATACTAATCTTCATCTAGCTGAAGACTGTTAAATAACACATCAATTCACCAACCATTTAGGCTTCTGACACCAGTATTGCTTTTGAAATTTCATTTTCAAACTAAACTCTTATGCAGCAGGCAATGCCCATATTTGTGGACAATAGTGCAAAAATGCATGATCTTTTAAAACACAGCTCTTCTAGGGTCAAAAGAGCTACGTAGACTAATATAGTGGAAGTTTTGACTCAAAATTTATTTCAGACTGAGCTAATGAATCTGTAAATACCTCAAGGTGAAATTTTATAGTGAAATAGTATAAATTGTTTAATGGGACACCAGAGAAAATAATTGCTTCAGTCATTCACTCTGCCAATAATCTTAAGAATGATCTTAAGAAAATCAGTTACATTTCCTGTGACAACAAATTGTTTGGTAAAACGCTGTGAAATCTGTGTATGAAAAATGCTATATATAAAGTATTTTTTACTTCTACATTTTAAATAATGCTAGTAGAACTTCTGTGATATGTATGCACCCATTCAGTGTGTAATCATAATTTCAGTAATTTTCTATCACTGAATAAAAACTTTCTACTGGAAGACCTCCCTCAAAAAATTGGTTTGTCTACTAAAAATAACATAAAAATATAAATACTGAACTTTCCCATCTATAATCTCACTGTTTCTCTTTCCTTCAGACTACTGTGTCTGTAGCAGACAGTGTGTTAAGCCACAGAGAAGTAGACTACTGGGATGACAGCATAAGGAGTTACCTGTTGTGGTGTTTAAGGATGAAGCCAGAAAAGGTATTGCTATTTTTGAAAAAAAAACCTTTTTTTAAATTGTCATGTCAAAACCAAAAAAACATTTACATGAATAGCCTGATCATTAAAATGGTCTGTATTCCTGTAAAATTCCATTTAGACATAAGGCAAAGAAACTTAAAACGAGATGTCTGTCCATATGGGTTTATTTATATATATATATGAGTACTACCTAAAGCATGTTGTGATATGCAATCTTAGCAACAAACTGTGTTTTTCACTCCTCCATCTGGAGTGTAATCTAGCTCAGTCTCACAATGGATGTAAGGGTTGGAGCTGCTGTTCATGAAGGTATGTACTTCTCACGGAATGAGATTGAGGGTTATATTGGTCCAAGATTATGGATTATATTTGTCAATAATTTAATTAATTAGATTTTAAAATGGTTTTTTCTCAATATGAAAAGAATAAGGTTATGGAAATGCTGTTTATTTAGGTTAAAAACATTCAGTCAGATTACACAGTATTCCAAAGTAGTTTCACAGTGACTATAGAGGATTGTGCTTGATAGTCTTGGAAAGTTCACGTTCCTTAAAGAGAAGAAAATGTTATTGGTCCTTGGGTCTTTGTAAACAAGCAGTGTTTTTGTTGCTGGGCACCTCTGAAGATTTTCATATCAAAATAAAAATTAATATTAAATAGGTGCAAGAATTGTCTGGACTAACACATTGTTAGAGTTCGCCTTAATGCACTTCTCAATTTCTTTCAAATGAGTGAATTAACAATGTATCATCGCATAAGCTTGTGCTTTCTGAAATTTCTCTTCCTTATTCCCTTTGAAAGCCCATAAATGTTTATAACCCAGGCATATGCACGCATAGAGGTAGATAGATATATGTATATAATATCATCAGTTTTCCCCACATCAAACTGATGACGCATAGTATTCAAAAATTGTTGTAATGAATGTCATCCCAGTCCATCCATTTTCCATCTGATTCTCTTAGATAAAAATATTCAGTCGTTTACCAGTACAGCAGAACTTTTTTCAGAAAACATAGACAACCACTTTAAATAAGATTTTTTGTTACTGCTGGCTATTTGTTTTATAAAATCTGATATTAGAGAGTTTGGGATACTTATATACCTGCATCAAGATTCTGATAAAGCCATCTCTACCAATAATCTGCATAAATAAGATACATTTCCAATCTGAAAAAAAAAATCTGCCACAAAGTGAGAAGTTAGAAAGCAACACACACACATATATACACACAGAACCCAAATAACCAAATGTTATTTGACCTTTTTTTTATTTGGTATATTGTGAAAGAAAAACAAAAAATAAACAACCAATAGAACAACACAAATACTTATTGCATTTAGTATCTCTGTACAAAATGAAAGGCTTGGCATTATCACTCTGAACATTTTCATTGACCAAATTTTGTATCTTCTATTCAGAATTACATGACTCACTCAAATCATTTACGTGCAAGTAAATTTCTCTAGGGTAATGGGAAATTAAGGCAAAGCAAAACTGAAGTACTAATAGAGGCGAGTAACAGTTTGAGTGCATAGAACTTAGGTTAAGTCAGAACTTTGTTTTTGAACCATAATTTGTGTCCTGTGCAAACTGTGCAATGAAAAACAAGGTCAAAACTTGAACTTCAGTTTCCCATAGCTTCAACTCTAAATCTCTTTAGGATAACTTAAATGTTTAGAACAGATTGCTTCATATTCAAAGTGAGACTTCTTGGGGCTTTTTGTTTCCTCTGCGTCACTGAGAGAGTTATCAGCAATATCACTGAGTGGTGACCAGAAGCCTTGCCTTTGAGAGAGGAGGGGAGGTGAAAAATCTATCTCGACTTGAACTTATTTTCCTCTTATTTCTTCCTCTATTTCCTGCCATACGGTCATGTCACTGAACCAAAAGTCAGGAACCATGGGTTTTCCTTCTGAGAATGGAAAGGAGGTGGCGAACTCTGAACAAAAAAGGTGCCTGACTAGAAGTAAGCCCAAAGTCCAAATTCAAACGTAAGTATAACAGCCATTGCCTACAAAATAGTTAATGCCATGAAGGATATTTGGAAGGCACTGAGCATTGAAAAGGCAGGTTTTAATATGAATATGCAGTCTGTGATTTGCTATGTAGCTGTTTGGACTCTGAAGGCCTAAGAGTTGTAACTATATGGAGCGAGCTGTAATTAATCCTGTAAGAGATGAATTCTGCATTTCTCTCTCTGAAAAAACCTCTACCAAACTAGCAAACAAAAGGAGATATAGAAGTGGGGAAGGGGGAAAACATAATACTCAATTGGATCAAATACAAATTATAAGTACAAAACAGATTTTCTTTTGGGTTACAACCAGAGTGCAAGTGCTTTCTGATTTTCCATTCATAGCACAAATTTGTCTCTTAAGTACAAAGGAGATTTGATAATCTGGCATTCAACTTCAGTAGCTTAATCTGTTTATTGGTTACCGCTTAACCTTCTTATCTGGGGATTATATGAAAACAAATTAATTTTTAAATTCTTAACTGAAGGTATAGTGTTAAAACTGGCTGAAAACACCCAAATACCACCTAACCAATAGTTTTGTTACATGCTGAAAGAGTATAGTACTATAAAGCTAGTATTTCCTCTTCGTTTTCTGTAAAAGATGCAATGTAGACACCTACAGAAGATAGGAAATGTTAATATACCTCACTATCACAACCACTAGTTACTTATTTTCAGATCCTGCTTTGAATTGCTTTTAAATTTTAATACATTCTAAAATGGAACTTTCTAAAGAGAAATTAGTTCTTCTGTTTCATCACAACTGGAAATTTTAGCCTAAGAGTAGATGCAGACTCTACTAAAAATGAAACTTCCAAGGGTGGAAAACAAGAGTGTTTTACTTAATTTGAAAAGTTATCCCACTCTTCTAAATGGTTGCAGATCTGCAAATAATAGACATGAATAAATACAGGACAAGAATCAAGGTGATTTTAACAGAAGTTATACCTCACAAATATGTTTGAGTATCTTGCAGAACTTAGAGATCACAGGCATCTATCTAACAGAATATAGCTGGATTTTTTAGAAAGGTTTTTCAAGGATACACCTTAAAAACAGTAAGAAAAAGGTGATATGGGATTAACATCATATAGCTTAACCGCAGATTATTATTACTCTGTAGTAATATACAGCAATTTATCACAAGCAGGAAATGAGGGTTTTGCTACTCCCACCCAAAGCAATGCCAACTTATTCTAAAAGTCCTGAAGAGAAAAACTGTAATGTGATAAAACTTGTAAGTGAAATAATGACTTCAAGACAGGCAAAAAGAAAATTAACTATGAAGACTTACTGAAGATTTGCAATGTGTTGAAGATCTGGCCAGAAAATAAGAGAAGAAACTCAGCGCCTTTACATGCAAAGTAAAGCAGAAGGGAGGAGAACATAAGCTAACTGTAAATATACTTTACAGAGCTCTTGTCACTCTGAGAAAATATCCTACTGTCCTGATGAAGAGTTCACTAGAGATACCAGCTCAGCACTCAGCAGCAGTAGAAAAGGAAATCAAATGTCAACAGTTATTAGAAGGGAATAAAATTTGAAACTTTTGTTACGGTTCTGTTTAAAGGCATGCAGCACTAAAAATAAGAAGAGCATATGTAGTCCTCATACCCCTTTTATCACTTGCTTTGTCTTTGAAAAACCTCATGGAAGAATGAGAAATAATTCAGATACTAAATTAGAGTGGAAAGAAAAGGCAAAAGTAGCTTCTGTTGAGGAAAATGAATAATTTAGCCAGCAACACTTCTGGTAACGTAGATGATAACATGACCAGTGTGCACAGAACTCTTAGTTCAGAGCAAGGATGTGATTTTAAAACAGGTTTGCCAGTCACCTCCAGTCACCCAGAGTCTTCACATTGGTTCAATTCATAGGATGGATTTAGTTTTGTGTAAATTGTATTCCTTTCGCAAGTAACTGTACTATAGTGTCCTCTATAGATACAGACTATCCATTCCAAACCCTGCTGGAGACAAAAGAATCTGAGCCAGATAGCTTCAAAATACCCGTGTGTTAGATACAAGAAGAGAGTAGATTTGTTTATTATTTTTAAATATTCAAAGTCACAAAGAAACTACCTTCCACATTTAAAAGGATTATGTATTCAGTCATAGGGGTGCTATGGATGGGACTGGACACTTATAGGCAAATCAATGCACAAGTTTATAAAACCGTGGTAAACAGAAAGATGTAGGTACAGCTTTTGAATCAAAGTATATAAGTATTCCAAGTTTCTGATGGTTCTGAAAATATATTTACCTTATATTTGCACTTTTCCTAAGTCTTTGCAACTGCTTGCTATCACAAAGAATGATGGAGCAAAGAAACTTCTGCCTTCCTTTGTATGATTGCTCATAAGTTCAAAAAATTAGAAGGCTCTTTTCCTTTGCAATAGTGAACTAAAATCCAGAAAAAAAATCATTTATGTTTTTAAAAAAAGGATATGAATCAATCTTAAGTCAGAAAAGTTCCAGTCTTTTGTGATAATTATAAGACAGAGAAAGCAAGTATGTTTACTGAAAGCAGATGTTCCAGAAAACACTGCGCATGAGGACTAGGAAGATACAACCGATCTGTCTTTGTCTATTAAGGACTCCTTCGTAACTGAAACCTCTTCAGCTGAGAGAAGAACCAACTGCTGAAACAGAAAGAAACTTAATGTTAAAAGTACAGGCGAGCTGATGGAATTGAAAGGCCTCTCTCAAATCACATATCAGGAAGTCCATCTGTTCAGCACAGGTGTCTACAAGAATATTAAAACAGTAAAGGAAGCTCCTAAACAGAAATGGTGTATTCAGTTCTATTTCACTGTCAGTCAGTTTTCCTCATTACACAGTGTATAAATGCCATCACAAAACTTCTGTTGGAAGGCACAAACATTTTTCACAATCTCTGTTTTGTACACAGAATGACTGACTCAAGTGGGTTTGAGGGAGCCTTGGGACATCTCAAGTGTCATGCCCTGCTCCAGGCAGTGTCAACACTGAGCTCAGATGGGGAAGCACAAGGTTTTACCTCAAGGGGATGTAAAAATCTCCAGAGATGGCGAGTCTGCAGCCACTCTGTGCAACCTGCTCCACCTCTTTGTTATCCTCAGGCTGATATGTTAATTGCAATATACGCAGTCTGCACCTCTCCAGTTCCGGCTCCAGTCTCTCGTTCCTGTCCATGCCCAGCCCCTCAATTCCCTCCCTGTAGACACTTAAGTGTTGTTAGACCCCTCAAAAGCTGTCCCTGTTCCCAGGCGAACCAGCCCTAGCCCTGTAGACTTGAGGTCATGTTAAAAATTGACAGGATGCATTTAGCCACCTTCCCAAATCTCCAATAAAGACATTAAACAGTACAGGCCCCAGGACAGACTCCCATGTCCTAATTTTCTGAGCATCAAACATATCAAACATTGAAAGATATTACAAGATGGCTAATACCCATTTGTCATACTGAGATTTACCATACTAAAAAATGTATCTGTAAGTAAGGGCTACAGATAACCAGAGGAGGTTTAGATAGAATATTAGGAAAAATTTCTTTGCTGAAAGAGTGGTGAAACATTGGAACTGTCTACCCAGGAAAAGTGGTGGAGTCACCATACTTAGAGGTGATAAAAAACATGTAGATGTGGCACTTTGGAACATGGTTTAGTAGGCATCTTGGTGTTGTGTTGATGGTTGGACTTGATGACTGTAAAGGTCTTTTCCAACCTTAAGAATTCTATGATTCTATACATAAACACAGGTAAAACTGATGACCTGATCCTAGAATGGAAGATGAAACTGTGCAGGTGCCAGAAAGATAACATATGATTTTGTACTTCCACATCCCTTTAAAAATGTGCAAAATGCAACCCTAGCTCATGTCTTGTCATTTTTCATATTTTTCTTTCCTGTAACTCCCTTGCCACACACACAATTGTACCTAGGAGCTAGTCTCCAAACATAATAATTTTCTAATATTTGGAGTGAGTTACTGCTCATAAGGAAAAAAGTACAGATACAGAAACATTTATTTGGAAAAAATCAAGCTGTTCTCTTCTTTGGAGAAGTACTTCAAAAGTTTTATTTGATGAAATGTGTCTTTTCTGAATCTGCTTAATTTTGGAACGTTTCTTCACTACGATAAAAAGGAAGGACAAAAATGTCAAAATAAGAAAGCTGAAGTACTTTAGTACTAGAAGTTATTTTTGTAAATGGAGTGCATGCATAAAAATCTGACCACATATTCAGGAATTTGAATATTGAGCTACAAGAGGCCTCAGTCTTTGAAAACCCTAGAATCCTACAATCATAGAATTACCCAAGTTGGAAGGGACCCAAAAGGATCATCGAGCCCAGCAAGAGGTTGCAAGAGAGAACAGATCACCACCTGTTTCACCTCCTTCTCTCGTGAGAAGGCAGTAAAGATCTATGAGATCCCCTCTCAGTCTCCTCTTCTCCAGGCTGAACAGACCAAGAGACTTCAGCTATTCCTCATTCAGCTTCTCCTCTAGACTCTTCACCAGCTTTGTGGCCTCCTCTGTACACTCTCCAGTAGTTATATGCCCTTTTTTATCCTGTGGTGCCCCAAGCTGCACCCAGTACTCGAGGAGGGACCGCACCAATGCAGAACCGAGCAGGACATCCTTTCCCTCGTCTCCTGGCAATGCTGTGCCTGATGCACTCCAGGACATGGTGGCCATCTTGGCTGCCAGGGCACACTCTTGGCTCATTTTCAACTTGCTGTTGACCAGAACCCCCAGGTCTCTCTCTGCAGGGCTGCTCTTTAGCCTCTCAGATCCCAGTCTGTATATGTATCCAGGGTTGCTGTGTCCCAGGTGCAGAACCTGGCACTTAAATTTCGTGCTGTTGGTGATGGTCCAGCTCTCCAATCTGTCAAGATTCCTCTGCAAGGCGTCTTTGCTCCCAGGAATGTCAACAGTTCCCCCCATTTTTTTGTCATCAGCAAACTTCATCAATAAACCTTCAAAAGTTCAGTCAACAGTTTTTATGAGAACATGTTAGACAAAAATCAGTGTTGTCTTATTTTCGCAGACCAACTGTCTTTTGCTTTTACAACTATAGAAATACAGAAGCTTATTATAAACAATAGTAGAGAACTACATGAGGTCACGGAGAACTGCTAGAAATATATTAACCTAAACACTTGTATTCTAATTAGAGCCACAGCAGATAACTTTATCATCTTGTGAATAAATACCTGTGATATGTTGTATTATAACCTCAGATAAATACAGTTTCGGTTTCTAATGTCTCTATTTTTATATGACATTTTAATTGGTCTTGTTTTGTTCAGTCACTTTTCCAGCTATATACTAAGTTCTTCAAACTTAATAGAACACTGAAAAAAATACGTCAAACCAAGTTAAATTCAAACAAAACAGTGCTTCTCAATTCATAATCACATTTTGAAAGTAGAGTTTGTGTGGTCATGTTGCTATTGGTTAAACTCCCAAATTTAAGAGAGTAATTTTTAAAAAAATCCCAGTCTTAACCTTTTTGGGATTACAGATGCATGTATTATCACAGTCATTTGTTTCTGTGGAACGATAAAACTCTCATGATCTTATATAAAATTTATAAATATTGAGGTAGATTTTTTTTTAATGTATGTTTATAAAATGACAGTAAGTGTCATGTTGTTCACAATTTAATCTGTTGTAAATATGTATTCCATTTCTTGGTAATGGCCTATAATTATTGTACTAAATATTCAGTGACCTGATATTCAGCTAAATATGCAAAATACATGATCAAATTTTTCCATTAATTTTTCTTATTCTGTTGTCTCATTTTTTTCCTACATTTCTCATAACTTCTCTGCTCTTCGGTAGTCTAGAAATAGCAAAATCCAGGCAATTATTCTATTTATGTATTAAGGTTTGCCCTTAAATAGAATGCAGAACATCTGCATAGCTTTGTCTTATGAGAAAGACAGAGAAGTTCTACCGCTTTGGTCAACAGGACATTTTTTTGTTATCATGTCACTATGTATTCCTCTAAGATGCATCTATATTACTTCAGAAAAAAAATGAAATAACTTCTCACTTTGACTTCTGTGATTAACACTACCTTTGAAACTGAAGTCATTAGCCTCCTATTGTTTCTCTCTCTCTGACTGCAATGTCAGGCTTAAAATACCCTTTGTCATAATGAAACACTTCGCATCTGAAAACTGAACAATGGAAAATTTGCTTCAGCAAAGAAGAGAAGTACCTTGTTAAACACTTTTCAAGAAAAAGGTCAGGGAAAATATCGAGAGTAGGAGAAAAAATATCATAGAGATTCAAATTTAATATCTCACACAACCTTAGGCACCATATAGCTGCTTCTACCTAGTTTATATGCTTAACTTTTCACACAGCACATCGAATGCTGTCTCAGACATTCACATATTCCCAGCTGTGGTTGTATCAAAGAGTTTGAGAGTGCACCTATGAGGTTTTAAGTACTTGGTTCTCTGTAATATTAAAAAAAACTTGTGCCAAGTTGCAGTAACCACTGATATAAATTATTGCAGTGTAATGTTAACTGTAAGAGCAAAAAAATTGTCAAGAATATGAACAAACAAATTTGCTAAACTTTGTGGGAAACTGTCAGGCTCCATTTGACCACCCACCTCTCATTAAAAAAAAAACCACACAGTGAGTCAGTGAAGACAACATTGTTAGTTTCCCACAAAGCAGAATAGTTTCTAGCCATTTCACAAGTGTCCATTCGCAAGTGAATTCTGTTCTCTCTCATCTCCTTCCTCTCACAAAAACGTGCAATGAAAAAACTTGCCAAAACTTCAGCATACCATGAAATGAAAGTCACACCACCAGGGAAGTCAAAGACAGGAAGACTGCCTGCACTAAAATCCATCTAGCTGTCTATTAACTTTTGACGGTACAGTTTTCAGTGTAAGCATTTTTCTTAATGTAAAAAACTTTTTAAAAATGCAATTATTACTATTTTTAGTTTGATTTTTCTGTTTTGGATAAATTAATGGAGTTCCTACTGGCTTTTCACCTGAAATGATTTTACCTTCAGAGTTGCACAGCATTCTGCAGTCACTGGAATTCAGTGGGTGCTTATACTCCTCTGTTGAAAGGAGCTGTGTCTCCATCTTTATCCATCATGCTATGCAAAATCAAAGCATGACTCAACTTTGAGTGCTATCATTAGAAACTATGGGTGCTTCTTTATAAACACCTATTTTTGACAGATTTCATTAACAGAATATACGTGTTTACAGCTGAACTCATATGAGCCCCTCTGTCACTCCTGAGGTATCTGTTAAGAGTTTCAATGAAAAAATAAATCATTATTTACATGTAATGAATGGACTCATGCACTATGTAGAGTCTTCTGATTTGTCAACATCCACAATACCACATGTTTCATAAAGGCAACATTAAAAAATGTATTTTAAAAAACCTGCAGAAATTCTTTTTTCCTGGATACAGAGTTAGAGAAATAGAAGTAAAGTATAACTGATACATAAAAATCAGCCTTGTACTTTTGTTATGTAAAACTCCAAGGTTATATTATATTCCTGTAGGAACAGAGCATTAAACTATATTTTATATTCTATTTAGATATTTCTCACTTATAATTTTACTTAAAGGTCAAAATGCAGCAACCATATGTTTTGTTTTCAATGTCTTTCTATGCATGCATCTCAGGGAGTACATAAAGTGCTACTGGAAATAACTAAGTCTCAGTTATCACCATTTATGTTTCCACTTATTCTGCTTGTAAAACTCTGAAAATTCTCTCTTGCTGAACTAGCGAGGGCTGATTTTCCCTTCTGTCCCATTCTCACTAGGGCACTAACTCTCCTGTTAAATTAATTCTCAAGCTAGTAACTTTGCAGGTCATCTTGGAGCTGTTCTTTGAGGAACTCAGTTACTAAGTACCTATTTGTTCCAACAAGTGTCTAAAGTACACCTATTATGCAGTCTACTTAGATAGCACTCTCACAAGCCCAGCTACATTTATTTTCTTTAAGTCTTAGATGTACAGCACTTGCATATGTCTAAGAAGTCCAGACAAATCTTCATTTTAAATATCTTCAGTGAAACTTATTTTAAAAAAAGAAAAACAAAACCAAACATTTTAAGACATTAGTTGAGGAACTGCAAAGTAGCTAGGAGGTATACATAAAAAGAACAAGCATAAAATTAATATGGAGAAATGCAGTAAGAGTGGAGCAGAGTCACTAGCAGAGTTCCTCAGGGCCCGTTTTTGAACCAGCCTTGCTTAATTTCATTACTAACCTCTCAGGAAAAGAGGCACATGCTGATTAAATTTTCCAATGGCAGAAAGGATCCTCGGTGCAGAAAAGGATCAGGGTGATACTGAAATACAGATACAGAAATACATTAGCTGCCTCGAGGATGTTGCTGTGATGTTTTGAGGATGTGTCTGAGAATAAGAAAATATTAAATATGTTCTATTAAAATACAGAATACAGTCTCCCTGGAATTTATGTGAAAACTTACTATGACAAACAGCGCGTTTAACAAACATCAGAAATTGAAATGGTGTTTAGGGTCATAACGGATGGGAAGGTGAACAAGTCAACTGATGAACTGAAAAAATAGCCCAATCTAGAACTTATTACTTAATTCTCAAGGTATAATCTAACTACTATTTTTGTTGAATGTTACTGTCCAAAATCTTACAAAGACCTTACAAATGTTGAATGCTATTCACAGTTCTAAGGACATGTTATTGAAAAACTGTTCTGGAATGTGAACAGGTGAAAAAAAAAGAAGCTAATTAGAAATTAAACAAATCTTAATTTGATAAATTTAATAGGAAAGAGATCCATGCTTTCCAAGACAAGAGAAACAGGGCTATGTTAAGGTTGTAATTTTTCTACAAATAAAAGCTAGGGAGTGAAAAGGGAGGAGACTAAATTACAGAGGGAGAAAAGTTGTTTAAAAAGGAACTCTCCCGCCGGCACAGAAAGAGATAAATGGATAAAGAATACACTCAGGTTGGAAACAGAAAAAGATTCCCATCTGCTATGAGCCTACTTAACCATCACCACAAAGTCACAGAATCACAGAACAGTTGAGGTTGGAAGGGTCTTTAGTTGTCACTGGTTTCAACTACCCTGATCATGCATGGCCACCCAGAGCTGGTGGCCTAAGGCTATGTCCAGACAGCTTTTGAATATCTCCAAGGATAAAAACTTCTCAGTTTCTGTGGGGAACCTATGCTAATGCTAGGTTACACTTGCAGCGAAATTGTGTTTCCTGATGTTCAAGAGCAACCCCCTGTGTTTCAGTTTATGACCATAACCTCTGTCACTGAGCACCACTGGAAACAACCTGGCTTCTTCTTTTAATCCCCTTTCAGGTATTTGCATACATAAAAAGATTATCCCCAAATCTGTTCTTCCCCAGGCTGAACCTTGGAACTTTCTCAGCCTTTCCTCATAGGAGAGATGCTCTGGTTCCATCATCATCCTCATAGCCTTTCATTGAACTCTCTCCAGTATGTCCATGTCTCTCTTGTACTGGGGAGGTCAGAACTGGGTAAAGAAATCCAGGGTTAACCTCATAAATGCTGAGCGGACTGGAAGGATCTTTGACCTGTTGTCAACAGCCCTACTAACGAAACCTAGGCTACTCTTAGCAATATTTATAGCAAAGGTACATTTCTGGCTCATGGTCAACTTGTTGTCCAGGTCCTGTTCTGCCAAGCTGCCTTCCAATTGGACAACACCAGTATACACAGATGCCTCTGGTTATTCCTTTAAAGGTGCAAGACTTTGCTCTTGCCATTGATGAACTTCATGATGTTCCTGTGAGCCTGTTTCACCAGCCTGTTGATGTCCTTCTGAATGACAATGCATCACCCTGCCCTATTGGCCATTTCTCCCAGTTTTGTTTTTGTTTTGCTTTCCTAGCTTGCTGAGGATATGCACTGCCTCATCACCAAGATGATTAATGAAGGTGTTGAACTGGACTGGACTCAGTACTGGCCCCTTGGTACACTGCTAGCTACTGGCCTCCAGCTATCTATGCCTGATCATTCAGCCAGTCCAGAAATACATCTATGTGGATTTTATGGCAGACAGCATCAAAGGCTTTTGAGAAGTCTTGGTAGACAAGATCCATTGCTCCTCCCTTATCTACCAGGCCAATCATGCCTCTGTAAAAAATGACTTCCCCTTGATGAAGCCTTGCTGACTACTACTTATGATTTTCTTGTTGTTGCTATGCTTGGAAACAGTTTACTGAATCAGCTGCTTGATTACTTTCCCAAGGACTGAGGTGAAGCTGACCAGCCTGTAGTTCCCTGGGTCCAGCTTCTTGACCTTCTTGAAGACAGAAATGTATCTAGTTTTCAATCTTTAGGCAATATTCCCAGTTGCCATTGTTGATCAAAGATTATTGAGAGTGCCCTTGCAATGACATCTGCCAGCTCCCACAGCACTTGCTGGTGCATCTTATCGGGATCCATGGTCTTATGCATGTCCAATTTACCTAAGTGTTCCCTGATAAGATCCTATTTCATCAAGGGTACATATTCCTTGCTCCACGTTTTCCTCTGGTTTCTAGGACCAGATTCCTGTAGATCAATGTTTTTAGTAAGATTGAGTCAGGTATTCAGTACCTCAGCCTTTTCCATGTCCTGTGTAACCAGGTGCCCCATCTCATTTAGCAATGAGCTCACATTTTCCCTAGCTTTTCTTTTGCTACCTATGTATTATAAAAGCTCTTCTTCTTATCTTTGACATCTTTACCAGACTCAACTCCAGCAGGAATTCAGCTTCTATATTTTTATCCCTGGATACTCAGACAACATCTCTATGTTTCTCCCAAATTACTCACCTTTTTTTACACTGTCTCTGTAAGGGGTGTCAATCTCACTGCCCGCAGGCCAAATCTGTCCCTTCACCTTGTTCTTACCTGACAGCAGCACTGAGCTCCTCGCCCCTTTCTCCTGCCAATGTACTGGTCACTTGTGCAGCATGTGTGACGCACGTTATGCTGGAGGACAGTGGGAGCTGTGAATTTGACAACATTGATCTATATGCTGCTTTTTTGCCTTTGAATTTGGCCAGGAGTTCTTTGCTTATCCACAGAGACCTTCTGGCATTTTGGCCTCACTTCCTGTTCACTGGGATAGACTGCTCTTGAGTCTGAAGGACGCTATCTTTGAATTTTAACAAGTTTTCTGGGCCTCCTCTTCACTCCAGGGCCTCTCCACCTCCCAGTAGGTCTCTGAAGAGGCCAAAGCCTGTTGTCCTAAATCCAGAGTTGTGAACCTGTGTTTTTCCCTCCCTCAGTATCCTGAACTCCACTGGCCAAAGCTGCTTTTGACCTTCGTATTCCAGAAGAGTGTCTCCTTGTTGTTGAGGATGAGATCCATTAGACCACCTGTCCTCTCTGTTTCTTCCTTCACTTGGGTCAGAAAATTGTTACAAATGCATTCCATGAACTTCCTGGATTGCCTGTATCATGCTTTGTTTTCCCTCCAGCACATATAAGTATGGTTGAAGAACCCCACGATGACTGAAGTCCGCAAATGTGGGCTGTTCCTATCTGTAGAGGGTCTTATCCACTTGTTCTTTCTGATAAGGTGGTCTATAGCAGAAAGCAACTTTAATGTTACCTATACTTCTCATCTCCTTAACCTTAGCCTGTAAGTTCTACTTGGCTCTTTGTTCATCCCCAAATGGAGCTCCATGCACTCCTGCTACTGTCACGTAAAGGGCAACTCCCTCTCTTGATTTTCCCAGCTTGCCTTTCCTGAAAACCTGTATCCTTTCGTTGCAACACTCCAGTCATATGAGTCGTCCCACTACATCATCTTGATGTCAACGGAATGGTAGCTCTACAACTGCATACGTATCTCAAAGTCATTGCATGCTTTAGCATACAGATATTTTACAGAGGTGTATCAGGCTGCTGACTTTCTAGAAAGGCTTATGAGGTTTTCTTCATAATGATGCCTTGTATGTAATTTCTTGCATCCATTCAAATCTGATGCAAAACTTGGGTGTAGTGGGAGAAGGAAGGTGACTGATTTCCAAACATTGCTAAACTCTGCTGTAGAGGATTCCAGAGCAGGAAAATATTGTTAGCAGGTTTCTGAATCTCATAACCCACCCACAATTCACCACTGATCTTCAGTTTTCATGCTTTTCCTGATAAGGTAGCTTGATGAAAGGGTATTAGACTGCTACACTAGGCGTTGGCTATACTTACTCTACTCAGCAGGCAGTAAAAGTGCATGATGTGCCATAATATTTTGCACAGCTGCGCACAGATTGACTGCAGTGTTAAATTCACACAGCAGGAAAGTTAGTTTATGGTAAAAAACTTTCTGAAGAAAAAAATGGACTCACTTTTTTTGCAAATATTTGTGACATTTGCATACAGAAAGAAGAACAGGCACTAAAATAAAAGATCATGGTCAGGTTCATATCACTATAACTGACTTATTACTGTAATTAAGAATGTTAGTACAAACACATCAGTGTATGAAGTTAAAGGGAACATTGATAAAAGCTGAATGTAATAAGCAAAGGTATCACAAATATGTGCCAGAAATGTGAATAAAGACATAAACATACATAAGCAAATTTTCAAACCATGAGTGCATCAAAATGGCAAAAGAGGATCATTAATCATGCCACCAATGTTCGAAAAAAACCTTTTGTAATAATTTCTTTCATGAGAATAGCATTGTGAAACATACCACAGTTTTTAAGGGCTGGGATTTTGCAGGGAGTGGGGAGATTGCACTCAGGCAAAGAACTGGATATTTATTAAACATAAATACAAAAAAATAGAGATTTTTTTTTTGCTTGTAAAAATCAGAGTACCTTTCAACTGAACTCCTCCCACCAACCACAGTACATTGGTACATACACTTGTAGCAACCAGTTTATTTCCCTTTGCTTTATACATGTATTTTTTTGCTTCCACATATTTTCAATATTTTTTAAAAGTACACAGTTTTCAGCGCTTCTCGTTTGATAGCAGCAGTGGTGAACCACCAACTATGTTATATTCAGCAAAAGGAACCTCATGATTTCCTTTTAATGCTCCTATTTTGAAGAAATGACAGACTTTTAAAAGGTGGCTAATTTTGATCCTTAGGATGTAAATAACTAAATTTTTTTGTGTTATAATCTCTCATATAGATGCTTGACAATCTGGCTTGTCTGGAGTAGCATTGACTGTCAATATCTCTGCAATTCACTAATGCCAATTTATTTAATATATGAACATAGTCCAGGAATGAAAAATAAAATACAATAATATATGGACAAATATGTATAGATATAAATATAGATGCTGTAGACATGTATACATACAGAATTACAGAACAGGATCATAAAATGGTTTAGGTTGAAAGGGACCTTAAAGATCATCCACTTCCACCTCCTCTGTCATGGGCAGAGGTAGGTACACCTTCCACTAGATCAATTTGCTCAAAGCCCCGTGCAGCCCGGCCTTGAATGCCTCCAGGGAGGTATATGCATGTCTATATAGAGGAGCTAGAGCTAAAGCTAGAGAATCAGGGAGGGAAAGATACAGTTATAGATTAGATATAGATGTAGAGATATAGAGAAAACAGATTGAGATCGAGATAAACAGAGATAATATAAAATGGAGTGAGACAGACAAGAATATACACACAGATAGAGATTCAAGCACAGATTTTGTCTTCATTAGAGCGAAGATAATTAAAATGTTCTTAGAAAATCTTACAGGGAATTGTGAGGCTAAATGGAATCTCTTAGTTTGCCTGAGGTTGGAGGAGGTTGGTGACAGCACTGTGAGGAAGCTGCAATGATCACATTTTTCATCATGTAGTACAGCAGTGGAGGTGTCACTTCTGATATTTTTCTGTGATGGATTTACTTGAAGCCAAGTCTCTTGAGGCAAAATGTCTTAAAAAAAAGAGACATGAAAGGAGCATATTATGAGTTTTCACAGTTCTAAGAGGATATGGGGCATATTTAGTCAAATGCAGTAAAAGATTTTTATTCCTCTGTAATGAGCGAGAAAATACTGATAATACCATTTTCCTGGTTTAGGGACACTGTTACTGATTTAAAAAGTGCATTCTTCATTTGAATTTAATGCTTTCCCATTCTGCTTCACCTCAGGTTGCAATGATATTTTTCCCTGAGCAAATGTATTTCTTCTCCAGCTAAGTGTTTGCCTTCTTCATCCAGCAGCAAAAGAGTAATGTATATGCAGTGTAAAGAAGCAAAGCAGTGTGTTAGAGGCATACAATTGCAAAGGAACTACCTTCCTTCAGGCAAGACAACTAGTGATGTAGTAATACCTACTCGTCTTGTGAGCCAAAAGAAGAGAATAAACATTTCATCACATATTACCTGCTTCATTTAATCCACAGTGGTTTTAATAGATAATATTCTGAATGCAGTGTGCTTGAATGAGTGTGGCATTTATTGTCCTAGAGCAGTTACTTGGACAGGCTGCAAGCTATATGAAGGCAATTAACATTTATCATAAATCAAACAGGGATTTCACGGCAACCAGAAGAGCACTGTTGGAAATGACATTTTTCAGACCACCACAAGGAAATAAAGATATTGGAAAAGGCTTTAATTTTTTTAACTGTTTGTCTGTTGTGGGTTTTGGGAATGACATTCTTTTATTTGGGTTTTTTTATCTAGTATACATTTCAGGCAGATAACTGGAAATGATTACTTCCAAATATTCGACAGTTCAAAGAGACATAACATCACACACATACAGAATAGTAACAACCACAAAAATATAAACAAGACTAAACTTGTTCTTTTCTATTCAGAATTCTGCAGGAAAGATGATGTTTATGTGGTTAATAATGTGGTCCTCAATGTGCATACTGTTTGAGAAACTCTGACTGACACAACTTGTAGCACACAGGGCAACCTGCAGAGATCAGAAATTTGCTATATTTGACATTGGGCAATAAGCAGCTTAAGAAAATACAGGATAAATGTGACAGAGAGCACTGGGGAGGAGGGAGGAGAGTCTGAGTCTCGGTGTTAAATAACAATCTGAGAAAGTCCAACAACAAGATCTTTTTTGATTCTGAAGAGTGCAGAAATTCACATTGTCCAGGTAGATTGAACATCACAGACAGAGTAACCTTTTACACAGCAATGTTTTGATATAACCAAATTAAAAACTATTTTCCTGAATTTTATTCTAGCATCTTAAGCATTAAGTTTTTCATCTAAACCTTTCATAATATAAATGGATTACATAAAAAAAATGTGCATGTGTACACACTCACATGCACAGTTCATCTACAATTTATCACATCTTGTGAGCATCGCCTAGAATTCAAAGTTACTGAAGGAAGAAGCAAAACAGAAATGAGACTTAAAAGTTAATTTGACACAGAATTGGGCATGGAGGTGGATACTGCCACAATGTGAAAATAATGCTATTCTCTATTGCCAGTTACAAGCTTCTACATTAGGCCATATTCTGTTTTATGTCTACTGGGCCAAGAGCAGATGCTTATGATCTATAAAGGCTCCATGATAAAATCAAATATGCTACTGACATACCACCATAACTTACACAACGGTCTGGGTTACAGAATTTGGGAAATCAGCTGGTTGCCAAAAATTCACAGGCAGGCACCTAAGAATTTTACTCCCCAGAGCAAAAGCCTCAGTTGCTTTCTTGTCACAGCACTGACAATTTCTTCCTTCTTTCTTAACCCTTCATCATGTGAAGCTCTGCTATCATAATATCTGGTGCTTACTAAACCTTCAGAAAAGTTTCTTTTTTTTATTCTTTTTTTGAATAGTTTCTCTGCTCAGCCAGCATTGTCAATCTAATGATTAGCATGCAGCATAAGTTATTTCTTGTTCAGAATATGTCTTTCAGGCAAACTTTGTACTCACTGAAGCTGTACTGAAAGAAACATTATCTCAAAGTCAGCGTATTTAGGAAAGGAAAATGTACTTGCTTCAAGTGCAACCATTATATTGAACTGTAGAAAACACATAAACTGTTTAAAAAAAGAAAAACAAACAAAAACCCAAAAGTAAATGAACAGATTTCTGCTAATATTAGCAACAATCTGGTTTCAAAATTCAAAAGGAAAATGTGAGTAAATCTGACAAAAAGAATGCATCTGGTTAATAAATATTAATTAATATGCAATAGGCAGCTTAAAGCACTTCAAATACAGGTAAGAGTAAAAGCTATCTAAGCTAATCGTTATCCATGGAGGTGTTTAAAAAACAGATATATGAGTTTTTGAGGGACATGATTTAGTGGGTGATGGATGCAGTTGGACTCAATTATGTCAAAGGTCTTTTCCAACCAGAAAATTCTGTGATTTTATAATTCTATGATTCTAACTAACTTGTCGTATTTCAAGAGTAAAACATAGGGAAGAACATAGGTTTTTTGTGTCCTTACCTCTAAGCTTTCTGAATATTAATTGTGCAGCAAGAGTTTAGATAGCTAATATCTACTTTTCTCAACCAGATGTGCATGTGTATTTCTCTTTTTTTGCACAATAGCATTCAGGGAAAGTTTGTCAGTGCTGGGACTACAAAGGGATGACAAAGTGCACTATAAAGGTGTGGTGGGTTGAATTTGGCTGGACACCAGTTGCCCACCAAAGCTGTTCTATCGCTTCCCTCCTCAGCTGGACAGGAAAGAGAGAAAATAACAACAGCCTTGTGGAGCCTCCATGAACTTCTCCAATATGGATCCTTCCCATGGGCTAAAGTTCCTACAATCTGCACCAGCCTGAGTCCCTTCCATGAAGTGAAATCCTTCAGGAAGAGACTGTTCCTGTGTGTAAACCTCACAGGTTGGCAAGTCTTGCCAGAAAACCTGGTCCAGTGAGGGCTCTTCTCTCCAGAGGTCATAAGTCCTGCAAGAAGCCTGCTCCAACATGGGTTTCACACAGGGTCATGGTCTCCTTCAGGCGTATCCACATGCTCCAGTGTGGTGTCCTTCATGGGCTGTAGGTGGATATCTGTTCCACTGCAGACTTCCATTTGCTGCAAAGGGACAGCTTGCCACACCATGTTTTTTACCACAGCCTGCAGGGGAATCTCTGCTCCAGCACCTGGTGTACCTCCTCCCCCTCTTTCTTCACTGATCTTGGTGTCTACAGAGTGGTTTCTCTCAAATGTTCTCATTCCTCTCTCCAGATGCAATTGCTGTTGTTCAATTGCTGTGTATTTACCCATGTCTTTTCCACTTCATCGTTAAACAGGTCCAGTGCATTCTGTATGGACCTGCACTATTTGCAAAAGATTTATGTATATATAGAACATCTCTCAATATGGAAATAAAATCCAGAATGTTACCCAACTAGTGGTGAAAGTAGGAAAGTTAAAAGTTACTGAAATTAATCTGATTAAGGGAATTAAACAATTCGCTGTATTTCTGCAAATCTCAGATTTAAAATTCCTACAAAAAGGGATGCATTCACAAAAAAAAAAATACAACTCCCCAGCACACAATACCACAAAATATGATTATTTGCAAATAAGAAACAACTCTACAAGTTTGCATTAGTTTTCTTATGGATTCACAAGATTTGACTCTCAGAAGTGCTTCACTCCTAAGAATGTGGTAAAATATGGTATAACTATCAGGAGAGAAAGAAGATGTCTACTTAATGTCTTAATATACCGTAATAATAATGCCTTAATAAAATGGCATTGTCAGCCGGTCAAGGGAGGGTTTTTTCCCACTCTGCTCTGCTCTGCTCTGCTCTGGTGAGGCCCCACTTCAAGTATTTTATGCATTTTGACCCACAGTATAAAAAAGACATCAATTTACTGGAGAGTGTTCAAAGGAGGCAACAAAGCTGGTGAATGGTCTAGAGAGGAAATCATATGAGGAGAGGCTGAAGTCACTCAGTTTGTTCAGCCTGGAGAAGAACACACTGAGGGGGGGCCTCAGAGCCATTTACTGCTTCATCACAAGCAAAGAAGGAGGAGCAGGTCCTGACCTCTTCTGTCTGGTGACCAGCGGCAGGACTCAAGGCAATGGCAGGAAGACGTACCAAGGAAGGTTTCGGCTGGATATCAGGAAAAGGTTCTTCACTCATAGGGTGGTGGAGCACTAGAACAGTTCACCAGGGAAGCAGTCATGTCACCAAGCCTATCAACATTCAAGAAGCATTTTTACAATGCACTCAGACACATGGTGTGAATGTTGAGATTGCCCTATGCAGGGAGAGGATTTTGACTCGATGATCCTTTTGGGTTCTGTCCTACTTGGGTCTTTCTGTGATTATATGTTTTTATGTTAATAGAAGCAATGTATCAACTACTCCCTACTGGGAGTGCAATCTTCACCTACGACAATCTAAATACTGCTGATCTCAGAGGAGTGAATTTATTGCTTTTATTAAGAAGCTGGAATAGCAACAGATTACCAGCATTAGCAGAATTGCAAACAGCAGTAGAGGCACATTTTGTTGAGTAGCTAGCAGCTTCCCGCTCCAAGAAAAAGGTCTTGCCAGTAAATGTAGTAGCCCCCCTGGAAACACATAATTTCATTCGCAAATTTCCACCCATTTGTTGGCAGCCTATATCCGCTTGCAACACTCATATTTCTCTCAGACCAAAATTACAGAACTGTCTTAACCTTCACGATCTTAGAAGCCTTTCATTCCTTCAGCACACAAAACATTTTTATTTAAAACACAATATTTGGAGAAGAAATGGAAGAGTCTTCATAACCACTGGAATGCAAGGGGAATACATGCAAGGGAATGGTAGTAACAAAGGATGAGGACAAGAAAGAGGTACTTAATGCCTTCTTTGCTTCGGTCTTTGATAGGAAGGTAAGAAGTTCTCTGGGCTCCAAGCCTCCTGAGCCAGAAGACTGTGAAGACGAACCTTCAGTGTTCCAAGAAGACTTGTTTCAAGATCTGCTTGGCCAAATAGATGTCCACAAGTCTATGGGACCAGATAGGATACACCCAAGGATATTAAGGGAGCTGGTGGAGGTCCTTGCCAAACCCTGTTCCCTCGGCTATCAACAGTCCTGTCTCACTGGGGAAATGCCACTTGGCTAGAGGCTGGCAAAGGTAACTCCCATTTACAAGAAGACCAGAAGGAGGATACAGGCAATTATATGGCTATCAGTGTTGGTTCAGTGCTGGGTCCAGTCCTGTTCAAATCTTTACTAAAGATCTGGACAAAGGGATTGAGTGCACCATTAGCAAGTTTTCAGATGACACTGAGCTGTGTGGCAGTGTTGATCTGCTTGAAGGAAGGGAGGCTCTGCAGAGAGATCTGGACAGGCTGAATCAATGGGCTGAGACCAACGGCATGAGGTTTAACAAGACCAAATGCCGAGTGCTGCACCTGGGACACAACAACCCTATGCAGTGTTACAGGTTTGGGGAAGACTGGCTAGAGAGCTACCTGGTGGAGAAGGACTTGGGGGTGTTGGTTGACAACCAGCTGAATATGAGCCAGCAGTGTGCCTAAGTTGTCAAGAAGGCCAATGGCATCTTGGCCTGTATCAGAAACAGTGTGGCCAGCAGGACAGGGAGATGATTGTGCCCCCTGTGCTCAGCACTGGTGAGGCCACACCTCGAGTATTGTGTTCAGGTCTGGACCCTTCACTACAAGAAGGACATTGAAGTCCTGAAGTGCATCCAGAGAAGGGTGACAAGGCTGGTGAAGGGGCTGGGGAACAAGTCCTACGAGGAACGACTGAGGGAACTGGGGTTGTTTAGCTTGGAGAAGAGGAGGCTGAGGGGAGACTTCATTGCTATCTACAGATGCCTGAAAGGAGGCTGTGGGGTGAGTGACAGGTGATAGGACAAGGAGAAATGGCCATATGTTGCACCAGGGGCAGTTCAGACTGGATATTAGGAAGAATTTCTTTACTGAAAGGGTGGTCAGACACTGGAACAGCTGCCCAGGGAGGTCACCATCCCTGGAGGTGTTTAAAAAATGAGCAGATGAGTTTTTGAGGGACATGGTTTAGCAGATGATGGGTGCGGTTTGACTTGATGATGTCAAAGGTCTTTTCCAACCAGAGGATTCTATGATTCTGTGATCAATTGTTCACTTAAGGAGAAGAAGACGTATTGTGAAACAGTTTTATTTTTTTCTCAAAAAAATGTATAACTCGAATATTCCAACTCTCCTAACAGTGCTCTTCATCAAAATTTGTGGTTTACTCGTCCTTCTTAACATTCCTGTTACAGAATTTCAGCGTATTAAGAAATTTCAGGATGTGTAAAGAATTGATTTGATACGCCTGTTTCATGTTACCTGCATTATGCAAAACTTTCACACCTTTCACGTACACTGAAACATATTTTCTTTGTGTTAGGGTTTATTTCCCCACAATCACTAACATGAGTAGTAGGCAACACACATAACACCCTGGAAGACCTCATTACTTTAATAGGAAATGGGCCATTTTAAACACTACTTTACACACTTTATTTGCACTTTTTGGACTTTTAAGCTACAGATTACTGTGGCTCTAGGCTTTACCCATATATATTTTCCATATTATGATTTGACCAGGACAAGTTTCAAGATCGATAAAGTCTACAAAACATATTGATCCTGACTAAAACAAAGAGCAAGACACTGTTACGATGTCACACATACCTTAGACCTCTACAGCACCATCTTGGTTCAAGAGATTTCACATTTGAAGAAGATGTTGTGTTTCAATCTTAAGACTGTTACTCTAGGAAAATCTAATTTCATTGTGTTAGTGCAGACATCTTTTCACTGCGTACTGCAAAGTGCCCATGTGCAAATTTCTATTTGCTCCCTATCCATGTTGCAACCATGAAACATGCCGTAGGGAGCCAAAGGTCTGGCTTGAATCTCAAGGCACCGACTATCACAGGTGGAATCTGAAGCAAGGGAGCTCGGAGTCAAAGACGTAGTCTCATAGAGATTCAGTCAATGCTCGCTTTATTACAAAAGATACACTGTTTATAAAGAAATTCAACGGTGTTGCCCAACAAGGTTCAATCATTGATTGGATACATTCAACTGTTCACATGCTGGCTGTAGCCCCATGATGGGTTAAATACCCTTCAGCACACATCACGATGTACCTGAGGCAAGTCTGCTTGCGGTTAGCAAGTTTCTTAGCGGTCAGCAAATTTTCTTAGCAAGTTTCTTATCTGCAACCTTGTATTACTTCTGCTTATTCTAGCCAACTTCTTCTATCAGGCTTGACAAGGACGACGTGTCCTTGTGTGTAGCCACATAGGCAGGGTTGTGCACAACAGACTGAAACAATTCATGGCCTGTATTGCTCAAAATATCATCAACAGGAATCTTTAAATTTGAGTTTAATGCTACCACTGGATTGAGATTCTGGTCTTAATCAGTGAGTCTAGTCAAAAGCACCTTAACTAGAGTAAAACCTCGTGTGTCCTTCACATTATTTCTTTGAGATATAATAATTTTTGAGTAATATTCCATTTTTCTTTTGCTAAATTATCTGCCTAAAAGAAAAAAATCTCTATCTTTGCTATCACAAGAATGTATTCTTGGGATTGAATTTCTCTCTGAAGGATTTTCCTCTTAGAGAATGAAACAAAAAGGGGCGTTCATATTGAACATTTTTTTCACCTTTTAGGAAAATGTTGTAGAAGCGTTTCATTTACTTACTTTTTCTGTACTTCATCCTGCTCCTGAAAATATGATTTTTTTGCATGATCCCTGTTTCTGGATTCAGATTTACCCTGTGGTAACATTAAACTGTTGTGTGTTGGGATAATGAGTTGGCAAGAGATATATGGGATCACTGGTTACACCTTCTCAATATAGCAAGATCTACAAAGAATGACAATATCTGCCTTCACACCTGTAAAAAATATTGTATTTAATTTAAAATTAAGTTAATCAACTTTTCAATTATTGTAAAAGAAAGACTTTATACTATCCCTTCCTATTCACCCATGGCATCCCTGCCTTGGAACTTGGCTTTAGTCATCTAAAATATCTTCTTCATTGAATCAAGCAAACACAACACACATGCCTAGTCTATCTTTCCATTATCATCTCTCACACACAGACATGGAAATCAAATCCACTCTCCAGCTGTCAAGACTGGGAGGTGTGTAAGAACAGTGCAAGAAGAACTTGCACAAACTAAAGTTGCATCGCGTTGACACCAGGTTTTTCAGTCTTTCTTGATTTTTGCCTTATTTACATTTTTCTCAAGATATTTTAATGTTTCTAAGATAGATCAGCACAGTATCAGAATGAGATAAAAGCAAATGTGTTGTAAAGTACATGCCTTCCGTATGCAAAGAGTGAAAAGAACAGAATAGATGTGAATTGCAAATATTCAACCCTCTATAAAATGCTCACGTTGCATGAGTTTGGGGAAAGTCATAGAGGGACTTTCTGGAGTAAAATAATTCTTTTTATTATAGAAACTAGACTTCAAGAATATGGAACTGATTTTAGAAAGGTGTTTATAGATATACAACTTCCATAGCCAAAGAAGTTTTAGATTTTTATGTTTAATAAGAGCTAGATTACTTTTCTCAATCACAGAGATTCAGTCCAAATTTATACTATTCTAAAGATCATTTCCTCCCAAACAAGCTTCCCTGACTTTGTTTGAAACGCCATGGCAAAATAACATAGCAAAAGATTGCATAATCACCTCTTTATGAGGTGAAAAGACAATTTAATGTCAGCCTACTTGCATGCACATTAAAGAGGTTTGTATTTCAAGTCCTTCAAAATATCAAGTTTTGACATGCATTTTAGATATAGGGCTTTTTAATTTTGGTATTTGGTGGTGGGGTTCATGAGATAAACGCTCATACTTCTTGAGCCAGACGGGCAGAAGACATCACAGTCATCACAACCCTCATTTCTGGCTGCTGATATTGTTTCAAATGGAAGTTTTTTCTTACTTTCTAGATAGTGAAGACGGGCTATGTTGTTTTAGATACTTTAAACTCTGCTAAGTGAATATTTTATGGGCTAGCTGGAGCTGCCTGTACTTATTTATCCATTTGCCAGGAGGCAGGACATAGTGTAAGACTTGTGATTTTCTGGTGTGTCGCTTCCTTCTTTTCATGGTCCATTACTCCCCTCAGCTCCACAGAGCCAGAGGCAAAAGAAAGCTAAAACTGATAAAATGTGTAGCCTGATCTCTCTTGCATTAGGAGAAAATTGCACAGATTCTTGATATAATTACTTAATTGCACTGAAAATGAAACTGATTCTCTCTGTATGAGATAATTACTCGTCCATGAGACCTAGGTTCAGCCTCATAAAATTACAAGAATTCTGTCAGAAAACAATTGGGGGGGTGGGGGTGGTTGGAAGCAGCAAATGGAAGACCTAAGGATTCTTTCTCAGTATTAAAGAAGCTGGTTTTTTGAATGTAAAATATTAAATTTAGTGAATCACTTCAAAAGAAAAGTTAGCAATTACTTAGCTGCTCTTTGCGCTTGGCCACTTAAAACCAGAAATTGCCACTTTTGCTCAAACAGCATGCTGATGTTTCTAGACACCAAAAAGTGGACCTCAATCTAAGGTAGATTCACAGTCTGCCTGTGCGGTTCTAAGATTTATTTCGTGCTCTGAGCTCTCAATCAGAGAATACTGAAGTCAAGAGCATTGTTATATTAACTTCAGTAGAGTCTGGAGCAAGCATTGAGTGAGCATTGATTTATTTCTGCAACAAAACAAAGCAGCAAATGGGTATATTCCAGAATATCGTGAGTTCAGACATCCCTGATTACTTGCTGCCTTCCAATTAAGGGGCCAATCCAATATCCATGATAGGGGAAAACTTTCCATCTGTTTCATGAAGTGCTAGGTCTCATCCTCAAAGAAGACTGAGGGTTAAAATTTTTAGAAAAAAAATACGGTAATGTAAAGATATTACCCTTTTTCATGATATGGAATGAACAGCTGGCTCCTGATTTTCTAAATTATTTCCCATCATTCTTCCATCCAGATTTAAGATGTCCATGCCAGGCAAAATCTGGACATTTTTAGTATAGGCAGCAAAACAGAGAACTTTTTCCATAAAATTTTGAATTTGGCCAGGCCAACAGGAAAAAAAACCCATAAAATAAACTAGATCTAGTTTTTTAGGCACAAACTGATGGAATCTGTCATACTTGTTCATAAAACAGACTTATAAGAGGTAAAAAGTGATCATTTGCTATACTGCCCTATCAAAGAATATTTTGAATAATATTGCTATATAATCTAGTTTCAACATGAAAGAAATCCAGGAAACCCAAGTTCTAGTTCTACAAATCTATTCTAAACATTTGCAACAGACAAGAAGACACAGTTATAAAAGCTCCTCTCTTCTCTTTTTTTCTTAACCTGAACCGACAGGCAGCTTTTTCAGTGAAATAATAGCACAATAGAAATGGTATTTTTTAAATGTTTCTAAAAATAATTAGTATTGTCAGTTTCAAATACATCAAAATTTGAATCAAATGAGCAATGCATTTGTATTTAAATTTATCCGTGTGTCAATGATCCATGCTGCTTTTTCTGCTTTTCAAAATTGTCTTCCAACCGGAATGTCCTCGTCCATGCTTTTCAGTATTTTCTTTCCTAATAAACAACCTATGAGAGTTAGATTATTTTTCAAAATATGCACCCATAAGGACTTTCTTCTTGTAACTTTATATCTGACTTTCTAAGAAAAATGAGAAATAAGACATGAAGTAAAGCTACTGGTGGTAAATTTACTGATCACCATAACCAAGACAGAAATGTGTTTACAAATTCATAGTTTAAATAAAAATATGTCTGAGGCTCCCAAATTTTTCCCCATAATATGTGTGAGAGCAACACTCTCGCAGAATATGTAATTTAACTTCAGAGCCAACAAGCTCTAAAAGATTTTAAGCAGAACACTATGTTCTTGTCAACTGACAAGGTCATATTGCTTTGTTCAGAAAGATGTGCTTCAGTAGGAGAAAATATATATGGGCAAATCAGTCTCAATCCAGTAAACACTTGAAAGAAAAATAATTGTACATCTAAATTCTAGAATACAAACACTTGTCCACCCTTAGTAGAACAGACTAAATAACACCATACTGAATAGTTCTATCACTTTATTCCTGTAAAAAAATCAAATAATAATAGCCCCATGAAATGTATGATAATGAGGGGAATTTGCATTTCTATTCAAATGCATTAGTGCTGCACTCCTTATAACAGACAAAGGACTTAAGTGCATTAGTCAATATAGTCCCTGTTAAATTATATACAGAACTTCCATAAAGTGCCTGTCAATGTAAAGCTCTTAATCCAAGCTCTGTTGTTAGAACTTTCAAAGCCTAATCATAGAAGTTAATTCAATGAAATTGGCTTAGCAAATTGCAGTGTTTTCTGGGGAGTCCTTTTTTCATATCTGTTTTTTGTACTGGAAATACATCACGCATTCAACAAAACAGACAAATGTCAGGGGTCAGACGCATGCCATTAAAATTGTTCATTATACCAAACAGTTCTAGCTAAGAACTATGAACCCGCAGAACGCCAGAGAAAAAATGGCTTCCTAAAGATTATTTACTTATTTTATATGTATTAATCCGTTAATCCGTACGATAGTTTCAGATTTCTGGATAAAATATATTCCAGTAAGAAAAAATCTTATAAATAGTTCACTGCTGTAAAAAATTATTCTTAGTACTCTTCTTTACTTTATGTTTGTTACAAGCTGAAGTATGGAACGGGTATGAACTGTAGGGCTCAAAGGGTAGTCATCAATGATACAAAATCCAGCTGTAGGTCAGCCGTTATAGGTGTATTCCAGGAGAAGACACTGAGGTCAATACTGCCTAACCTCTTCATGAATCATGTGGATGGTGGGTCAAAGAGTACCCTCAATGAGTTCACTCACTCAGTAAGATGCAAACTGGGAGGAGTTGTTGGTAAACAGGATGGGTGTGCTGTCATTCAAAGAGACATCAACAGGTCAAGCTCGCAGGAGTTTATTTTATGGTTGGACTTTATGATCTTAAAGGCCTTTTCCAAACTAAATGATTCTACTGTCCCATGATTCTTGAAGTTCAACTGAGGAAAATGAAAAATCCTATACTTGGGCAGGAATAAGTCTAGGCACTGTACGAGGCTGGTGAAAGACCAGTTGCAAAGCAACTGGAAAGAAAGGACTGGGGATTCTGGTAGGCACCAATTTGAACACGACACAGCAATGTGCCCCTGCAGTCAAGAAAGCTAATAGTATCCTGAGTTGCATTAAGAAGGATGCTGCCAGTAGGCTGAGGGAGGTGATCCTCCCCTCTATTCCAGTGTATGGTCATAAGGATGATGATGAGACTGAAGTATCTCTCGTATGAAAAAAACCCTGAGAGATTTGTTACTGCTCAGCATGCAGAAGAAAAGCTTGAGGGAGATCTTGTCTGTATACTCACATATCTCATGAATGCGAGAGAAGAAGATAGCTATTGTCTTTTCCACTGGTGGTCAGCGACAGGGCAAGATGCAATGAACACAATCTTTATTGGAAGGTTCCCTCTGAACGTCAGGAAGTATTTTTTTACTGTAAGAATGACTGAGTCAGTCCTAGATGACTGATCAAAGTGACCCTGCTTCAGCAAGGGGTGGGACTACACAATCTAGCCATTCTGTGAATGCAAAATTCTGTTTTAATGCTATGAGTATTCACAGACAGAATTTGCACTTCAAGTCCTTACGTTGTATTTGGTGAAGGTCAAACCCTGTTTACTATCATCTAGGCATGTTTTATTAACTCAAACCTACTGGCACATAAAATTTTATGAAATATGCCGGATTTTAGTCTTCCTGTGTTTGTTCTAAACTCCAAAGGCACAACTCAGATTCAGATCACAATGTTTTACTTGTGTAGGTGTCAATTTTTACAATATACAGGCCTATGGGTGAGGTGAACTCACATAGGGACTCCTGTCTATGGCTAGAAGGGGGCCACTCTAACTCTGTAATCACTTTGAAACAGCAAAGTTTCTGAAGGAGCAGAATTCTGGGTCAAATTCCTACTTTTCATATTCTTCGGTGAAACATCATCTGTATGGGTGGGAGCAGCACTAGATTTTTATCCCTCTGCAAGTCAGACAGGTAGATTTTGTAGAACATCAAATGGGAGAAGAGCATTCTGAAGTTCTGCATGGAGTCTAATAAAGTCCTGCCTGTTTAAGAAATAATTCTAGAATTATTGGTAATGATAAACTTTTTGAAGATCTTTAAAACCAAAAATGTAACGTAGATATTATATATTAAGTATCAATCTTCTGTGAAAGTACACAGTTTACATGCTGCTTTGCAGTTCAGTATGTTTATGTCAAACTGGGGTTTGACTTTGCCGGAATTTTGCATTACTCGAACAAGTTCTAATTTCACTTTGTTGTTAGCAGGATCATTGTTGGGGCACTGGCAATCCTGAATGACTATCAGGATTGATAGTCATTTTAGGCCTCAAGGGCAGTTCTGAAGAGGAGCAGAGAGGGTTAAACTCCAATCAAAACAGTCCGCTAGAATAAGTTGTGCAAAGTACAAAAAGGATACAAAGTTGCTAATGTGTTCTAAGACATGCAAATAAGGGATCATAAAATGACCAATTAAATGCTTAAGTTAGGCACAAGGATTGACATACGTAACCAATCACAATCTGCCAAGTCACGAATGCTTGCATGTATGGAAGAAGCACACACTATAAATATCTGCTGAAGCAGCTAATAAACGAGCTTGAATCTGCATCATATTGATGTGTTGTTCTTGCTTTGCTTGCCATGGTATGCCACAGCATCTGGTGACCCCGACGTGATCCTATCGAGGCCTGTAGATAGAAGCTGCGAGTCGGTGAGGATCCTGCAGCCAGCGGTTCAGAGAGCTGGGCGCCCGAAGAAAGGCGGATCGTACACGGCTGACCAGTGAGTCAGGGAATAAAAAGCAGGATGAAAAACGCTGTATCAGCGGTAGAGAAAGCTGTCATGCACAGTCTTATGCATTTAGCGGAATGAACTAAGACTGAACTGACAAAAACAGCCCTAACAGACCTACTATTTTGGTGTAGGCGATGAAGGTTAATAACGTCTGCTCAAGATGTTTATAACCTTAATGCTTGGCAGCAGGTTGGGAAAGAGCTGTGGGAAGATGTTCAAATAGGCTCTAAAGAGGCAAAAGGACTTGCAAAAACATATTGGGCTGTGCATTTAATGATTGAACAATTACATAGTGAGGCAGAAGTCGCCGCAGCCATAAAGGCGACGGTGCAGTCTCCTGAATCCGGTCAAAATGATATTGATGGGGTGTGGCCGCCCTTGTCGGATCCGGACCCAGATATTCAGGCCGGTCCAGCTACGTTGGCTGAGAAAATAGCCTGGGGAAAAGACGACGAATTGCCACCTTGGGATCCAGATGAAGAGCTGCCATCTACTTCTTTGCCACCATCTTATCCTGGACCCGAGGTGAAGAAAGAAACTTCTTCGGCACCCCTCCTTGAAGATATGGATTTGGATCCTGGTACCAGTAAGGGCGAAGAAGAGGAAGAGCGTTTGAAGATTCAGAATCCATATCGGGCTCTTCGCCGAGAGATGGAAAAACAGCGTGAGGGGATGTCAGCTCTCCTCGTTGAGATGAGTCGCTTAAATAAAGGGTCAAAGCGATCAGCTATTAAAGAAGCCTATAAACGGGCTCATGAATCAATTGTTCAAGGGTTGCAAAATATTGAAAATCAGTTGGGCTTGATTTCAAAAGAGTCTGTTGGTGGTAAGTGTGGGACTCCGCCGGTAAACCCAAATTTTGATCCCGTAAAGTGGTATAGAGGAATAGTGGAAAATTGTACTTTACAGGGAGATTTTGTTTTTCACCTTTGCTTATGCCAGTAGTTGTTAGAAATGGAAACAGAGAATGGGAACCCTTAGATTGGAAAATGGTTAGCAATCTTCAAAAGGTGGTATTGAAATATGGTCACTATAACAAATTGGTGAAAAATCAGATACAGGCTCTGTTTAAATATTCACAATTGGTACCTACCGATATGAGGGCAATTATGGAGCTAATTTTGACACCCACTACTTTTATGTTATGGGTAGCAAAGTGGCAAGAACGGCTAGAAGCTGAACAATTGGAAAATTTAAATCTTGCAGCAGGAGACCCATTGCGTACTGCTTCCTTAAATGAACTTATGGGCATAGGGACTCACCGTGACCCTGCCATTCAGGCTGCTTTGCACCCCAGAATATTAGCGCAATCTAAGAATGCAGCATTGGCAGCATTGTTAGCATTGCCACAATCCGGAACTCCAGCTCCACCATATACTAAAATAACACAAGCCCCAAATGAAACTTTCTATGCCTTTGTTGACCACTTAAGAGAAGCTATAGATCAGGCACCTAATGTGGATGAAGAATTGAAAAGCCTGTTGACTAAAGACATAGCCATTCAAAATGCTAATACCATTTATAGACAAATCATAGCCACATTGCCACCAGGAGCTAGTTTAACAAAAATGATTGAAGCCGGTGCTCATGCTCCTTTGTTGGAGGAAGAGCAAAAGGCTCAAATACATGCACATGCGCTTGCAGCAGCTTTGAATGCGAAAAGAGGTTCTAAACCTATGAGATGCTATCAGTGCGGTCAAGAAGGGCATACGAAAAGAAATTGTAGACAAAAATTCGTAAAACAAGAAGGAGGTCCTAATGGGGTCTGTGCTCAGTGTAGGAAATTCGGTCATAAAGCTGTGGATTGCCAATCAAAGTACACGAAAGAGGGAGTGCTGTTGCAGTCGCAACAAAATCAGGGAAACGAGAGATGCCGCGGGCCGAGGGACGTGGCATACAAATATCCCCAGACCCCACTCAGCACAATGGCTGTCTCTACGAATTACGAGCAGAAACAAGAGGCAGTGCAGGATTCGATTTGGCCGTGGCAGAAACCGTAACTATAACAGATACACAAGTACATGTTGTTTCATCTACGGCTTCTGGTCCATTAGGTTATGGTTTATCAGCTTTGTTAATTGGGAGATCCTCTGCTTCTAGACAGGGCATTTTTGTCCTACCAGGGTGTATTGATTCTGATTGCTATGGAATAATTAAGATTATGGTGCAATGTTTCTTACCCCCTTTTAGCAGGGAGTAAAATTGCTCAGCTTATTCCTTTCAAAGCCAATGTTCCCAATACTGCCATGAGAGATTGGGGAATAGGAGAATTTGGTTCTACTGGAAACCCTCAGATAGCTTTTTGTCAAATTATAAGTAAAGAAAGGCCAAAATGTACTGTTACCATTTCTGGGCCAGATGGTTATCAATTATCTAATATTGAAATGATGTTGGACACAGGAGCAGACATGACAGTCATTCCAAAGTCAGCCTGGCCTACAGTGGCGGCTTGAAACAACTCATGTCACAGTTACAGGCATAGGGGGATGGCTGAGAGATTTGGTTAAGCAAGTTTTGACAATTTTGTGTGTTATATTATTGTTGTTGCTTATAGTTCCCTGTTTCATAAGATGCATTCAATCGTGCGTAAATCGTGCTGTTGATTCTGTTTTTGAAAAGAAAGGGGGAAACGTTGTGGCACTGGCAATCCTGAATGACTATCAGGAGTTTTAGGCCTCAAGGACAGTTCTGAAGAGGAGCAGAGAGGGTTAAACTCCAATCAAAACAGTCCGCTAGAATAAGTTGTGCAAAGTACAAAAAGGATACAAAGTTGCTAATGTGTTCTAAGACATGCAAATAAGGGATCATAAAATGACCAATTAAATGCTTAAGTTAGGCACAAGGATTGACATATGTAACCAATCACAATCTGCCAAGTCACGAATGCTTGCATGTATGGAAGAAGCACACACTATAAATATCTGCTGAAGCAGCTAATAAATGAGCTTGAATCTGCATCATATTGATGTGTTGTTCTTGCTTCGCTCGCCATGGTATGCCACAGCAGATAATTTTTTAGAAATATAGAGCAAAAATAATTTAAAAAGTCAGTAAGAATTAAATAGCTATTTGCTCTTGAGACTTACGGAAAGATTTCTAGCCTTTACTAGCACAATCAGTTCTCCAAGGCAGATCTTCAACTGAAATAAATCTTCTTCTGTAATTCCTGACAGTGCATTATACAAAAAATATTTTATGTTAAGAGCTATTTCTACGTATGTTCCTTAATTTAACAGTTTTGCTAATATTTCTACTTTGACACCTGGTATTTTCATCTATTCCTTTGGAGCCTAATTAATGCTGCTTTAGTAGAAGCTTGTCCAGGATACCAGTAAGTATCAAAATGGAAAATGACGAACTCTTTGAAAGTGAAGGTATTTTCCATATTCAAGAGATACATCTAGTTCTTGCAATTTGAGAAAATCCCCTCTGCCTCCTGAAACGTCCACAAAACTAGTCAACAGAGTGACCAATCTGCTGTTCTTTTTAATGGACTTTAGCAAGGCCTGGACTTTAGCAAGGCCTTGGACTTTAGCAAGGCCTTTGACACTGTCCCCCACAGTAGACTCCTAGGGAAGATGGCAGCCTGTGGCTTAGATGGGAGCACTCTGTGCTGGGTTAGGAATTGGCTGGATGGCCGAGCCCAAAGAGTGGTGGTGAGTGGTGTCTCATCCAGTTGGCAGCCGATCACCAGTGGTGTCCCCCAGGGATCGGTGTTGGGTCCGGTCCTGTTTAATATCTTTATTGATGATCTGGATGACGGGATTGAGTCCATCATCAGCAAGTTTGCAGATGATACCAAGCTGGGAAGAAGGTTGATCTGTTACAGGGTAGGATGGCCCTACAGAGGGACCTGGACAGATTGGAGATATGGGCCGATTCTAATGGGATAATGCTTAATAAGTCCAAATGTTGAGTACTTCATTTTGGACACAATAATCCCATGCAGAGCTACAGACTGGGACAGAGTGGCTAGAGAGTAGTCAGGCAGAAAAGAACCTGGGAGTGCTGGTTGACAGGAAGCTCAACATGAGCCAGCAGTGTGCCCAGGTGGCCAAGAAGGCCAATGGCATTCTGGCCTGCATCAGGAATAGTGTAGTCAGCAGGACCAGAGAAGTTATTGTCCCCCTGTACTTGGCACTGGTCAGACCTCATCTGGAATATTGTGCACAGTTCTGGGCCCCCCAGTTTGGGAAAGATGTTAGGATACTGGAATGTGTTCAGAGGAGGGCAACAAATATGGTGAAGGGGCTGGAGCATAAGCCCTACGAGGAGCGACTGAGGGAGTTGGGGCTGTTTAGTCTAAAGAAGAGGAGGCTCAGGGGAGACCTCATTGCTCTCTACAACTACCTAAAAGGAGGTTGTAGTCAGGCAGGGGTTGGTCTCTTCTCTCAGGTGACCAGTGACAGAACAAGAGGGCATGGACTCAAGCTTCGTCAGGGGAGGTTTAGGCTTGATCTTAGGAAAAAGTTCTTCACTGAAAGGGTGATTGGCCATTGGAACGCGTTGCCCAGGGAGGTGGTGGAGTCGCCGACCCTGGAGGTGTTTAAGGGGAGATTGGATGTGGCACTGAGTGCCATGGTTTAGAAGATGGTTGGTGTTAGTGTTAGGTTATAGGTTGGACTTGATGATCTCAGAGGTCCTTTCCAACCTTGTGATACTGTGATACTGTGATACTGAGTAATAAACATTAAAACTCTGTAAAATGAACCTTTGCAAATAGTTTCAAAGCTATACTTGGCTATGAACAACTAAAAGATGTAGAAATCTCCAAAAGATATGATGATAAATCTCTTTTTTGCTTTAACCTATTGAGTCATAAATATAAGGGAAGAAAAGCCAGTACCATGGTCTGCACAATAAACAATTATACAATGATATAAAAGCCCATGAAGACTGTAGAAATGCATCAATGTAAGTAAACATGCTACATGCAATATGCTAGACTAATTCATTCCACACACTAAGCTTCCATAGCCCCATATGCATGCCCAAACCCAAACTCACATCAACTTACAATTTTTCATGAGCAAAATTTTAATAATTTCCCACATACATTTTGACACTCTCAACTTTTAATGCACAATGAAGAGGTGAAACAAACCAATCACCATACACTCATAAGCAGGCCCAAAGGAGATCACATTTATGTTGGTAATCATCACTGGTACCACTCTAGAGCTCAGATGTCCCAATAGCAGACTGCCATAACAGTTAGTCCTGTAGCCTTCGGAAATACTGTAAACTGACCTGTTTCTGTTATCTTCTTTCATGTGACAGTTCTTTGCTGTATCACTTACCCATCTGATTTTTGCCATTAATATAAGACTTCTAAAACCAATTTCTTCCCACTTCTAGAATGAAACTGTTTTTTACACAAGAGTTAACATTTGTGTTCTTCTCATGTTTATCTTCCTTTGTTTTAACAACTTACTTTTGTTTAACATAGCCTTTAGTCATGCATGCTCTAGTTTTCAGACACAGCTGGAACCCACAAGTTTGCAATATTTATAGCTTTGCAGTTTCCAAATAAGGCATGAGCTTGAGGAATTTGGTTTCAGAAAACCATTGTAGTACAACTAGAAGTACAACAACTACAACTGTGGTTGAACACAGAGAATAAGGAAGGAGGAGGAGAGAAATAGATGTCTTAAGACCAGGTAGTCATTTACTAAAAACTGGTTATCGTATGTGTTCTATTTTTGTTCAGTGCAAGTAAACTCTATGGCAAAATAAATGTTATTAGGTTTTTTTTGAATATAAGGAATCACATCTAAAGT
Organism: Dromococcyx pavoninus; assembly: GCA_033558185.1. Lineage (NCBI taxonomy): Eukaryota > Metazoa > Chordata > Aves > Cuculiformes > Neomorphidae > Dromococcyx > Dromococcyx pavoninus. The sequence goes on from JAUMJL010000393.1 coordinate 2,756,275, forward strand.
AATTGTGACTGTGTCCCATGGAGAAAACTATATTTTATCAATTTCAGCCTAGCATCCTGTAGCAGTTTATTTTATTGCATTGAAAACCAAATTCTCATCTTTTTTACTTTTGTTTGTACTCTTGCATGGAACCTTTCTCTCAGAACAATCACAACAGCTTCACTTTTTTTTTCCCACTGATAGCAGTTATTCATCAGTAACATTATCTGGGACACAGTTACGAGCGTATGCAACACAGATTCTTGTTTCAAAGCAAAGTGTTCTTTGAGGTTTAAGCAACGTAAATTAATCTGCAAAAACACCTTTGCCATTTATTCCAACATCCAGGATAACAGTTCCATGTTTTAGCAAGCAGAATGTATGCATCTCTGAATACCTGATTTGTTATCTTGTCAGAAGATGAAGTCTGAATGCGTGCCAGGAGATCAAGCACTGGAATATGTGAAAAAAACACTTAACATAATGTACAAAATTTGAAGGTAAAATATTCATCGACTTTACTCTTTTCTTCACTTATAAAGCTGGACCACACATGCAGCTTCCCAAGTGCACAGTCTCGTAATTAAACCTATGAAAAGATGAAACTAATTATTTTAATGCAAGTTATTAATCCAGCAGTAATACAGAAAAAAATAAGGTGAGTGAGTAGGGGATTTTTTGTTGTGTTTTTTTCTTTAATATTTTTCAAAAGTATATTTGGATCATCCTGCCTTTGAAGGGAAGTATTCTGGAGCTGTGATGAATTATGTATTTTGTTTTTCCTCAGGCTGATTGTCACCAAATGCACTCAGGCACAGAAGTGTTCTGAGATTCCACCAGAAATTATTTATTCAAAACTGAAATGCAGAACATACTACACAAGCAAAAGAAGAGAAAGATAATAACAGCAAACTTCGAGCCCCCACCTACTTAAAGTGCCCGAACAGAAAATTTAAGCTGAAGCAGAACTGTTCAGTTGAAATTCAAATTACAATCAGGTTTGCAGGACTAATATTAAAAAACATAGCAAAAAGGAAGAAAAACAATGAAAAATTATCTTGTATATATGCAACCAAGAAGCAGAGCAGAAAGCAAGAACTAAGCCTTGAAACCAAAGTTACGCCACAGCCTTTGGAAATATGGAGTAGAATATTTAAAAAAAAAACCTTTCTGAAAGAAAATACAATAAAAATGCAGAAAAGTACTGGAAAATCCAGTTATGAAAACAGTTTTGTGCACAGAAAGAGGGTAGATTTTCACTTGCTGACAGAACAAATCCCATTGCTGGTGAGTCTCTAACTACTGTGATGTCTCTTTCCTGGAGGAAACACTTTATTCCTGGTGACAGAAGGACAGGAAAGTCCTGAAAGGCAACATGGGAGCCACTGAAAGACTATATTGATATCCCTGGCCATTTCTGTGCTTCTTTAGATACTCAAGGGACATTGACGAAGGGCCTTTTGTTCCTGTAGGTCCATTTACTTTTACAGTCCTATTTTACTTGAGAACTTTTTGAAACATCTGCTTTTTAACACTCGAGAATTTCTAGCCTCTGTTTGTTCTCATCATGTGACCAAAATGCAGCTCTCTGTGACCTGAATAGATATGTATATATTGGCTTGTAAAATTCATTTAACAATTTTAGGCTGTGTCTATAAACATTTACTCAATCATCTGTGCCTACTGTGAGCCTACAAATCAAATTCATCCACCTAAGCTGGGAAGCTGCTAAAGTCCAACAGAACTTCACACTCCCACAGGATTTTCTTACTATCCACACTATCAGCAATGACAACCGGATATTACTAAAGATCAAACCAAATGAGTTTTCCTAAAATATTAACCTAAATGGGTTTTCTTGAAAATATTACCCTAAAAAAATATTTCCTTAAACTGTTGCCTATTTATGATTCTGTAAATAGCACTGTATTTCCAGGTAGCCACTAATAGTCTTGCAAAACTAGAGGGTACTTTAGTCTTTTCCATGGATTTCTACTATGTATAGCAATAGTGATTATGGGTCAGGAAGAAACAAAGGTAAGTGACATCATAGTAATCCAGAAAATTAGTATGATAGTGGACAACAACTCTGCATTTGTGGCCCATTTCAAGATATTTATGATGCTAGAATTCTCAAATTGAAAGAAAGAAGGGGTAAAAAATAATGTAAAATTTGTAGACCTGCAGCTTAGCTTAACGGCTAATTTTTGGAAGGAGACCTGAATGATAATTAATCATTTCTTCTACAGTGGAGAAGAGCTAAAGTACTTCTTTTGATCTGTTGATTTTTCCTCTATTTTGTACTGCTTTTACTTTCCTGTAAATACATTTTTCTATGTAGTTATAAAAATAGGTCAGTTACTCCTCTCTGTATGACTCCAGTAAACTATAGAACTAAAGAAATTATTCGTTTTTCTTTTTTCTTTTTTTCAGAAACTCAATCACTCCTTTTCATAAATTTCAGTTTTGTGTCTAAGTCAAAACTCTCCTGTATAGTATTTAGATTTTTAAGAATCAATGAATGATGTTAGTTGCAAGTAAATCTCAGTAGGCAGCTAGACATCACAGCCACTGACTCATGTCTCCCTCTGTCCTCAGTGGGACAAGGAAGAGAAAAGGAAGAAAAAATAAAGTCAAGATAAAACATACATACAAATAAACAAACATTAAAAAATTGTGTTTAATAAGTGAAGGACAAGTGGAAGAAGTGAGAAGAAAACAAAATAAAATATATGAGGCAAAAGCAATCATTAACTAACTCCCATGGGTGGAGTGACGCCCAGCCAACATCTGAATAAAAGATGGTTAATCCCCCTAAAGACCCTTCTTTTTCATTTTATTGCCATTAGGTTTTGGAATACGTCTCTGGATCATCTGCCCAGTGGTGCTTCCTCCCAGCCAACTGTACATCCCTCAATCTCCTTCTGGTGGAGCAAAGAGAGAAAAAAGGCCTTGGTGAAAATACTGTCACCAAAAGCTAGAACATTATTGTGTTATTGGTGCTGCGTTTGTCAAACTTCCAAAACACAGCACCACAGGAGTTGTTGTGATGAAAGCTTCTATGCAAGACAGGTATAATACATATTTATAACTAAATGTTGAGATATTCATTCTCCTATCTGGTTTTAGATGTCTGAGAAAAGATTTTTTTTGGAGCAAAACAAATGTTAATGTTGTGTGAAACTTCACAGACTTAAAGAAAATGCAACAACAAAAAAGTACATATTGTACAAAAGAAAACTATATAATAAAACGTACATTCTCTTCCTCACTGATTAGCTTGAAATACGTTTCATTACATCATAGGGTATGAAGTATCTCTTCAGTCAGCTGGGGTCATCTGTCACAGCATCACACAGGCTGCTATATAGAAAATTAACTCCATCACAGTCAGTTACATTATAGTGCTAAAGGACAAATATGAATCTTGGAATGAAAAATCTACATGATTTTATGATACTGTAGTGCTTGAGACCCCACAAACTTATCAAAGTGGCCCTGACATTAAAAGACAATCCTTTGAAATAGGAAGTAATTTTGCTAGTTCTGCGGTAAACGTTACTGCAGTGAACTGATTCTAGCAACCATGTGTCCTGTAGGTCTTCATCTCAACACTGCAGACAAAGAAAGAAAACTCAGCACTACAAAAACACTGCTGCATGAAGAGGGAAGACAGTCACCAAATTGAAGTTACACACTTGCAATGACTCACTTTCTACAATACTGTTTGTGTCTTGCCATTCCTTTTGGTGTCACAACAAATATAAAGCAGTAAAAAGAATTCAATCCTAAGTATTTTTAATTAAAATAGAGGAAAAACAAATTAATTGAAAATTTATTACATAGTTCTCATCATAGTTTCTTCATCTCCCTTATTCCCCAACTAGAATACATCTTTTATATTATGCAAATTTCTCTCTACCTGGTGACAAACAATATCCTCAATCCTTTCAGTAGCTACTATTCAAATTAGCATAAATGTTTTGTGGCATTAGGTCTAAGAGAATAAAAAATATCAAGTCTTACGAAAGTAAGTCTGTATCTTTTTTCCATGCTAATAAAAAGGTCACTATCACAACGACCTTTGAAAGCTAATCTTCTAGCAAGATGTTCTTTACAGAAGCATACAGAAAAAAATCTCTGTAGAACTAAAAAAAAAACCCAGCAGAGTACTGGACATAGATCTATTTCCAGATACTGTATTTTAGATAGCACTTATATTGTCAACCTTACAGGGCTTGTTATGGCATGTGCTTGGAGTTGGGTGAACACAAATTCCTTCAATCAATAGTCTTATCAATAATGGTGAAGACATAGGTTTGTTATTAAAATCACATGGAGAACTAATTGCAAGCTAAAAAGTCCATTGAGAAACTAACCCTAGGTGTGATCTAATACAGGAGTACATCTCAGTATTCATTTAAAAAATATTGCAAAATTGCATACGACAGAAAAAATTGTAGAATATTAAGTAGTTTTTGTAAAATTTGAGACCAGAGGGGGTCACAATCATGATCCAACTAAATCTAGAAGTGTTTGCATGGGTAAGAATCTGTAATTTGCATAACTTGTAAACCAGCAGCTCAACCCTGAATAGAGTTGTGTCAAGGACCTCACATATGAAGCTTGTTCTCAACAGTTTAACACCCTTGCAAGCCTGCATAATGTGAAAATCAAAAGCATTTTTATTACTTTAGTTTCACAGTGTCATTAAATAAGACCTAGACATGAGTATTAATCATATCTGATAAATCTTAGAGCTGTATTTGTTTTCTTCTTTGAAGTATGTTCACCTGTCTTTTTCTGTAGTATCTGTGAAATAGTCAAGCTTCTCAGTGAATATCATAGTCTTTAAACATCTGAAAAAGAGACCTTTCAGGTTTTGGATTTTTCTTTTTTATCTTTTCCTCTTTATATCTGCATTTCTGTTCAAGAAAGAGATCTGCATCCACTACTGGTTGCAAATATAGGTGAAGTCCAAATGTAGCTGGCAGCTGCAACTTTACAGAACAGTTCTGTTTATTGACATGCATTGTCAATAAAGTCTGGAATATGGTGCAAGTTGGTCTCTCACAAAAATCAGAAACAAATTGTAAAGGCCAAAATTTTTGACTATCAGCAAGGACAGCTTTTGTCAATATGGCTCTGTTAAGGAACTTGAAATACCTTTTGAACATGGATCTATGCGTTACTTACCTCCAAAAAAAATCACATTTTGTCTGTAAGAATGCTATCCCCATCTACCTCCAAATAGATATCACACTGAAAAAAAGAAATATTCCAAATCCAAGTTTTCAGATATGTTCTGGTTTTGCACAGCTGAAATGTCAGTAATACAAAATAGGTAACTAACTCTATGAGGTACGGATCGATGCTATGGTGATCAGCTGATGTAGAAGAAATCATCACACAGCACAAAAATGAAAAGAAAAGCAAACAGATGAGGCAAAAATAATAAAAAAATCCCTAACAATCCAAAAATTGCCTAACTTTAGCCATGCCTTTGACTCTGAGCATATGAACAAATATAAAGCACAAGCACTCAGGCAAGACAACACCCAGTCAAGTAGCCTAACAAAATTCAAGAAGCATTTAGACAACACGCTCAGACATATGGTGTGAATTTTGAAGTTGTCCTACTCAGGGAGAAGAGTTGGATTCAATGATCCTTGTGCATCACTTCCAACTCAGTCAATCAGTGATTCTGTGATCCTGTGAAGTGCAGGCATCTGGTCAGACAAGTTCAGGTCCAAACAATAATTTCATCTCTCATCTGACACAGCTACTCTGATTTCAATTATATATTCCTACCATAGAATATTTGTATGCTTAAAAGTATATACATTTAATGCCTTTACATATTTAATTTATCATCTCTAGTGAGATGTATTACTGTCACAATGCATGAATGTTTACTAAAATGATCATCTAAAATTTACATTAATTGAAACTAAAATAGTCATACATATTTTAGTCAAAGACTTAAAGGAAAATTTTACGTTCCCTAATGCTGATTCTATAGTTAATGACTACTGAAGTAAGAAAAAAACCTAGATCATAAAAAAAAAGAAAAAAATAAGGGGGGGAGGGGCACTAATTTCAGCCAGATTTTTTTCATTACTTTTCAGATACCAATGTGAGTAGTAATATAACTGATAATTTTTTTTTTAGCAAAAGTAGATTTACATCACCATAAAGAAAACCAAAATTTTGGAAACCTGGAAAGGAGACACTAGGTACCTTAAAGTAAATATTGACACTTTGCTAAAAAAGAGAGGGATTTTAGGATATCAACAATATTTTATAATTCTCTTTTTCCTTTCTCTCTCTTTTGTCTCTCTCTCTTTTTTTTTTCCCCAGCAGTACTCCTAAATTTGTCCTAAGCATAGTTTTATCAATGATTTGTCCTGTATTGCTCATCTGCTAGCAGAGTATCATTCACAGTTTTCTATTTACATTTCTAATTACTTTCTGGTTGCTGGCTTTTTATATTATAAAAAAAATAGGGAACTACAGGTGTTGATGATAATATCTAACTTTACTGTAATGCACATTTTACTGCTCCATAGAGGTTTGAGTACAGATGTTGATAGTTGTTATGTCAGTCTAGGTCCTTTATTAATTATTGTGCTTACTAGAGAAGAGGAACTATACTAAAATGATCTCTTGTTTCTTTAGGGAATACTCCTCTCTCAGTGCGCTGTTATATCCTCTGTTAGAGAGATATACGCATGCTTGTTGGAGATATTGAGCTCTCTTTACTTCCAGTGAATTTCCATGAAAGCATGATGTGCTTTACAAGGAAAAAATCCACCATAAAAATTGATGACTACTGCAGGATTTAATGAGATGCTATTCATTTCTCCCTGGACACACCTGTTAAACTATTTCTATTCCTTGTTACCTTTGACCCAGTATCTATAACCCTGTTGCTGTAACAATGTGGACTTCTGTTGAATATTTAGCAATCACAGAAATATATAAGCATAATGCTCAGGAAAACATTTCAAAATATCAGCTAATTTGTCCTCCTACTGCCTCAAGCCAGCAAACATTTTTCATTTTGTTGAACAATAGTAAAGATGGAGGTGGACACAGTTTTACGGAAAGTTGCAAGCAGAACTGGCAACTGAGTCAGGATCAAAGCTCAGAGATATATGAAATTTGTAAATACTGGTGAAAGGTGTCTCATATTAAGTCAATTTTCTTATCTGGAGCAGCTGAGCAAGCTACAGGGGGCTGTATTTCTTTTCTTGCCCACGTATCACTGGTTGTGCAACACATGAAGTTTTCAAACAACCGTACAACCTATCCTGTATAAATACACACAGTTCAACCCCCTGTGGGCTTTACACCCCGGAGAGATTAGAAACGCCACTTTAAAAACAGTTAAGGAAGCCTAATAGCTCTAAAACTGTACAAAGGATTAACACGTATTTTATCCCCATAAAATAACTAGATTTTCCAGTTATTTTCTTTTGGCATTCCTGCTGCTCATAGTCTCTCGGATGCATGAGTTTGACGCAGTCTGGATTTTTATCTCTTACATCCCAAAGACTAGGAAAGGGAATAAGCAGCTGGCAAAAGCATTTTTAAGTACAGCAGATATAGTCCCATACTGTCAGGGACCAGTGGTTTCACCTAGCATAGTCTGTTGTAATCCTTTGGGAAGTTGTGCTCACTAGTGCTGCATGACCATAGATGGTCTCTGTTTCCGTAAATACAAAAACCTTCACAAAGTGTATGAGAATAAAATGTTGGGTCTTGGTTTATCAGCAGTCCTAAGCTACCTCAAATACCAGTCTGCAAAAGACCATGATTTGGTCCTCATGTCACAAAGAGAGAATACTTGACTGGCTTGGGGGTTATAATCACTTTTCTTTTTCATTTATTTTTGAGCTCACAAAATGGCAAATATACATAAAACACTGTTTACCATAAAGTGTCAGACCATAACTGAAACACACTGCAAAGGCACCAAGAAGAAGTTGATTCTGTTTCTCAAACTAATTTAGATGATATTCTTCTATCTAGCTCCCATAAACTAGAGAAAATATTTCTTCATTAATATTCATTAATATTTTATAAATGATCTCTGGAAAAGAAGATGGTTTTAATATGGTTTTCAATAAACTCCCAAGCTGTCTTCATTCCTGGGGGATACTGACCCATATGTACTTCATATCCAACTCCCCCCCTCCACCAAACAAACATGGAAAGCAACAAAATTAACAACATTCATTGCAGTTATTGACAGGCACATTGATTAAATTGCTTAGAATCATAAGTGTTGCTTAAGGTCTCTTAGGTGTAATGGTTTAAGTACAGTCACACTCTCTTTATTACATATTTTATACACAGCCTTTTCATATTTTATTCCTTTTCATAGTGAATTCTCTCCCTATTCACATGCACATAAACATATTAATAAACCACACAGTATACGTTCTCCCTCACATTCTGAAGTACAGTCAGAACAGAAATATTAGCATGAAATTTGGTGAATGCAGAAGCCAAATAAAAGATTTTTAGCCTCAAGTCTGGCTACAAAACTTTACATAACTTGGTGTCTGAGAGGATAACTTCTTGTAATGTCACACAGACTATAAATTCCTGAATCAGAGAGAAAAGGCAAAAAAGGTATCTGAATATTTTAAATTGTTACCAGGAGAGAAGCAGATGACTAAGAAAACTGACAACACAAAAAATCCTTTTGACTGATGGGTCACCACCCCACAAGCCTCAAGGTGAGCAAAACCCGTTACTAACCCGGCTTGTCTACATGACCCTCCAGGAAGAAGCAACTTGGTAGCAGATGCAAATGTGTCTAGCGTGAGTGTCTGTGTCTGCAGTCATGAGGAAGGTTGGCTGTGTGGAATTTAGCCTGCACCTCTGTAAAGACAAGCAGAGGAGCACAATTAATTGGCTGGTGCTAACTAAGCTATGCCCAGATTGAAATTTGCAGCTCCCAGGCAGACTTGTCCCTGACTGGCAGGAAAGGAAGGGCTTAATCTGAAGGAACACTGTCTGCAAAACCATGAAACAGACAAACATATATTTAGTCAACATTAATAATCTGCAGTATTAAAAATATTGCTTACCAGGTCTTCAGAAAAAAATAATTTTGGAGTAGCTGGGTTGTTTGTTTGCTTTGGTTATTTTTTCCTGAATTTGCTTTTTTAATATTTTGGGGTTTTTATGTAAACTTTTCTGCCATATATTTCTGACATAGTAAAACTCCAAAAAGCACTAAAGTAAGACCAGAAGGTGGAGTTAGAAGCCTTAAACCCATTGAAACAAACTATTCTGATCATGAGTGAAAAAAAGGATCCTTGTCTTATGTCAAAAATGCAAGTTACACATTGCGCTCTAGCTTCAGACTTGAATCTGCATTTATTTGGTTTAGTGTTTAGAAATCATTTCAGGTTCCCATCTGCACCTGAAATACCTTTGTATATGTTAAATTTTTGGAGCTTCAGTGCTGTGAGATGTAGCATAAGTGCTTTTGACTCAAATCTGACAAATCAATAACAAGCTGAGAGAATTTATTTTTTTACATTTTCTAAAATTATTTTTGGAATGTACTGGAGGGTCCCATATCACATCAGTGCATTTGAAAAAGTTTGATTTTATCTCTAGCTTTGACTAAAATGAAGGCGTCATCAAGCCTTTCTCCTTCATACTTTCTGTAACTTACAGGAAAGAAGATTGGTAACGACCACAAAGGAAATATATTGTTTTAAAGTAAGAAACAGGTTGTTTAAATTAGGGGCTGGGTTTGTTTTGGTTTTTTTTTTTTTGGTCTTCTGAAGAATGATTAACGTTACCCTGGTATGAAAAAACAGTAGTAGATAGAAACATCCAGGTCACAGATTTACAAATGTAAGAGAAGGAAAAGGTGTAACTTTCTGAAATTTGCACATTTTTTTTAGAAGGATGACACATTCTCTGTTTCATTGATCTTTGTCCACCTACCAGTCTTGAGTGTCAGATAATATTGCTTGTCTTCATCCTTTAAAGTAAGTAATTTACTGTTGTGATTAGTCACACAAAGAAAAAGCCTCCCTCTTATTGAAGCAGTTTCATTGGTGCAGCAAAGAACATTGGTATCTCATGGGAAAAAACTGCAATACAAGTGTGAGTCAATGATTTGGAAGGGACAAATCCTCTGTTCTCATCCCTACTGACTCAGTTTTTCGTATTTCTTTCATTAAATGATCATCACATGAAACAAAAGAACTGAAAAAAACCCCAGGGTTTTCTACCTAAATCTAGAAGCTTAAGTAAAGAGGATTAATGTACAGCATGTGATTGAAAAAGGAGATCTTCAGGTACTATGTAATTTTCTGCTATTAGTGGACCCTACTGATTATTTTGGGAAAAAGGATGCTGCAAGAGTGAACTTATTCAGCAATACTATGATTATTTTCATGTATTGCAAAAAAAAAAAAAAGTGATTCTAATACCAGATGATTCATAAAAGATTTCTTTTGTCAGATTAAAAGGGAAAAAAACAACAATCAACCTGAAATTAGAGGAAGAGAAAGAATGATTTCAAGGACAATGCCAATGGGTTTCCTTTTTAATCAAAAGTTACAAAGTCCCAGAAGAAATTATTTTTAAAATATTTTTATTTTTTAATAACTGGGCAAACAATTTTCAACTAGTAATATAAACTGCAGGTTCTGAGAAGTTATTCATAAATTTCTTTAGCACAACATTAAAACAGAGATCTTCATAAAAAGACTTAATTAAAGAGGAGTGAATGCTTTTCTACTGTAGTAAACAGCTGTAACATCTTTCATAGATTTGTGCTATATGAAGAATTAAATTTGATGTGTAATAAACAGAAGACGTTGAATGTATCATTCATAAAAAGAACAAGAACATTCCTGAATGAAGGACCCAACAGTCTGTTCCACTGAGAACATTTCACTGTTCAAAAAGATGTAGTTATTACAGTACAAATCAGCTCCCCCACAATTACTGGCTTCCAATTTGATATTTCAAACAATTATGTGTTTTACAGATGTTAAATGGGGAAAAAAAGCCATATACACAAAAAACCAAAGAGATTTTCTACCAATAGATCTATCAGTAAGTAAGGAGATTGACCCCAACCTCAGTCAGTCATGTGGGCAGTCTCTCAGATGGTAAGCAATTTTTGGAAATGTTCCTATGTAGTCTGGTGTTGGTACAGGTTCCTGAACAGAAATTATCTGTGCTATTTTTCTTCATTAAGCTTTTATCCTCATTTCCAGCTGGGCATACAAACTACACAAAGGCAGTGTCAGGACACAGGCAGAGCTCATAAGCACAGACTTATTTCTCTCAAAAGAAAGACTGGTTTACAATTCCCAATGGTAATGGCAATACCAACGTCTTCCAGAGTTAAAAAACTGTTTTGAAATATTTAAATGACTACCTACGGATAAGCATTAAATAAATACTTTCCTTAGCCTGGTGTTCAAACTCTGACTTGTTTTTTGAGGAATCTGAAGTTGTCTCAAGGCATGTATCTTTCTTTATGTCTATCAGCTCCAGTCAGACCATATGCAAGACTTGACCAAAACTGCATAATATATTGTTCCTCTACAGCAGGAAACAGCTATACCTAGAGACAATAATTCTCTACCATGTTCCCGTAACAGCATTCAGGATTTCTATCAGATGAAAGAGGAGAAATTGATTAACTGCACTTCTTCCTCCTTTCCTCCAGAGTCACAAGACGATAAATTAATCTGAAATTCTGATGTTAACATAATACAATAACATTACAACTCCATCGTAAATCTCGGGGACGTGACCTTATCCTAGTGGAAGTAGACTCTGTAATACCCACTTATTGAGACACTGAAGCATGTCCAGAGAAGGTCAAATAAGCTGGTGAAGGGGCTGGAGAACAAGTTTTATGAGCAACACTTGTGGGAACTGGGTTTGTTTAGCCTAGAGAAAAGGAGGCTGAGGGGAGACCTTATCACCATCTAGTTAGTGATAAGGAAAGGAAGTTGTAGCAAGGTGGATGTTGGTCTCTTATCCCAAGTAACAAGTTACAGGACGAAAGGAAATGATCTGAAGTTGCACTGGAGGAGGTGCAGATTAGATATTAGGAAAAATTTTTTCACTGAAACAGTTAGGCACTGCACAGGTGCCCAGGGAAGGGGTTGAGTCACCATTCCTGGAGGTATTTAAAAGACGGGTCGGTGTGTTCCAAAAGGGTATGATTTGGTAATGGACAGGTACAGTTGGAATTGATGATCTCAAAGTTTTTTTCCAACCAAACAATTGTATGATTCTATCATTCAATGTATTAACCATACCTGACAATGATCTAGAGAGGATATTTCAGAAGAGAAGTTTTATAGAGCTTCATAACTTAATGCTTAGCTCAGCTTGAGTTGTCAGCTATTCTGGAAGCCAGAAGACTGTTGTGTTAAAGTATGGAAGTGAGATTTCCTATTGCCCATTTCATTGTCAGGCATGAGTTAATCAAGAGAAATGCAAATCATGTGTCCTATTTGTTCCTCTGCCTATTACGGTATCCTGATTAGACCTGCACTTACTTGCTGGGGACATGATCATACTCCCCAGCCTATGAGTTCCCGGAATGTAGTATGGATTAAATAATTTGATTTTCATATTTTAACAGTAACATTACAAAATCATTAATCTAGTGATTAACACTCCAGTTGCTGTGCCCACACAACAGTACAGGTTTGCTGTGCCCTAGAAATCTATTTCCAACATAGATACCATGGCCACATGTTGGTTGCACAGCTGGATGTGACCCTTATGCAATCATTTTTTCCTTGGAAGGAAACCTAAATGAACGAACATAGAGTCAGCCAAAATGTTTATTGTTTTGGATAACACAAAGACCAGAGCTGAATATGCAAAAACAGATCATACATTGTACACAGAATAGGTATAGTCACCAGCTTTCAACAGAAGACACTGTTTGATAGACCAGATCTGCTTTATAAATACCATTAAAATAATAGGATTTAGTCACTTTTATTGACTGATGAACTGGACCTAAATGCCTAGACTTATTTTGAATGGAGGATTAGCACATACTAGTTAACATTCTTTCCAGTGGACTTTTATATTAACTATCCACTCAAATTCCATACTTAGATTCGTAGCCACATACAAATTTAATGATTGTTGAAAACAACCCTGTTCAGTTTTTTGGTAGTCACTCAAAAAGCCTTATGAATCAACTAATTCTCTTCCTAAAATTTTCACAAATGAACTAGTAAAAATCATTAAAAAGAAAAAACATTCATGGAAACCTGACAGTGTTTAGTAGTTTCGAATAATGGATATATGTTTATTTTTTCTATTTTTTAAAATCATCAGGAGGCTTACTTACATCATTCTTAATCATAAGAGCACATTAAGTTCTTGTAATAAAACCAGATTTGTTTCATACCTGAAAGTTAAATAATCTGTTAATTACTTTCCCTTCTACACCCAAACAATGCTGGGGAAAAGATCTACAGACTGTTTTTTAAAGGAGAAGTTGTCCTTCATTAACTAAAGGTTGAGTAGCATTGTTCTAAATCTTAACTATAAGGACTTTTGAGAGGACAGAATTGTTGACAAATGTCACATTTTTCCCCAGTCTACTTTATCCTCAGTATATAATCTGGAAAAAATTAACACTTTTCTTGAAACTGAAGGGCATACTGAATTACCTATTCATTTTCATTTAACCAGTTTGATTAATGTATTTATTAAATTAGTCTGAATTTTAAATACTGTAGTGTAAAAGTATATTAATTAAATTTAATTGGAGCAATCGTCTCTGATACAATAGTTGTGACCCCTTCTCCCTTTATGCTGAAAAAATTCTGTTGTAAGATAATAAGTTTATAAGTGCTGTACTACACATTTTTACAGCCCTCTCCCTACACACACACACTCACAGTTCTCCTGTTGCAGCCCTGTTGATTTAATTGCGACTGAGGTGTCTGTCTATACCTGAGAGGATAATGTGATCCAACAGCAGTGGGAGCTCTCAATTTGATGTTAAAGGCACTTTTAAGAAAGAAAGTCTCACCTGACTTTGAGCGTAGAACCTGGCTGACTTATGAAGCAAGACTATTTTAGTCACAGACATTGCTAAGCATCTCCCATGAAAGCCTCCACATGCATACACAAACTCTGCCCTCTAATGCTTCTTTTGGGAACACAGCAGAGTGATGGTCACCACATCCTTGGCCAACCCAACCCATATGCGCTTTCAAATAGGATACAATACAGCTACTTGTCATAATAGGAAAGGTAGATGAAAACCGGGGTAGCAGCAAGTGCTATTTTATGTTCCTATACCTATTTTAAATGCTTCCTGTAACAAAACTGTCAGAGTCACTCACAATAGACATTTGAACTCTCTTGTATAAAATACTAACACCTGATCTGGTTGAAGTAAAAATTTTACAGAGTGCTTTTTCTTTCGGAAAGCGGAGCTACAGTTACCAGTCAGTGAAGAGGAACATTGTCTCTTTCACAGTGAAGACTGCAGTGTGCTACTGCACAGAACCAGCTTCCCTCCCTCCAGATTTCTTCAGCAACACTGAACAAGTTATTTCAACTGACGGTTCACAGCAACTACTGCCTCTGACTTACCAGTTTTCTAACACATAGCATGAATTAGCAGGGTCCCATTTTTATGTTGAGTCAATCACTCACCTTTGACCTGAAGAGGTAAAGATGCTAAATAACGTGAAATTGTTGTGAAAGGTGGAGAAAAAAAGAAATGTAGAGATCCTGAAATGGCTGTAAACGCCGTCTCACCTCTGAAGATAAATGGACTGCTCATCACTGAATCACTCAAAAAGGAGATGACTAAATCTATTGTCAGTGGAACATCAAACACGATGTGGAAAGAAGACTTGGTCTACACACTGACTGATGAGAAAAGAAACAACACACGGTATAGCAACTCAATTTTTTATTACCGTTTCTTCTGAAGCAGTGAGCAAGTGGGTGGGGATAAAAACACACTTTTGTTTCCATCACATACATATGCCAAGACAGCCACAAGAAAGTTCTTCAGGAAGACTTAATTTGAATTTTTATAGTTTTGAAGGTTTGATTTTTCTTCCAGATTTTCATTGCGCTATGCATACATGCTGAGTTTCTCATCGCTCTCTTAATTGCGCTGCATATCAAGGGTACTCTGTCAGTTTTCAGATTCTGAAACATAGTTTACTTTCATAACAACATTGGATTTCCTAGAACCTGAGGCAATACAGGATCAGCTTAATGCTGTCAGTGGAGCTGCACCAATTTATATCTGTGAAGGATGTTACTCTAAGAACTAACACCTGATTGGACTTTGATGAGAGTAAATCAATTTTCAGAAGAAAATAATCTATCAATTTTCAACATAATTATCCAAAATCACTCTTTAGTTTTCAGATATCTCACCTGCTCCCTTAATTCTGTCACCTTGAATAAATAAAACCAATTACACAACGATGGTTTATTTTTCAGCTCAAAAATTTTCAGGGGGATGGGCTTGAAGTAGTATATGAAGATGTTTTAAGTTAAAAAGTAACTTGAAATATGAAGTCTTAAGAAAAGAGGGCAATCAGATTCAAAACAAAATGTTGACAAAAGTAGCTTCATTGTTCTACTTTGATTCGCTACCAGGATCTCAACTCTGTAATGTAAGTCTCATCTCTTTCAGGTAGAGATAAAGAATGTTGCAAACACTGGTGGAAAACACATGATCTTTTAAGTGTTTGGATGATTCACTATCCAGGTACCACATGTTCAATAAATTCAACAATCTTTTGCATGTTGATACCTGAGATTCAAAGCAAAATTTTATTATACGAGAGGAAAGTTGTACTAGTTATGACAAGCTTGGTTGTGTAAGTATGAGCTTGTGTGTATGTGAAATTCTACCAAGTTTTTTTCTTCAGTCAGCGACATGGAGATGGAGATCTAAAACACCCTTATTGCGTGACCTAGATCTATACAGGAACCTTTGACATAGGGTTTTCAGCAAGCAACATAAACCTTTTCTGTATCATGCAGTGTGGTGTACTTGACAGCAGTGATCATCCAAGCAAAAAAACCCAAATAAACTACATATCACTCTTTCTGCTTTTTTTCCAATAAAAATAAATATGTTTTTACAAAACTTATAACGTTTATATTAATGACATTAGGAGAAAAAAACATACGAAAAAAGATCCACAGAGCTGTACAAACTTCTAGAGTTATAACCCTTTGTGTAGCCTTTTTATACCAGTTAGTTTTTTTAAATACTTTTCTTTCAACACTTCTGTTTACATTTTGAGCAAGAAACTGCCGACTTTCAGTAGTTTGTTTCAAATGTAAATACATAGTGTAGATATTTTGTTTTAAATATTAGCCAGTAACCACATGTGCTGGTTTGCTAGAGCTAAAGAAAATAGAGTATTGTAGATATAGTGCAGATGGAAGACTTAGTAGACTAGTGTTCCTGAAGGCTTGTTTATTTTCCAGCTCTTCCAGGTGGGCTAACAAAACGTACTACCTTCCCCTGCAAACTCTGACATACTGCAAAATTCCAGTTTCATGTTGAAGATAGAATGAGAAACTGCACAAACTGAATATCAGTTAGACTAAAAGTATATTTCTTTTGTTTTCTTCCTCCAAAATTATGGCAGTAAATTAAGGCTTCAGACAAACAAACAAATCATTAATGCCACCACAAACATGTTCCCAAACACGCAGGCACATATGCACATATTTGCATCCTTCTAAATCCAGTCTATTTACCATCTAACCATTACTGTACTGCCAGAGCCTGCCTCTCATTCATTAGGTCCATTTTTACATTCTACTGTGTTCTGCTGTGAGGATGCTAATAGTCTTCCTTTTTGCTTTGCTCCATTTTCAAACATCTTTGCTTTCTACCTCTGCACAAACTGCTGTTCCCTTTAGAGGCTGCAGCCTAAATGTCAGCAGCAGCACCTCTCTCGCAAGAGTAGAGCAGATGTCCCATGGTAGATCCATGGGGTTTTAATTAACAGGATTAACAAGGGAACCAACAAAACGAGATAATCTCAAGGTTCCAAGTTACCTATTAGAAAACATGATCTCTTATTTAACTAAACAATATTTCACTTTGAGCAGTCCTATTCATACCTAAAGAAGTTCTCTGTAAAGTAAGTATGCCTCCTAGCATAAGAACAAATCATATTTTGTGATGGGAAAAAAAAAGTGTTGCATAACCATTGACACAATTTCTCATGTATTCCTTAAATTTGTAAATCTGGAGAGGGGGAGGGGGAGGGCAAGGGAGAGGGAGAGAGAGAGAAAGGGAAATGAAAAGGGAAAGGGAAAGAGAAAGAGAAAGAGAAAGAGAAAGAGAAAGAGAAAGAGAAAGAGAAAGAGAAAGAGAAAGAGAAAGAGAAAGAGAAAGAGAAAGAGAAAGAGAAAGAGAAAGAGAAAGAGAAAGAGAAAGAGAAAGAGAAAGAGAAAGAGAAAGAGAAAGAGAAAGAGAAAGAGAAAGAGACAGAACCTTGTGAGTTGTGGTAAATATAAAACACAGTGTTTTTGGACTTGCTATTGCCTGTAAGGAACTTCTTGAAATATTCAGAGGCACAGAAAGTAAACTTCTAAACATTCTGTCAAGCAGAGATAGCCAAAATTTCCCAAGCTGTTTAAGATACATAAAATCTATATAAAGGCACAAATATTAACTAAATATTAACTCACTTCTGAAAAGGTCCTATGGTCCTAAAGTTCATGCCAAATACATGAATTAGAAGATTTTATATGCTAGGATTTAAAAACTACAAACATGTAACCAACCAAAGTTAACAGTAGGTCTTTCGTGGTATCCCAGAATGCATTATTTATTGCTGCTAAGGGAAAGAATATGAATGTGTAAATCAGAGTGGGATAGATATGACTGCAAAAATAAACTCACATATCATCAACTTTCTCACTTCCACTCATAATTTTCATTTCAGTAAGAGGAAAATTTCTGTGCTTTTGTACCATATTGCAGGTTTCTCTCTACCTCAAGGGCTGTGAAAATATGCCTGCCTAGCATTCCAAGCCAATAGACCATGTCTAACAGGTCAGCTTCAGAAACTGGAGAGAAGCCATCGCACACCAATGGGAACGTGTTTCTCATCTATACCTCAACAGAGAGACAGAAGGTAACTGCTAGTTGGCAGCAGGGCAGGATCTCTGGGGTCTAAGCTTCATGAGAGTCCATATTTCATTGAATGATCTATCAAACCCGTTTTTCTGAATCTGAGTTACATTTCAACTATTGCAGTTCTACTTTCACTAACATCTAGGTTTCTAATTACTATAAAAATATTCATGTTTTCTACACATAGCCACTGGCCTATCATTTTCCTCTTCATTTCAATTGTCTTGTATCTCAGTGAGTGTGGGGTTTCAATAACTATTGCATTTCATACCAAGTAGCAGCTGAAACTTCTCAAGTCAACTCAACTCATTTGTCTTCTCGTAGAAGTTTAAAATCAGTTAATTCTCACAAATTTATACCAATAAAACCAAATTACTTTCTGCATTTAATTCAAAACCATCTGGAGCCTCCAAATACCCAGCAGTTCTTGAAAACTCAGCTTTACTCGTATTTTCAAATAAACTCCTTATAAACTACTCCCAGTTCTTGGAACCTCCATGTATAACTTTAGAAAATGTGGGGACAGGACAGCACCATGGCTAATGTTTCAAGGTGAGCAGTTACTTGAGACTTGAGACTCCCATACACATATTGGATTCAACTTTGTCTTCTTTCTTCACATTGTGAAGTCCAGTGAGAAGAGATCTGCAGATACATCTATCTAGCAAAACAGATCTCCACATACGGGTGGTACATGGACCCAGTATGGTGTGGGTTAAAATGTCTCAAAGCAGGTGATTCTGAAATGTGACCGTGCACACCCTCACTGAGTGGACTAGTGGATGGTGGGCAGCATTATGGAAGAGAACATTCTGAAGGGCGTATGTCAACCTGTTATGTGATCTGCCACTTGACCCAAATGAGAGGTGAGGACAGAGTTTAAAACCCTGCATGTACACCTGTAGCCTTGTGGAGACCCACCATTTTTTAAACCCACAGGACAAAAATAAAAACATGCGATGACACACAGGGCCTTGGAGGTGGTGACTATCTCTGATGCTGATGATTCCAAAGGCTCACTTTAATTAGGATGCAACAGGTGATAGGTAGTGTTATCTTACACGTGATATGCTGTATCCTCCTCCTTCTCACTCAGAAGGGCCTGAGTAGCTATGTCCCATGGAGAGCATATACTCCTCTATATACCGTAATGCATGAGCTTCTAAGGACCTGAATAATTATAATTCTTTTCCTGTGCGTACCATATCTGAGAATAAGCTAAATAAACATATCCTGCTGAATGACAGGATTTCTTCCATTGGGATTACAAGATATGTCTCAGTCTTAAAAAAAACAATGCAAAAAGTAAAAGTCTGAAAAGCTACAGCCATCTGCTGTGAAATATAACCCAAGAAACCTCCAAGAAACCTTGGAAGTACTACAATTGCTTTCCCTCCATTCCTTCTTACCAATACTACTTATTTCAAAGGGCAAACTGATCTCTTGTTAAGTGCTATGCTCAAAAATCCCACACCCTTGATTGCAGCTATTCACTGTGAGACTAATGTAGTATTCAGAGCAGATCAGTGTATCATAACACTTCAATTATATAATCCCATGAAACGGAGGATGGAGGTGTAGATTGCAAGGACTTTTTTTTTAAATGAGGATATATAGTTAATAAGATCAGATGAAGACCACTTCTCTTACTCAAGATGCAATGTGATCCTGTGTTATCATGTTTTGTGAGCAAATATGCAATATCCAAGGATAATGATTAATTTAAATTGCTGTGATTCCTCTCAGTAATTTTCAATTTTATACTGATATGAATCTCTTCAAGAGTCCCTCACTGCAACAAATCAGGCATGCTTCCAAATGTCTCTCAAATCATGGTGTTTGAATCACTAGTCTGTAACAGTGGCTCTGGAGCAAGAGAGAATATGTTGCTCTGTTGCTTTCATTTTGTGTCACACCAACACTCAAGCTTGAAGGTCTCTTCCTGGTGATAACGAGCTTTATCTGCCTCCACCTACCACCCCGCTCTATTAGCACAGGGGAATACTGAGATACTGACACCCTGCTATTAAAAAAGTAGAATGATGGTGTCAAAATGGTTTATTTCTAATGATTTTCTGACAGTTTCCTCTGTTTTAAGACAGCTCTCACACAAGAGAACATGGCAACCATTTTGGCATATCCCTGATAACTTGTGTTATTAATAGAGCTTCAGTTTATTGATTTCCTAGAT
Source organism: Dromococcyx pavoninus (assembly GCA_033558185.1). Taxonomy (NCBI): domain Eukaryota; kingdom Metazoa; phylum Chordata; class Aves; order Cuculiformes; family Neomorphidae; genus Dromococcyx; species Dromococcyx pavoninus. The sequence goes on from JAUMJL010000393.1 coordinate 2,776,617, forward strand.
AGATAATCATTCCTGAGCAAGTGTATAATGCTGTTTGAGGTGAATAGCAGATCACACTAAGAATTGATGGGGAAGTTATAGTGAGCTAACGGATGTGGCATCACAAAGTTCTGGCTAATGATATAATTGTATTCAAGAGGCTAAACATATGAAACGCAAAACACCATATTACTATTACTGTATTTGTATGCAGAGAGAAAATAGAGAGGAAAACTTGGGGATGAAAGGTGAGATAAAACTACATGGTACAAAGCCACATGCATGCATTGCCTTCCATCTTTGCATAAGTCATGTCTTACACTAAATTAAAAAAAAATCATTAAAGATGGGTGCAAAGACAGTATCAGAACTATTAAATGCACCGTTCCAAGTACCCAGCTATCGGAAATATACATCAACATAAAAAAATTTGTGATCTGACGTTTTATTACCTGCCTTTTTTTTTTTCCAGAAATGACTTTACCCCAAACTGATCCTGAAAACCAGCCTTTCAAGAAATGGCATTGAATGTATACATTACTGTCACCACAGAAACTCACTGTTGTCTTGGAGCAGTGTGTGAAACACCAAGTTTATTTCATTTGACATTTGCCAGCAGGCTGAGCAAGACTGATATTTGCAAGTAGTTCTTAAAATCAAAGAGTTTTAGATTGCCATTGCATTTATAGTTCTACCTATCATACAGTTAAAAGCATCTAAATCCTTAAATAAATTCTGGATTTATAAAGAAGCAAGGTGGCTACATCGAAAGAAGCACTGCCAGCAGGCTGAGCAAGGTGATTCTTCAGCTGATCTCTGATCTTCTGAGTCTTCATCTAGAGTGTTGTGTCCAGTTCTGGAATCCCCAGCATAAGAAAGGTGTGGAACTGTTGGAACAGGTCCAGAGAAGGGCTATGAAGATGGGCAGGAGCACCTCTCTTCTCAGACCAGGCTGAGAGAGTTGGAGTTGTTCAGTCTGGAGAAGAGAAGGCTCCAAGGAGACTTTATAGCAGTCTTCCAGTACCTGAAGGCACCTACAAGAATGCTGGGTATGCACTTTTTACAAGGGCAAGTAGTGATAGAACAAGGGGGAAAGACTTTATATTGGAAGGGGGAAGGCTTAGATTAGCCATTTGGAAGGAATTCTTCACAATGAGGGTGCTGAGACACTGGCACAGATTGCTCAGGGAAGCTGTGGATGTCCCCACCCTGGAAGTGTTCAAGGCCAACTTAGATGGGGTCTTGAGCCGCCTGGTCTGGTGGGAGGTGTCTCTATCCATGGCAGGGGGGTTGGAACTGGATGATCTTTATAGTCCCTTTCATCCCAAACCATTCTATGATTTTATGATTCCAGAAAATGTAGAGCTGTTACAAATCATATGAAGAAGGAGTCTTGCCCATTAAGATACGCAGTTTTAAAATGTAATAGGTTTATTTAGAAAACTGAGAATCATTTTGACTTTGCTGGTAGGGAAGCTATGCGCAGACTAAATAACACATTTTGACCTAGATGTCTCATTTCTTCCCATTCTGCTGACTTGACTGGTGCATTATCTCAGAGCTGCCAATTGTATTGAACCGGTGGAAGGGAAGAATTTGATCCAAGATCTACAAGCAAGAAAACAGATATTTTAGAAACCAATGAATGCATTGTTCAGAAAGAGAGAAGACCAAGGAAACACATCCATGGTCTGAATTCTCCCTTCCCAGGGAAAGGGGAAAAGAAATGAGGGAGAAATGCTTGTGTGTTGGGAAGTAAAAATAAAACTTCTTTAATGAAACAGTAATAATAAAAAAAAAATATTAACAATAAAATGAAAAATGTATAGAAACACACAAAATTGAACTTCCTCACTGATGCCACAGGGCAAGCACAGATAAAGGTCCCAGGTGAGACTCAGTAGCAGATGGGAGGTGGATTCAGGAATGCAGGATGAGGAGCAGAAGGATGGACAAGGTCCTCACTGGATGTCAGCCAACAAAGAAGGGGCTTGACCTCATGATATCTCAGCTTTATAGTGAGTATGACATATATGGAATGGAATACACTCTTAGTTATTTTGGGGTCACGTGTCCTGTCTGTTCCCAACCAGAAGTGTGACCCTTTTTTACCCTTTTGACTTACAGCATTCCAGCCAGAGCTGCCTTGGTCTCTGTATGAATAATGTAAACAACTGTCTTTTTGCATAACAATTCTTCATTACTCTGATGATAACTATAGATATTGTTATTGCTTCTTCTGAGAGACACTGTCCGAAAAACATGTTATTTTCAGAAAACAAGATTTCTTAGAAGAGGCTTAGCTGAAAATTTAGAAAATTCTTCTACTTTAGCTCAAACCAGAACAATGTGAAAGCAATGTGAAAGAAATAATTTTGAAAAAAAAAATAAAAGAATTGCATAATTACTTAAATGTGCAACATTTATCTCTCCCAAAACCTGAAAAAAATCTCGAGTGCATGAATATTACTTTCTCTGAAGGGATTCACAAAAATCAAGATGTTTTATGATTTATAAATATCTGATTTCATTGTAATTTTGAGGCACATTTTAATTCTGTTTATTCAGTCACTAACAAAGACATTCTCAGAATCTATCAGCACATTATAAAACTTCTTACTTTTACAGTAGGTGTTTACTTCACTTGAATCTCACAGATATTGCAATGAAAATATGAAAAGTAAAAAAAAAAGAAACTATTTGCAGTAAATTCACTGTCCTGGAGTATTTGAAATGTGTTATTTCAATACTTAACTATTACAGACCATACTTAGAAAATAAAACAAGTGTTTTTTCAATAATGTTTATTCTTCCTGGTTCTTTGTTTTTGTTTTGTTTTGTTTCCTAGTTTAGATATCCCTCATGGCCTTATCATAACTCAATCTAACAAATAAATAAATAAAAGACTAAACAAAATCTGAGGAGATGCAGTCACTGTAGTGCAGAGATTTAACAGAGGAAATTCTACACCAGGAAGTGCTCCAAGTTATTATTTCTTCTTTGTACTGTTTTTTATTCTACTTCCTATATAGTAAACTTCAGCATACCTCTGAAACTCTCTGTACCAGAAAACAGGTCTCACTGTGCTCCACACTCATATAAGACACTGCAAAGTCTTTGCTCTCCCTTCTCACTTTTATATTTGGGTGATGCTAGCGGACAGTCATATTCATAGGATCACAGAATGAGTCCTCTGAATATCACGAAGTTCAACCTCCTACTCAGCCATAAGCAGGTTGTCCAGGACTGTGTCAAATTCGGCTTTTGATTTCTTCAAGGATGGAGACTCCACAATCTCTCTCGGTGACCTGTTCCCCTGTCTGACCACTTTCAGAATAAAAGTGGGGTTTTTTTTGTATTCAGATGGAACTCAGTGTCTTTTATTTTGTGCCCGTTGTCACTAGGGATCCATGGAAAGAATATGGTTCCACCTGCTTTGCACTTCTTTGCAGTATTTATGTATACTGATAATATCCTTGCCTGACCTTTCTCTTCTCCAGGCTGAACAGTCCCAGGTCACTAAGCTTCTCCTCATAGAATTCCCTTTACCGTCTTTGTGACCCTTGAATGGACCCTGCTCCATAAGTACATATGTTTGTATTGGGCTGTGCAGAGCTGGACACAGTACCCCAGATATGTCTTACTAGTGCTGAATAGAATGCATCTTTTACACTCCAGTTTGAGAAATCAGAAAGAATCACAGTAAAGAATTAGAATCATCTGATGACCAGCAGGCCAGTTTTCCCATGCTCAGAATTTTTAGGTCTTATATATTACAAGGATAAATGATAGATATAGTGGTTCTTTTATTACTGCTGCTGCCGGACTTTCCAAAAAAAATTAACTCAGATGTTATTTTTTTAAAGAACGTCGCATTAAAAGGAGCTACTAGTTACCTGAATGCTCATGACATACATTCAAGGAAGCAGCCTATGTTCTAAGTAGCAAAGAGTTGTCATTCTACAACAAAGACAGATTAAAGGTGAGAGTTCAGGAGTGACTTTTGAGGTATGTTAATGAGTGAATTATTTTCAGTACCATCACAAGTTTTAGCTGTGAGTAAAGGGTTAAAATATGTATAAGTTTTCAGATGGCTCAATAGAGAATGTAAAAAAAAGCACAGGCATGAGATCATCCCCCTGCACATCAGCTGTGTAACAGAGCAGCCGGAGGTACGGTTGCGATCTCCAGGTTAAAAGCAGAGAGATTTATTCCCACTAATTGTAGAAATACGTTCATAGGCCTTTTTCACAAAACTGCTGAAATGTGTTCCTGAACAACAAGGAACATTCTTCATTATTCATGCAACCTAATCTTTCCAAGACTATTTTTAGCAACTCTGTCTATATGAGACTGAATTTGCCAAGCCAACTCTCATCCATGTCACAGATATTCTCAAACAACATGTACTGCAATTTACATGAACAATACAATTTATTCCAACTGGAAATTTGGTAAGAATTTAGCTTTAAAAGCCCCATGGATAACCCCTTAATGAAGAGGGAAATTAATATTTTTGTTATATCTTTGTTATATTTTTGTTATATTTTTTATTGTCTAAAAAAATTCCATCATTTTTAAGCTTTTACAGAGAAACACTTTAGTGAAATGCTATAACTATTTCTCTAACTTACGTTATGCTGCAAAACATTAAAATTATCACACAAACGAGTTTTAAGGCCCAATCCACCATTATATCCAAAGATACTTCGTAAATTTCAGCATCTGGATTCAAATGTAGCTCTATAAATACCTGAATTCCAACAGGATTTGTATCTCACTCCTTCACTACAATATAAAAATAATTACAGGTATTTACTCTCGAATTAACAAAGGGAGTAATTTAATTTTCCTATAGGCTATATAGTCTGTGGAGTAAGGATTATGTACCTTTACAGAATCTTAAATCAGAGGAGCTGCCTTGGGTGTTACATTTAACTGCTATTTATATGGAAAACTTGCAGATATACTTATTAATGCAAAAGATTAAGCATTTAATTTCTTTTTGCAAAATTCACTCAGAAAGTTCTATGCCAGTTTATTGGTCAGTTCCCAGATCTGTGATATCACTGCTATTAGGAAGACTTGATGGAGTGAATCCCATATTTGCAGTGCTGGGATGGAGTGCTACAGGCTGTTCAGCAAGGCAGGAGAAGTGGAATAGTTGCAGCGTGTGTAAAGGAGAGATTTGATTGTACAGCCCATACAGTTAGTGATGATATGCTTGAGAAGTTCTAGGTAAGGTTTATTCGGGAGGAAAACAAAGGAGATGTTGTAGTGAGTGTCTACTACTGATTGCCAATCCAAGATAATAGCACTGATGAGTTATTCTATAAGCAATTAAGAGAAATCTCTGGATCAACAGCCTTTGTCCTTTCAACTTCCCTGACATTAAGAGTGAGTACCGTACTAGTATGATGAGCAAGTATGGGAGATTCTTGAAGTTTGTTGGAGATTACTTCTTGTCATTATTACTCAGTGAGCCAAGTGGGAAAGATGCCCCCCTGGACCTGCTATTTATGAATAGAGAAGGATTTGTGAGAAATGTGGTGGTAAGTGGTTTCCTTGGTCATGGTCATCATAAAATTGTTGAGTTTAATTTTTTTAAAAATTTTTTTGTGTAATGAGACAAAAGCTCACAAGGGTTGCCACCCTGGATTTCAAGAGAGCAATGTTTAAGCTATTCAGGGAGTGGTGACTCCTGGGAATCTGTCTTTGAGAGCTTAATAGTACTGGTCAGTTTTTGAGAAGCATCTTTTAGAAGCAAAACACAGTAGAAAGCAATCCCATTGTGTCAATAGTCAAGGAAGCACAGCAGGAAATTTGCTTGGCTGAACATGGAACTCCTCATGGAGCTCAAGAGGAAACATACGTTGTACAGTCTCGGAAAGCAAGGTCTGGCTTCACAGAAAGATTACAGAGCTGTGGTTCATATATGCAGGGAGAAGAGACAAAAGGCCAAAGCTCAATTAGAGTTGAAACTTGCCAACGTTGCGACAGAACACAAGAAAGTCTTTTTTAATTACATTAATAGCATGAGAAAGTCTACTTGTTGAAGACGATCACCTGAAAAACAGGGATGAAGGCAAAATAGAGGCATTCAATGATTTTTGTTTCAGTCTTCAATAATACTGATAGACCTTGGGCTGAGTCAGAGAACCACAAGTGCAGAAACAGGGACATTCTGAATGATCACAAGTTAATCTGACATGATTCATCACAGAATACTGAAGGAACTAGTGTGTGGTACAGCAAGACCCCTTTCAATCATCCACCAAAGACGCTGGGAGTCTGGGGAAGTCCCTGCTGCTGACTGGCAGCTGGTGAAATGAAGTATAACCTCATTTCTGGGAAAAATGGAGGAGATCATACTGGGTATTACTGAAAAACATTTAAAGAACAAAACAATCAGGCACAGTCAACACAGGTTCACAAACGGGCAAGCTCTGCCCAGGTAATCTGATATCCTTCTACAGTAAGGTCACCCACTGCAGTGGGATGACCCTGGTTGGATGCCAGATACCAAACAAAGCTGCTCTATCTCTCTTCCTTAGCTGGACACGGGAGAAAAAATGGAGAAAAAAAAAGGTCATGGGTCAAGATAAGGGCAGAGAGAGATCTCTAACCAATTGTTGTTACAGGTAAAGCAGACTCAACTTGGGGAAATTAATTTAATTACCAATCAAATCAGAGGAGGATAGTGAGGCAATAAAAACTGAATCTTAAAACACCTTCCCCCACCTTTCTCCTCTTCCCAGGCTTAACTTTACTCCTGAATTTTCCAACTCCTCCTGCTGGGCAGCATAGAGGTACAGGGAGTATGGGTGGTGCTCAGTTCATGACACATTGTCTATACCATTCCTTCGTCCTCAGGGGGAGGACTCGTCGCACTCTTCCCCTGCTCCAGCACTGAGTTTCTCCTATAGGAGACAGTCTCCATGAACTCCTCCAATGTAAGTCCTTCCCACAGGCTTCAGTTCTTCACACTACTCCAGCCAGGGTTTTTTCCCAGGCGGGTCAAAAGTCATGCTAACAAACCGTCTTCAGTGTGGGCTTCTCTCTCCACAGGGTCACAGGTTCTGCCAGGAGCCTGTTCCAGCGCAGGTTTCACACAGCCTTCTTTGGGCACATCCAGTGTGCTGTCCTCCACAGGCTGCAGGACAACAGCCTCCTCACCATGGTCTTCCCCACCAGTTCCAGGGGAATCTCTTGCCCAATGTCTGAACCACCTCCTCCTGTTCCTTTTTTCACTGACTTTGGTGTCTGTAGAGAGGTTTCTCTCACATGTTCTCACTTCTCTTTCCAGTTCTCACTTCTTTCTCCAGCTGCAATTGCTGTTGTGCTGCAAACTTTTCCCAGTATCTACCAGTATCATTGATTGGCTCTACCTTGGCCAGCAGTAGGTCCATCTTGGAGCCATCTAGCATTGGCTCTTTGCATGCAAGAGAAGCTTCTAGTAACCTCTCACAGATGTCACCCCTGTAGCCCTCCTGCAACCAAAACCTTGCCACACAAACCAAATACAGCCATGTAGCAGATGAGGAGAAGGCAGTGGATGTTGTTCTAGGAGTCAGCAAGCGTGTCCTGGCAGCCCAGAGGGCAAAAACCATCCTGGGGGTCATCAAACACAATACAAACAGCTGGTTAAGAGTGCTGTATTTAGCATCGGTGTGGCTGTGACCTCACCTTCAGTGCTGTGTGCAGTTCTAGGTCCCACAATTTCAGCAGAATGTTGACGTACTTGAGTGCATTCTGAGTGCAACAAAGCTGGTGGAAGGCATGTCCTATAAGGAAGCACTGAGGACTCTGGATATGTGTATTTAGAAGAAAAGGAGGCTGAGGGGTACCTCATTGTTCTCTACAGCAACCTGAGGAGAAGTGAAGAGGGAGATGCTGAGATTTTCTCCCTGGTGTCCAGTGACAGAACATGTGAAAACAGCTCAGAGCCACACCAGGGGAGATTCAGGCTTGACATTAGGAAACTCTTTACTGAGACGTTGGTTGACTACTCAGCCTTCCTAGAGATGTCTCATGCCTGTCAGCATTTCAGAGACATTTATACAATGCCCTTAATAACATGCTTTAACTTTTGTTCAGACCTGAAGTTGTTCGGCTGTTGGACTGGATGATTGTTGTAGGTCACTTCCAGCTGAACTATTCTATTCTATTCTATTCTATTCTATTCTATTCTATTCTATTCTATTCTATTCTATTCTATTCTATTCTATTCTATTCTATTCTATTCTATTCTATTCTATTCTATTCTATTCCTGTTTTTCAAAGTTTTAAGAGGTTGTAGTGAATTTCTGCACCACTGAGTAAGCCATAGAAATATAATTATCCCATTACCCTTAAAAAATGAAGGATGGCAAAGTTGCAGTTAGTTCAAGATAAATAGCTACCTTTATATTTAATAACTCAACAGCCTCATGTGACAAATGAAAGTATTTTCTGAAGAACAAAATTTGGTTACTTTATTTTACCATATTGAAGCATTTCATGAACTTAATTAGTACACAGTCAATATCCAAAAGAATAATAATATGTAAGGAGAAAGAAGAGAAAAAAAGAGGTGATTATTGTTTTTGTTCTTTCATTGTAACGTTATCCTCCAAGTATTATGGAGATTAAGTAAGTTTAATTTAGAAGAAAAGAATATGTCATCAATTCTGAAAAAAATTACTGGACACATGAGGAGAAAGGTAGTGCATTATTTTTGAAACTGGATTAAAAAACCTTAAACATGTCTAGCAAGAAATTGGGTTGCATTCAGTGTCTTCTAATTCAATTAATATTTGTGGAGAAAAAAAGCAGAAATAAATTTGATCCTCTGCTTGACAGTATGTAAGTATCCTTTCCCATGCATCCACTAAAGCATGATACAGGTCATGGGAAAGTGATAGACATTCCAAGAAGAAGGCTTTGGGTGGCATCAGCAGGGCCACAGTCGAAGCCCAGACTTTGTGGGTGCAGTGATATCAGTGCACTGTGAAGCTCCTTTTATGATATACTGCATAGATGCAGCTGTACCGTATACTCACTACTAATGCATTTTTGGTACCAGCACTTAATTTCCTTTGCAAACCAGCAAAACAGCTTTTGGGTTAGAATCGCCCATACAGTTTCACAGTATCACAGTATCACAGTATCATAAGGTTGGAAAGGACCTCTGAGATCATCAAGTCCAACCTATATCCCAACACTAACACCAACACTAACACCAACCATCATCTAAACCATGGCACTCAGTGCCTCATCCAGTCTCCCCTTAAACACCTCCAGGGTGGGCGACTCCACCACCTCCCTGGGCAGCGCATACTTCACAAATCAGACAATTTCATGGTTTGGGGTATTTTATTATTCTTTTATTACCCTCTCAGCATAAACTTCCTGAGGTAGAGAGACTTCCTTTCCTTTATAAGCAGTCGTCTATGCTTGGCTTCATCTTCATGGTTATTCTATGTTCATCTCACTGAGCCATAAGATGAATAATTATGAATGGGAGAGAAAGGGCCTTAGCTACTCAGTTGCTTCTAAAATTGAGTGCATTTTGATGTTTCTTTAGTTTTCACCAAGCATTTCAGTTATATACAGTGTTCTACTCAGTTTTGTGCATTTACGTAAATCCATTCCCTAGAGTCTACAATTTGTTTGTAAGGTAAAGTGCAAAAAATACAGAAATCTTACTAAAGATTTTATATTTTTCAATGATTTTTTTTAAATCTACCGTTAAAAATGACAATAATGACTTAAAAACAGAAAAAGAAAGAGAAGACATATAGCTTCAAAATCTTATGCCAGTTGTTTGCTGGTTTGGCACAATACATTAGTTCATACTTAGTTAATTCTTATATTTGTTTACATATATTTTGCCAATGTTAATTCTCAAAGTCAGGAAAAAATGCAAAAATATTGATGTCCAATCCAGTCCATTAAACACAAATTGCACATTCTGTAGTTTGCCACGAAGGTCTCAGGTCATTTCCATCCCTCTTCCCAGTGTTGTCAAAAGTAACATTTCTGGTTTAATTTAGGGTGTCTACAGTCTCTGCTCGTCTTACAGGTAGCAGATACCAAATAAACAAAGTCCATGACGTACAAATGATAAATAATGCCATCTAGCAACTAGATTTATGAATATTTGATGTTGTCTTTTGAAAATTGCACAGCACTCTTTTGCTAATCCATGATATAACTTGTAAGTCATTTCATTACTGCTTTTCCACCTCAAGAGATTCTGTGCTATGAAAAAAACAGGAGAAGAAACTACTTAGCTATTATATTTATAGGCAAAATGAGATCATGAGAGGGAAAGAAAAGAGTACCCTAGAAATGTTTTCTGAAAAATTCATTTTAAGTTTTGAACTGGACACATTTTTCATTATTTTTGACCAATTCAAAAACACAGGGCAAAAATGTTGTTGCAGTTGAAAATCAGATCTTACCATCAAATGAACTATTTCACACTAGTCAAAAATAGTTTTTAAAAAATGATGGCTGCCAAGATTTTGACCTTTAAATTTCTTTAATAAAATAAAATTACATCTTCTAAGGAATGGATCTTTTTATAGGAAAAACACTTATTTATCTTCCTGTGCTTTAATTTTTTTTTTCAAAACAAGCTAGGAAAGAAACCCCTCATTCCATTAGTAATGTGAAAATATGTGGATTTTTATGACTTTTTGTGCTTTCTTCTGAAAAAAGGATTTTCTACTTAAAAAAAGTAATTACCTTTTCATTTAACTTGTGCATTGACATATCAGGTGTAACTGTATACCTTTTTCATTTAACAATCACTAGCACGCTGAGGAAACATAACGGCAAGTTATAGCCCTTAACATAATTGATAAAACATTCAGGAATAAAGCCCCTGAAGTGCCTGGACCAGATTTTCTCATGTGTATCAGCTCAGTTCTCATGGTTACCTGGCCATTTCTAGCTCTGCTTCTGCTCTCATTTTACCAAGGCTGAAAACTACTCCTGATGCTCTACATTCTTAAGACTTATTGAGCGCTGCCCAGCAGAAAACTTCTGTAACAGCTGAGAAGTTTATCTCTTCTATTTTTTCCGAGTATCAGGGGGAGTGAGGTAGGCAGTAGTGCAAGAGTCCAATTTCTTCCCTTTTCTATTATCTGTAAGCCAGCTGACACTGCAAACTTGTACCAGCAGTAACCTTAAACAGAGAGGAATCATCCAGGCATGCTATTGCAAGACTGAATTCTGTACAAGTCAGTCTTTTCTTTCCTATACTTTTGTGAAATGATCCAGCATTCTTTCAGAAGAGCAGTCAAATTACAGTTTTCTACTGCTATAGCCACTCTTTATGAGGAATGTTATTAGGTTCTAATCTGTTCCTCCATGCCTATGAATTTGCTGATAGAGTAAAAAGAACAGCTGCATTAGGAGCTCTTGTTAGTGTTATGGTTTCAAAAATATTCATTCTTAACCCCAACAGTATTAGAAATAACAGAAGCAACCAAAAGTCATATTTGAAAATGGATATCAGGCACATTTATCTTGGATATGATTAAATAATGGTAAAAGTTACCTGAAGTCAAAGCTTTGCTCTTAAGATTCTCTTCAATTTACTCTTGCCTTTTTCTGAAGTAGGATTTCAACTATTAGATTTCTCACCCTGGGAAATTCTTTAACTATCTTAGCAAGAAAGGATGAATTTTCAGTATAGACAATGCTATCAGGGGTCATATATCTTCCTATAAATTCTAGTTACAATTTTCCATCCTATTCTGCTCTCATTTTGTTTTCCACATATGAAGAATGCATCAAATAAGCAGATTATAATCAGCATCTTCCATTTTTCTAAAGGGGCCTGTTTATCAGCAAGAATGACATTACCTGTATTTTTCTCCTAGACTGAAAAATGCTGAATATTCATTACCGAAAAATAAAAGATATTAGTGTTAATGATAAATATCTGTAGTGTCAGAGAACAGTTCAAAGAAGTACCAGTATAAATAATAACATTGGCTAAAATGCCTTTTTTTGCAAGACATTTCACATAGAAAACAAGTGCCTGCCACATCTTGGTGTTTACAACAGTATAAAAAATTGAGTATTCAAACATTGAACACATTTTGTCTTTTACAATAATTAGTACTGACTCAGTATATATGTAAAACTGCTTGCCTGAAAATCTAACCAGTTTTCTACAGAAAATCAAGAAAGATCTTTTTTTTTTTACTCAGCAAAGTTTATAGAGAAGAAAATAGAAGTCTTGCAAAACAACAGAATTAAGCCACAGTTGGGAGGTTTAGGTAATCTTGGCTAGTCTGTCATGAACACAATGTATTTGAGTTTGGGTGGTCTGATGCATGTAGAACCTAAACTAACTAATTTCTGGTCTGGAAGCCATATAGCTCTAAAAATTCAAACTGAGAAGTATTACTTTGTGTATAATGCCACGTCAGTTCAGCTATATGGTTTTCTGACTAGTGTTACCAAGGAGAACGAGGAGCATAACAACTGTATGCGTAAGTCCATGCCACATCTGAGGTTTCAGCCAAAATTCTCTTTCTGCTGACTGAAAAAGTAGCCATATAGAAATAAACCCACTGACATATTCCAGAAGTTTTAAATCACTAAGCATAATATCACACACAACTTTACTGGTTCAAATACAAAGAGTAAGGTCTTCCAAAAATCTCTCACTTTCCATAGTTTGTTTATGGATATAAAAATCTTTTACGAAGAGTGTATTTATCTGTAGTGTGAATTATGTTAAGGAAACGATGGATCACAAAGAAGTATATACTTTTCTGAATCTACACAGAAAAATGACAATGACATCACAACCTCCCAAGACCTTACATAACCCATTGTACTTTAAACAACAGATATGCTTATGAAGTTCCCACTCCTAGATCCTTAATTCTTCCTCCCAGTTCTCCAAAACACACTTTAGCTGTCTCAGTAGCCATCATCAGTCAGGCCCGTGACATAAACATTTCTTTTTTATTTAAACAAAACAAAACAAAACAAAACAAAGCAAAATAAAATAAAATAAAATAAAATAAAATAAAATAAAATAAAATAAAATAAAATAAAATAAAATAAAATAAAATAAAATAAAATAAAATAAAATAAAATAAAATAAAATAAAATAAATAAAATATGAAATTATGTGAACATCCTGATCCACTAGATAGGCAGGAAATTGGGACAGATATACATCCATGTCAAAAGGGCAACAGCAATTCAGAAACTATGAACCCAGGTAATGGCAGAACCTGGCTAAACCTGGCTCATGCCTGAGCTCCTGCTAAGTATGTCTGCAATGTCCGGAGGGTCAAGCAAGTCTCTAGTTGGTACTGGATTGTGCTCTGGGGGCTGTTGGCAGTAGTTCTCACTGCCCATCCCCAGAGGTGTTTGCCATGTTTCCCTGGCTGTCATGGCAAAGCAGCTGCCACCCTCAGCTCTCCTGAGACTGCTACAATTCACTGATACCATGGCCATACCATCAGGCTGGACCTGTCCCAAAATCTGTGGATGCCAGCATCTAGAAAGGAAGACATTCCAGACACCTCTTCCCAATCAATGGCATTCCTGGATGATCTGGGAACAGTGGGGACAGTGCCCAGCACTACTGTGCATAGCCTGCCACCTGACATCTGGGCAACTGTTTTCCAAGGCCATCCCAACACCCCTGAGTCTGTGATGCCCTGTAAGCAACAAGAGCTTCAGGAGATATATGGAAGCCCAGTGGTGGCAGGTAGTTGTAGCAGAGGCCCTCATGGTAACTTCTGTCTTTCTTGAAGCTGGACAAGGAGTTCATGGTCCAGTAGCTGCAATCCAGCCTACAAGACCACATAGAAATCTTCATGCACTGAGTAAACAAGGTCATTGTGCACAAGTGCAGTAAAGAGGCCTAGGCACAGCTGGACCAACAGGACATCTGCACTGACAGTGGAAGAAGAACAGCCCCATGGATGTACCCAGACCCTCTGCCTCCCTGGGGAAGGAACTCCTATTGTCAGCATGGGCACCTCCAGCAGGAGGGTATGAAGTTTTCAATCATTCACTCCAGAAATCTCTTAGTTTCCTTGTTTCTTGCTTACTTGTCCCTCCAGTAGACAACAGAGTGGTTAAAGTTCCCAATGACTGTGATTGTGAAGCTTCTTCCACTTGTCTGAAGAAGACATAGTCTGCTTTCCATTTTTGGTGGGGCAGTCCATTGCAGACTCCCACAATGTCCTTCATGTTTGTCTGCTTACTATTCCTGATCCATAGGCTCTTAATTGTCTCACTATCCATCCCTACGCAGAGCTCTGTACGTACTTGTTGTTCCCACGTCAATTATAACTAATCCTCCACCTCACATTCCTGGCTTGTGCTTTCTGAAGAGTCTTTGTCCACCTTGACTAGCACTTTGTTGTATGAGCTATGCCACCACACCTCTATGATCCCAATTAGATTGTGGGTATGCAGCCACAAGCAGGCCACTAACTTGTCTTGTTTGCACCCCACACCGCACATGTTAGAGTGCAGATGCTTTCAGAGAGCTATCCAGATATACTGATTTCCCCCCAAAAACGGTATGAAAGCTTCCCTATTAATGCTGTTCTGTAGGCAGTTCTTATTTATTTATGTACATATGCATAGAGTTTCTCCCCTACAGGGTTCTTTTATTGTTTTCAAGGTGTCTTGTGCCCAAGACCTTGCCAACACAGAATACCATTTCTTACCTCTCCCATAAGTTCTAGTTTGTAGTTCTCTTTACTGAATTGCCCAGCTTGTTGGCAAAGATGCTTTTGCCCTACCTAGTCAGGTGGACTCATTCTCTTCCTGACAGTAGTCTGTTGTCAAAATAAGATCATATAGTCATAAAAAACCAAAACCTGGTTGTGAACTTCAGATTTCCAACATCTTGTTGAACTGTAGGTTACATCCATCCCTCTTCAGGTCCTTCAATGAAGAAAAAGGATGAGAAGACACCTTCCACAACCTTCTATAACCTCCGAGATATGCAGTCAATGTTGGAATGCACCATGTCTCCTTGGAAGCATCACTGATGACCATGAGGGACAATGTGGATGGAACTAGACCAAGGGCTGGGCAAGAACTAGTAGTGCAGAATGTCCAAGGATCCAAGGCTCACAAAGGGGCAATCCCACTCCACAAAGACCACATCCATATGGCAGAGAGTCTTTGCCTGTAAACACTCGCCACTTTCCCCAGTACTGTTGCTGGGCTCAGGCCCTACTGGCATGCTCGCTTCTGAATCAATGCAGAAAAGTAACAGTGGTATCAAAATCTCCCAAGTTCTAGACTAACACTGTATTTATGTGATCCTAATGCTTTCAAAATATCGAGACCAGTGCTATTGCAAAAAATCTTGAGCTCTGTATTGTCATGATACAAATGAGAAGATTTAAAAAAAAAAAAAAAACCAAGACGGAAATACAAGGAGAAATGTTTGATGGGCTTTACTGGTTCTCAGAGGCTACTAGAAAGTGTTTTCTGTGGCGTCATCATTTCTGAACTCCCCTGGCACGCTGTTAACTTCATTCACAGAAAGAATCACTTTCCCAGAATAAATATAACCCCTTCTTGGAGACTCTACCATTAAAAAGCCCATGAAATCTAGCTTAAGTATACTCTGTATGAGAACATAGCTTCATAAAACAACACGCGATTACATCCTAACTATTGTGATAGTGTTGTATGCAACTACATTGCCTTGATAGACAAGTTCATACAAAGACTGTGAGATAGTCTCTAGAGTTTTCTGAAAGAAAATAATTATAATTAAAAGAAAATGAATGAAAAAGCACCAGTCAAACCTTCTCCATCAATCTTTCTCTCCCATTCCACAAACCTGCAATAGTTTAGATGGATAATGGCAGGTTTTTCTCCACATAACACTGCCACAACAACTGCATCTTCCAGTTCCAAAAGGACCAATTAAAGAGGCAAGGACAGTACTTGAATTTGCACTTTTCTCCCGCTACCTAATCTATTATCTAGAAATTCTGATCCAGGACAATTCCCTCCATATTACTCTTTTATGAGAGAAGTCTCTTCTGTTTGGAGTGGCCTGACACATAGAATGTCAAGTGTATTTTCCTGTCAATCAATAAACTGCTTTGTTAATTCACTACTGAAATGATAGAGCAGTTCAGAATAAAGCTCATACCTGGGAGCTGCATTTTCTTGGAGAAGAGAAAGGATTAAAGCTCTTAAAGAGAGATTTTGCATAACTTCTTCAAGAGTGTCAGTGAAAAGCTCACTAGGGAATTATCCATGAAATACAGACCTTGTAATATCATGTTATATTTATAATGATTACAGTTTCTCCCATGAAAATTTTCCAGAGCTTTATTGAAAGTCGGAAATACAAAGTTTTTTTTTTATTTTTGAGTCTTTATCTAATTTTAACATCTTTCAATCTTTCTTAAAATAGTAGTATAATTAAAACCAGGAGCCTTTAGTTGGAAAATTCTTCTAGGAAATAAACCAAGCTCACTTATCTTATAACATTATTCAGAAAGCAGTATATTTTTGTATTATCATTGCACAACCATCATGAAGTAATTATGTCATCATACACTTAAGGGATTCCATTTCTTTATTTTCCTTTTTTTCTTCTGATTTTTCAACCCAATCACTTTAGAAATTGCCACTGGTTCTACTCCTGATTGAAGTTACGATACTCTTCCATGTTTCCCTGGAGCAAATCATCAAGAAAGCTACATTATCAAGAGGAATATGTAGGAACCAAACTCAGATTCTATTAGTATTTACCATTTTACTTTCTGTTGTGAAAAGTTAGTGTCTCTTCTTGACTTATACAAGTTGGATCAGGCACACTTCTGCATTATTTTGTTCTTGGCCATATAGATTTTGTTTTCATGATGACAATAACATACTCTCCTCATTTTCCCATTATTTTCATCTTCAGTTTTATTACGTTTCCATGGCAAAGCTTTTAGTAAAGGGGGGTTAATGGGTGTCGTCTCTAAGAAGACACCAGAAGCTTCCCCTGTGTCCGACAGAGCCAATGCCAGCTGGTTCCAAGAGAGGCTCACCACTGGCCAAAACTGAGACAAGTGGTAGCATATCCTTGATAAAATATTTGAGAAAGGATAAAAACAATAATGCACAGCACCTGTGAGAGAGGAGTGAGAGAATGTGAAACAACTCAGCAGACACCAAAGTCACTGAATGAGAGGGAGGAGATAGTCCAGGTGCAAGAGCAGAGATTCCCCTGCAGCCAGTGGTGAATATCATGATGAGGCAGGCTATTCCTCACAGCTCATGGAGGTCCATAGCAGAACACATATCCACCTGCAGCCCATAGAGGACTCCATGCTGGAGCAGGTGGATACTCCCTGAAGGAGGTTTCTGTCCATGGAGAGCCCAAACAGAAGGTTCTTTGTAGGAGCTGTGATCCATGTAGAGAACCCCTGTTGTGGTTTGAGTTAAACTAGAGTCCATTTCCGTTGTGGTTTGAGTTAAACTAGAGTCCATTTCCACCTCTAGTTGAGTCTGGTACAAGTAATTTAATTTTCTGAAAACTAATTACATGTTTTTCAGATAGTTTCTCTCTAGAAGCTATAACACGGGAAATTGGTATGCAGAAAGGCCAGTGTTCATATTTATTCCTCTAGTAACAAGGCCATCCTCAAATTAGCAGAAAACAATGGCACATGCAGGGAGGGGCAAACAGGACAGGCAACCCCCAACTGACCAGAAGAGTATTCCATCCCATACACATCATGCTCAGTATAAAACTGAGAGATCACGAGGGCCTCGCTCTCTTCTGCGATGGCCAATGTCCAGTGAGGACATCATTTTTCCAATTGCTCCTGATTCAGGATCCACGCATCCCTGAATCCAGTTCCTGAGTTCAGCTCCCTCCTAGCTGTGGACATGTTCCCTCTTATCTCTACTATACAGCATTAGTGGTGACGTACAGATATCAAGGGGTGATGCGCAATCTCAAATATCTGTACATATTTCATCACTCTAATTATTTTTGTTATTTTTATTATCATCATTATTTCATTGAAACTATGGTTTTAGTTTTTAATCTTTTTCCTCTCATTTTTCTTTTTGTCTTCCCCTGGGAGCCAAACTGCATGGTTTTAGCTGCCAAAATTAGCCACATTTGGGCTAAAATGTGACAAACTCAGAAAAAAGGAGGTGGGTTTTGATTTGTTCTCATTCTACCCTGGTTTTAAATGACAATAAATTAAATTGACTTCCCTAAGTCAAGCCTATTTTGCTTGTAACAGCAATTGCTGAGTGATCTCCCTATACTCATCCTGACCCACAAAATTTCTGTTATGTTTTCTCCCCCTATCCTATTAGGGAGAGGAAGTGAGAGAACAGCTCAGGGGGCAGGTGACAGCAAGCCACAGCTCAATCCACCACACCAGTTCAAATTATCATCTCACAAAACTTTGACAACTGGCAGAATTTCCTGCCAACCTGGAGTACAGTTATTCTGCCAATAATCTTTTGGCAAGGAGCTCTTGTGGTTTATCTCTGGTAGGTGCATCATTTCTAAAATGACTGAGAGACCAATAGTGTAGTACAAACAGCATACTGTCCATGTAAGCACTTATATAAACAAAGCATGCACAGCATGCATATATTCTCTTTTGTTTTCTGTGTGATAGTTTTTTCTCTGTCCTAGGAGCACTAAGCACCCAAAGGCAGTACAAAGAAAAGCAGAATGTTTTTCCTTTGCCCTGTGCATTGAACTATTCATCCAGAACATTTCTGAATTTGTTCCAAAATATTCTTCCGTACTGCAGGGATTTAAAAACATGAAACTCAACAAAACTTTCAACCTGAGAAAGATAATTAAACATTATTCTTAATTTTAGGGCTGCTTCTGTGTATATGCAACTAAAATGCCTACCCAGTGGATGCTTAGGGAAGAAAAACAGCAGCTTAAAATCATTTTGTCATTAAACCCTCTGGGGCTAAAGAAATTTGATTTCAACCCTAACATGGCCACAGACAGCCAATGGAAAAGTATGTACTGCTCAACACAGTGTTGTGTAGAGATTTTAAGGCCAGCTAGAATATAAGCTTGTCTAAATATAAGAGGTCCTCAGTTCCACTGCCATCTTGTTCCTCTCATAGGTAAACGATCTGAGAAATGAGCAGGATGAGAAGCCGTGCATAACCCAAACGGAGACACGCTCTTACACAGCTTTCTATTTCAAGTACTTTTGATAACACATTGAGATGAGCCTTAGGTATCTGCATTACACACATTTTCCCCCTCTTACTTTGATTATTTTCAGGAGACATTGTCCTTTTCTTATGGTAGCACATTACTTGGGGCTGAAGGTCCCAAACTACACTAAGAGACCTAGCATAAAAACGGCAGTAGTCAGCAAAATCTGCTTCTCCATCTTGACCACTGTGAAAGCATGTCACATTAATCAGCTGAAGATCTAACAGAAGAGTCAGGTTTTGTTCTTTTCAGAAAGTTTTGTTTCAAACTTCAGAAATTCTGAGTTTTGAAGAAAGCTACCAAGGATAACTTTATAATAGATATAGAAAGTTGATTTTCTGAGATCAAATTAATATTTCATTCATATAAAGAACTTCTGATACTTCATTCATGCGTGCATATGTGTGTGTATTGAGGGAAAGAAGGAAAGAGAGAAAGATATGTCTTATTAACCACACAGAAGAAAGTGAAAAATAGAGAATTTCAATTCTGCCTCACTCTTGAACTAAGAGGTTGAATTGAAAACAAGGATTGCTGTTGAACTGCCATTGTAAGATTGTTGGCATGCTGTTTGCCAATCTTTATTTCGCAATTGTATTGGTAACTGAAGTAAATTTCAGGAAGCATGTACCTTCATCACCTGAATTAATGAGTTGATCCTGAAAACATGCAAGATTTTATAGTTGAACTGGCATGTATTTTATGGGAGCAGTTCAAAATTTGCAAGTCTAGGCACAGTGGGTCATGAGTTTTTCAGACCCTGTAACTAATACTTTTGGCATGGAGAGTATAGTAAAGAAAATAAAAGAATGAATTAAAGCAAGGCTTAGCACCACCCCTGTAGAGAAAAGAATGTGTACAATGGACATATGAACCACGCATTCAGTAGAAAAACTGTCATTAAAAGGTTTAGCATCAGCACAGTTCTGTCAGACTGCTGTGTCTTGTGTCCTCTTTTTCCCCTGGGGCTGTCTCAGTTAAGTTAGTAGAGAAAACATTTCTCTATATTGTACATAGTATCAATTTCCTGTTCTACCATTGATTCCTACTCTCTGATCACCAGGCAGCAATGAAAAAACAAATCATGGTGTGTGTTTCATGCTTAGCATCTCTGACAGAATCCATCCATTGGAAGAATTGCCTCCTTTCACCTACACTTTTTTCTGCCATTTATTCTATGCACATAGACAGCTACCGACAGTGCCTGTATGGTCTCTCAGGAAGCCCAAAACCTACAACTATTCAAAACCTGACCTATTAAACAACACTGGAATGAGTCTGTCTCACGTTGACACACATAGTTATTGTCTGGTATTGGGTAAAAGATGAGAAATGTTTCTTAGCTGAGACCTTTTCCTGTCCCTGTCACACATGTATCAGCAGAAGACAGTAAAGGCTATCTGCATATCATGAAATTCTTATGGAATTTATTCAGGTAGTATTAGATTTAGGTCATTTTACATCAGTTCGTATTTCTAATACTTATTAACTGTAACAACTTAGTTATGTCCTTTGCTGTGTAAGGTGTTAGGTCTCTGTTACACATGACTAGTTGCACTGATTCTACTTAAGATTACTTTAGAATAGAGGAGTGCCTTCTATCATTTGAACATTATTATTTTAGATCAATTTTTTTGTGGCAATTACTGAAGGATTTTTAACATTTGTCATATTCTTTAAATTTTACAAAATTGTTTCAAAGGAGTAAAATAGAGGCTTTTATCTCTATACATCTATAGGTATAGAGATATACAAAAAACCACACGCAAACTCAACAAGAACAAGTACAAAGTCTTGCACCTGGGAAGGAACTACCACAGTCATCTGCATATGCTGGAGGTTGTCCAGCTGGAAAGCAGCTTGGCAGAAAAGGACCTGGGCATCCTAGTGGACAAATTGGAAATAAGCAAACCTCTTGTTGACCTGCAGGACATATCTACTCCTCTTCAAGTCCTTCTGCCTTACCAGCAGGACTGAGATGATAGCCTCTGGGGAGACTCCCATGACCCCTCTAAGCTCTGTAATCATTGCTGGAATGCATCATGTATTCTTGACAGCATCACTGGTGGCCATGATGGAAAACATGGACTTGTCCTAGAACTTTACAAGCACCAGCAGCCTCTCCACAACATCCAAGACCCTGTAAAGGACCTCCTCCCACACACAGCAGGTCAGATCAGCAGATAGGGTACCTATACCTCTTTCAGAGATCCTTCATCTATCGACACTTGCCATTTTCTCCTGATGCTGTTTCTGGGCTTAGGCTCTGCTGGTATGCTTTCTTCATTGGTCACGATTTTTAATCCCTACACTGTATTTTCAAATCTACAGATGATGTAGATGTGGGACTCCTCATACAAGAAGTTACCTTCCCTAAGCCTTCACCATTAAAAGAGTCTGCATTTCCCTGCCTAGTAGTCACAGACTCTGCCTGCTTCTCCTTTTGGACAGCTGAATGGTTTGACTTTTGTTTGGACATGACACAGTCAAGCTCCTTCTTGCTGGATCTGACACTACACAGGTTACTGATCTTCTTCTGCAACAGCTTTACTTGGCAACAGAGATCCTGCACCAACACATACCCCTTGTGAACAAGCACAGTAATCACCTCCATCCTAGCCTCAGTGATGCCTCACACTACTGCACTGCCTTCAGCCCCGTATCTGGAGATCCCCATCCTCCCTTGAGAGCCCTACGCAGGTTGATATCTCTGATACGCTGAGGTAGTTTCTCTGACAAATGCTGGAAACCATGATTAACAATGCAACACCACCATAACTGAGCAGACAAACATAGCTCTCAGCAGAGTTTCTGGCTTCTTTTTGTATGAACAAGCTACTACATCTGCTGGCGGCTGCTGTTAAAATCATTATTCTAAGAGTATCCTGTATGTCAACGACATTCTTCTCAACACACTTTCTATGGATCTTTACTGAACAGTACAAGTTGAATCTGTGTTTGCGTCTATCTCTCCTCACGCAACTCAGAGTTCTGCATACAACATTTATATACAATATTTTGTCCCTACATATTGAAACATTCTTTGCATGTGTCATTAGTTCCATAAGGCACAAAGGTTTTTCTTTGCCTTAAGAATTTTCTCTTTGCTTTTACACATAGCTGGTTCATCCATTTCCATGACAAATGATATAAAAGATGGCTCCTTTTAGATTAAGTGTGAGCCCATTGCAGAAAAATAATTTTCAGGGCGAAAAGCGCAGACAGTTTTTTTAAACTGTTCTTTACTTGCAGCTTTACACTTTCTCACTGCAGTCATCTGGCTATCTTCTGTCCATTTAAACCCAATAAAAATCTTCTACTTGAATAAGAAACTAAGAAAAAAGGAAATTATTTTTCTGTGTCCGTTTTTTTTCCCATAATCACAAGTGATCTCTCTCTTTTCAGTTATTTCTGTGAATGGGGGGAAAGTTGTGCAAAGACATTACTGTTTACAGAGTAGTTAAGGTTACCAGGATTTATTAGCATTTTTCAGCCCTATAGCTAGTTGAAGTTCATTCTTATAAACAGTACATTTGTTGCTGCCAGAGAGGTTTAGATTTCTTAAGCCCTTCTAGCTCTTGTCTAAAACTAATGACATTCAAATCACAGTCTCTAGAAACAACCTAAAATGTTTGAAGGTAGATGTGGTAAAAACCCTATTTTTCTACTTCTATTCCTTTCTGTGTTCTTTCATAAGAAAAAAAGTAACAATGTTTTTTCCTTATATTTAATGTCTCTGACTTTCTATGTTCTCCTGATGCTCTTAGAAATTCTGCAGTCAGAGAGACATGTAAATGGATTACACTTAAAGCATAATGAGATTCTGCTGCACTGAAGCATCAGTGGGAAGCTGTAAGTCAGCAATGAAGAATTCCAGCTGAAAACATCAAGGGCTTAATCAATCAGTTAACTAACTCATTCAGTTAACTATCTCCAAATTTGTCTCTGTCTAACTGAGTGCTGAGAGTGTCTAGAAGCAGAAGATAGGTCTGACTACAGTTAGTATTAGTTTTCTGCTTATTTTCATATATATAATGTTTTTAATATTAATTTTAATATTCCCCAGCTTAAGGACTGAGACAAAACATCAGTCTGTTCCAGCAGTATTCCTACACAGTGTTATTTGCAACTGAATTATAAGTAACAGATTTCAAGGATGGTCCTTGACATTACACTGCCTGTTAAAGCACACAATGACAATTCTTCTAGCATTTCACAAGCATATTTCATTAAAGAACAGTACTTTTATTTGCATAATTCAGAAAAGTCTAGGGTTTAGAAAGGGAAAAAACAAACTAGCAAATCACATAATTTGGCACGTGATAAAGAACAGAAGAACCATTAACAATGAATTGCAGATAATATATGAACATTTCTGTATTAGCTCCTGTAATCTCTAATGTTAATTCTGCCTACCTGTATATAACCACTATTAGGAACCATAGATGTTTTTGAAACATATTGCAGCCAGTTTTGTTCTCAGCATACAAACTGTCTCAACACCAGACACAGTAGTTAAATCACTGTGTCTATGGAATGAGTAGTCATAACACTGGAATTTACAGTGTATTTATAATGCTTTCTGGTTTGACAGAGGGTGAACAGAAGCCACCTCAGTCTTATGAAATAAGTCTGTTTTCAACACATGTATAGCAGAGGAACAGAGCTGCCCATTGCCAAATCATTGTAGATATTGAAAAATTTCCCTTATGTAGTTAGGATTCAGAAAGAGATTCAAATACATTAGTACTGTGAGTCCTTCATTATTCTGCTAGGATCTTTTCTAGGCACAGATTTCCCTTTGGTAAAATGGTGATTCTGAGCAACACTTCTGTCGTTCTTCATGCTGGTCTTGGTTACTTAGTGATTAGAGCTGCTGTAGTGATTGCAAGGAAGCCATGCAAATTGGGATAAGGGAGGCTAGATCTTAGCATTTTGTTTCATGGAAACACCTGTGGGCAGCAGCTGCTTAGCTTGCCCTGAATTACAGTGCAGATTCCTGATCTGACTGACTTCTCATGAACAAAAGGAAGAAGAAAAACACAAAGGACAAAGCTGAATAAAATTTTCATTTATTATATCAACATAAAGTGCATTTTATATGATTCTTCGATTGAATTTTATTGACAATTTTTTTATGAAGTTGAAGTGTCAAATAAATACATGTGGTTTTTTTTCTGTTTCTGTTTAAAAAATATTTATTTTTTTTTCAAAAAAGATTTTCTAAATTGCTTTCATTTTGCTTTTTATAGTCTAAGCCATATTTTTAGAGCAATAATATTCCAAAATACTTTTTCACATGTGCAGGACTGAGGAGAAGTTCTTTAATAATACCTAGCTACACTGAAAAAAATTAAATAATGCTAACGCAAGTAAAGCCAATAAATGTGTAAAGTCTGTTGCACCCTTAATCTTCATAGATCTTTCTTCCTATCTCATATTCCAACAACCATACAATATTTACAAACACAGTCATATTCCCATGATATAAGTCATGAACAAGTACTGAATTTTTGCTAAAAACTCCTTCTCAAGACTCTAATACGTATGAAAGTATTTACATGTGAGCTGGTTGCTGGTGAACCATGAGGGTCTTTTGAGAGACCTTCTGTTGCCTACATAACTGTTGACAGACATTTAGACCACTTCATGAGTTTCTCCTGTTCATTTTTGTTTGTGCTCTTTCAAGTTTCTGGTAATCTCTTCATGTTTTTTCCAGTGGACAGCTGAAACACCAGGTATTTAAAGGCGTCTCACTTGTCTTTCTGCAATTTTCCTTAGATGACAAATGTTCTCTAATCACTATGTTAGATTACTATAAAAATTGAATGGATGTAATCTCTGTCATGAAAACTAAAGAATGTTATCTTGATTAATCACTTCAGCTCTGAAAATGCTTGCTAGTAGTCTACAGAATCTTAAAAAAGACTAGGTAGATGATTTTCCTGTCATTTTCAAGATGCAGTACAGCAAGAATAAATACCAGAAAGAAAGAGGACTGCATACCTTTCCTGATAAATAGAATATGAGAACTTAGTATCAGTTGCAGCACTTAAGGGTGAAATTTATCACCAATGCTCCAACTGTCCCTTGCACTTACCATAAGACTGGACTAATAGTAAAGGGAAATGAAGGAGAGAAGCCTTGGAAAAATGCACACTATTCATCAACTCTGAAAAAAAAAGAAACAATAAAAAATAAACGCACCAACATATGTTGTTCCATGCGAAAGCTGTCATCTTTCCAAAGAAATTAGCTGTTTTCTAATCTGTACATTTTAAATTGCAGTTAGTTTGTTCGGTCTCTTTTCATTGAGTCTGGTATCAAAAATTTACCATTTTGAAACAAGCTAAGACTTGCTCAGAGAGACTTCTGCAGTCAGTGCGCTTTCTCAGGGTAAAAAAGGAAAAAGGAGAAAAATACTTTAAAAAGACTGTTCTTGAAATTGGAATTACTTTCTTTTTAAATGCATCACAGGAGACCTGAAGGAGTGAAATGTGTACCTTTATGTAGCTTAACAACAAAGATGACATTTACAGTCTCCAGGTAAAACTTGCCTTCTTCAAGAAAGATATATTTAACAAAGAAAACTGTTTGCCATTGCTGCACCTGTTACCTTTCATCTTTAATGAATCTCATGCATGAACGTCATTTTAAATGTATACCACAACGAAGGACTGATATCAGCTATTTCTTCAAGCACAGATCTAGAATGAATTACTCCGGTAAATATCAGCATCTTTAAAACAAGTGATTCATAAGACTATTACTGTAATTACTGGAAAATGCAGACACATTATCAAACTATTACAGAGTCCTTCATTAATAAAGAATTTTGGGGATTTGGCTTTTTTTCCTTCTTAAAGACAAGTTAAGGCAAAATTCAGCTTTCCTTTAAATCCAGACCCTTTTCATCACGTAATTAGCACCACAGTTCATAGAGTCTCTGGTTATGTGCTAGGTTTTATAAATCTACATTTAACTAATGAGCTTTGCTGTGCCAAAACCATTAATGAAGACTTAGGTGCTGAGCTCTTCTTTAATAGCAGTGGACTAAAGCAGAAAGTTAAGGTCACTATCTTTCACTTTTGATTAGCATGTGCGGGCACACATCATCTGTCTTTTAAGCAGGGGAACTACTGAAGCAAAAAGGTGAGATAACAGAAGGGCCCATTAAACTGCAGATCACTGGAACTCCCTTTCTAAGGTTAGGACATAGTTACCTGATAAATGACACATGACGTTTTTCTGACATTTCAGCTTATCTAAGTCCAGCTGTAGTCACAAAAATCCTGCGAAAGAGGAGTCTAACATTGTCCATTAAGTTTTGCCTTTTTCTTGAGTCATAGGCCCACTACCACCCCTGTTGGAGTTCAAGTCTTTCCATATTTTGGCAAGCCTACCATTGTGCCACAAGTCTCTTTTTCTAAATAATGCTTTTGTTGTAGGATCTAACTAAATCTTTTGGGCATAATATTATGAGATTTATGCTTATTCAAAACTGAAGCATGTCTTACATCTATGATTATGCTTTCTTATCTATTTTATTCTTTTAAAAAGGTTACATTAAATGGAAGCTTAAAAAATGTTCAAAATGTGAGTAGCTCTATTGATGTCAGTAGGATTATTCAAGTGCTTCAGACTACACAAGGTCAATGTATGTTTTGTGAAAACAAAACACAAGTTGCAGGTGGTTATTCTATTATTCTATGCTATTAAAGCAACAATCTTCCTACTCTCACTCACTCAGATAGGTTCAAATGCCTTCATGTACACCTACCTTGGAAAAAGTTATACTTGTCTAAATCTGCATTTTTTGTTATGCTACAGACGCACCTTCTCCTTTAATTACATGTGTGCTAGTTTAAATGAGTTATTGATAGTAACCCTGGAACAAATCACAATAGAGCTCCTTGCTTCTACCCCTCCAATGAGCTTTCCCTGGACTTCGAAATTTGGAGTGATGTACTTACCTGGGTCAGACAGAAAAAGTGATCACAGAAAACCAAAAATTTTTCCTACATCTGTTGATGGGTATGGGTGAATGACTGTTCACACCTACAAAGGGGTTGGCATTTCTCAAAGAAATAGAATTTCAGTACAGTCTCCCATCACGGAACAAACCAAGGCAAGGAAAATAGAAAGAAGCAGCTCCCCTGTTAGGCACAACCATGGCCCTACAGAGGACAGATAACATCATATTCTGATCCAATCCAGATCCATAGCCTCTTGAAGTAAATGTTTACTATGCTGCTCATTCTTCCTGTCCACAATTCCTTCCTTCAACCTGGCGTGGATAAACTGGCTTTCCACTGACTTAATGGCTAAACACCAGCAGATAGACATCTTGTGCTAGTGGGAACCAGCCTGATTTATGGCATCAAATGGTGGGAACAGGCAGAGATAGTCATCCTGTTATTGTCAAGGTGAGTAGTTGCCTGCCATGGACAAATAGATTGTTCTCACTAATTATTTGACTCTCAAAAGCATCAGGTCATACATTAGTAGTGCAAACGCTTCCACATCAGCAATAAGGAGAGTGAAAACCATGTTTTACAGTAAACAGTGGAGTTAAACACAGCCTTGAAAGCAAACATAAGCTAGCTTTTAACAGCGAAAGACTTGCCCACTAGATAGCTCTTCGTATCTATGAAAAAACCTGAAAGTGTGGAGCACAACAGTTTCAGGGTATTTTTTCTCTCTGTTTCTAGTTCTGAATTTGATATTTTCATGTGTGGTAGTTCAGGAGACCAGGCAAAGTTTATTTAAAAGATTATGTTACCAGTGTTGATTTATGAAGATATTTTTCCTTTGCAAAACTAATGTATAAAATAAACACAAGACATTCAAGAATGAGATGTATGCAGTGTAAAAAAAAAATCTTAAAAATTTTTTTCTTTTTGGTTGAATTTGCTATACAACTTAAATGTGGTATTTTTCTATATTTTCATCAGATTTCTTGCAGAGAAAAGAAATAATAGCACAATAATTACTCTGAGAAGTTTAAGAAATGTTGTGTTACTATTATTTTTTTTCTGAACAAAGTTCAGGTTGATTTTCATGTGAAAAAGAAGTTATAAGTGAATATAAGAATATAGTATGAATTGCAAATGAAAGATTATGACTTGAAATTAATAATCTTTAAAAGTTTTTTTAATTAATATAAGATCATAAATACAAGAGTTAAAAATGGATCATTCTGCAGCAAGACAGACACTTCAATATCCATTTTAATATAAAGGAAATATAGTGCTAATGGCTCAGTTCAGAGAATCAGAAAACCAGAGAATCAGAGAATCAGAGAATCAGAGAATCAGAGAATCAGAGAATCAGAGAATCAGAGAATAGTTTGGGTTGGAAGGGGCCTTAAAAGTCATCCAGTTCCAATGCCCATGCCATTAACAGGAACACTTCCCACCAGACCAGGCTTCTCAAAACCCCATCAGCCTGGCCTTGAACACTTTCAGCGAGGGGACAGCCACCACTGCCCTGGGCAACCTGTGCCAGTGCCTCACCACCTACATCATGAACAATTTCTTCCTAATATGTAATCTAAATCTTCCCCTTCCAATTTAAAGCCATTCTTCCCTCGTTCCGTCAGTACTTGCCCTTGTAAAAAGTTCATCCCCAGTTTTCTTGTAGGCCCCCTTCAATTACTGCAATGCTGCTATGATGTCTCCCCTGAGCCTTCTCTTCTCCAGGCTGAACAACCCAAACTCTCTCAGCCTGTCCTCATAACAAAGGTGCTTCAACCCTCCGATCATCTTCATGACCCTCCTCTTGTACCAATTCTAACAGTCCCATACCCTTCTTAGGTTGGGGATTCCAGAACTGGGCACAATACTCTGAGTGGGGTCTCACTAGAGCAGAGCAGAGGGGGAGAATCACCTCTTTTGACCTCCTGGCCACACTTCTTTTGATGCAGCCCAGGACATGGTTGGCTTACTGGGCCACAAGTTCAACATTGTCAGCTCATGTCCAACTTCTCATCAACTTTCTCGCCAAGTCCTTCTCCATAGGGCTGCTCTCAATCGCATCGACCCCTATCCTGTATAGCAACTGCAGATTGCCCCAACCCAGGTGTAGGATCTTGCACTTGGCCTTGTTCAGTCTCATGAATTTCACACTGGCCCACTTCTCCAGCTTGTCCAGGTCCCTCTGGAAGACTACCTGTCCAAGCTTGGTGTCATCTGCAAACTTTCTGAGGATGCACTTCGTCTTGCTGTCTGTATCATCAATGAAAATACTAAACAACACTGGTCCCTGAGAAATATTACAAAGCATGCACAATTCTAAACAAGAACAGCCAACTTGCTGAGGCATAAAGGCAATTTAAAGTGCTCTAAAAGGAACTTTTTGACAATGTAGAGCATGGTTATGAGAATAACCATTTGTAAAATATCATGGTCCAGAATCAAAGGTAACAGCTCCATTTAATATCTGATCCACCAAGGTAATTAAACTAGTATTTAAGGTTCCAGTACATTCCTGATCTGTGACTGTCAAGAAGAGAAAAGGGTTTAAAAAGTAAAGTGATTGTTCTACATCAATGTAGTGATATTGTAGATTCCATCACCAAAAGCTAAAAAAGTCATATCAGCAGACCTACCACGTAGTTTCTGTACAGTTCTGTGTACTTAAGTGGAAAATTTGTCTTATGAACTTCTAATTTCCATCTCATTGTTTTGTCATTCATCTGTCAAGGAAGGTGAAACATTCAATAGAAGTGTTAAAAATAAGCAAAAAAATATAATTTAACTTCAAATAAATGATATTACTTGACTGAGAATAGTAAACCTACTTATTTTCACTTGTTAAAATCTTCCTTAAGGTTCCTGAATTGAATTATGATCAATACAATATCTTTTAGGACACACATTAAAAATAAATAAATAGATAGATAGATAGATAGATAGATAGATAGATACATACATACATACATACATACATACATATATAGACAAAGAGACAGACAGATAGGTAGATATGTAAGTACAGTGAAAACAAAGCTGAAAGAACAGGTAAAAAAAAGAAGTTTGATCTATCAATTACTCTGATTTAAAGACTATAGTCCTATGTTTGTTATTTTATTACTACATACTCTAGTCTTTATTGATGAGTCACATTTGCATATTTACTGTTCTACTGAGTTCAGTGCTCAAAACTGTGATTTCATATTGAGATTTGAAATATCAGTTCAAGTGTGAGTTTATACAATTACAGGCATTGTTAGATTGTAGGCCACTTTTACAGTATGGCTAAAGCATAGCAAATATTAGGCAAGCACTTAACTGTGCATTTGAATGTAGCAGTTTTTTATATCTCTTCTATGTGTCTCAGTGTGCCATATCTGAGGGGAGCAAAGAACTTTGTGTGATGTTGCTTAAAATACAGCTGACTGAGAGAATGCTCAACGGCATTAGATAAAATGAATTGTAGTCTGCAACACACAGATCTAAAGCATTGCCTTGATGTAATTTTTGTTCATACACATGGTCTAGATTTCAGCCATGAAAATGGCACAGGGCTATTCTCCCTGTCATTGACTGGTAAAAACACAAGATCCTTTCAGCAAGAGTGAGAGGGACAGTAAATAGACAGCACATGAATTAACAGAAATTTTTTTTAAAAAGTTATTCAGTGACTATTTCTTTTCCAAATATAGTAAAATTATTTTGTGTTAACTTGCGGAAATACATCTTAAATGTACCTTTTGGATCTTAGTGCAAAAGTGTAAGCAAATACCTGTCTTCCAGCACTGCAATAACTTTTCTGAAGTCATTAAAGATGTGCCTGCTTAGGAGTCAAAAGAGAATAGCAACAAAGCCATACGAAGGGCACAATTGGAGATACAATGTAAAGTCTCAAGACTTTACCAAATTTGATTCTGGACTTCAAATGTTATGGCTGGCAACATCTTTATCATGTTGAGCCAATCTACATTGTATGTATAGATAAATTAACAATGTTAAAAAAATCCTCAAGGCTGGGTTGTAAGGGTGTTGAATGACCATGAAGACGATGCAGCGAGAAAAGGAATTCCGTTACCACCTATTTCCTACCTACTTCATCCATCTTGTGGAACAAAAAAGAAAAAAAGAAAAAGAGAAAAAATAGTCCACAACATATTTTGGTCGTCATTATTTCACTAATCCTGCGCACAAGTGGAGCTATGTTTCAAGTAAACTAAAAACTTGGATAGAGAATTTAGAATATAAAGTTATTCCAAAAGAAATCCTCATACGCCCTCCATGGTTAGATGCTGGTTCCCAGCCTGTTCCAAATAACAGAAAAATTATTTCTCAAACTAATTTATTAATATGCTTTTACTAACAATCACCACATCACCACCATGCACCAAGAAAAGCAATAGAAATATTACCACAAGAAAATTGGCCAAGAAAGGACTAGAGATGGAGGAGAATATAGCTAATCCAGTAAATCAGAGCTGGCCAAGTAACGGACATTTTTAGGACCTACAGTTATTTCAATAAAAAAAAAAAACAGATAAACTATTTGCGTACCTGTTATTCCACTTCAGACAGATCTGAAGGACCTATAACAAAGACCAAAAGAATAAGGAATATGGTTTATTTTGGTTATATCTCTTAAAGATTAAGTTCTTAACAAACTTACTTCAGCTTTGGTTTTTTTGATTCAGGAACACACAAAAATATTCCCGTTATAACCAGATTGCCAGAGCTGACATGTTCAAATTCTTACTGCCTGTAACTGTAAACACACAGGCTCTGCATTCATATGTCTTCAGGAAGTGGGCAGATTTTTCAAACGTATGTTAACTCAAAGCTAGTGACTTAATTAGTTTAACTTATGAAACATAAATAATATGTTTAAATTAAACCAACAGGATGATAATGCCTTTATCCATATACTAATCCCTTTGGCTTAATGAAGGCTCAAGACATACTACTTCAGGTTGAAATCCATCTTAAAGGATAGTTATTTTTATGAACTGCTTGGAGTATGGGAATGCTTTGGTACAACAGAACTACTGCAGGTAGGTTAATAACATGTTCCCACTAATTCTCAGTAAAGTTTATATGGACTGAAGATTTAGACCACATGCATGTGTTTTTCCTGTTACTCCTGCTGGTACATTTTTTTAGAATCAAAATAAACGAACACCTGGATTTCTTTCTTACACCTCTTTCTTAGCTGTTCTTCCTTAGCCTAAAGCTTCTTGTGCACAAAAAAAAATAAAATAGTTGATTGAGTCCACATTTTGAGAATTTTTTCTCAGAAAAAATTTTCCAAGGACTGTTGCAGGACTGTAATTACTGTATGAGTAGCAGTGGTGTTAAAAAAAAAAATGAAATAAAACAAAATCACGGTTTGAAATATAAGTACAATGAAATCATATTTGAAATTATTTCATGGTGTATATTATAAAACAGCATGAATAAATTCAGATCATAGCACTTTCCAAAGTTTATTTTTCCAGACTGCTCAGATTTTTGCCTTCAGAATAACTGAAAGAAAAGAAGAATAATTGGAAGTGGAAAATTCAAAGGCCAAATTCCTCACTTGCTCATGTCAGGATATATCAACTGACATTTAGCAGTGGCTAAAATGTACAGGTTTTAAAGTATATTTTACAATAACAGTAAAAAACCCCTTCAAACTATTGAAAATTTCTATATGATTTATCTCTGTATGGTTCTATATAAGAAAGTGTCATTTTAATGTATGAAACATTAACTGAAAATCAGTTTATGCACTGTACAAGTTTTAGCTAGGAGGGTTACGTGACCATTTGTTTTCAATCAAGTTCAGTAAACGGTAATTTTTTTCCATGGCAGAATAATCTAGCAAAGGCTATATGAATTTGGAATTTAGGTTGTTTAACATAAGAACCAGACTGCATTTGATTGATTCAAGATATGGAAAAGTAGCAGAGCTCAAAAAACTGTGCATGAAGTTCTTGATTAAACAAGACAGGAATCACAGGGTTCATTGATAGCAGAGTCATATCACCAAGACCAGTTCCAACCCATCAGCACTGTGATGCTCAGGGAAAGGACATAAATTCCTGTACTCCAAAGATATTGAAGGTTTTGATCTGAGCACCACAAAGAGGGAATTCAATTTCCTTGTTGCTATTATATTCCACACTCTGAAGTATATTTCCACAGGAAGAAAACAGAGCTGTGTAACTCTAAGGATACAGAGAGTTTCCTGATCTGTAATAATCTGGTGAATAACATTTCCATAAGATGATATGTTCCCCACAAAGGGGAAAAAGCATCTATTTGCTTTGTTGCAATGCTACATATAAATGTCACAATAACATATTCTCACCTCTGTCACAGTTTAGCCCCAGCTAATTTTGGCAATCAAAACCATACATTTGTGCAATCAGTCGTTTATCTCCCTCACCTCTAAAGGAAGAGGAGAGGAAAAATTCAAGGGAAAATGCTTGTGGGCTGGAATCTAAAACTACAGCTTTAATGAAATGTTACTAATAATGTCAATAATGATGAAAATAATCAGAAAGTAATGAAATATGTACAAGTATCTGAGATTGCATCCATTTCTCAATGACTAGCCATCACAACAAACGTTGTAGAGCAGACATAAGGGAATGGGTCCATGTTGTAGGAAGGAGCTGAACTCAGCTACTGGATTCACGGATGCATGGATCTGGAATCAGGAGCAACCAAAGAAACGAGGTTCTCACTGGATGTTGGCCATTGCAGAAGAGAGGAAGACCCTCATGATCTCTCAACTTTATACTAAATATGACATATATGGAATGAAAAACTCTGTTGCTCAGTTTGGGGGTCACCTGTCCTGTCCGCCTCTCCCTGCAGGTGTGGCCTTTTATACTAATTCGAGGATGGCCTTGGTTACTAGAGGAATACATATAAACATTGGCTTTTCTGCATATCAACGTCCAATGTTATCAGTTCTAAAGAGAAACTGTCTGAAAAACATGCATCTACTTTTCAGAAAACGAAATTACTTATACAAGACTGAGTCAGTCAGAAAACTGACTCTAATTCAACTGAAGCCACAAAAACTTCTGAATTCCTCATGGATTGCAGGATTTTTATAGATTTTAGTTTCTTCTCCAGGATCATTTTCAGCCTGTAAAATCATGCCTTTTAAGAATCTAGGTAGAAAAATGAAAGAAGAAATTCACTCAAAGTTCTTCTCAACATTGTTTTCTAGAAGACTGATTGCCTTATGTTATGTAATAACCTTATGTTATTGCCTTATGTTATGTAATAACTCTGCAGTTAAGACTCAAGGAAAGACTCAAGGAAATCCTTTCCAAATGTAGATGAGTTCTCCAGGTCATCTCATAGACCATGCTGACTGATAAAAACCCATTCATACAAATGCTTTATGGTGGTGACACCTGCACTAACTCACCTTAGGTAAAGGCTCAGAGATAACAAGGAGTACCAGTTAGTTAGAGCACCAAAGAACTGTCCACGCCAACATGGCATGACCGTCAGCACCACAATCCATTTGTAGGTCCTTGAAGGTCATAATTCACATCCTTGTAGCATGGAGTACAAACATTTTTAAAACTAGTTCAATTAATCACAAATAACATTCAGTACAATAAAATCATAACATCACAGAATGGTTTAGTTTAGAAGGGACCTTAAAAACATTTTCCAACCTGTTTTCAGAAAAATAAAAGGCAAGTTCTTAACGAAAGAAAAAAAATGTACATAGCAAGTAGCACAATTTACTTTTATAGATGAGAAAAATTTAGAAGTAAGTGTTCCATAATGCCTGTAATTTAACATGTTTATGGTCAAATGGTATATCAAATATTTCTGGACATATATAAACAAGACACCACTTGCAGAGTTTTTCCTTTAATGATCTGATTAATCACTCAACTCTCTAGTCTATCACACCAGAATGGAAAGTCCTAGAAAAACCTTTTCACTTTTTGAATAAGTCCTGGGAGGTAACACTTGAAAAAAATAAATCTTGGATTGATTTTCTTATCATGGTTTAAAACAGAATTAATATTCATTACCCAAGGAAGTCGGCATAAAAAATTTAGCAGAACAGACTTGACAAAGCAGTAATAATACTTAAAAATAAATCCCTCATGATTTTGACTACATTATTCTTTCATAGTAGCAAAGCAATCTAAAGTTACTACAAAAGCCAATGATCTGCTTCAGTTCAGTGGGATTGATGGGGTCAAAAATATTGTAGACCTTTGTTGACCTTTTTAACATTTTTTCAATGTGTAAACAAACCCCTGATTTATTGGGGGAGGGGAGGAGGGAAGAAAACCCAAACTGATGTTATGATTGACTTGCACTTGCATCTTCTGTATAGAGTCATTTGGAAATAGTGCTTTATGAGTTCAGATGAAATTTCCCTGCCAGTGCGATGCCGGCTGATCTGATACAAGCTTTTGTGCTATTGACTGATGTTCCAGAATTGAAACAATGATAAAATAATCTTCTCTCTGACACCAATACTGTTATACTGCCGAAAGTGGAAAAGAATGGTTTACCTTTTCCTGTTTGTAGACATTGACTGTCTTTTTCTACTAAAATGTAATTAACAGTTGGTCCTTGGAGAGCAGTAAACATATGAGTGTGTTTTTCTGTAATCTGAACAACCTCATGAAGACCTGTAGGAGACACTTATTTCCTCTTAATGGCTGAATGCTGTATTCAGAAAGACTATGTATGTTTGGAGGAAGTATGCAGAGTAGTAAGTACTCATAAACCTAATTCTTCAGGTACTCTAAAATCTATTAATTTAATAGCTCTTTGCATTTTTGACATAAAGTTAGAGGTTGTGAGCAGTTTACCTAGTTATATGAAAAGTTATTATTACATGGTATTGTTCAGTCCCATCTAGATTAATTCAGCACATTTGAGATTTTTCTGAAGAGTTACTTGATTAGACACATCTGACATGTTAGGAGACTGAAACTGGAAATAGTGAAATACAAAATGAAGACAGGGATTTTTCCATATACAGAACAATCTGCTGCCGAGCCTTCCGCAGCAAAAGAAAACAAGTGAAGAACCTGGTCGAAGACTGGCAAAATCCCACCCAAACCAAGAATGAAGAAAGAAAACAAAATGGACTGCATTTAGAGTTGGAATTGGAAAGAAGCATGACATTTCTTTAGATGAATGGTTTCGGTAATGAAAGGAAGTGTGTTGTGAGCAGCATTATATCACATATCTTTGAATGACAGTGACAGCTGAATTTCTTAAAAGCTAGGAAAGAAGCAAACTTCATAAGTGAACTACATCTACTTCCTTGGGAAATGAACCATTAAGGGAGAAATAAAAAGGTCTTTCCAGAAATGTGTTTTTTTCTTTCTTTCACCAATACTGAAATTCTGTAGTTGTTGCAGTGCAATGTGCTGATACAGATTCAAGATGTTGTTACTGCCGTGAGTAACAAATGTACTGTATTTAACAGTTAAGTGCAGTCCAAGACTCTGAAATATCTTCTAAAATTAGATCTAAGAAAAGTCATCACCTTACAATTTTTAGATTATTTTGTAAGAAAGACTTGCTTCACCACTCAAGCTTTCCCAAAGGATCAGAGTGAAAACAGGAAAATAGGATGATAAAACAACAGCCTCTCAGTAAAATGAGAGCAGGAGTGCAACCATAATTTTTCTTCAGAAACAGTAGTTTATCATTTTATCAACATAGAAATAATTAATAATCACTTTTGAAATCTTTACAGTGGTGTTTTAATGCTGTACAAAGCTTAGACAGGACTGTGACAAGTGCCTTGGAAATATTAAGTGACTACTCAGTAGGATGGTGTGTATGTGTTTTATAGATGTATTTGTTTAATAGATATGTGTATAAATTACATATATGTGGAGGTGTTATACTTAGGAGTCCAGAGATGTGATTTATTAATTGAACATATCTCCTTTATCTTCTTGTCTGTTATCTGCTCTCATTGGTAGAGTTTATTCCAGCATAAAAATATTTGAGATGTATCATTTTCCTCCAGAAAAAGGGAAACAGCAATCTTTGGGGGTTATCTTGGGGTTTTTTTCACCCTGTTCCTCCTTCCCCAAGTTATACCTGCTTGACGCCTGTCAAGAACAAGAGTTCATTTGCATTCTCTGATAGGTTTTCTTATACTTAAAAAGAGCTGTGAAAGCTGTGAACACAGTATCTACATCTAAAGAATGTAAACATTAATCCTAAACAAAAGTAAACTAATAAAAAAGAGCTTCTCAGTTTACCATAACATCCCAAGGCTTTCTTCTATACATTAAATAGTGCTGCAATTACTGTAAAGTGTTCAAAACCTAACAAGATACCGTAGGTTTTAATTTAACCTATGATTGCACTTTCTTAGGCACTGTAAAGGACTAGGTAAGCAGATCTAATAGAGTGAAAAGCAAATACCCTAAGTGAAATTACATTCAATTTACCCACATAAATTGGCAATGCAATAAATAAGGTGAGGAATTCAGACTTATAAAGCCTTTTCCAAATCTTGAGTAATTGCTATATCATGTTTTACACAGAGGTATATTGCTGGGTTAGTATATTATCTCTGATTTTATCAGAATTTACCTGAGCTGGGAGATTTAAGGTATCTCCTTGGGAATGCCAGCAACCAGACCACGGCTCCACACATTACTAAGGCAGAAAACCTGAGTGCGACGAACAAGAACACGCAAACAGGTGCACGGCTCGGCAGAAAAGCACAGCTCAGCAGTTTGCTAAGGCAGTTTGCGAAGGTAGGGTGAGAAGGCAAGGGCGAGCAAGGAGTGAGTATCGGTAAAAGCATGGTGGCCACCCACCAGAAAACCAAGTCTTCCCTTTGTACTGCACCAACTACAACTGAGACAGCCTTGCAAACTGAGCTCCAGCAGGTGCATGCTGCCACCCAGGTACTGGGCTGCAGGATGTGCCCCCCTTCTGCACCGCTATCTGACACCAGTGACAAGGTCACCTGTCAGGGCTGTGCGCAGGTGGAGGAACTACTCTGCCTGGTAAGTGAACTTAGAGAGGAGGTTGCCAGGCTGAGGACTATCAGGGAATGTGACCAGCAAATAGACTTCTGGGCTAATGCTCTGTGCTCCCGGTCTCGGCCCCAACAGGCAGATGTGCCTTGTACAAAGGTGCACCCCCTACCCTGTAGGTACTCAACTAAGGAGGGCAACTTGACCAATGAGGCAGAATGGCAGCAAGTTCCTGCTCATCGCAGCAGGTGCATCTCCCCCATTCCAAATCTGACCCCCCCCATGTTCTCTTGCAGAATAGATACACGGGTCTACAAGTGAAACCAAACCCAACTGTTGAAAACACTCATAGCCTGGAAATGTTCCCAAGGCCAAAAAACAGAAACCATTAATCAAAATGGCTTCTGTTAAGAAGAAGCAGAGGGTTATAGTTATTGGCGACATCGTCCTTAGGGGCACAGAAGGACCGATATGCAGACCTGACCCATTGCAGAGAAAGGTCTGCTGTCTACCTGGGGTCTCAGTCAGGGCTGTGATCAAAAAACTTCCCAAAGTGGTCAAACTCACAGACTACTATCCCCTAGTAGTTTTCCAAATAGGAAATAACAAAAAAAATCTTCTGAAAACCTTAGGGCTATTAAAAAGGACTTTAAAGCTCTAGGGCAAATGGTTAAGGATTCATGAGCACAGGTTGTCTTCTCCTCTGTCATAGGGAATGATGAGAGAATGAACAAAGAATTAAATAAATGGCTGAGAACATGTTGCAAAGAACAAAATTTTGGGTTCTTCGATAATGGGTTTGGGTGCATGCCAGGCCTGCTGACAGGTGATTGGGTGCACCTTTCCCCTCAGGCCAAAAGGGCTCTCTCAAAGAAGCTTTTAGGGCTAATTAAGAGGGCTTTAAACTAGATTGGAAGGTGGAGGGGAACATCTGCCATGCTCATAGAATTAAATATGGAGACAACACCCCAGGACCCAAGGGGCACGACAGCCTTGGATCCCCAACTAGACAGACAGCAAAAGAGGGGGTGACAACAGCTCATCTGAAGTGCATTTACAGTAATGCACGCAGCATGGGAAACAAACAGGATGAGCTGGAAGCTATGGCAAGGCAGGACAATTATGATATAATCACCATCACAGAAACACGGTGGGACAACTCACACAACTGGAGCACTACCATGGACAACTATAAGCTATTTAGGCAAGACAGACCAGGAAAGAGAGGTGGTGGAGTCGCTCTATATGTCAAACAGTGTTTTGACTGTAATAGCGATGATAAGGTAGGGTTAAAGTCAGTGGTTTGAGTGGTAAGCCAGATATTGTGGTGGGAGTTTGCAATCGACCACCTAGCCAGGATGAAGAGACTGATGAACTCTTCTATAAACACCTAGAAGAAGTCTCGCCATCGTGTCCCATCGTTTTCATGGGGGATTTCAACCTCCCGGCTGGCTGCTGAAAGTGCAGACAGGAAGCATAAAGGAAGCAGTCTAGAAGGTTCATAGAGTGCATGGACGAAAACTTCGTAACACAACTGGTAAGCGAACTGACTAGAGAAGGTGTCCAGCTGGATCTTCTCTTTGTGAATAGGACAGGCCTCATGG
The DNA here is from genome assembly GCA_033558185.1 of Dromococcyx pavoninus. Taxonomy (NCBI): domain Eukaryota; kingdom Metazoa; phylum Chordata; class Aves; order Cuculiformes; family Neomorphidae; genus Dromococcyx; species Dromococcyx pavoninus. Next base: position 2,816,371 of record JAUMJL010000393.1, read on the forward strand.
GAGAGGTGACGGTTGGAGGACACCTGGGGCACAGCGATCACAAGATGATACAATTCTCCCTTCTTGGGGCAGTGAGGAGAGGGGTCAACAGAACTGCCACCCTAGACTTCCGAAGGGCAGACTTTGAACTCTTCAGAAGGCTGCTTGATAGAGTTCACTGGGAGGCGGCTCTAAAGGACAAAGGGGTGCAAGAGGGCTGGATGCTCCTCAAGAAGGAAAACCTGGTGGCGCAAGAGCAAGCCATACCCATATGCCATAAAACAAGTCAGCAGGGAAGAAAACCAGGATGGCTGAGTAGGGAGCTTCGTAGTGACCTCAGGAAAAAGAAGAAAGTTTATGAGCTTTAGAAGAGGGGGTAGACATCCCAGGAGGACTACAAGAGTGAAGTGAGATCGTGTAGGGAAAAAATCAGAAGAGCTAAAGCCCAACTAGAACTTCAACTGGCCACTTCTGTCAAAGACAATGAAAAGAACTTCTTTAAATATATCAGTAGCAGCAGGAGGACAAAGGAGACTCTCCCTCCCTTGCTGGGTGCAGAAGGACGGTAGTAATGAGGGATGAGGACAAGGCAGAGGTGCTCAACACCTTCTTTGCCTCAGTCTTTAACCTCAAGGAGGAATGCTCTAGGGATAATCAGCCCCCTCAGCCAGAAGATAATGGGAATGAAGCTCCAGCTGTTTGGGAGGGCTTGGTTAGAGTCCTGTTTGGCCAATTAGACATACATAAATTCATAGGGCCAGATGGGATCCATCCGAGGGTAGTAAGGGAACTGGCAAAGGTCCTTGCCAAACCCCTTTCCCTCATCTACCAGCAGTCCTGACTGAGTGAGGAAGTGCCCCTCGACTGTAAGCTGGCACATGTAACTCCCATTTACAAGAAGAGTCGGAGGGAGAACCCAGGGAACTACAGGCCTGTCAGCTTGACCTCGGTATCTGGGAAGGTCATGGAGAAGATTGTCTTGAGCGCTATCACACAGCACACGCGGGACAACCAGTTGATCAGACCCAGTCAACATGGGTTTATGAAAGGTAGGTCCTGCCAGACCAATCTGATCTCCTTCTATGACAAGGTTACCCGGTTAATGGATGAGAAAAAGGCTGTGGATGTGGTGTACTTGGACTTCAGTAAAGCCTTTGACAACCTTTCTCATAGTATTCTGCTTGAGAAACTGGCTGCCATTGACCTGGACAGGCACAGCCTCTGCTGGGTGAAAAACTGGCTGCATGGCTGGGCCCAGAGGGTGGTGGTAAATGGAATTAAATCCAGCTGGAAACTGGTCACGAGCGGTGTTCCCCAGGGTTCAGTGCTGGGTCCAGTCTTGTTTAATATCTTTATCAATGATCTCGATGAAGGCACTGAGTGTACCCTTAGCAAGTTTGCGGATGACACCAAGCTGGGTGGCGGTATTGATCTGCTTGAAGGAAGGGAGGTTCTGCAGAGGGATCTGGATAGACTGAATCGATGGGTTGAGACCAATGGAATGGGGTTCAACAGGGCCAAGTGCAGAGTCCTCCATTTAGGTCCCAACAATCCCATGCAGCGTTACAGGCTTGGGGAAGACTGGCTGGAGAACTGCCTGGAGGAGAAGGACCTGGCAGTGTGGGTTGACAGCCAGCTAAACAGCAGCCAGCAGTGTGCCCAGGTGACCAAGAGAGCCAATGGCATCTTGGCCTGTATCAGAAACAGCATGGCCAGCGGGACCAGGGAGGTGATAGTGCCTCTGTAGTCAGCAGTGGTGAGGCCACACCTCGAGTGCTGTGCTCAGTTTTGGGCCCCTCACTACAAGAAAAACATTTAGGTGTTGGAGCGTGTGCAAAGAAGAGCAACGAGGCTGTTGAGGGAGCTGGAGAATAAGCCCTACGAGGAGAGACTGAGGGGATGGGAGTTGTTTAGCTTGGAGAAGAGGAGGCTGAGGGGAGACCTCATCACTACCTGAAAGGAGATTGTGACGGGGTGGGTGTTGCTCTCTTTTCGCAAGTAACGAGCAAGAGGACGAGAGGGAATGGTCACAAGTTGCGCCAGGGCAGGTTTAGACTGGACATTATGAAGAATTTCTTCACTGAGAGACTGGTCAGGGATTGAAACAGATTGCCCAGGGAGGTGGTGGAGTCTCCATCCCTGGAGGTGTTTAAAAGACACCTCCAGAGTAGAAGAGTTGCTTAGGGATATGGTTTAGTGGGGAGACAGGCACGGTTGGACTCGATGATCTCAGAGGTCTCTTCCAGCCTTACGGTTCTAGGATTATATGATTCTATGATTCGTCTTAGGGATGCAATTTGCTTGTCCTCAACATCCTGTGATAAGACTTTCCTATCACACCATTATTTAAGTCACAGAAACAAAGGGAGTGAGACCAGATGGCTGCAAGAAGGTCTTCCACTTTTGGAAGGTAACCCCTGTACTGATATCTAGAGCAGTCAGAAGAAGACTGGAAACTGCTTTTATTACTGCAACAGTTGCAACAGTCCTGAGGCATAGCCATAAGTAGCTAAGATGCTGAAGAAGAGGGGTAGCAAAGCGTATTTTGCTGCAATACAACAAAGAGAGAAAAGGGCCATGTGGTGAGCAGATGAGTATGATTTCTGTTTCAACGTCTCTAGTTGGTTTAACAGTAATAAAACACACATCTTTCTGGTGAAGCTAACAGTCAGTACTGTGTTAGTTTTTCCCTTTGAGGATGGGTAGAAATTTCACCTGAGGTGGAAAACAGTTCTCTGCTTCATTAAGACAGGATGTAACACTACGTTAAAGGGATTCTTTGAGATCCATTATGCCTTCTTCAGCTGATCATTTCTCACACGCTCCTATTGAATGTGTTAGTATCTTCACACGGTTTTCACACCACCTTCACAACACTGGGAAAATATTTTCAAAAAAAGGACTCCAAAATCCCTTTTTAATTTAGCCATTTTCTTGCCCTCCTTGTTGTGCTTCTGTATCACTTTGTAATTTCCCTTTTAGAAAAAAAAAATGTTAGTGAGCCACCCTACTGCTATGTGTATAACACAGAAGAAAACCATGCACACATTGCCTCTTTCAGTTATTTGTTTCACAACAGCTGGATAGGGAATCCCAAGAGACTGCTTTATTTAAATGACCATCTGATGTTATCTCGAGCACTTCATCAGAAGATCATAGAAATCCACATCGTTCACCTGTGGTCTTCATATTTGTTGGCCTATGTGCACTTACTGTTGCAACCCCTGCAAGTTGATATCTACATAAACCCCAAAATCTTTAGTACTGCTCAAGCTGCAGGACAAAGCTTCATCTTTAAAGACAACCATATTCACATATTGCTTCTCTGTATTCTACAACTTGGAAAACACACACATTAGGTCACCAGGCCACCTTGGACTGTCCAGAGTGGAGAGTACTAATAAGATCATCATACATGTTTTCACTTGCTCATTTTAATGAGTTAAGTAAGCACAAGATAAAAAATGAAAGAAAATTTGGTAATATAGTTCAGGCCATTAATTCTGTTTTTTCAAATTTTCAGAAGAGATATCAACTGCAAAAAGGAACGTTTGATTACAATTCATGAAAAATGTAGTTATTCCAAGTAAGATTAGCTTCCTTCTGACATCCCCACTGTAAGCCTTGCAAGGATCAAACTGTACATGCTGAGGTGAAAATAACAGAAAATGCAAGGTGAAGCAGGGAGATGAAGCAATATCACCAGAACTAAAACATAACATACATAATAAAAACATCTAAATTCCGGACATTAATTATAAACTGTAAAGAGCAGTAATGAAGGAAAAGGGAACAGAAAAGAAGGGAAAAGAATGGGTATGACTGCTCCAAAACTACACTGGTGGAAAGCAAGTTGGTTGACAAAATAGCGGTCTATGAAGATTCAGCTCTACCACAAGCTTGAGACTATTTTATGATGTATTATGAGAGCAAGAGAAGTTACTATAGTGTACAGGAAAAGCTTTTGCCAGGACTAGAATGAACACCTGTTACACAGCATACAAGATGAGCATTAGCAATGAGAGAAACTATTCTCTTAATAGGCAAGTAATGGCTTTTTTTCTGCCCTCCCTTGCCTATTTGCATGCAATACAAATTATGAATCATCATGCATTTTGACAGGATTTTTTCAAGAAAAATGTGCTTCATGTAGATTTTTTTCAGCTCTCATTGAAACGTTTTGTTCAGAAATGAAAAAAAACTGACTCATCTCTCTCACACTTATTTTACACACCACCGTGATACGTTTTAAATGCTATATCTTCAGTGCCTCTTGCTCTTATCTGATACAAATGGAGTCACACTGTACCTCCACTATGTTCCACAGCTGCTGAGTAAGAGGGGAGGAGAGGTGGTTTATTCTTCTCCCTTAAAAAAAATATTTTATACTGAAGAAAAATAAAGCAAAAAAACCTTTTTTCCCCCTTGTAAATTCTATCTCCTTAATCCTATGAAAACAATGAGAATGTGTGTGTGATGCCTTTGCAGAGGCACAGGTTAAGTGTCGCTGAACTCATTGCTTGGGGTGTGCCTCCCATAAAGCACCTGAACCTCTCATGTTGAATCACCAAGACACATATCTTGCAATCTGTAGTTATATTTTCTTTCATTTTAAATGAAAAATTTGTGTGTCTGGGAGGCGAAGAAAGAAAAAAATATTTTATTTGAGATAAAAATAATATAAAGTGAAGTCTTTCAAGGACAATATTTAAGAAATTCCCTATTATTTTTTTACCATAGAAAAATTTGTATGGTATGATGTAATAGTGTACATTCATTCAAATGGAAAAAGCCTGAAAATTAGGTGATGGAAATTCCTAGCAGTACCAAAGAACACATAAAAAAAGTCAAGTGTATTGCTGTGTTTCTGAAGTGTGTTAGATGTGTTGCATTGGCTCAATTCTGCTTCCATTAAAGCAAACAACAATGCATTACACACCTTTTTCAGACACAAACAAAAAAAGGCACAATATTAAAAATAAAAAAGTGGTTAGATGTTAGTTAAAACATATGGATTATTACCACAGATCTCCATTGAAGTCAACTAATAGTTGTGTCTTTGAAAGATAAATCTTGATATTCAAGCTAGATCAGCAGGAACGGCTGAGTAGTACGCGCATCTCAATTGATACTCATAGTTCTGTGGTTTATACACAGTCTCTTAAACACCTGTGTTTCAAAATTAAGCCCAAACTGGGAGAGACTAAAAAATAATAGGCAAGAATTTGCAGTCCTAGATTTGCTACAAGTGATGCTAGATAGTTAAAAAAAAAATTTCAAGAACATTTCATTAAACAAGAGAGAAATAACTCAGCAAAGTCTAAATAGCTTTAATAAAGCCAGTTAATATTGATATTTTCTTGAAGAAAAATTAAGGTCCTTCTTTCATATGTGCGCTTTAGATCAGTAAAAAAGTTTAAGAAACTTTATGACGTACTTTGATGGCTGACACAATATCAAGCTTTGAAAGGAAGATAGGTAACAACATTAATTTGAAGGTTTTATGGTGCTCATTAGTTCAATATAACTTTTGTTTTGACAGTACTAATCCAATTAAACATACGAAGTTCCTCTCAAGCATCAGGAAACACTATCTTAATATAAGGCTGACTGAACACTGGAGGAGGCTGCCCAAAAATGTGGAGTCTCCATCCACTAAGACACTCAAAAGCCATCTGGACATAGCCCTGCACAACAGGCTCTAGGTTGTCTTGCTAGAGCAAGGGTGTTGAACATTACCTCCAGAGATTACTTCCAATCCAAGTTGTTCTACACTTAGTAATGCAATGTATCACAGTATCACAGTATCACAAGGTTGAAAAGGTCCTCTGAGATCATGAAGTCCAACCTATAATCCAACACTAATACCAACCCATAATCTAAACCATGGCACTCAGTGCCTCATCCAGTCTCCCTTTAAACACCTCCAGGGTCGGCGACTCCAACACCTCCCTGGACAGTGCATTCCAATGGCCAATCACCCTTTCAGCGAAGAACTTTTTCCTAAGATCAAGCCTAAACCTCCCCTGACGAAGCCTGAGTCCATGATCTCTAGTCTTCTGGTCAGTGCAACATCTACGTTTCCAGGACTAAGAACAGTGAAATGATCTTACTTCAGTTTTTTTCAATAAAACATAAAATTTAAAAAAAATTATCATTCTTTGTTATTTCTAGTATATTGCTATTCCATTGCAGATACTGCATACTTAGGTGTTTGCACATGTCTACAGTTTTCAGAATGTATTTATGCTTTCTGTTTCATTCTATTTTGGCAAATCATCATTCATTTACTGAAATATCGTGAAAGGATTTGTCCTTGGTGTAAAAGATTTGTATCTAGAATCTGGGCACAGAGCCTGAAATATCTACAGAGGCCATACTTTCTCTCCTGTCTCTCACACGTGTTTTAGGCTCTAAGTACAACTGCAAATTGGAAGTGACTTTAATATATATTCTACAAAATCTTGTGTATCCTGTGCCAATTGAAGAACCATGTCCTGCCAACATTTAGTGCATCTAGTCTATCCTTGAAAGTTTAGCTTGTCTACTCAGTTGTTCAGACCCCTCTGGCCAAAGACGCGTTAGAAATTTTGTCTATCATTGGAATAAATTTGCATGTTTTCCTTCATTCTCAGCTTTTGTTGAAGAACTACCTCATCTGCATCCACTTTTTCTGTTTGATTTATCCCTGGAAACAAAAATGTTACAAAATACATCTTCATTTACTTAAGATTAATACCAAAAACTTAGTATGACTTATACGGTCTAAATGATGTTTATTTACAGCATAGGAATAAATGAAAAAAGTGACTTTAAAATGTTTTCTTCTACCTGTTGAAACTCTTCATGTGAAACATATTACGTTACTGACTCTTTCAGAATGAGTCAGTAATATCCCTTTAAAATGCTGTACTCCTACCACTTTGACCATAGATTCATCCAATATTCTTCTAAAATATATGTACCTCAAACAAATGTACAAACACTGCAACTTGATCTACTGACACAAGCAACATCATTGTCATTTTCTTGTCAACCAGAGAAGAAAGGATGAAGTAAGAGCAAGAAATAAAAGAAGAAGGCGGAAGCCGGGGGACAGGGGGAAGAATGGCATGGGGAGCGGTGGCAGACAAACAGAGATAGGGAGAATTATATGACTCCATCATATGACCTTCTATATAAAACCTTAACCTGAAAGACACAGAAATTTTTCAGAGCAAGATAGAATTCACAGCATGTCTTAATGATATTGAGTCTTTTCATGTTTTATCTAGACAATCAAGAAATTGACATGTTCTCAACTGCACGCATTTAGTGTAAAAATTCCTCATTTTCCAGCAACTTGTCTCTCATATCAAGGAATTATATCTACCATACTTTTTGAAATGTGTACCAGGACAAGGCGAAGATGTTGAATGGGAATGGAATTAGTACAGTACAAAAATCCACGGAGGTATATGGAGCAGATCATAAAGTCTATTTTTGCTCTGCATAGCTGTGTTTTGCAGCTGCACACTTCATTTACAAAATTCAGTCATAAAATTTCTCCATTAGTTTCACAAATTAAAGCAGAGGTGATTTGGCTGTCTAGCTTGACTACAGAAACTTTAGGAAGAAACTCAGCACATATAAATATCTAACAAAATGCTTTCTCTTTCTGCATGAATTAGTCTTTCCACCAAAATTTGTCAGGATTGATTGCTCAAATATTTTTTAATAGAAGCAAGCAATGATTTCTAAAGTAATTTTGAACATTATGTTTGTTAAATGAAGGCTGAAATGCTCATTTAACAAGGGACATATTACAAATGTACTATTTAAAGGAAGAAACACAGCACAGGGGATAATTGGAGGATTCAGAATATCTGTCTTCTTAAAATATAGGAAAAACTCACAGTTAATGCCATCTTTGTAAAATAAAAATTTTAGGTTTGGTTGTTCTGATTCCTCGAAAAACAGACATTTTATCACCACATAGAGGCACAAAAGGGGAGGCAGAGATCTTCAGTTTAAAAATCAGTAGCAAATACAATTTCATTTCAGCAATTCCACAGTTTTTTGTTTAAAAGTGTACTGCGTTAGTTTAAATTTCTTTTTTGTTTATATTTTAGTTTTAGATTATACTACACCTTCCTTGTGGAATAAGAAAAAAAAATCACATAAAAGCAAGATTCAATATAATTGATGTAAATACCCTTTTTTCCCCCCCCCAAAAAAAGAACGTTATATGCACGTCTAATTCAAGTACAAAACAGCATGAGTAGGATCCCATTTTAACATCAGGCCTGAAATCCAAGTCTGGAAGATAGAGTGAGTCTGCAAAGCTACTTATAAGTCTCATCTTCTACCCTTTGCAACTGGAAACACACTGATTATCCAAGGCTTCGCATTTCCAATGGGAAGAAATTGAGGATCTGGAACTTACCTATATGATATGTGAGACAGAGAAGAACAGAATGTGTGAACTTCTTTCCAATAGTAGAAAAATACTCAGATATCGACTGAAGTATTTTGCAAACAATAATGTAGCATCCAAAATTTCACCTGTGAAGAATAGTGTGAATCTTTTGTCTTTACAATCTGCTCAAACTGCCACATAATTCAGGAACTGAGTGTGTTTCTTCAAAGATGTAGAGCAGACACATGCAGAAATTTTACAAACTCTTCCTGAAGTCATAAACTATGCACCAAGTACTGGTGTCTCTTTAGAGTTTCATACTAAAATCCCCTTCTGTTCCTACATTACACTGCTTTCTTTAGTTCACAGCCTTGATGCCAGAATGATTACTGTCTTGCATGTACCCTGGCAGATCTGATAAATAAGAGCTCTGCCCAGGTGGGGTTTGGATCCTCAAAGACAGAGCACCTCTGTTGCTGGATGTCAGGGGAGCTTTCAGATGTAGATAATCCCCAAAACTTTAACTTAGAAAGGTCAGGACATCCCTGTTGGTGTAGATAGTTAGATTTAAGGAAAATAGCAACACAGGAGAAATGATTAAAACTTAATGGAAGCTTAAGTCAGTAAAAAAATGTTGCTAATATTAAAAGCACACGAAAACCATCAGGTTCATATATGATCTTGGAAGATAAAGAAACAAAGGATGTTCACAAATTTTAAAGAAAAGGGGCGAGAGGCAATAACACAATTCCCAAGATAAATACTCTTTTCGTTGTAGATCAGGTCACAGATTTTTAGGACAGGAGGAACAAATAATGGTGATCTTATAAGAAGATACTTAAAACATAACCTCTGACAAGGTGATGCAGAAATCTTAGTGCTAGGTCCTGTCTTTAGAACAGAAGATATTTGTGATTCTATCAAATCATTAAAGAAAAGAAAATTGGATAAACCACTGAGGCTTATGAAAACATGCACCATGAAGTCTTCATAAAATACTCTTGCATTAGAATAGCGGTGTTCAACACTCATATCTGGAAGTTGACAGGTAGGGGTTATCACTAAATCTGTGACACATAGCACAAAGCACTGAGCTAAATCTGGGAGAAATCTTGTTTAAAGTCTGAGACACAATGAAAATCAGAATTCCTCTTTCATCACACACAAACTCAAGGAAGGCTTTAGGTTTCCAGAAAGTACACACTTCATTTTTCATTGCTTGACATATTGTTTACAATCCTTCTTTCAATAAATTCATACATACCAAGTTATAACCAACTATACCCTATCAGACCAGCGCTGTGTGTGTGCTGTTGGGTGGGATTTGTTTGTTTTGTTTTGTTTCAAATATATAAGATTTATTATAAAATTCTACAGTTTTAAAGAAAGAAAAGTATTTTTAATATACTATCCTATTAAATCTGTAAAAATCTGATTAACTGTTTGTATTTAACACGTGTGTCATTATTTGAGACTGTTGTTGCTTCATTTATGATTTTACTGTCTTTCCAAGAGTTCTAGGCAAGTATTATGTCACTATCATGTAATGGATGGTTAAAAATTTTATACATTTTCAATTTTCAAAGTTAAGTTTTACTCTTCTCAAAATGAGTTGATACTATGACCTAATCAAAATGTTTTCAACTCTCATTTGAAGGGTAACAGTTCAACGAGATTGGGTTGCCAGACCCGAAAGTTACACCAAGGAAATTACCCATCTTTTGCACTTCTAGGTCAGAGCATGACTGGATTCATGGGGGGTTTACCCCAGACAGCTGCTCAAATGTTTATTTGTCTTGCTTCTTCAGTGTGTTTTGTACTTACACAGCGCTGCTTTTGACATCACTGGTATCTAGCTGCACCATGATCAATATAGGCTTACCCAGTAAACCTCACAAACAGAACCTAGCAGCTTTTAATTCATAAAAATCCCAACAAAGTTCTTATTTATCCCCTTCTGCGTAAGTATTATTTGAAGGAAGCAGCAATTACTTTAGTGAAAGATTCAACTGGCAACTGTATATTTCAGCTGAAGAGTCAGAGGCTTATTTAACAAGAGAGTGACAATATGCTGTCTAACTTGACATTTCTACTTGAGGTCTAAGGGCTTATGTCTTTGGAGATGGAGGCTTCTGCCTTTTTTTAAAAAACAAATGTCATTGTGAATGGAGCTCCTAGAAGATTAAAAGAAAACTTACATATTTGATTCATAATAAAGCAACATCTTAAAAACCTTCAGCATGCCTATGTTGTTCCTGTCTTTCATATTCTAACCAAGATACACATACAAGAAAGCAGGGAAACCAGCTTCTGGGCACATCCACTTTTAGCAGGTACTTGTGATTGCTTGAAATAAAAGAAGGAAAGCAGCAATGAAACACAAAAATATTCCTTTTTCAACCTGCTATTTTATGCAATAACATCCACTAACAACCCTGCTTCTTAAAAAATTTTTGTGCTTCAATAACATACTTAAGACACTGTAAGCCATAGATTTGATTGTCCTGCATTGTTTACGTTGTAATACCATTACGCGACATATTCTATTTCAAATAATTTTCTAAAACAGCTACTTATGTTTCACAGAAAGCTAAATTGCTCATATATATCCTTGGACTTGGACTCAGTATGTCTGACGTTACCTGCTTCTAGTTTATGGGATGACCCTGGGAAAACCTTTTCACCTTTCTATGCAACATGTTTTCCATTTGGAAAGATTCAGACTTTCTCTGTGAAGTGTTTGGTAAAATGCCATTCCACTTAAATGCTCAAACATCATCGTCAACTCTCTTCAGAGCAGAGAGAAAACTGATGTGGTCAGCAGATTTGCTCAAGGAAAACAAAGAATTAGAGTCAGAACTATGATTTGAACTGGCTTCTTCGCTTCAGGTGGCTCAGTTCAGAGGAGTGAAAGGAAAATAGAAGGCAGAACATTTTGATGTCTCTTGTTGCTAGACTCACTTAAACTCACTTGTTGCTTGAATCACTTAAACATATTTGTCACAAAAGGGAGAAGAATGTTGCATCACAATGAAATTACGTATGATCAAAAGAAGAGTTAGAATACTTCTTATATATTCTCAAATACATAAAAATTACATAAAAAGTTTTTATGTTCTATAGCAAGAGGCTTTTCTGCTGAAGATACTCTCAGTGCCAATCAGTTGCACCATAAAATACATACTCCATTATAAAAGCAAAAAAACCCCCACGCATAACTTTCTAGCATTCACTCCTATGCTTCCACTTTTAGAAATTTTCGCAATTCTCTCCCAACAAAATTACAACAATTATTGAAATATATTTTTTCTAGAACAACAGCTGCCTCCCAGCTCTTTAATAACGTTTTATTTACACACACCGGTCACTGAGAAAACTATGAAAGAAAGCATTAGCATTGTCCTTTATCAGATGGGTAAAACAATTGGTTGACAGCAAGCAATAGTCCAGGAGCAGAGCTGAGGTCCAACTTAGCAGATCACAGGTGTGAAGGTTATGGGACATTCCTAGAACAGGTTAGTGGTGTAGTATCTTAGTGACGACTTCCTTTTTGCTCAGGACAGACAAAGAATTAAGCAAAGAATCTTTGGGGGTAGAAGGAGGATCTGCACCAGCATAAATTATTGTGCTGTAATAAAGACTGCAGAAAGAAATCGTATTCTTTGTGGATATGACAATGCAAAATAGGCTAGAAACACCTGGGTAATAATGTTGAACACACACAGAACATTTCCCTGTTGGTATGATACTAATGTCTTCCCTGTTCTTACAGTGTTTTACTTTCTTCTCGAAACCAGGCCATGCTGTGGATATTAACAAATCTTTATGGGCATTTTCTGGCTACTTTTACTTTCCAAATCCCAGAAGAGCAAAACTGATGCGAAGCAACTCCCTTCTGCAGCAGTTGGGCAGGAGGAGAGCAGGTGTCTCTAGAAGTCATCTGGTGGCTGAGGGAGACAATAAGTAAAAGGACTTGAGCATTTTGGGGCAGAAACCAGCATCCCCAAAGGAGGAGGAAAGACTGATGGGCTCCTCCCCCTCCCCATTGTCAGAAGTCCTTAACCACATCAGGGCCAAGGCTGGACCACATCAAGGAAAGGACACTGGACCACGGAGTGGGATATCACTGAAGCAGGACTGGGCTGTCAGAGGACTCCTGGTCTAAGAGTAGAGCAGGACTAGTAAGGCCCACAAATGACCCCTGCCAAATCAGTAATAAAAGGAATCACACTGGTTTTTACTGGGATGGAATTAAACTTCTTCACAGTAACATGTATGGTGCTATGAACACCTGTCTACCCCTGGAAAGTTGTGAGTGAAGTCCTCATTTTGCTTTGCCTTTTTGTGCAGCTTTTACTTTACCTATTAAACTGCATTTATCTCAACTCAGGGGTATTCACACTTTTATCCTTCCAATTCTGCCCCCCATCTCACTGTCTAGGAGTGATCAAGAAGATCAGCCAGAACCAGTACAGGAGCGTATTTCATTCATCACAACACAAAATGCAATTTCTTTCTGTAATCTTCTGATAGAAAAAGCAGAGGAATAAGACAAAGAGCACTACATAATGACATTATAGGAAGAGCAAGATAAAGATACCTTTTGTTCATAACACACCACTCAGATCAACATTATCCTGCTATAATAATATAATTAAACAAAAGTGTATCAGAGAACATAAATCAATTGCAATCTTAATTACACTAATTATGTGTATTATAAGACGTATGTATTTCAGAAGTCTGATTAAAATCTACTTGGGAAGGGGAGGATGATTTTTTTGCTCATTCTTTTATGTAAGACAGTAGATTTTATTTTGTCGTGATCCTTGTGTTGGTATTTAAACTATCAGAATTAAAAGTGATCAATGCAAATTATAGTGCCAAAGTATCTCCTATATTGAGGATATTATGCAAGTATTAAATACTATTCCTACTGTTGCAAATAATAAAATTATTTACTCCCACTAAAATCAGATGACTTTCTGAGAATTAGAAGAAAAAACTACATAGGACCTCTTTTGTGTATATGCGGCACTTCAGATTTTACAAGAAGATAATCAGTTGATTTGATGTCACTGCACATACTGGGCCTGGAAATCTTGAAATTTACCCTCCCTAAGGTAATTTTGACAAGTTCTACACAGTATTATGTACATTTCTACTTTAATACTTCATCTTACTTTCCATGAGAAAATTGTCTGTTATCTACAAACAGAAAATACCTTATAGAGATGACATGATGGTGATGGTGAAGATGATAATGACGGCTGCATTTTATTTGCTTTATACGGGTCACATTTATCTCTTCAGTGTCGTAGGAATTATTATGTATGGTTTAGTCGAACAGGGACATCCCAACTTGTCTGCTGATTTAAACAAAATAAAACCAGAAAGAGTCACTATGAAAGCCTCATTTTCTTATAGTATATCCAGATTTCTCTTACTATTTTCCTCCCTTTACATGTCGGGTTGCATGTAGGCTATATTTGCTAAACTATTTGAAAGAATGGAAAAGGAGATCACATCTTTTTTCCATGAATCCTGTAATTGTCTTTGCATTCAAAGTTACCAAAGATGTTGAGATGCCAGCTGCCTGCATTTGATAATAAAATATAAATGATTTCTCTACATATTCAAAATTAAAATCCCTATCCCTTGGAAAAGCAAAAATAAATAACGAATAAAACCAGGCTCAATTTTGCACCATAAGAGTTTTTCCTGAAAAGTACTATAATATGAACATATGCCTTTATTATTAAATAAGAAAAAGAACAACTGATGATGACAATGTCTAACCTTTAAGAATGCCAGTCACTATGGTGGCTGACTGGTGTTCCTTATTTTGAACAAGTCAACAATATTCTTGCTGGAATTTAAAATACAACCATTACTTTGATTTTGATATTTGCCGGGGGGGGGGGGGGGGGGGCAGGGTGTTGTATTGAGGCACCACCTCTAAACAATCTGAAGAGTACTAAGCAGATTTATTCAGCATGTTCAAAGAAGGCCAAGTTTCTTCTAAGAAGGTTTAATTTTTAGTTTCAGCAAGGACTTTATAGGGCATCTGAAAAATTCACCAATCTAAAATCAGAAAAGATACAGAAAATTTGTTCCAAACTTACATGTAAGCAAAATAGCCAAGAACAGTGGGATGTCACTTTTTTGCCATTTGTCACATTGAATCTACAGAATTCAGAAAGAATCAGTCTCTTCTCCAGTGCTGAGGGGTTATACTGGACTAGTGGTGGCCCATTTTGAAAACTGCCTGGAGAGCAGGTGTAGAATTCTATCTTGTGTCCAACTCTTGGTCCAATTCAATATATTTTATCAGTTTTGAAAACATTCTGGCATATTCAGGCATCAAAGACAGACCTGTGGATACTGCCATCAAAATACCTCCTGTAGCAGCAAGCTGCAAGGCAACAAAACCATGCAGTTGATGAAAAGGAAAAGGGAGGAAGATGAATGAGTGGGCTTTGAAAGCAGAAGAACAAATCTATTTTCACTGCGAGCCCAGAGCTGGATGGTGTACTCCAGGGGGGGGTCTCACCGCAGGGGAGCAGAGTGGCAGAATCACCTCCCTCAAGCTGCTGGCCATGTGTCTTGTTATACAGCCCACAATATGGCTGATTTTCTGGGCTGCAAGTACCCATTGCCAGTTCATGTCCAATGTTTCACTCACAAGTCCATTTCCATAAGGCTGTTCTCAGTATTTATCTTTATATTAATAATTATTAATATAATAATTATATCATATATTATATTATATTTCATATTACATTCTATTCTCTTCTATTCTATTCTATTATTAATATATTATATAATTATATAAATAATTAATAATTATTAGTCTAGTAGAGGTCAGCTATGAGGGACATCTGTCTGGAGGACCCTCTTCTTGCACCTTGTCTTCCAGAGAGATAAATACAACAGCTGTAAGAAAGAAAAGAAGGGTAGCTGTAGTTTGTGACTCCCTTTTGAGGGGAACCGAGGGTCATATATGTAGGCTGGCCCCAACCCAAAGGGAGGTTTGTTGTCTTCCTGGGGCCAGGGTGAGGGACATTGCTAGGCAACTTCCTGAGCTAATTCAGACCTCAGATTATTATCCACTGTTGGTAATCCAGACTGGCAGTGATGACATCAATAGGAGAAGTGCCAGGGTAATCAAAAAGGATTTCAGGGCACTGGGTAGATTAATCCACGGGACGGGTGCAGAGGCAGTCTTCGCTTCAGTTCCTGTAATGGCTGGAAAGAATGGGGAGATGCATGAGGAGAGAATTAGGAAAATCTACCTTATCAATAGGTGGCTAAAAGATTGGTGCCACCGTCAAAATTTTGGTATTTTTTGATCATGGGGCAAACTCCATATTACCTGGTCTTCTGAAATCATCTGTCTTCATCTGTCTAAGCAGGGCAAAAGGGTTGTTGCCCATGAGTTAGCGGGGCTCATCAGGAGAGATTTAAACTAGGTCTGAAGGGGGAGGAGATTGATATCAGGCTCTCCAAAGTTCAACCCAGGGGTGATAAGACTGAATTAAAAGTAAAATCAGCAGCCCAGCTGAAGTGCATGTACACTAATGCACGCAGTTTGGGCAATAAACAGGAGGAGCTGGAAGCTATCATGCAGCAGGAAAGCTATGATGTGGTTGCCATTACAGAAACATGGTGGGATGACTCGCATGACTGGAGTGCTGTCATAAGTGGCTACAAGCTCTTCAGAAAGGACAGACAGGGTAGGAGAGGTGGAGGGGTGGCTCTGTATGTTAGAGAGTCTCTTGACTCTGTAGAACTTGAGGTCACTAACAATAGGGTTGAGTGTTTATAGACCCGAATCAGGGGGAAGGATAACAAGACTGACATCCTGGTAGGAGTCTGTTATAGACCACCCAACCAGGATGATGAAGGGGATGACTTATTCTACAAGCAGCTGGCAGATGTCTCAAAATTGCCAGCCCTTGTTCTTGTGGGTGACTTCAAGCTCCAGATATCTGCTGGGAGTTCAACACAGCAGAGAAGAGGCAGTTTAGGAGAATTTAAGAGTGTATAGAGGATAATTTCCTGCTCCAACAGGTAAATGAACCTACCAGAAATGGGGCCCCACTAGATTTGCTGTTTACAAACAGAGAGGGACTGGTGGGAGATGTAGTGGTCGGAGGCCAACTGAGGCATAGTGACCATGAAATAATACAGTTTTCAATATTCAGGGATGTAAGGAGGACAACCAATCAAACCTCTATGTTGGACTTCCGGAGGGCAGATTTTGACCTGTTCAGAAGACTGGTCCGGAGCACACCCTGGGACACACTCCTCAAAAACAGGGGCGTAAAAGAGGGATGTATGTGCTTCAAGAAATAAGTCTTGAGTGCACAGGAACAGGCTATACCAATTAGCCAAAAGGCAAGCCGGCGCAGAAGACGACCACCTTGGTTGAATAGGGAGATACTGAAGGAAATCAGAGATAAAAAGAGAGCCTACCGACTGTGGAAGGCAGGGCTCACTACTCAGGAAGAGTATAGGACTATACTTAAGACATGCAGAAGGAAAATCAGAGAAACAAAAGCGCAATTTGAAATTAATTTGGCTACTTCTGTTAAGGATAATAAAATGCGCTTCTATAAATACATCAATAACAAAAGGAAGGGCAAGGAAAACCTCCATTCTTTGTTAGACCTGGGGGGGAAAGTAGTTACCAGGGATGAGGAGAAGGCTGAGGTACTCAACACTTACTTTGCCTCAGTCTTCACCAGGAGGAGAGGTGGCCCTTCAGGTAACTGGCCTCAGGAACTCACAGATAGAGACAGGAAACCAAATGGCTCCACTGTGTTTCAGGAGGAAATAGTCTATGAATTACTGAGCCACCTGGATCCACACAAATCAATGGGACCTGATGGATTCCATCCTAGGGTGATGAGGGAGTCGGCAGAAGAGCTTGCCGAGCCACTCTCCATCATCTACCAAGAGTCCTGGCTCTCTGGGGAGGTTCCAGATGATTGGAAGTTGACAAATGTCACACCAATCCACAAAAAGGGCTGTAAGGAGGACCCAGGCAACTCTAGGCCTGTCAGCCTGACCTCAGTGCCTGGCAAGGTTATGGAACAGATCATCCTGAGTGCAATCACACAGCACCTTCAGGATGGACATGGAATCTGACCCAGCCAGCAAGGCTTTATGTGGGGCAGGTCCTGTCTGACCAACCTGATTTCCTTTTATGATCAGGTAACCCGCCTGGTGGGTGAAGGGAAGACTGTGAATGTAGTCTATCTGGACTTCAGCAAAGCCTTTGACACTGTCTCCCACTGCATACTCCTGGATAAACTGGTAGCCCATGGCTTGGACAGGTGCGCTCTCAGCTGGGTTAAGATCCTTCCCCTGTACTCAGCATTGGTGAGGCCACACCTTGTGTATTGTGTTCAGTTCTGGGCCCCTCAGTTCAAGAAAGTTCTTGAGGTGCTGGAGAGGGTCCAGAGAAGAGCAACAAAACTGGTAAAGGGACTTGAGCAGAGGTCCTATGAAGAGAGGCTGAGGGAGCTGGGGTTGTTTAGCCTGGAGAAGAGAAGGCTCAGGGGTGACCTCATCACTCTCTGCAACTATCTGAAAGGAGGTTGTAGAAAGGTGGGGGTCGGACTCTTCTCCCAGGCAACAAGCAACAGAAAAAGAGGGCACGAGCTTAGAGTCTGCCAGGGAAGGTTTAGGCTGGATATCAGAAAAAAGTTCTTCACAGAACGAGTAATCAGGCATTGGAATGGCCTGCCCAGGGAGGTGGTGAATTCACCATCCCTGGAGGTTTTTAAAATAAGACTGGATTTGGCTCTTAGTAACATGATCTAGTAATCATGATAGTGTTGGATTAAGGGTTGGACTTGATGATATTGGAGGTCTCTTCCAACCCGGATAATTCTATGATTCTAAGATAATCAACGTGTTCTGCCCAATATTTCATCTCATTGCTGAAGAGCACTGTCAAAAGGGAATATCATATCATTAAGTCTGATAATTTATTATGCTAAATTAAGCCTTGTTAAAATGTGCAATAATTTCATCTATAAACAACAGACTGGACAGTTACTCTACAAGTTGTTTTTTTTTTAATACTGGAACAGGAAAGGACATAGAAGCATTAGGTTTCATGGAAGAGACTTACTCATATTTAGTCAGCGATAAAAGAAGCTCTGCAAAATGTTAATCATGTGTAAGATGCAGCAAAGGTTCTTATCTTCCCTGAGCGTCCTTCCCTCAGCCACTCATTGGCTGTAATGCTATGTAAACTTTGTTTATATTTTGCTATAATCTAAAACACACTTATAAAGATATCTTCAGACCACTGTTCCTGGAATTCCTTTTTAAAATTGGATTCTGCTCCCTCTCATACCAGGAATAAAAACATCTGTACTCGTGTTTTTCGTGTACTCTTGCAATACTACTGGTGGTGGTAAAGAAAATTACCATGTAGACCCAATTAATTGACCAGACTGCATGAGAAGAATAGTCTAATTTGTTCTAAAATAATAATGCATTTTTAGAAAAAATGCACAACTACTACATCATATGGTTTCTTGATGTAAGTCCTTCTAAACAACCATAATTGAACTGTTACAGTTTTTGTTGAGATTAAATATTTATGAAGATATTTTATTGTTTTCAATTAGCAGAGAGTAAAGAAATTGTAACGACTTATTTATTTGGTCAGGCTGGTCTCCTTTTTCTTACTGCAGTTGTCTCTGAATGTGTCAGTAGTTCAAAACTAATCAAATAATTTCAGAGAGAATTCTTTGTGCGTCAGTCATTAGTGGGCTATTTGATCAGAATGTTAAATGGTTAACATTTGAATGGTTTTAATTGGCCACATGATACGGGTCTTTTTCTTCACCGGATGTGCTTTAATTAGCAAATGAAGCCTTAATTATTAGTTGTGAAACTACATTGTTTTCCTAGTTTGGTTTAGGCTGAATTTTTTTGATAATGTGTAGCATAAAATCCCAAGAAAGTAGAATCAAATACAGCATAAACATATTTTGTTTAATAATGGGACCAGTTCTCAGAAACTAAACGGGATGTGTGCACATTTTGATCCTACTTTTAACTTAATATAAGCATTGAAATAGAAGAAAGACTGGAATATATCCTGATTGAAAACTACATGTATACACACAGAAAGTAGTCATATATTAAATACCCTTTATTTCCAAACAGAAAGGAATGATAAAACTCAGTTTGATCAAGTTAGTTATTCATTTTATGCAGTTCTGAGTATGAACAGCAAAAAAACACGTTAAAGTAGAAATTAAATTATTGTTATGATCAATTATTTGAAATCCAAGACACTGTGAAAGCCACTGGGATGAAAACAATACTATCATTTTATCTCTGAAGCTGACAGTCCTAAGCCAGCTCTGCAGAAGAGAACCTTATCCCACAATTTGGCACTTCTTCCACAGGTTGGCAGCACCTTGTATAGTCAAGAAGAAAGCAGGTAATTGCATTCCATAATCTATGTGGCACAGAACAGCAATACCCAAATTACCTGTGGCAGAGAGACCTCTGGAAGAGTACCTCGGCAGATGGGTACTGCTGAGGTACTGCACCTAAATTTATCTGCCTACTGAGAGACATCATTGAACAGTTCGTCTCTCAGTCAAAGGTGTACAGACTCAACAGACTGCATCCAAGTGTGTTGAAGAAGCTAGATGATTTACTTGTAAGGTTGCTCTTTAGAACTTCTAAAAGTGCTGGTGATCAGGAAAGACTGAAGAAAGACAAATGCTGTAACCATCTCCAAAACTATAAGAAGGAGGGACTGCCAAGCTACAGACTGGTCACTTAGCTCAGTGCATGGGAAAATCATGGAACAAGTACTGTAGAAGAACAACTCTGAGGGCAAAAGGGTGAGGAATATGGCAGAAGATAGCCAGCATGAAATGACCATGAGTGAATCATGTCAATCCCAGTCAGTTGCCTTCTGTGGTAGTGAAGTTGCTTTTGTGGAAAAGTGAAGAACTTGGGATGTATTTTACCTTGACTTATGCATGGCTTTTATGCCCATCTTTCATGATATTCTTCTAAGTAGGGATGTTATGGTCTGGAAGAGTGCACAACCAGACGGACTAAAAACAAGCAAAAAAAAATAGATTTGATAATTTGTCTCAGAGAGGGGTGGTTGCCTGGTGTTTGGAAGGAAGAACAAGTGGGGTCCCACAGCAACTTCTCATGGGAGAGGCTGGGGAGGCAATGAGATGCATGCCTGTCGTTGTTACAGTTGATCCCAAACTGGAGGGAACCAGTCCATGCTCATGATGGCAGAGTCACTGTGCAGGTGACCTGCACCAGTGGGAGAAAGGGGCTGATGGGGCCTCCAGGTTGTTCATACCAGAGTACTGGGCAACCTTGTCATGAGGAGGAAGAGCCCCAAGACCAGTACTTGGTGGGGCTAGGGACAGCTCTGGACAGGAATTCCTGGGCCCTGATGGGCAGTGAATTAGAGCCAGACTAGAGTGGTCAGAGATGAAGGAATTCTTTTTCCCCACAAGAATGGCTGGTCAGTGGGGATGGGCCCAGGTAAGTGATGCTGTCCATTCCTTGCAAGGTATCCAGCCTCACATAATTACAGTTAGAGAAGCTGGTCTGACTCCACAGCGGAGCCTACTCTATGCTAAGGGTTGGAGAAGAGATCTCCAAAGGTCACCACTATGCTGTGTCCATGATGCTATGATTTAGGCTCTGCCATGAGGTAATACATGTGCTACGTATCTGCCCCTCAGTGAGTGTTCTGGACAAGCACAGGAAATCTTTAAAATTTGCTTCTCCACATAGAAGTTTGGTCGATGTTGGTGTATCAAATTGTAGTTCTCTGCAGTTAGAAATTAAGTTTGTCTCTCTATCAAGCATCCTCAGAAGATTCATCAACTACATGAGCCCTGTTCTCAGCACTAATCCTGTGACTATTCCACACACCAGCTGTCTGCACAATTGCACCTTCTGAACACATGTTTTTGAGGAGGTCATTTTTGTAACTGTTTGGATTCGTCCATTTTACTAGTTTACTCTGTGCAAGCTAGTTAGATTTCGTCTAAACAGTACAAAAAATTAACATTTTATGACCAGCAGTAGTTTCTGAGTTTAATACAGTGTAATGCTGCTCAAGAGAATAATATAATTTTCTAATTTGCTCTTAAAACATTAAACTTGTCACTTGCAGGCTTCATCCAAACCAAAGCAGTTAAAATATTTTATTTTTGTATGTAATGAATAAAACTGTTTTCCTTTTTTTTTTGGATGAGGAAAGAAGAGTAAAGATAAAATTGTACTGAATGAAAATGTCTATCTTCTAAAAGAGAATATCTCCAATAATAATTCATACTATCTTTCATCTTTCCAATATACATGTAAAAGCTATGTAAAACAACTGACTAGTTCCTTAGAATGACATCTGGAAGAAGCAGTTGCCACAGCAAAGGATCTGCAGTCGACGAACACACTGGGAATCCTTCCTGAACACAGTAAAACCACACCCAGAACCATAAAGGTGTAAAGCCCAGCAAGAGAGAGAACCCCACCTCCAGTGCGGAGGAAAGGTGAGCTCCTGCCCAGCTCCGACACTGCACTGACTCATCAGAGGCAGAGTGAAGGCTGATGGGGCCAATCCCACTGCTGTACAAGAGCTACCCTTTGGGAGCGCGAGCAATCAGGAACACAGTGACTAGATGCAGGCAAGCAAGGCACGGTGTGTCAGATGGCCGTAGCAATGCGGTGTGCTAGGAAGGCAGTTTGCGCAGGCAGGGCAAGCAGGAAAGGTGCAGTCTCTCTCCAAGCTCAGGAGGTAAGCTCAATTGGTGAGAGCAAGACCACCCATGTCATCCACCCAGCGGGAGGCTGCATACTCCGCATCTGCCAGAAGGGATGCATCAGCCCAGGCCAAGCTCCCAGGAAAACATGCAACCATAGAGATCTCTGGCTGCAGGGAGCACCACCAGCCTGCCTTGGAAACAAAGGACAGCAGAGACAACAGCTGCTATCAGGTGAACTATCTCCTTAGCCTGGTAGCAGAGGTATGAAAGGAAGCAAATAGGCTAAAGAGCATCAACTTGGTAGGACTGCAGCATGACTGTCAATGGCTAAAGGCTTTTCAGAAGGGACAGTCCAAGAAAAAGAGGTGGAAGCATTGCTCTGTATATCAGGAGGTGGATAGAGTACAAAAAGCTGTCCCTGAAGAATAGCCACAAACAGGTTGAAAGCTTGTGGGTGAGAATAAAAGACCAAAGCAACAAAAGGTACCTTTTGGTTGGTGTCTACTACAGGTCATCTAATCAGGGGAATCTACTGATGAAGCCTTCCTCCAGCTACAGGAGGCTTCATGTTTGCAAGATCTCATCCTAGTGAGGGACTTCAACCACCCTGACACGTGCTGGAAAAGCATGGCAAGACGTAGGCAGTCCAGGAGACTCCCAGGCTGCATTGAAGATAAATCCTTAATCCAGGTAATAGATATCCCTACCTGAGAGGATGCAATACTGGACCTGATGGTCACCAATGCAAGTGAACTCCTCAGTGATGTCAAGACAAGAGGCAGCCTTGGGCTGCAGTGATCACACACTTGGTGGTGTTCAAGGCCAGAGGGATATGGAACAGGTGAGTACAATCAGGACCCTAAATTTTAGTAAAGCAGAATTCCAGCTCTTCAGGGAGTTAGTCAGTAGGACTCCCTGGGAAATGGCTCTCAGGGATAAGGGAGCAGTACAGAGCTATTAAATATTTAGGGACGCTTTCCACAGAGTAGAAAAATGTCTCAGTCCCCAGATGCAGGAATTCAGTAGGGAAGGGAAGAGACCACCATGGCTGAATAGAGACCTGTTGGTGAAACTGAAAAGCAAGAGGGAACTGCACAGGCAGTGCAAGCAGGGAGAGGAAACCTTGGAAGAGTATAGGGATGCTGCCCGGTTGTGTAGGGAAGGAGTCAGGAAGGCCAAGGCCCAGCTTGAGCTGAACTTACCAAGGGATGCAAAGAATAACAAGAAGGGCTTCTACAAGTATGTAAATCACAAAAGGGGGGGTAAAGAAAGCGTACCCCCACTGACGAATGAAAAAGGTGACATCACATCAACAGTCAAGAAGACTGAGGTATCACAGTATCACAGTATCATAAGGTTGGAAAGGACCTCCAAGATCATCGAGTCCAACCTATATCCCAGCACTAATACCAACACTAACACCATCATCTAAACCATGGCACTCAGTGCCTCATCCAGTCTCCCTTAAACACCTCCAGGGTCGGCGACTCCACCACCTCCCTGGGCAGTGCATTCCAATGGCTGATCACCCTTTCAGTGAAGACCTTTTTCCTAACATCAAGTCTAAACTTTCCCTGATGAAGCTTGAGTTCATGCTCTCTAGTTCTGTCACTGGTCACCTGAGAGATGAGACCAACCCCTGCCTGTCTACAACCTCCTTTTAGGTAGTTGTAGAGAGCAATGAGGTCTCCCCTGAGCCTCCTCTTCTTCAGACTAAACAGCCCCAACTCCCTCAGTCGCTCCTCGTAGGGCTTGTGCTCCAGCCCCTTCACCATCTTCGTTGCCCTCCCCTGGACACATTCCAGCATCCTGACATCTTTCCTAAACTGGGGGGCCCAAAACTGTACACAGTATTCAAGGTGAGGTCTGACCAGTGCCATGTACAGGGGGACGATATCTTCCCTGGTCCTGCTCGCCACACTATTCCTGATGCAGGCCAGAATGCCATTGGCCTTCTTGGCCACCTGGGCACACTGCTGGCTCATGTTGAGCTTCCTGTCAACCAGCACTCCCAGGTCGCTTTCTGCCTGACTACTCTCCAGGCACTCTGTCCCCAGTCTATAGCTATGCATGGGTTTGTTGTGTCCAAAACGAAGTACCCGACATTTGGACTTATCAAACATCATCCCATTAGAATTGGCCCATATCTCCAGTCTGTCCAGGTCCCTCTGTAGCGCCATCCTACCCTGTAACAGATCAGCCCTTCCTCCCAGCTTGGTATCATCTGCAAACTCGCTGATGATGGACTCAATCCCCTCATCCAGATCATCAATAAAGATATAAAACAGGACCAGACCCAACACCGATTCCTGGGGGGACACCACTGGTGACCGGCCGCCAACTGGATGAAACACCATTCACCACCACTCTCTGGGCTCGGTCATCCAGCCAATTCCTAACCCAGCACAGAGTGCTCCCATCTAAGCCACGGGCTGCCGGCTTCTCTAGGAGACAACTGTGGAAGACTGTGTCAAAGGCCTTGCTGAAATCCAGGTATACCACATCCACAGCTTTCCTCTCATCCACCAGGTGAGTCACATGGTCAAAAAAGGTACTTAATAAATTTTTGCTTCAGCCTTCAACGGCAACCACTCTCCTCACTCATTCTGGGTCAATGGATTACAAGATTCACCAGGAGAGAGAAGCCCCTTCCGCTGTAGGGGAAGATCAGGTTCGTGACCACCTGAGGAACCTGAAGATATAGAAGTCCATGGGACCTGATGAGATACATCCCAGAGTCCTGAGGAAATTGGCTGATATGGTCACCAAGCCACTCTCCATGACATTTGGAAAGTCATTGCAGTCAGTTGAAGTCCCTGGTGATTGAAAGAAGGGCAACATTGTGCTCATTTTTAAAAAGGACACGAAAGAGGACCCTGGGAGCTACCGATATGTCATCCTCACCTCTGTGTCTAGGAAGGTCATGGAACAGACCTGTTTCTCTAGAAAAACTTACTTTCTCTTTTCATAATTTTTGCTTTGGTAACAGTGACAGCAGGAATCACCTTTCCATTGTCTATGGTGTCTATGGTGTCTCCATGCACAGAATATTGTGTAGTGACTATTGGAGCCAGTAATATTCCTACAAACTTTAGCCAGCTTTGGATCTTTCCCCAGAGAAAGAATCACAATATCTCAGAGCATACACTAGGGCCTGTTAATCTCTAAAACAATAAAATTTTCACTTTAAAAAGTATTTTTCTGTCACTCACTTTCTAGCTTTTACAATTTTTTGGAATGTTATTTCTCCAAAAAGTATGTAGACAGGTATCCAACTTCGTTTTCTGTTGCAAGCAGCCTGCCTCCAATACAGCTGATTGCCTCAATTGGCACATTAAAGTCATCATCGTTTAAGGAATTGGGAAATAACTGTCTATCTCCTGCTCATCATACAGTTTTTGTGTCTCTTGACATGTAATATTCAGGCTGGGGGAAGGAAAAACTGTTCCATGTAGCTTTTGATTATCAACTGTATTTACTGTCCAAGGCAGAGCTATTCATCTGTAGCCACTACATGCTGTGATCTCTACACATCTTTCCAGGTACTGCCAATTCCTCCCCTAACTGGCAACATCCAAGACTGATATTTGAAGTGTTCCATGCTAACACAGAAGCTCAGGCTAAACTGTACTTTCCTATCGTATTTCAAAAACAAGCCTCCCAACCTCAGTACTATTTTGTCCTAAATTTTTTCTCTTCCTTAATATCTGCATCAAAGAGATGACGGTACAGGAAGTGAATGAAAGCAGCTATAGCTGTTGCTTTCTGTTCAGATTCTGAGACAAAGCAGCTGACTCCTGCTGTATCCATAAACCAATCGTCAAAATGTCAAAGCATCACAAGAACAAAGCCACTGAAGTACTGTTGACTTTAACGACAGACATACCTTTCAAGATAAACTTCACAGACCAATCAGGTTTGTAGTAACTCTTTTCTGTTACAGTTCATTCCATGACATGGCTGAGTTTCACCACAGTTCAGCTAAGCTTAGTATTTTTATGCATGCAAAACTCTTCAAAACAGGATAAAGAAGGAGATGGTTTCTTCTGACTGACTAATTTTCTTTATCAGTCACTAACTTCCCTAATTTATGTTTAGGAACAAGACACTTCTGTGGATAATGTTAGGGTTCAAAATCTTGATCTTTTGCTCAAAGATAAATAAAGCAACTTTACTGTTATCAACAACAGAGACAGTGCTCCTTAATGATCTCTCCACTACTGCATTTCAAATATATTTTTGCACAACTTTGATGTTCACTTTCTCTGATTGAATATTCCCCTTTCCTGCACTAACTTACAATTTAGCCCCTAGTTTTTGTGAGGTTTGTTTTTTGCTACTAAATGCTTCGCCAGAACTCTGTATTTACAAAATTCTGCTAAGATTACATCTAGAATTGAGTGATTTTACAGCTCACTCAGCTATAGTTTCCTCCTGAGTTTAATGGTCACCTGTACTGGACCTGGTCCGTATTTATCCTCCTCAAAACAAGTTTCTCTCAGATAGTCATCTCAGATAGCAATGTGATATATTATATTATATTATATTATATTATATTATATTATATTATATTATATTATATTATATTATATTATATTATATTATATTATATTATATTACATTACATTACATTACATTACATTACATTACATTACATTACATTATATTATATTATATGTCACATCACATCACATCACATCACATCACATCACATCACATCACATCACATCACATCATATCATATCATATCATATCATATCATATCATATCATATCATATCATATCATATTATTACATTACATTACATTATGTTACGTTAAGTCACGTTATGTTACTTCACGTTATATTACATTATACTTACATTACATTATATTATAGCATAGTATGTATTTATATTACATTACATTACATCACATAAATAATCTAAAATGTGATTAATAGGAGATTCAGCTATGTATATAAATATACTGATCGAGACAAAGGCAAAATTTGCCAGTAAATAAGTGTGTCCATTTCTTCGTAGTAGCTGGTATGGTACTACATTTTGGTACTATTATCAACAGTATTAATAATCCAGGGATTTGTTCATTATTGCTAAGTAGGACTTGCACAGAGTCAAGATCTTTTCTGCTTCTGAGACCACCCCACCAGTGAGTAGGCTGGTGGTGCACAAGAGGCTGGGAGGTGACACAACTGGAACAACTGACCCCAGATGACAAAAGGGATGTTCCACGCTCAGCAATAAAAGCTGGAGGTGAGGTTGGTGATGGGGCTGGTGCTCAGGGAATGGATGACCATCAGCTGGTTGATGGTGAGCAATTGCTTTCATTTACATCACTTTTATTTCTTGGGTTTCATTTCTCTGTCTTTGCTGTTTTCTTCTTGATTACTATTGTTGTTGTTGTTGTTAAATTTTATTTCAATTATTAAACTGTTTTTACCTCAACCCACATGTTTTGTCATGTTGACCCTACCAGTTCCCTCCTCATATCCAGCTGTCAGGGAGTGAGCAAGTAGCTGTGTGGTGCTTGGTTGCCAGCTGGAGTTAAACCACAACAAAACAGTTCTGGTTGAGAAACTTCTCAATACAAATTCAGGTAACTCAAAGGTGACATTTTCAACGGCCTGAATCAAAAGCTTTGGACATTTTTGAGGTAAGACCTTGGCAACTGAAACATATTTGCTATTTCAGGTGTATCAGTTCAGAAGGTTTCCGGTGGTGAAATGAACATTAAGAAATACTTTAACAGTTCAGCACCAAACTATCCAAACAAGAAAAAAAATATATTTTTTTAATCCATTATGAATGTGCTGATTCCCTAAACAGACTAAATAAACTACACCACACAGTGCTAGCTTACAATTTAGGGTAGGAATAGCACAGCAAAATGTATTTGTAATCCTACTTGAGGGTTAACTGATTCTGACACTGTATAGATAACTATTGGAAGTAAACTTCAAGAGATCTTCCCTGCTATAGAATATTGCTGCTCAAAACCAGATCATGGTCTTTTCAAGTGTACTATTTCATTTGAGTTTGTTCTTTTAGTATCAGATTATAGACAGTTACAAAGCTTACTTTTCCCACACATGGAGACTTCGGGTTTAGTATTTCCTGTGAATTCTCTTTGAATATCTGAATTCCTGCCACCATCCAGGAGGAATGGTACATCTGCAAAACTTTCAAAGTTTGCAGAATAGCTCTACAAACCACTTTGTAGTAAGGATCATACTACTTTCTGTGGTTTTATTCTAGGATTTTTCATTATTGTAGCTTATTTGCCTTGACTGCATTAGCCTGTAAACTAACTCCTTGTACCTTAAAAGAAAGTTTAAGAATCGACATACTTTTGTTGATGTAGAGATGCTAAAACACGACCTTTTTGCACTCACTGTCCATTATTAAAGTTTTCATATCTAAAACTGCTCAGCAATTCATGTCACAGTCCTTGTAACACAATGTAAAGACACCATTCATGGGCAACAGACTCAAAGCAGAGACCAATGTCCTCTGAAATAGAAATAATTACCTTAAAAAAGACATAGGTTGAATAGGTTTTCCAGCTGGCTCTCTGCAGATACTGTGTACTTCTCTATACTCCCTCTGCACAACACAGCCTTTCTTGTGCATGTCTGTACAAGACTGGAAATGTATGTTCCACTCCATTGGTTTAACATTCAAGAAATGTCAATACCAAAACTTACTCCTAAAAATTTGTTTTAACTGAATCTGAAAGACTTTTTGAAGCAAAGAAACATTTTCAATGAATGTAACAATCTGCTTTTTATAACTAAAAAGCAATGATGAATTTAATGAATTTATTAACTATTCATTTAGTTTTAATAAAATCTTTAGATATGTCCTTTAGAATTGCTTTATGGCTTCTCAGACTTCTCTTAATTCTCCATCATCTTCTACTTGCAATTTGATGGCTGATCTATCATATGATGGATACAAGACACAAATTGTAGTTTGTCTACCTAATTGAATGCCATGAGTTAATGTCTTCAAAGGTCATAATTCATAATGCAATTACCAGTGAAGGTAGTCATATAGTCATGCAATCATATAGTTGTTCTCAGGTAAAGAGAACTTTAGCTCCAACATTCACAAGAGAATGTATGAATAATACTAGTCATGCTCTTGCTCAGAGAGATTAATTTGGATTTTTTTGTTGCATTATTTATTGTTTTTTTCAAAGTTCGTCTAGTATAAATGCAAAAATAACAAACATATTCTGAGTTTGTGTCTGGGAAACAGAACTCGTAATCACTATCACATGATAAATGATCATCTGACTCAGTTGCCAAAGACTTTGTTTCAGTAACATGAATTAAGGTTTTATGTATATGTTTCACATTAAGAACTCAGTAAACAGGGATTTTTTGTAATAAATCCACAAGCAAGCAACATATTCAATATGTCCTCGGCTTCAAGTCATTGTCACACATCACCTACTGGGATAACTCAAAGTAAAACATAAAACCACTGCCATATGGAAAAAAAAACCCTGCAGGACCTTACTTGGGGGGAAGTCAAGAAACAATACCACCTCAGAATGCCACTGTAGCTTGTGATTCTCTGCATGTTTGCCGACAGTAAGTCCAGTGCAGCTCACATAAAAAGTTAGCAGTATTGGATTGGCTTAAGCATAGTATTCCTGCAAAGCATTTTCCTTCAGCAGGAGTTGTGACTCCTACATTTTAAGCAGAAACACTCTGTTTAACAGCATGTTGATTTTGTTCTTCTTCCCATTCTATTGGTGTTCTCCATGAAACACCCTTTCACAAATCAATTTTTTAAAATGTTATTTCACAAGATGCTTAGAAAGACAGAAGGCATCGTTAGATTGTGCAGTGGAATTATTCTCCTTGAGCTATACTGTTGTAGGGCAGTGCATGACAAACTAAAACTGTATTCTCTGATACTACCATGCTTATCTTCAGAAAAATAGAAGAATAGATCAAGACTAAGAACAAACTCTGTCTTTAATTAACTTCTGATTTAAAGAATTCTTATTTTGTTCCATTGCCTAGAAGAATGAGTATGTATATTATTTGTGCTTTTGAAGTGCTGAAGAAATTACTAGGTATCATAAGTAGAGTCTGTATTCAACAGCTAATGACTGTAGCGGTGTTTATTCAAGCAAAGAATGTTTACATGCAGACTGCAAGAATTGAGCAAGACTTTGCTACTTCTTTGATTAAAGGAATTCATTTGACTGGAGGAAGAGTAACTTTAATTAGCTGTGCAAATGCCATTAATTCCAATTAATCTTCTCATAGTGTCAAGACCAGAATCCAGGGAGAAAATAAATTGCAGTAAATCAATATAACTCTTGTTTCTACCAGGAGCAGGTGCTTACAGAAACAGGGATGCCTTTAATAGTTGTCTGCATTAAAAAGTATTTAAACAAGACAGTAATTCAATGTACCAAACCTCTCAATCATGTTTTATAGACTATTTATATACCTCTTTGTTTTTCATTTGATGGAAAGTATTTAACTTTTGAAAAGTATTCCAGTAAGAATTTTGCTTAAAATACCCACAAATACAAGCAAGTTTTATTTTGCAGAGAAAAACAGGAATTGGATTTGCAAGATAGTTGATTCTATTTACAAATCTTAAATAAGAACTAACTTGCATTTACTTTTTGTGGGGCACATAAAGAAAACTGGCCAGCCAGCACGCTCTCCAATGTAGCAAGTAAAGCTATCTCTAAAAGACAGCTCTTGTATTTTTTTTAGACAGCTCTTTGAGAATCATGACTATGAAAGTTTAGTCCTTGAGGATTTCCATGTTGCTAGTAGCAGAGCATCAGATCTGTCACAGCTTCTCAGATTTTGAGATCAGCATCTAAAAAGCAACACAGGCTCAAGCCTGAAAGGAACCAAAGTAAATCCATCACCTCAGAGATGTGCCACTGAAATGAAATGAAAAGAGTGCTTTGTGTGGGCAGGCAAGCACAGAATACCTTCCGTGTTTGAGAATTAATGCAGCTACTCTTTTGCAATAGTTTGCCCTACAAGAACCTTTTCATATCACACAGCACAACTGTGTGGTGAATCAATGGAGGAGGGTACCAAGGAGTTTATGCCTCAGGAATAAGGTGAGAATAAATTAAAAGCAAAAAATTTAAGCAAATAAAACCCTGTCTTTGAGAAAGGTCGAAAGGCTTCTCCTTACTCCTCCCCTAGAAGATTTAGAACAACGCTCTAAAATTTCAGTAAAATAACTTACCGAACTGAGCTACAAAGCAGAGTTTTGCGATGCATGTTCATATATGTAACCACAGTACAGTTTCCCCCTCAGGTGTGTTTATGCAGAAGTTTCCTTCTCTCAGCAGCTGGACAGATATCAGTGTCAGAAATTGCAACCATAGATGACTCAATAACAGCATATGTCAGGTCACTGGCATCTTCAACTGCACTTGCTGCTATTAATGCTGATTTACTCACTTCACTGAGTGCATTTGAAAAGACAGAACCAAAATCAGATATAAGTGGCAACTCTCAGGGATTTGAAAGCACCAATTGGCCTTCCTGACTCTGTCCCTAGGGAGGCCACTGAAGCTGGGGTGGCAGAGTGAGTGGTCCCAGTCCCCAGCACTTCTCACTGTGTTCTTGCTGGCAGTGCCTAGACCAATTGCAGGGAGTTGTGTCCTAGAATATTATTTTGCAACCAAAAAATTTCTAGTGCAACATACAAAGACTGCCCTCAACAGAATGTTGTCAAAAGTCTGGGGAGAAAAGCCAATATGGTGCAAAAATTTCAGTAGAGATAACGTAGCCATTTTCCCATCCTTTTGTACCATATGAGGATATTAAAAGGCTGAAGACATGCACAGAGCTTTTCAGTTACGGATACTGAATTGTTACTTATATAAATATTATAAGCAAACCAGAACCAGTGAAGACTGCAAAGCCCATGTCCTTCTTCAAAACTGATTCAAAACATAAATAAAACTCTCTGAAACACAGGGCTGTATTTAATGAGCTTCTTATAGGTATATTAAATAAATTTAATAAAGATTTTTAAAAATCCTTCTTCCTCCAAGAGCAAATGTACGCTTTCTTTAGATGAGCCTCTTTAGTCATGTAATATTATACAAACAAGATGAATGTTCCTGTCTGAAAATGGTGAAACCAGGATTTGTGCTCCAGAATTTACAATAGTTTCTCAGCAAGATTATGTATCACACTTTGTTTTCCCTTAATAGAAATCTTCCTGAATTCTGAATGGCTTTTTGGTATCTATTATTGTTCCATCTTGACCTTCCCTATTTTCAACATATGATTTAATATCTTCTGTTGCTTTTAGTGTTGAGCAATAACAACAATGCTCAGAGATATTCTAAGGTTTTATAACGGCATCAGTCACAATATATTCTGTTTATTTGGCTACAGCTTTGAGTATTTTTTTTTAAAAGGAGAGAGAGGAGGAATCAAACAACACCTTGCATTTACCATGAGAGAAAATTTCACTGATCTCAACATGACTTCTAAAGATGAGCAAATATGATTGCTATTTCACAAGGAGATTATGGCATGCAATTAAGTTACTGCTAACAGCCAGACAGTGAATTAGTGTCTGAAACAGGATTTAGCAGTCATGATGTCCAAGTCATCTGCCTAATTATTAGTCACTGAATTTTTAATACACTTTGTGAGAAAGATTAAAAAGTTGAGGGTTTTTTTTCTGCACCATTATTGGCTTAAATTATTGATTTGTTGAATATTTTTTTTTTAAAAATGAAAGGTTTACATTTGAAAGAGTGGCATACAATAGAAAGATATCTGAGAATGACTAAAATAGTCTAAAATGTACTGATATCTGAGATTAGCAAATCTACCCCAGGTTAGAGAATGGGGTGAAAACTTTGATAATTATTCATAGTTGGTACTTATTATAGTAAAATTATTAATTTTATTTATAAAAAACCTTCCACATGCGTGATTATTTGCAGGACTCACAACATCATCATATGGGAAGACAGACATAAGCTTATCAATATTTGCAGCACAAGGATTAGTCTCACAGAGAGAGTTACTCATTGAATAGAAAAAAAAAGAAGGAAAAGAAAAAAAAGAATAAAAAAGATACACAGCCTAAGGGCAGTATTTATCTACCAAGTTTGGAGATATCCCACAATTCGTAACAGCAGCTTAACCTTGAGCTGGCTTAGAACTACAAAATCTCATTGACTGATGGTCTTCTTTGTACTAAACTATGAATTAGAGTTTCATCTACAGTGCTTATTATAGAAAATCTGCATTCTCTTCCTTCGTAGTGGAAGTCTGTCCAAGGAAGCAAAAAAAACAATACCCCAAAATTATTATAAATCTGTGGTTTTGCAGTGAATATTTCACAAATCAGAACTTAATATTTGCAAAACACTACTTTTGACCTTCATAAACTTATCCAGGTTCATTGCTTCCATAAAGAATTTAACTCAGACCTCAGCAAAGTTTCTCCCCCTTGAAACTATTCCTTCCAACTGAATATATGTAGCTGATTTGTTTTCATGTCATCGACCCAGAGGATATCCAAGTAGGATGCAGAGTGGTAAAGTTATGTGTCTTCACTGAAAGTTCAGTTCTTGACTTTACACAGGAAAACTCAACAAATCTCAATGTGGCAAAAATTATATGCTTTAGAAATTGTGATGACAATTATAGGAAAGGTATAGCTTTTCAGTGAGAGAACAACGGTTTTTGCTTTTTAGGTGTGGATGGTAACATTTCAAGTTACATGTACAAAAGTTACAGAATATTTTTACAAGTAATCATACCCATCTCACCACTTAAACTGGTATGGTTGATATTCATGGCAAAATGCTGATTCTATATTATTAAAAAAATATTAAAATAATCAACATTATTATTTATTTACCGTGGTTAAAAAAACCAAAAAGGTCTCAAGCCCTTTCTCAAAATGTTCTGAATATTTAGTTAGAGATTGTTTTAACTCCCTGAAATCTTTTCACTTGTCAAAATAAATTGGGATATTATTTTTGGCAACTATTTAATGCTAAAATCTTCATCCAATACAGCTGTTCTAGTGTTGTCACTGATCTACTCTTTATTGCTCTCCACCCCTTATCTGGGGTTCATGATATATCATTTATTCTCTTTCATTATGCTCTCTCTGATTGTGTATCATTAAGACTGTTATTTGAGCAGAAGCCACACCTGTATAATGTAAGGCTGAACATGACTCACTCACTGTTGCAGTGTTTTGCTCATGCACCATTAGCAGATGCACCTCAGCATCAAACTGATTCTACATCAACAATCCAGATAATTCTCAAGTCATTTAAAAGCATCTACTTCTGTGACGTAGTCAGCCATTTTCTTTTGTTTTCTCAGCATTCAAGAGAAAAACAATATGTTTAGTAAACATTTTTGAAACTATATTATTAAACTTGGGCATTCCACATAAGTTCCCTGACTTCTCCAGAAAATTCAGAGTATAGAAAAAGAGTATATTCTAGAAAGGTAGTGCAAGACAACTGCTACGATAATAAATTTCGTGCAAGAAATATATTGCTGTACATTTCAGAGCTTAATGTCAAGTCGATTACACATTTTTCAGAGAACACTATAAATCACTGAATCTAAAAGCATTACCGTTTAAGTCGAATCCCCTAGAGTTTTAACACAGAATCACAGAACATGATTTGGAAAGAAACAGCATGTGATGGCAGATGTTCCATGTATATTATGCCACTTACACTAATGCAGAAAACAGTACCTCCGCGTGGATACCATACCACACCATGAAGATACCATGCGATTAGTCAAAATATGCAGTAATTCTGAGTGGCCTGCATCTCATAAAGCAAATTTAACTAAATACCATGATTAAACTAGAAGGAAATACCAAAGATAAGAATTTTTTCCTTTGTGTTTTGATGATGATTGGTGAGATAAAACATACAGACATCAAAAAGTCAGTGCCAATTATCATCAGCATCATTCCATGTCCAGTTTATTCACTAATAACACACACTTTAGTTAGTATGAACAATATAACTACTGCGTTATTCCTGTTAGAGAGGAGCTTATTCCTTTCCCTCTTTTCCTTAACATATGGCTTATATGCTAAAGCACAGAGGTTTTTTACAATAATCTCTCTAAAAGCAATGTGAAGAGCTTAGAAAATCACTAAGTTTTAATGGAAATAGCAAAATAACATCATGAGGAGTAAGAAATTGTTCTATGTGATCCTTATTGTAGGAAGTATGCATGGCAAATGCTCTAAACAGAGAGCTATTAACAGAGAATATCAAAAGCAAAACTTAATGCTTTCCCTCACCATGATTTCTCTGAAAAGTACAGATGCAGAATTATTGATGGCCAAAATAATTTATATCTATGGTAGAAGGACTAATAATGCAGGCGGGGAACACAAACTAAAAGTTACTTAGAAAGTACTTGGAAGAAACTAGCTGTTAATCAGATGAGACTAATTATGTTCGTGCTGGGAAAGGAAGCCAAACAAGTTAAACAAGTGAACCAGGGAGCTATAGTTTAGGCTGCTAGTCTTTGATTGCTAGAGAGTTCATAAATGTTAATCAAGCAAATCATTCGTACACACCTGAAAGATAACAAAGTAGAAGGTATCATTAGCAGAATGCGGAAAACACTAAAAGTTATTATCACTCTTGTCTCCAATAGGTGACACAGGAAACTCACTACTGTATTCCAGTGCTGCAGATACTGATCTAGGTACTTTATGCATGTGCATGTGCATACATATTTTTATCACTTCATGTTTTTACAAAGGATGCAGCACAATGCTGGGAGAGATTTCCTGAACAATTTGCACAAACCTGACTATGAGACCAGGGATTAATTGTAAAGCCTTAAGTCTGTATGTTACCCTCCTCACCACATCATCAGTACAAATAAAAAGGGATTTGTGCAAGAGTCAACAAATAAGTAAGTAGGTAAGCCATTACAGGATTATCAACGCCCAAGGCTATGAACACTTAAATTTTGTCCAGTCATGAACCCCTTAAACATCATTTTCCTCAGATTGGTGCCCTCAAGGTTGCAAGAGCCACTACATGTGAGAATACATCCAATTACAGTAACCATGTGGACTTTGTACGCTAACTGTGGTGTACTGCATAGCCTTATCCAGTGCTTTAGACTGAGAATGAACAGGTGATGGGTAAATGGGAGACAAGGTGAAGAAGAATGTCTGGAATTGAACTTCTCATTTCTCTGGAAAGAGTCTGACGCTTGCTAATTGCGGCCAGGCAGGTTGTAAATTTTGATAACACTTGGACTAAAGAGAAGTGACATGTCCTAGACGATCAATTAATGAAAAAGATGTGAGGCAGAATCAGCCGTTAAGAGTCTGATCATGCACTGCTTCTGCATGCTGAGAATGCTGACTGGGAAAAATGGCATTTGGCTTTCTGGATAGAAATGGAGACCAAACAGAAAGGTTCCCAAAACCCTTTTCACAGAACTATAATTAATAACAGAAAATTATCTACAGGGGTCAATGTCATGCTTTTCTTACTGCAATCATGGGATTTCCAGGAAATGAAAATCCCACCTAAAACTCAATCACTGAGAATTGAGGATGACAAAAAAGTTTCCAGACTCCATTTTAGAACCAGAAAGATGTGATTGTTTATGTTGTTAGGCAATCCATGGTCACCTACATATACATATGAATTGTATGTTTATGGCAAAATGATTTAATACCAAATAAAAATCCCATGACAATTTTTCGGCCCCCCTGAAAAATGCATATTCGAAAGTTCTACCTCAGGCAATCTTTCAAATATGCTTGGTTTGTACAGACATTCTTCAGAGCACATATACTTGCTGGACATAAACAGAAAAATAATATATTCATGCTGCATTTGGTGGAATCTAATGTTAAAATGCACCAACATGAAAAAGGTCTAAAACTGCAAAATTTTACTCCTATTTACAAAGCAAAGGGTAGGAAAAAAAACCAAACATGTGGTCCACAGACAGTGAGAAAGTCTCTTTTTGCTAAGCTATATAGGCAACCACTAACACACTTAAAAAGATAGCTCTTGACTCAAAATGGGTATTCATCTATTATCAAAGGTGAAAAACACCAGTGTCTAAAAATCAAAGTGTGGGGATCCAAATTTTGCCTTCCTCATTTCGACTGGAAAATAACTCATGCTGAGGGTTTGTCTGAAAATGTATTTGCATCTGTGAGTGTGCGCAGGTTGTGAAGTTTGCCATGACAAAAATTTCTGTTCTCTCTAGATACTGGGAATTTTCCATTGTAAATATTTTGATTGATTATAGCATTAGAGACAACTCTTAGAGAGTTGAATAATAAATTTTGTTGTTTATATAAAATAAAGACCTTCATGTCTCATAAATTAAACAGTGGAAAGGTATAGTAAATGAAACTTCAAGTTGATATGTAACTGAAAAGTCACTGCTGGACAGACTTTGTACTTTTTAAATTGCTTGGTCACAGTGGCCATTTAGCATCATAAATATGTAAGACAGAAAAGTAACTAGATAACAAGGGACTGTGGAAATAATTCAAACCAATATCAGAAGCCCTCTTTACTTCAGTAATCACTTGAAGATGTTTGCTCTATTAAACTTCTTAAAGCCACATTTTTAGTATAAGCCTTCTCGACTTCTTCTTCAAACATATATTTCCATTTCCTTGCTTTACCCTCCTGGTATGACAAAAATCCTTTGCAACAAATTTGGACTTGTACTAGTGCTAGAACACTTTTCGTGACTTTCATCTGAAAGGGAAAAAAATAAACTAACATATGATACTGCAAATAATGAACAGCCATTCATCCTTTACTTCTATGTTCTATATATACTAAAAAGCAGAATATGAGATGAGAAGACCTTTTAATTTCACTGAAAGTTATGAATTGCATTGTTGATATTTTCTTCTTTGCAGAGAAGAAAATGCAAATTATGAAACATTAAGGCTCTTTTTTCTTTATTCAAGGGAATAAAATTGAAAGGAAAAAAGGCATGGACTAGATAATTTCTTTGAGCAAAAGCTTTCTTTACACCAGAATAATAAGCTCTTAGAAATTCCATGAACGGAACAGAAGAGAAACTCACTTGCTTGGAAAATATTTAGGTCATCTTAATAGGTCTTCAAATTAAAGGAAGCATAATGGGGGAACTCATATAATCCCTGATATATCTTGCAGAACTCATTAAATCTGTTATTTAATCTGATTCATTTATGCCCATCTACTTCCAGTGCCCTGACACTCTTTATCTACATTTGAAGGAATTTATCTATCTCTTACTACTGAGAGTACAAAACAGCTAATACAAACAACAGAAGACACCTGAATGCTGACACCTCCTCCATCCCTCAAAGTCCTCTCTTCTAATGATTTATCAAACCACTTTTTCATGGCCTATTATAAAAAGTGGCTATGTTTTCCACAAAATATATTGGCAAGGTGTTCTGTTTTTGTAGTTCCTTATAAGAAGATCCATATCTGATGTTCAGACATCCTCAGTCCTCTAGTCTGCTGCTGCAACCAGTCACAGTCCCACTCGTGTATACATGGTTATTTCCTGTTTTGGAGGTGTAATAAATCACTATTCGAAAACAGCTTTTAGTAACGACACATGGTGGTATCAAGAGCTAGAAAAGGACTAGTTGAACCATTTTCTCTGAAAAAAAAAAGGGAAGTTCCAGTCTACAAATCAAGTGCAGCTTCACAATGGCAGTACAGCAGAATTCTAGATTATTATCATTATTCTATATTTCCCATACTGAAAGAAGACGTAGACATCTTTAAGGACTAAGTAAAGAAATCCTTATTTCAAGAAACTCCAAGACCAAATACTAGAAAGTAAACCAATCTGATTTCCCTTAGACAATAATTGATGTTACCTGAATTAGGATGGAGGAAACAGACACATGCAAAGGTCTTCACAGAGAGAAACTGGAGATTTTCCAAGTAATAACAAGGACTACACAGAGAAGCCAGATAGAGTGAAAAAGTTCAGTGAAAGAGAATGCCAAGTGAAAAATCAGGGTCAGCTGGGGAAAAAAAAAAGGAGAGAGAGAAAAAAAATTAAAGCCTTAAAGCCAGTGGGAAGAGGAGATATAAAAATAGCTTTGTGGATTGTAGCTACAATATATGGGTTTCCTTTAGCTATGCATATATTCATGTGTCCATGGCTGATGTTTTGTGTCGAACCTTTGCAAATGTCCTGGTTATCAAGCATTTTTTATGAAAAGGGTTTTTCCCAAGAAGAGTAAGAGGAGATCCAAGGGTCTCCTTCATTGTTGTTGGGATTTAGATTTTTTTTTGTAAAAG
This sequence comes from Dromococcyx pavoninus, assembly GCA_033558185.1. NCBI lineage: Eukaryota > Metazoa > Chordata > Aves > Cuculiformes > Neomorphidae > Dromococcyx > Dromococcyx pavoninus. The sequence goes on from JAUMJL010000393.1 coordinate 2,855,862, forward strand.
GCAAAAGACGAAACATCTTCACTTGAATTGTCACTCACTGTAGATTCATAAAGTTAAAAAGGAAAAAAAAGAAGTATTCTATAAGCATCTCTGAAAGCATGGCAGATCTATGACCATGACAATTGTCTGTCCATAGAAAGCATGACAATTTATATCCATCAAATATTATGCTTGCATAAATTAATTGACAAAATGGTGTGATTTAGTCCAGAAATGCATGTTTATCAGATTTCAGTCATCCTTTCTGTTTGCTTCAGTACTGAAAGCTGGCTACTTCAGTACTACTTCTCTAGTTTTATCACCACACTCTGGCTGTAAATCAGAGTTATGTGCCACAAATCAGTGAAAGAAAGTTTAAACAAAGAACATCTAAACACTAAGTTGGTAACAGGGAATGTCTCAGGCTTTAGGAATGATGTTCAGAAATATAAAATATCTTTTCATTCTTTATCTTCTTTCTCACACTTTTAGAAACATGAAACTGAACCTGTGACTTAAAAGCCCTTACACATTTTTTTTCCTCCATTTTTCAGAGATTTAGGATGTTTGAAGAAAGAATAGTCACAAAGATGCAACATGTTATTTTGATGCAACTATACAGAGGAAATAAGAGTTCTCTAAAATTACAGTTATTTCTCAAGGTTTTACTAATGTTCTGTTTATTTGTTGGATTGCTTTTAGGAGAAAGAAGTGGTGTACCAATTAGAAAGTATCCTATTAGCAGCACAAAGAACAATTGTTTCAGGATACAACTTACCTACCACTCTCAAACACAATAAGAATATAAGTTGTTGAAGTTTTAACATGATAGCTTACTGAGCTAGCCACATTATTCAGCCCTTAAGGTAAGTCATGCTCACCAGATTCTTCATTGAAAACAAACATCGAACAGACTTGCAAAATCTCACTTTACCGTGCATCTGGGGAAAAAAAAAAGAAGAAAGAACAAAATCAAGACAAGTCTCTTAACCCTTAGCCTATGATTTTCCTCCCTGGTTCTTTATTTTATCCCTTGGTCAACAGTCAGGGGATATATTTCTGAAGATATACCTGTAGATAGCATAGAGAAAATACACCTATCAAGCAGCAACAACTTTTGAACTATTCTTTTATGCTTCAGTAGCTCTCCGTCTTCATTAACTTAAAAGTACAGCCATCATCAAGAGTTACTTGTCTTCGCTGTAATCATCCATCCTTTCCTTTTCTATCTTCATTGTTATACTAACAATGCTTGTATGGCTACATCACTGTCAGGGCCATCAATCTGTTTGTTGAGAGTTCAAGGTTGCTGAGTTGTGAAACATTTTGCAAACTATGTTAGACTGAGTAAACTGTCTTCTTCAAAGAAAGATGATAAATAAGTCTAGGTCACATGGTGATTCTTAAATTTGCTATACATGAATTAAATGTGGTGATAGCAACATGTTTCAAAGCACTCAGGAGAATAAAAGAACTCCTCCAATACCACCTAGCTAAGAACACTGTCCTTCACTGAGCATGGAGTCAAAATACTGGAAGAAAGGCAACAATAATGTGGAATCCTGTAACAACAATGTTGTAGGTGTAAAAGAGGCTTCTGCAAATATACAGGAGGCAAATACAAGACATGCACGAAAAATAGCTTCCTAAGTCAAACCAAGTTAAAAGAATTTTTTACTGTGAAATGCAGCCTACAGAGTGTGCTTTTGGGAACCTTTCTGATAAAATATACCTTTTCTCAGCCTTTTTGGTGGTGAGATAATGCTAATGGACATGATCTTCTGGAAGGCTAAAATTTAGGTATTACTAAGTCACTGTTTTGGGATCCATAAGCCCTGGACTGAGTTTTTCAGTTCCAGTTAAGCCAGTCAGTGCCATCTTGAACAAATCAATTCACCTAAAAAGATTGAAAATCTCTAAAAATTTAATTTTCCTGTCTACCTTGCTGCTCTGAGAGTGAAATCATGGTAGAAAATGGATTTATACTTATTCTTTGAGACAACATGGCATGCTGTATAAGTAATCAGGGATTATGAACTTTTCAAGTAAAAGAAATATCTAACTCTTTCTGAAGATATTTGGTTGACATTAGTTGTAAAAATCTGCCTTCTCATCGAGAGATGTGTGAGGTTTTAAACAAACACTTTATATCCAAAGTTCTATTCTATTTCTATGCCTTTATTATGCTATTCTATCAGCTATTCCCTCTTCTAAATAAATATATTTCATATTCTTCTATTGTATACTTAATTGGATACTGTAAACATTTCAGTCTTGTAAAAAGAAACACAGTCAGAGACAGAAGGTGCCACAAAACATTACCCACTGCCTGACTGGGCTCAGACGCAGATTATGTTTGCTGTTTTGTCAATCAATCAGTCCTCTTTTTGGCAGTGTTTCCATCCTGGCTTTTTCCAGCTTTCTCTTTTTTCTAATTCAGAACCTTCCTATCCCTTATGCTGATGTCCTGCCCTTCGTATTCATACCCTAACTCAACACACATGTTTAAAATATCCTTCACAGCTCTGAATTTTCCATATGCTCTTTACTAGGAAACGGCTGATGAATACCTATTCTTTGAATCCACAAATTCCTGCTATAAAGGAAACAAACAACATGGACATAAAACCAACCCACAGTATTTCTTGAGTGTCTAGGAGACAAGAGGTTTCTATCCAGCACTGCAAATCTCCCATCCAGCATATTTTCCTTTCTCCCAGTATCTGCTAAAACTCTGACCTCTGATCCTCAACTCCCGAAACATAAATGACCACGTTGTACAACAACCCTGGCTTAAAGACTCTGTGAAAAACACTGTCGTATCAGAGAATGAATTTAAAAGTAAAGAGCAGAAGAAAAGACAGGAAAGTAAATGCAATTTAACTGCAGTATTCAAATATATGATAATCTGTTGAAAAAAAAAGACAAAAAAAGGGAGCAATCTGTTTTCCTCACTCTTTTTGCACAGCATAAAACAAAAACAACTTAATGCCACAGCAGAAATGATAGACATTTAAAAAACTTTCCCATTTTCGGGATAGGCAATCTCCAAGCTATTTTGTCTGTGAACATCACAGAGTTACTTAGCCAAGCTGGATATTTTTAAAAGTAGGACAAACGAAGATCCGTAGAAAAAACTTAACATAGACACAGTTAATCTCAAGGTATTGTAACAAACAGACATGCTTCTGGAGTTCTCCTATAGCTGTACTATTCCTTAATTGTGTTACTAAATATATAAAACTTTCTACATCGAATTGTATAAGGGCAATGAAAGAAGAACTATTACCAATTCAATAGTACATCAACAACTGGAAGCCACACAGGGAAGATTAACATCTAGATGATTCAAGCACCATTAGAAACTAATCAAAATCAAACCATTTCAAAGTTATTTTAAGGTAAATAATCAAGGTTAATGACATGCATAAAATATTCATATTGTAATATATTAACAGTTCTTTGGATTACATTTTTAAGCAATCCATTGGAGCTCTTATTGTATTCTGGACCTATAAATATTTAACTATAATAGCCATTACTGTAACAGAGGAAACACTCATTCTCTGTTCTTTTATAACTGGGTTCTTTGAACAGTCAAAGATGACAAAAAAATATTATAACCAGCATAGGCTTCTGCTTAATTCTGCTTGAATCAGCCAATACAGTTTCTTATTGACAGTAAGATAACTTCATATTCTTTGCAGAAAAAAAACCAAAATTAAGATAACCCAAAGCTCATTTAACAGTCACCCACAGCAAGCATGAAATAGCACCTGCCTTTGCATATTCCAGAACACATTTGTGTTAGTGACATAAAAACTGGGTGAGATTTTGACAAGGTATGTGCAGGTCAAATACTGGAAAAGCGAATTCAGATTGCAGAACTGACAGATCTCTAAACCCTGTGCACCTTTTCAGAACTGTTTTAGTCTTCGCCCCTGTTGACGCCAGCTGCAGTAGTGTCCTGTGAGAAGGCAGGTTCCTTCGGGGCTCTGCCTTCTGCCCTCTGAGTTCACAGCCTACCTGTGTTAATTCAGACTAAAATATCTGAGAGCATGGGCTAACATAAGCAGCTGTGGGTGACTGGATCTGAAGAAGGAGCAGGTATTCACTTCTACCGCCCTCCCAGTTGGCTGATGGGAGTGACCACATATTCAAATGCTACTATGTAAATTGACAGTATCTTTCTGTCAGAGGCCTCATCTAATCTCCCAGCAGCTTCGTTCATGGTTAAAACGAAAAATCAGACCAAGTTTATCTTGTACAGCTGTTTTGCACACTGCTTTTTTCAGCTGTGTACCTGTCCAAAATGTCTTGTATGTAAAACACATTTTAGAAAGTTAGTCATTGTCAGTCTGCTTTGCCACAAAAAAGAAAACTAACGGCTTGATAAAAATTCAAGATTCAAAATGGGAAAGGATTTTTTTAATTTGAAGGATGACAGAAAGAAATAATGCAGGATGTTTTGTTCTGTTGCTTTTAAGTCTTAGCTGAAGCCTGACCAAAGACAACCCACACAATTTGTCAGCAGAGGTTCTGCAACCAAGAAGAAACGGATAAGTTAGTATTAGCAAAATATGATCTTAATGATATTCCAAGTAGAAATTCCTCCTCTTATAACTCAAAATGCTTTCGTAAGAATAGCAAACTCTGACTAAAAAGGCCTTAACTTATGCAGAAGAACTCCCACGATCCACAGACTTATCAACAGTTGCACTGAGGAAGCTGAGATGGTAGATTAGAAGGGTGCATACATCAACTTCAAAGTTACCTCAGCAGTTACCAGAAAAAAAAAAAACAAAACCAAACACACACAGAGCAGAAAAGAAATGAGGAAGAAGCAAGGCTTCCATCCAGTCAAGCATCGCTCTCTCCAGCATAACAGGTGGTGAGTATGAGTATGAGTAAGATGATGAAAATAAGCATTTATTCATTCCTTCCTAGTATGATTACAGTTCTCACTGAGATCAACACAACGTCCCAACTGGTAGTTTCTGCTTGTGTCACTGTTAGTGCTGATATTAATATTACTAAGTACTTTCTAACTTCTAGATAAGAAGGTAGGTATCTAACTGTTAGATAATAGTCACTGGAAAGTGATTTAGCCATGACTATTATATATTTCCTACCTCCCATTCTATATATTTTCTAACACGGAGTTATAGACTAGAAGCCATAAGGCAAAGGGTAAAGGGATTTTAACATACCATTATGAAGCTAGAAAGAAAATCACTGTCTACAAGAGACAAGAGGCAGAAATGTTCAGAGCAGTAATGCCAAGGGAAGAGAGCAGCTGGGACACCAGATTAAAAGCACTGCCAGGAATCCTCTGGGTGCACAGATGAAAGTCTGTGAAATAAAAATAGGCTACAGTGTTGCAAAGGGAAGTCCCATAGCATTACAAAGACTAAGACATCAAAAGTGTCCTGCAAAACTGCAACAGCAGTCTCAGCAAAATCAAAATATTACCACAAAGAAAAGGGAAAAACCTCCAAAAAACCCAGAGTGTCAGTTTTTCATAGTTCCGGAAAGAACAAGACAGAAACCGCTTGAGATGACCACTGTAAAAGACACTGTAAGACACAGAAAAAACTAGGGGGAAAAAATAGTGATATTAATCTCACAAAACCTTGACTCAGAACCAGCGCACTGGGAATACCTGTTATGTGCTCAAATACTTCAGGAAATAAGCCCTTGTCCCAAGTGGCAGCAACTCACCTAAGAGCAAAGGCAGAAAGTCAGACAAGAAAGTTAATTCAGAGCAAGTCTGTCTGTTGCTGACAGACGAAAATTAACCTGCTAGCTTTAGCCTGATCCATATCACTCTAAATTCTTCCTCTTAGTTGACAGAATTCTGTCCTCCAACTTCATGACTTGTCAAATGTGATGGCATTTAAATTTGATGTTCCTTCTTGTAAGAGAAAAAGAAAGTATCAGAAGCAAACATTTTGCCAGGACAGTCTTTTTCTTTGAATGTCTCTCACTTCCAAGGAGAAATAGCAAGGTGTCTCTCTACAGCAAATTGCAAAGCTAAGTACATATGACTTACCGCAGAGGGAAGGTTTTCATGGTGCTGGCACTTTAGTCAGTCCATTTTCCCTCTTGATACACTTTCCCTTTCCTCCCTTTGCCTTCTAGAAAACTGGACATAACTCTCATACCTACTTTATTCTGGTGTGAACAACTAAATTAGGTTGATACATAAAGCTCAAAATGAAGTAGAACTGTCTGTGTCGATTTGATATCAGTTAACTCAACAAACATACTAAGGACTTGCTTTTTTAATTTTTTTTTATTATTATTTCTCAATTTCATTTTGTTTTGGAGTGATCTGAAGAAACACAAAAGTGGAATCTGAGATCTGCAAATAACACCAACCACTCACACACAAAAAAACCCCACAAACTCAACTTATTTTCACCAAGTTCTGGTTTTCATTTTTTTTCATTAATGTTGACCTTTATTTTAAAGAGCAAATTTGCTAGTGTAAAACTATTTGTAGCTGAACATTTACCAAGTTACTGTCAAAAAGGCATCAGATGCTCCTTTGTCCTTCTTGAAGCAATCTCCTTTATATCTAATCCCTCTTCAGAGGCTCAGCAGCAATAACTCATATGCATTTAAAATCTCCACGTTAAACATTTTTCACAGGAATTCCTTCTCTTCTCCAAGTTTTTGGAGATCAAAATTCAAAAACTTTTAAAATGAAGAATTAAGATACATATTTTGCTTCAATAAACCAGATATTAAGCCCACATTTAATATCTCTTGCCTATAAAATTACAGAAAAATTTAAAATTTCTCAGTATTAGAAATCTGTAGTGCTGTAGCAACCTAAAAACCTCTTATCATGACAGCTATTTTTCTGTTAGGTTTAGGTTAATTTTCTTCTGTTAGTTTTGAAACCACAATAATTCATAAACAATCTCTTTGCTTAGGAAGAAACTTATGTTCTGCACTATCTTTTTGCTAGGGTTAGGTAAACTTTTACGTAATGCTCTGTTATTAGAGAAAGATCTAATGCAACTATCAACAGAGCCCGTGCCATTGATTTTGTCATAGTCCCTAGAAAACAGGATTAAAAATAAAACCCAGAATGTGATTCTGCTACTTATGACCATAATAATTCTTACACCAAAAGGTCCTGCAAATATTAAAAAGTGTTCACAAAATTCTGAGTGATCAAAGGAGGTAGAGATGTTCCGCTAGTAATTAAACTGCTTGGGAGACTGCTAAACTGGCATTCATGTAGAATCAGACATTAATAAGCTCAGTTCAACAGTGCATACTATTGATTTTTTGCAAGGCGTATTAACCATGAAATTTCCTCAGAATTAAAAGAGTCTTTTTTGGATAAGGATACCTATTAAGTCAATCAGCATACATGTTTTAAAATTCTGAGTAAATACATGATAGAGCAGAGGAACTAAACAGCAGTAATATGAGTGAGTTAATTGTGTAATGAAAATGGATTTAAAAGGAAGTTGCATTCTGGAAAAGGAATACGATCACAAAACCCTTATAAGAATACAGCGAGTGTATCACCTTAGCACATATAACGCTCTCTGGACCAAGGCAATCAAATTTCAGAAACATCACACTTATCTGGGGGCAGCTTATCCCACCTTTGCATTTCACTGGCTGCCTCCAAGAGAACTGACACTGTCAGAGGCAAGATGGCAAAAATCCAAGGCTATACTCCATTTGTGTCTATGTCATTATCATCCCTGTGATAGTCAGCAAAACCAGAAAGATAGCAAAACAGAGACTACCAACAACCCTAAAACCACCATTGCCCAAGGGTGAGCTGAGGATCTCTAATATCTTTTGTGACTGTTCTTTGTCCATTAGTATGATCACTGATTTATACCTAGGACTGGTGTAGTACCCATTGCACTGGCTTCCATGCCTCTCACTAGACACACAGACAAGTTGTAACAGCATGAAAAACACCCTTGCAGACCAAATATGAAGTAAGCTGCATATAGACTTCATTTTGTCGTCTTGGTCCCAGAACGTACAACCGTGCAAATTTAGACAAAATGTCCAATAACTTCCACCTTTGCGTGTACTCGGTGATACAACCAGCCGTGTTTGGGGACATGGAGAGATGTTCTCTCAATTCCCAGACATTCCTTTCACATCTGCCCAACTGAAAAAGTAGTTATATTGAGTTTGCTCCTAGCAGAACAAGGCATTATAAAGCTGGTATCCAGTAAAGTGAAGGAGAGGGCTTGCATGCTGATTTATTTGTACAGACACGTTTGCAAGTGACTTTTTGCCCTAACAGTATGTATCATCTATAAAATTCAAGTGTCAAAGTACACAGATTATTCAGAGTTGGAAGAAGTTACCAAAGCTTGAAGAGCTATGGATTTTATTTTATTTTTTTTTTTTTGGCCACATTACAACTTCCTAATGTAATGGGGAGTATTCAAACCTTATAGTACAGGTTATTAAACAGAATACAGGAGAGTGGGTAATAGATGTCTTTCCCACTACAGGTGTTTTTATCATTATCATAAACAACAGAATTGCTCAATAAAGTCTGTCTTGTTAATTCATAATCTCATTCAATCACCCATGGCTTGGTTTTGGACTGCTTGTTTTAACTGGATACTCATGTATAAAGTTGAATTCTCCCAGCCATAACTTGAATGTTAACCTCCTGTATATTAAACCATAATGATACATGAATTTTCCACCTCAACTAATAAAATAAAGCCATATATATTGGTGAAATCAAATATTTCTTATTTACACATAAATATAACAGAAATTCATTGTGTACATGCTCAAATACAGATCATATCACCTTTGCCAAAGCTGCCTGTATGCCTCAGTAAATCAGATGGATTATGTTTAATCATCTGCACTTCTACTGCATCTTAGATCCAAGTTGGTCAGAGAAAGGCAGTGACAATGAGTTCAATATTGTAGCACAGGAGATACGATAAATTAGTATTCATGATTGACAGGAGTATGTAGGAAGGGCACTAAGTGACTTGTTCAAGGCTTTTTTACCTTCTCCTTTGTAGCATAAAATGGAATTAGCTTAGTTTTGCACTGAAGATGGCAAAGCCACATATTTGAATGATGGCTGAAAATACAGGTTTATATTTAAAGTGCCATAACTGGGAAGAAGATGATCCAGAGACAAATCTCATTGCTGAATCAAATGACAAATGTAACTGACTTGCAATAAGACACTTTCATTTTATTCTGTTCTCGACAACTCAGTGAAGTAAACTATTTTACCAAGAAAAGCTTTGTGGGCAGAATGACTTATATGGGAGTGGGCTTCGAATCACAAATAACACTTATTAGCAGGTGCTTATGTACATTTGGCCCTTCAAATGAACTCTTCATCCCATTTATGATAATGATGTTGATCTTGTCTGGAAATTTTTGTAAATATATCTTCTTAGGATAAACAGCACCTAACACCTAGAGGAATTAATTTAGTGACCTCTGGATCATTCAACTCCATAACAATGCATAATCCCTGAAAAAGATGTTTGGATTTTTTGTGGTAATAAATATGAGTGTAAAGAAGGTAAGACAATAGTGAATATTGATGGGAAAAAAAATAATCTAACTCATATGTGTATTTCTAAAGCATCTGAGAAAAATCCTGTTCCATCCATTGGCATGCTGGAAGTTCATAGCTATTCTTGTACATATGCACAAAGCCACAATCTGTGAAACCATAAGTAGACACATGGCACCCTTTCACCCTGCGTGTGTTCAACCTCACTGAAATTAGCTGGGTTTTGTTGATGATGATTTGAAGTAAAAGGAAAGAACCAAGAAGCCTGTGAAGTTCACCAGAGCTCCTATAATCAGGAAGTCAAATTGAAAACCCGAAGAGATAGCTAACTTCTTTCAAATACTCCAGTGCTTTTAAATTCTTCACATGTATATAATACACTGAGCTAGAAATCTAGCAGTATGATGTCAAGTCTATGGTTTGTCTTTAAGAAAAAATTAGTTCAGAGAGAGATCTGAGTAGCTTTTCTTGCTTACTATATTCACAGCTGAGTGAGATGTTATATGTGGAGACAGAGATAAAGCATAAATTACAGAGGTTTTTTGAATAATGAAAAACTGAAGGGATTTAAAACCTATATACCTGTTGTATAAGTGTAATCCTGGTGTGAAGGTACAGAAAATGCACTATGCTTATTCAAAGAACTAAAAGTAAGTGAGGAGATGTTCTATATGGAGATACACAGACGCCAATATAAGATGTTTGAAAAGTTTTTTAATGGTAAACACAATTCTGTCATATGACATTTTTTTGTCTTTCTTTTCTTCCAGCATCACACATTTTTTTGTTTCATTGGACTATATGTTATTTTAGAAAAACAGTGAGATATCCAGATGGTAATACTTGGGAGTTTGCTACATGAAAAAGGTCAACTCCAAGATGTTCATTTGTTGCAGGAACCAAAATGTCAGTGATAAAATTGTGCAAGACATGATGTATCCACATATAAAAGGCCATCGCTCCAGAGACTATAAATCTCTCCAGATTCACTCTCTACTAGAGTAAACAAATTTATATCAATGTGTATCATTCACCTTATAGGAGCTTAGTTATCATGTAAGGTGGTAGAAAGCAAAACTGGAAAGGCAATAGCTGTACTGGTGACAGAATACTAGAAGGTAATAACATACAAGAGGACATCCTCACCTTATCACAGTCCACAGCCATTTGCCCTAGACTCCAGCTGGGAGAAATAGAACACTCCACAATCCCAGTCCTTGCTATACTTCTCTCTACATAGGAAAGCTCTTCAGATTTTATAGGAAATATCTTTCTTCCTTAAATAAAATCACCTACCTGCCAGGTCTGTATTCGGTCATGGACAAAAGCAATTACTCCTTTTACAAGGTTTGAATGTGAAAAATGTCTGTTGAATTGCTCAAGTAAATTTCTCCCTCATGATTACACTTCAGTAAACTAAGTGACTAACTTTTGTAGTTCAAAGGGAAAAGTGAAAATCAACTGTCAAAAACTGGAAATTAAATGCAATGTGTACCAAGATTTCTTTTCCATTTGCATAACAGGATGTTCCTTCACTTGATGAAGGCTTTTTTAAACCCAGGGAAGATGAGACAGATTTTCTGTAGTACACAAGAAATAACAGATAAAGTATATAGCTTTCAGTGCTTCTGCAGAACAAATGCGGAAAAAAAGATCCACCTTTGGAGAGAAACTGAGACTCATGAATACCTGCCTTGCACAGACAAAGTGTTTTTGAAAAAAACTGTAATACAAGGTAGAGTTTACTGTTGACTTACAAACAGATTCTCACTGAAGTGTACTTCCTGAGGTATCTGAGGAAGGGGAATAATGAAAAGTAAAGAAAAAGCTGTTGAGACAAAGAGGCGTCAGAGAGATAATAGTTTGGTGCTGGCTGTGGTAATAAACGACATGACACCAAGGACCTGGATCACTGCATCATGTTAGAGACTGCTCTGATCAACACGTTATTGACCATTGCAGGGTGGGATATAGATTATGAGTGGGATTTCCAACCCATAATTTATCCTAAGTCATCATCCAAACCTTCTCTTTTTTGTGTAGAATTAAAATAAACACTTTGCAAAACAGAATCTGTGCTGGGTTACTTCCAATTGTTCTAGCTTAGCTGAAGATAAATGAATAGAGTTAATGGTTTCTTATTTGAGAGAACAGAGTCAGATCAAGAAAACAAAGTCAAACATTGCAGCTGAGAAACAGTGTCTTCAGACAGAAACTACGAGTTCCCCATTTAGGAAATTGTATCAGATCCCTTATGAAATAAGAGATTTCTTCACATCCCTGCAGAACTGCACTCAATCCATGAGTCTCACACTGCCAGGAAACCTGTTCTTCAAGTATATCCTCTCCAAGCTATCTCCCTCTAGACAGCTGCTCTGTGAAACCTGGATTTTTAAAAAATGGATGTTCAAGACAGGTGCTTCCCTGGGGCATGTTCTCTACCCCTTACAAACCTTCAGAAATGTTCTTACCGATGCCTCTTGCTAATGAGAAAAAAGAATATTTTTTTTTAAAAAAGCAACTACTTTCTCATCTTTATAAGTCTGAGGATTCCCAAGTTCCATACTCTTTAAAAGTAATACTCATAAGTATAAAACTAATAGACACTATGTGTGTGGTTTACAATCAGGTTACTAAAAAGCAAAGCCTGTAATGTACTCTTCAAATTGAATTTAAGCAAAGTGTTCATCATTGTTTTTATTAAACTTAGGCAGTAAAAACAGAGCAACTAATTTCACAATATTCTGCAACATTTACAATTTAAACACTAATAGAACCAAATGAGGTAAATAGAAATGCAGGACAGTTTAAGAGATTATCCTAAAAAAAGTAGGAAAAAACAGGTCTGCCCTTTTATAACTAACTTCACAGCATGCTGTGCCAAAGTTACAAATCTGTCACATTCAATGTTTACCTTTCCAAGACCAGTTGTTAGGATTAATTCTTTCATAATCTCCGTTATAGCTGGAAGTATTTAATAAGTCATGGTCTCAACAGACAAGACAGAAGGTGGAATCTGTACGACTCTTGAATCATTCTTGTGTTGCTTTCCACATCTGCTGCCTAAAGACATCACACTATGCTATAAGTTTCCATTAATATGGAACAATGTTTGTGGTAAACATAGAAATGCTTGATAATACTTATACAATGTCCAAAAAAACCAAACACCTATACATTTTTATTTAACAAATTAAGAAAACCAACTACAATAATTTTCAACACAGTTCACTTTTGAGATGAAATGCAGCTGTATATGATGCTGTCAATGCTCAAAGCAATTCTGTAGTTCATCTTCTGAAATGCAGTTGAAGATCTCCCTCGTTTTTGCTTTCACATCTTTTACCAACACAAAATGGGTTGCTTTTGAGATCTCTTCACTACAAGCCTCAGTCAATAACTGACAAGTTTCTGTCACAGATGCTTTCATTTTCACAAGAATCTTAGTGTTAACTCACTATTCACTCTTGACAACTGATGTTTTCCAACCGAGGTTAAGAAAACCTCTGTATTTGAATACATCCCCACTCGTACTGAGTGAATTAAGCTTCAACGCATTGTGACTGTTAGAATATGTTATATAACCATCTCTTTGTTTCACCCTCCTGCTCTTGGTTTCTGAGCCACAGGGTTAATCTTTTTTTTGTGTGTGTATTGGACCTCATACAAGCATACCTCATTTTACTGTGCTTTACTTTATTGAGCTTTGCAGGTATTGCAGGTTTTTTGCATCATTTTTTAGTGATAAAATTTTTTAACTAAGGCATGTACATTATTTTCTAGAAATAATGCTATTACACACTTAATAGACTATAGAATAGTGTAAACTATATGCACTGAGAAACCAAAAATCATCACTCACTTTACTGCAGTGGTCTGGAACTGAAACCTCAGTATCTCAGAGGTATGCCTGTAATATAAAAAAAACCAAAACCACACACACACACACACACACACACACAAAAACCAACCTACTGTGTTTCTCTTTCTTGGAAACACGAAATACAAGCTTCTGCCCTCTCTTTCATCACTTTTTAGTCAATAACAACCTCAGTGTCTTTGACAGGATTTCGCCCTTATAAAGTGGACTGAGAGCAGAGCAACACATCTAGAATACAAAATGGAAGGTTCTTTCATTTAATCCCCAGTAGCATTTATCATATTGTTCAAGCAATAAATGCTGATAATTCTTACTATTTTACCCTCATTAGAAGCACTACATATTCAACTCAGGTAAATTCATCACTTTCCCTTCAGTGTAGGTGCCTGTGAGGATAAAATGTAAAAGAAAATGCATGCAGTATCATTTTGTGCTACAAGACATCAGTTTTATCTCTCAGGAAATGACCAGTTCTTTACAAAAAATGGGCTGCAGCCAGTCTGGTCACTGGGGTGGTTTGCCAGAATGAGCCATTACTAGGGCCAGGTCTATCTTATGTGGCAGAGCATGGCATGGAGTGCTCTGAGGTAGACTGGAGAGATCTGGTGTGTTCCCACAGAGAAGCACAATGCTGTGCTGACAACGATGCTAACCCAGGACTCCTGAAGCATGATGCAGTATTAGTACACAGCAATAGATTATCTTCCAAGTCCTGCTCTTCCTTGAGACTAATCATCTTCACAGCAGTACTTTTCCTTTTTTCCTTTTCCCCTTTTTCCATTTTTTCTTTTTTTTTTTTGAGCTAAGAGCAGTCAACACTATGACCCATACTCTTGTATGGGAGAAGGACACTCTCCAACACTTCCTTTACAGCCCTCAAGTAAAAGCTAGATTAAGTAAAAATATCTCTGAAAAAGGGAGAATTGCCTGAGAATCATAAGAACTAATATGACTGACCACAGGGTTAATTAAAAACTCTAAAGGTTAAACTGGTTTAGCGTCAGTCATAAACATAACAAGCTTCTTCCCATCCTCTCTGCTTTCAGTACTTATTCAGTGGTTTGAAAGATATGCATTTACACAGCATCCATAATGCACCACAAGCTGAAATTTTTCAAGCATACCCAGAAAAGCAGAGTGGTGTGGTGTGGGTAACACATTAAGGATTTATAGCAGATCCATTACATTACACATTCATAACTGCTTGCCAGTAATGTATATTCTGTTCACTACACACACTGTATGCATCATTATCTTAAGATACAGTCATTGGTAGGCAAGAAGAAAGGATGCTGACTCTCAGTTGTCACATGCCATATTTTGCTGGCATTTGAGTTGCTGCAGAAAGAAAGTTTCATTATATACTAGCACATATTCCAGACACGGCCTTAAATAATCCAAAAACGCACTTCATCAGGATGCTTTTGTGCATCAGACCCCAGCAACAGAACAAGAGTTAAAGTTTTGGGGCAGTTAGTCTAGTGACCATCTGAAATACAATTCGAGATAAATCCAGTGCTGGTATTGCCATAAGGCTAATTGGGCAGATTTTTTGGGAGAGCTGCCCTGGAGTCAGGATCCGGAACAGTCAAGTGACTCTTATAACTGCTGTAGGTAGCGTCTGTGCTACTATTAGTTACTGCAGCCCACTACCGACTTGTTTATCAGAGGAGCATCTGCTACTCCTGCTGGCCTTAGAGAACCATGGAGATATTCAGCACCTGAGGTGTTCTGATATCATACTAATGGGGGTCATTAGAGCAGAAAGATATAACAAGAAAATTAAAAGATTCAAGGCATCAGTACCCCATGCAGGGAAAATCAGTGTGCAGTTTGCCGGACAGTTTGCCAGGTAGTTTATGCCGTCCTTCTCTCCTTGTCCTTGTAACAGAGTAGTCTATCATATCCTCATATCAGTTCTAAAACACAGGAAAATAAATTTCTTTAACAACGTATTTCTTCAAAGAACTGAAAATATCTGTAACCTTAGGAAGCTTTCCTCAAATTTTTCATAAAAAGTCACATGAATATACCACGGCACACAACACCTCGAGCAAAATAAAAGCAGTATTTGTTTGTAGACTTGAACCAACTTGCATGAATTTGTCTAAAAAGTTTTCTTCGTTTTACACGGTCCTAATGCATCTTGAAAAGTAGAAGAGCTGCAGAGCTGTAAGAACTATTGTAATTACATTATCTGAAGCTTAATAAGAAACAGACACCTTTTTAGACTCAGTACTATTACTCACGGTTTTGCAGAGCTGAACAAGAAAAATTTCTTCAGAAAATACCAGGAAAAGCACATGAATGCTAGGGAGATCATCAGAGTCCTACCAGTTATCTTCTAAGTGTGCTTCAAAGTGATTTTTCTATCACTGAAAACCAAACATGTTAATACTCAGATAGATTGACAGTACTAATTATCACTACTGTAGGTCTGCAGTCAAAACCTTAACAAAATCTACTAATGAGTTCTGCAGGCTCAAATGATTTGATTCACTGGACAGTAGATACAGTTGAAAATCTGAGATTGAAAGAAGACATCATCATAAAAAACCCATGTGAGTTCTTGCGTAAATTCTTAACTATTCAATTTAATGCAGAGGCAGGTCACTTTCTTTTCTCTGCTCACTGCATTTGTTAAATGGTAAAATTTCAAAGGAACTGACTACTTTTCTGGAATTAAGGTCAATTTCTTATAAAAATACTGGTCAGGAAAAGAGAAGGGAGGGAGGTGGGGAGAAGGGAGAGGAAGGGTAAGCAATTTCAGTGTACAATGTGATTTTTCAAGTAACCCGAAACTACAAAACCACACTTTTTAACTGTCACTAATTTGTGCTTATAAGCTCCGCCCACACACTGTGCGGTTTAAAACTTTTTTCCATATTCCACTTTTCTCTTCAGACAAGGGAAACAGGTTACAGTTATAAACCCCCCTTACTATTTCAAAGCAATTACTAAACATTTTATTTACACTTCTGTTATGTGATGAAATCTATGAGATGAAAAAACAATGTTAATGGAAAATATAATATTGAGCACTTATGTAAAACTATTGTAAACTTATACTTGACAAATTCACAGAATTACAGAATCTCAGAATGGCAGGGTTGGAAGCAGCCTCTGGAGATCAACTAGTACAAGTCCCCTGCTAAAGCGGGTTCACCTGGAGGAGGTTGCACCAGAATGTGCCCAGGCAGGTTTTGAATATTTCCAAAGAAGAAGACTCCACAACCTATCCGGGCATGCTTTTCCAGTGCTTCCTCACTCCTAGAATAAAGGAGTTTTCCCTCACATCCAGGTGGAATTTCCTGTGCTCTAGTTTGTGCCCATTGTTCCCTGTCCCGGTAGTGGGCACCACTTATAAGAATGCGGTCCCATTTTCCTGCCCCCCACCATTCAGATATTAATAAGCATTGATGAGATTCCCTCTCAGTCTTCTCTTTTCCAGGATAAACAGACCGGTTCTCTCAGCCTTTACTCATAAGACAGATGCTCCAGTCCCCTCATCGTCTTTGTGGCCCTCCAATGACCTCTCTCCAGTAGTTCTTTGTCTTTTGTGAGCTGAGGAGCCCAAACCCGGACACAGTACTGCAGATGCAGTCTCACCAGGTCAAAGTAGAGGGGGAAGTGAAACTCCCTCAACCTGCTGACCAGGTCTCTATTCAGCTCTAATTACTGGGGGTTTTCACTGTGTGAAACTTGATTAGATGAACAACAAAATACAAACTTCTGAAGCAGAAAAAATGCAACTTACTTTGAACAAAAGCCTTCTTGACACAAAAGACTAGATATCTCATTATCTTGATTACAAGGATTCCAGCAGAGGCAACTCGATGTTTCTCACTAGAATTAGAGAGTCATCAACTAATTGTGAGTCTGAAAGGAAAACTGAGATTGCATGGTCCTTTTTATAGAGCAGTGTATTCTGTGGTTCTGATTGCCAAACTTTGATGTAGACATTTCAGGCCTTGGTTTTGTCTTCTGTATCTTCACACCTGTTGAGTTCTGCATTGTATTTTATGTTGATTTAAAGAACAGACATGAAGTTTTTAAACGAATCCCACAGCTGTACTAATATTTTAAGCACATTACTTGTGTCTTGCTGTTGTATGAATCATTGTAAGAGTAGTGATTTGCACTCAGGCCATAAGAGTTAAACAGAAGTTTGCACTGATGACTTTCCTGAAAGAAAGTAATATCCAAACAACACTAAAATTAATAGTCAAATAGAGTAACACAACTGTGATTTCTACACAGGCATTTTGTGATGCTAGAATGAGCTACAACATTTTTTATTGGACAAAATTATTGTAAAATCTAAAGTCCAGTCAACAAACTCAGATTAGATGCTGACGAATTAATTAACATTTTGGCTGGATTTCTCAAACAAACAAAACAATAGGTCCATCATTTAAGCTGGACTACAGCTAAAAATCATACAGCCATAATATTTGTTCCACAGACTCTTCTTATGCAGTATATAAAATACTTTCAGTTTTTCTCCAATAAGCTTTGTTTTTATAGACATTATGCCAATTCTATATGTATTTGAATTTCTCATTCTTAAAAACTTTTGATTTTCTTGTTCAGTTTCAAGAAAATCTGATGAGACTGAAGTCTCAAAGATATGAATTTTCTACAAAGTCATCTGTGTTAGAGAAGACTCTAATTTCCACAGTTAAGAATAAAACAGTATGATTTAAATATCTGTGTTTTCTGTTTAATATTGTTCACCAATCAGCTTCCTTACCACAGGATATTCATCCCTTTTCTCTGACAATCAAAAATAAAGAGGGAAGGAGAAATCTAGTGGAATACAAAAGATGATTTAGAGCCTGCAGAAGAGATGTAGTGGTATTTTAGGTTCAGAGAAGAAGCAGAGAAGTACTTCAGTACTGAGTGTTGCAGGCAGAAGAGATGAATCAGTGTACCTAGTGCACCTGGCACATGAAAGATCAAAATCAAGGAGGAGATGGGACTTCATGGGCTCTGGAATTCAGGAAACAATTTAGCTTTTTCTTAATCAGAAGATATGAAGCTGTAATATTATCCTCATATGTGTATGCGGGGGAAAGGGCTGGCAGCCTTCCCAGAGATATGTATTAGAAATTACCCAGAAACCCTAAAAAAGGCTTCTATATTCATAACTAGAAATACACTTTTTATTAATAGCTCACTAGCAAATGTAGAGACCTTTTTATGCAAACATGGATTTTTTTTATCTTAGCTATAAAAACGATGGAATTTTTTTCTTCATGAATACTGTAAAGATGGAAACCTTTATTTGTGTTTATAAAGAAACAATATTTAATCATCTGAAATTATTCTGTAAAAGATACTTCTCATTAAAAAAGTAGTCACTGTAAAATTATTTGCATCATTTTTTTCCGTGATGTTTTTGAAGAAGGAAGCAGAAAACAGAAGTGAGTTTCTGTGTGTCATTTGGTCTCATATTTGTCCCAAACTATTTTATTTATGTATCTCTGTTCCTTCTCCAAGACCAACCATTCTTGAAAGCCTATGAAAGAAAGACCATGGTAACATAATCGATTGTATCTCGTAAATTCTGGATAGCAATGGTTTTGTGCTTAAATCAACTGTCCCTTATTCACACTTCTTAACTGAATTGTCTGTGTCAGGAAATCAGTATTTCATACAGTTCATTGTGTATGAGTTATAATTTACTTTAATCATTCTTGTATGTCTAACACTTTCTAGAAAAGAAATATTCTATGGAAAAGTTTATCTCTCATCCTTTGCACATGAAGAGTTTTATTTAATGAGCTCCAAAAATGCTATAAATACACAAAAAGCAGTAAGAATAATATTTTACACTCAGTGTTACTATAAAAATATGTCTAAAATAGGGAAAAATGTTTCGCTTAATGCAATGAGCTGTGGTATAGAAAAGGTTAATATTGGGAACTGCAGAAGGAGTCGGATTTTTCCATGTCTTGTGTAACAGGAAAATTATGAGAGAAGCATATTATAATTTATTCATCATATGGACCAATTCTTGATTCAGTTTGAAGCTGAAAGCACAGATGAAATATACTATTATAGATACAATGAAGCTCTTACAGTATTTTATATGAAGTAAAAATACAGATTCATCCTTGAAAGTGGGAGCAGAATAAAAAGTGCTTTTTGCTAGATAAATACCCTAAAAATTAGATGACAGAGTGAAGGTACTTTTCTTCCTCTTTTTGCTGTCATTGTGAAGATGAATTTCTTTATTGCATGGGGTATTTTATCCCAGTAGATAAGCGGAAATTTCCACTCCCTAAATGAGTCTGCAGGTTTTCAGTTAAAGACTCTCCTTGTGTATGACACGTACGGCCTCATAGCCCTGTAAGCTGATGAGGCATTGAGCCCAAGTTGTTCACTTCATGAGTGAGTGGACCAACTTCTAAGCTTTTATAGAAGAAACTGAAGAGCAGCACTGTCATAGAATCATAGAAACATAGAATCTTCCAGTTGGAAAAAACCTTTGAGATCATTGAGTTCAACCATACCCATCTTCTACTAAACCACGTCCCTCAAAAACTCGTCTACCCATTTTTTAAACACCTTCACTAATGGTAGCTCAGATGTCTCCCTGGGCAGCTGTGCCAGTGCCTGACCATCTTTTTGGTAAAGAAATTCTTCCTAATAGCTAGTCTGAACCTCTCCTGGTGCAACTTATGATCATTTCCTCTTGTCTTATCACCTGTCACTTGAGAGAAGAGATCAACACTCTCTCTGCCACAGTCCCCTTTCAGGCAGCCGTAGACAGCGACGAGGTCTCCCCTCAACCTCATCTTCTCCAAGCTTAGCAACCCCAGTTCCCTCAGCTGCTTGTTACAGGACTTACTCTCCATTTTGCCATGAAGACATTTTGTTTGTTCTCTCTTTTACTATTACAGAAATTCAGAGCAATTTACGGTAGTCCAAATCCTTCAAAACAGTGAAAGCTATTTACTTTCTCTGGTTAACAAACAAAAGAAAAATATTAGAATATAATCCCCATTTATTTCATGTATTGGTACAATCTTAGCTTTGATTTGCAGTGTGTGAACTTTCAGAGTGGCAGATAATTAAGCTGTGAGGATTTCAGACATAGTGATTCAATTGGGCTGTCATCTTCTGCTATTCTGTAAAAGACTGCAGTTTTTCACAAAATATTACAGAATTACCTAACCTCAAGGAAGGTTGTTCATTGCAGGTTTACTGGGAAAGAACTGAAATTCCAGGTGAATTTGGGATTTCAGGTGATTTTCCTCCATCCCGAGATTTTCCATCTGGTTATGTCTTGGCGAGACCATATACTCTAAATCTGATCATAGTTCTAAGGAGCCCACATTGTATTGGCTGGTTACCTGCTTCACGGCTGCAAGCAGATGCCAAGCAGAGTAGGAGTATTGCATATCCATCATAAACTGTATTAAGTATTCAGTTTCTAAACTTTGCCATTTCAACTGCTCCTTGTTAGAAGTATAAGAGTTTAGCTCTAGAACTCCTCACTCTCAGTTTCTTTTTTTTAAACTGTTCATTTCAAAACTTAACAAGTATACACAACTAAACACACCATTAAATAACAAGGAATATCTTTAAATATCTCACTCCTTCCAGTGAAGATATTTGTACACATACAGGCTCACTATCCCAGAAAAAAGTTTAAACTTTGTTCTGAAACCTTTAGTAGCCTCCCAAGCTCTGCCACTGAACAGATGGACATGCTTAAACATGTGTTGCATTTCCTAGTTCAGCAGCCATTTGGGACTGGAACCTCTCTCCCTGCTGTCTCCATGCAGCACTCAGCCTAATGACTCCCCATGATCTGGGTTCCTGAATGTGCTGAGCATCGAGCAGGTGATATATCAGGACTCAGGACAGTAATAACCAAAACAAAATTAAACTAAACAGAAGTCAAAAACATGTTATCAATATGTGTTTATGACCTTCCACTTCCTCATTCCTCCCATCTTGTTATTATTATTGGCTTTTTACTGGACAATTTCACACTGCATCTTACCTGTAAGTTTAAATGTGCCATTCATTTTCTCACTTTCACAAGCCTTTGCTCCTGTCCATCAGGAGCTGCCCACAAAAACATAGAAAAGAAAGAACCTCTGAGGGTGCTAGTCTGTAGAAGCCAAGCAGGAGGACAACATCTTATGACATTGTGAACAAAGAATCAGCACAAATGGGAGGAGGCACAGACTGTGATCATGCTCAGACAGTTGTCTTTCCCGACCCCTCCAAGCCAGAAGCACTCTCACTATCAAAACCAGTGTGGCAGGGGAATGTGTCTCACGTTTCAAAAAACGGTGCTGCTAGTTGCAGAGCCCCGCAAAAGTTAGCTTCACAAGCATGTAGATTATGGCAGTACTTAGGAATCTTGAGCATGGGCACACTGTGCCAGGTAGGAGACGTAACCTGAACATAAATTTCTGAAGACCTCATGTCAAGTTTTGCAGTGTTTGGTTTTTGATGGTGGTATTTCTGTTTCTTTTTGGCTGTTTCCCCTCTCAGAAAATATCTCTCATTTCTGTTCCTGTAACTACTGATGTTAGCTACTGATACCAAAAAGCTATAGGCTGATGAATATCCAGATGCTTTCATCACTGCTTCATCACATTAACATCACTTTCACACAGCAATATCCAAAACTTTTTTGTAAGCACTGCAGTATTGTAGAAAATCCAATAAAAATAATCAGCAGGAAAATCTCAGAAAGATTAACATCAGTAACATGCCTTTAAGACAGATCACTTTGAAAGAGCAATGCTCTTCATTGAAAAAGTTTCCATATTAGTCTCTTTGAGTTGTTAAATGCATCTGTTCTCATATGATCCTGAAAATTAAAAAAATGGATGTATGTAGCTAAAATGGAGGGTACAAAGTGGGATCTGGCAATGTAGCAGAAAGGGTTATAGAAATGGTAAAAGCTGCAACAGAAAACAGTGGCATTTAAAGAATATTCTGTTGTCTAATATTCTCCAGGATTAAGAAGGATTTGAGGTTCCACAGAAGTCACTCAAAAGATTGCTGTCAAATCCTGAAATGGAAGCAATCATTCATTTACGAGTTTTTCTTCTAGCCCTACTCTTCAGGAAATTCAAATAACTGTTCCCCTGGAGCCATCCTCAGCTGATATATGGAGATGCCTCCTCCAAAAGCAGAGCTAAACCCTACTAGATGACTTTTTCTGCTTTCTTTTTCTCCTGCTGTTGCTACTATTGATCTCACCCATTACAGTTAAAATGAATAAAAAGATAAAATACAGAGCTTTTGCTTCCCTGAAGTGAGGGATAACTCAGGGCTCCTTACACATGGGCTTATTCTAGCAAACCATGCTTTACTAGACCACATAGGGGTGCAACAAAGAGTAATAGATGAGTCATGATCAAACGCTGCTGCAACCTC
Source organism: Dromococcyx pavoninus (assembly GCA_033558185.1). Classification (NCBI taxonomy): domain Eukaryota; kingdom Metazoa; phylum Chordata; class Aves; order Cuculiformes; family Neomorphidae; genus Dromococcyx; species Dromococcyx pavoninus. Next base: position 2,878,685 of record JAUMJL010000393.1, read on the forward strand.
CAGAACCTTTCCAAGTCATCAGATCCTGCTGGCATTCCAGCAGTTTTAAGTAATGCAAACATGAATGTCTTAGGTCCAAGAAAGTTTGGTCTGCATACATCCTGGTTTTCTGCACCTGTTAGTCACCACTGGGCCAAAAGATTGTGTCAATGATGCAGGTGAGTTAGTTGGATCTGAGGAGGAAGTTCCCACTCTATTCCTTGAAGAAAGTGAAAGTACCATAAATAATCACTCTGGGTAAGTCACTCAGATCTGAGAGAACTTAGACTTATTTATTAAAGGATTAAACAGATGCCTTGGAAAGAACAAGAAAGAGGGAAAAAAAGGATTTTTTTTCACTAGATAATACATACGTCACATCATAGCTGACAAGCTGACAACAATCTTAGTTCACAGAACCACAGAATGACCTGAGTTGGAAGAGACTCACAAGGATTATCAAGTCCAACTCGTATTCCTGCACAGAACAATCCCATGATTCACACCGGGTGACTGAGGGCATTGTCCAAATGCTTCTTGAATATTGACAGGCTTGGCACCGTGACTACTTCCCAGGGGATTTGTTCCAGTGCTTCACCACCCTCTGAGTGAAGAACCTTTTCCTAATATCCAGCTGAAACCTTCTCTGGCACATCTTTCTGCCATTTGCTCAAGTCCCGTCACTGATCACCAGAGAGAAGAGATCAGCACCTGCTCCTCTGCCTTCCTTGCGAGGAAGCAGTAAACTGCTATGAGGTTCCCCCACCCCACAACCCGTCTCCTCTTCTCCAGGCAGAACAGACCAAGTGACTTCATCCACTCCTCATATGATTTTTCTTCTAAACCCTTCACCAGCTTTGTGGCCTCCTCTGGACACTCTCTGTTAAACCTGATGTCCTTTTTACACTGTGGTGCCCAAAACCACACACAGTACCTGAGGAGGGGCCGCACCAGTGCAGAGTAGGGCAGGACAATCCCCTTCCTCGACCAGCTGGCAATGCTGTGTTTGATGCACTCCAGGACAAAGTGACCTTCTTGGCCGTCAGGGCACCGTTGGCTCATGTTCAACTTACTGTCAACCAGAACCCCCAGACACCTTTCCATGGCCTGTCATCCATCCTCTCACTCCCCAGTCTGTATGTATATTTAAGGTTACCTTGTCTCAGGTGCAAAACTCGGCACTTGCCCTTGTTAAACTTCATGTGGCTGGCCATTGCGCAGCTCTCCAATTTGTCCAAATCCCTCTGCAGGGCCTCTTTACCCTCAAGAATGTCAACAGCTCCCTCCAGTTTCGTGTCATCAACAAACCTGCTCAGTAAAACTTTGAGTCCTGCATCCAGGTCATTTATGGAGATATTAAAAGTACTGACCCTAAGAGGGATCCCTGCAGAAACCCGCTCATGACTGGTCACCAGCCTGATGCAACCCCATTTGAGACGATCCTTTGAGCCCAACCCATCGGCCAATAGATCACCCACTGCTTTATGTGTTTATCCAGCTGTATGCTGGACATTTTGTTTAGGAAGATACTGTGAGAGTATCAAAGGCCTTGCAGAAATCCAGAAAGATTACAGCAACTGGTTTTCCTTGGTCAACCAGGTGGGCGACCCTGTCATAGAAGGAAACTAGGTTTGACAAGCAGGACCATCCCTTTATAAACATGTGCTGGCTGGGACCAATGACTGTGTTTTTCTGTAGCTCTCAGAATAATCTTCTCCATAAACTTACCAGGCACTGAAGTGAGACTGACAAGCCTGTAGTTACTGGGGTCATCCCAGATGCCCTTCTTAAAGACTGGGACATTTGCCAGCTTCCAGTCAACTGGTACCTCCCCAGAGTCCCAAGAGATCTGAAAATTCATTGAGACAGTTTTCGCTATGACATCAGCCAACTCTTCAAGTACCTTTGGATGAGCCCTATCAGGCCCCATCAACTTATGGGGATCCAGCTAGAGCAACAAATCCCACACAAGGTTTGACTGGAAGTTTATAATTTTCACAGTCTTGGTCCCCTAGCCCAAGGCTCCAGAGGGGCCCAAGCCCATCACCAGTGAAGACAGAGGCTAAAAAAGGATTAAATGTTTATGCTTTGTCTAAATCCCTGTTTATGAGGTTCCCATGCTTATCAAGTAATAGGCCAGTGTGATTTCTGGTCTGCCTTTTGTTATTAACATATTTTAAAAAGCCCTTTTTATTATCTTTCACAGTGCTGGCCAGCTTCAACTCTAATTAAGTTTTGGTCGCATGAGTTTCTGCCCTACAGTGGCAAACAGCATCCCCGTAGTCCTCCCATGTCACCTATCCTTTTTTCCACTGGACATATGCCATCCTTTTATGCCTCAGTTTGAGCAGAAGATCCCTGGTCAGCTGAATTGGCCTTCTGCATCATCTGCTTGACTTTCGGTGTTTTGGAATTGCCTGGTCCTGTGCTCTTCAGGTGTTGCAGTGTTTAAAATGAATTTATCAGTTATGTCAGGCTTACAGGAGAAGACAAATTACTGTTTTGTTTATGAAAAAACTAGGAAATCAGTCAGAACTCAAGTAAATGCACAAGTTTGACAGGTACTAATTCTTGATCCCACTCTCCTTTATTTTATAAATTAATGTTTGGATCAGACAAATTTCATCTTCTCTCATTGATGACAGCATGATGGTGGGTGGTCCTTGTTTGGACATCAGGTGCTCATCAAAGCCATTCTATTGCTCCCCTCATCAGCTGGACAGGGGAGAGAAAATGTTATGAAAGGTTCATGGGTTGAGGTAAGGACAGGGAGAGACCACTCACCAATTACCATCATGGGTAAAACCAGTTTGACTTACGGAAAATTCATTTAATTTATTGGCAATCAAACCACAGTAGAATAATGAGATATTAAACCAAATCTTGAAACACCTTCTCCTCACCCCTCCCTTCTTCCCAGGCTCAACTTCAGTCATAATTTTTCTACCTCCTCCCAACCTGAGCAGTGCACATGGACAGGAAACGAGGGTTGTGGTCAGTTTATTACAGTGTCTCTTATGCTCCTTTCTCCTCAGTCTTTTCCGTTGCTCAAGCATGATGCTCCACCCATGGGAAACAATCCTCCAAGCACTTCTCCACAGGCTATAATCCTTCATGAACAGCTCCAGCATGGGTCCTTTCCAGGGGATGCAGTTTTTCAGGAACAGATTTCTTCTGTGGGTCCACAGAGTCACAAGTCCTACCAGCAAACTTCTCTAACATGGACTCCTCTCTTCACAGATCACAGGTTCTGCCAGGAGCCAGCTTGAGTGTGAGGTCCTCCATGGGCTGCATGGGAACAGCCTGCCTCACCATGGCCTTCACCATGGGCTGCAGAAGAATTAGAACCAACACCTGGAGAACCCCCTCCTTCTCCTTCTTCACTGATCTTGGTGTCTGCAGAGTTGCTTCACATAGTCTCACTCCCCTCTTCCAACTGCTTTTGAGGTAGTTTTTTCCCTTTCTTACATTATCCTAGAGATACCCCTTGAATTGCTGATGGGCTCAGCCTTGGCCAGCAGCAGCTCTGTCTTGGAACCAACAGGTATTGTCAGACATGGGGAAAGCTTCTGCATCTTCTCATAGAAACCAGCCCTGCGGCTTCCCTGTTACCAAAACTTTGCCTCACAAATCCAATACAAATGGCTACTCTTTTACACTGGAGTATGGAAACATTATGGTACTCCCAGATGTTTCTATAGTTCTGCCTAAAAAGATAGTCATCCTTGTGAAGATTTGATTTTAAGCTGCTCCTCCTAACTTGAACATCCCTACCTTCTTGCAAGGCTCTGCTCTTGCAGGAGCAAACTGTTGTAAATATTAAGTAGAACAGTGTTTTTCCCCTACAACTTTCTCAGGCCTTCAGTACTACATGATTTGGAGAATTCTTTCATTTCAGCTCATACCTCCACAAGCACAGAGCATCTCATGTGGGTTTGTCCACCCAGTGCAGCAAGGCAAAAAGGAGAAGGAGATTGACTTCTGTCAGCAGCGTGCTCAGTGCTGGGAAACATGAAAACGTGACAGCAGAGAATAGTGGAAACACAAAGAGGTGCAGGAGATGTTTTCTCTAGGATGTTCAAAAGTCTTCTATAGAAAGAAACTAGAAATAGCTTTTTTATCATATTCCAGCCAATGTGAACCTGAAAAACATTCAGGTATGCAGACAAACTATTCCAAACGCAGGTAAACCAACTTCCCCCCTCCAAGATGTAATTCATGCTCACTCTTTTTTTAACCTTCTTCTTCTTATCTGTTTGGGTCATGGAGAAATTTGTTTCAACAAGACTCACTCAGGAATATGCTGACCTCTTCTTGAAAGACAGCTGGAAGTATTTCCCTTGTTCATATGTATTCTTCATATAAATATAACACGATCAAGAATTTGTTGTGATAGAGACAAACTCACTGTTCTTATTGCCTGTCACTGCATCTACACTTCCACATTTTAATGTATGAACTTGGCTAAGCCAACACAATACCTTCAAGAGTGAACCTATAGGATGAATGAACTAATATACACTGGAGAACTGGTTAGAGGGAAAGAAGAGACAAAAAGGGAGGAAATCAAGCAGATATTTCTAGTTAGCTGAGTTCTTCTCAGCTGCATCTTTGGAACGAGCATGTGTTGAGGATTATTATTGTCCAGATTTGGTTGACTTGCAGCAAAACTGGTCTGTATCCACTTCCAAGAAAGGTATTTCAGTCAGTTTCGTCATGAGTGCCACAAAAGGGAATGACCTGGTAATATAATGGAAGAAACTACTCAAAGCTGAATTACTGCAGTAACAGACTTGAATATGAAAATGAAACTAAGAGATTGGAGGCAGAACAAACAATATTGAGGAACAATAGTATTGCCCAGGAGCAGTGTGAAACAGAACCACCTCCAGATTTAGCCCTTGAAAATTACAACCATAAAGCTGCATTCCTTTTCCAGTCTTGAAATTGAGTATTCCTTCTCTTCGGTAAACTAAAACACAGTCTAAAATATAAAACCAAGAAGTATACTGAGAGTTTCATAGGCCACAACCATTTAGAAGTATTCAGTCCAAAAGATTACACCGAACAGCAGCATTATCCTGGGAAAAAAACAGAGCTCAATCCTTTAGCAAAATAAATACTTGACCCACAACTTGCTAAAGAAAACACTAAACTGAATGAAAAGAAAAGGTGTGCTCACTAGCACTAGCACTGTGTGGAACAGCAGAAAACTGTGGACTTATTCCTGATTCACAGAGAAACTATAGACTCAGTCTATACTCAGAGACAGCAGGAAGGACCTAACTCTAAGATTTGCTTTTTGTTTCTTTTTGTCATTATTATTCTTTCTAATACTGATAGAGCTCGGTTTCCATCCATCCCAGGACCAGTCTTGCAACAGAGAATACAATCTTGTGGTAACACACAGTATAATAATTTGAATGAACAAGGTTCTCTGTTTTACTTATTCTTCTCGAAGGACATAGAAAAATCAAGGTCAACACCTGTGGTTGACTCTATCTTACCTGCACACCAGGTGAAATGAAACGAAAGGGGTAAACATTATCTGCCTACTACTTCCCTTTGCAGAAATGCAGGACTGTAATTGCAGATTGGATTCCTCACAAAAAAAAACATAATGGAGAAGGAATTTAAAGCACCAAATTTACACAACAATATGAGGCTGGAAAGATATTATTCTGAAGGAAATTATGGAATTGTAATGCTGAAAAAACACAAGCAAAACCATGTAGAATGGCTATTGCAGTCTAAATTGCTACTTAAGAAATTCTTAAGAGTCAACAATTCTGGATTCTCTTCATACAAACATCTTATTTTTAATTCCATATCCAGAGGCAAAGTCACAAACCCATTTTGTTCTGGTGTATAAGCATGAGATGGAGTGTCAGTGTAGCAGAACACTTTCTACATTTTATTGGGATGACATTGTCTTTGAGGTTGCCAAAATAGGCTTTCCCAATTGTCCCTATTACTTAAATATCTCTGGTCCATTAACAAAATGAAAAGCATTAACTGGATGCAACTTTATTATAGTTAGAAACATAAAAAGTAGGTAAAAGCATCCCACTTCATTTTAAAATACCCAGGTCTTTATAAAGCACTTTAAAAAAAAAATGCTGAAAGTCACCTTTCAGGTCATATTAGAATACGTTTGTGGATTACCAAATGCAATACTTTTATCTTACACTCAGCACTGAAAATGTCTTCATAGTAAGAATTGTCAGTTAATTTCTCTATCTATAGTGTGATTCAGCCTTATAGTAAATACTACACATTTGTTAACTCAGAAAGAAGAATACACTTCCTTTACCTTACACTGCCAGTCGCAAGTTGAATGGGAAATGCCTAGTTTAATACCTGTTAAAATAACTTCTGGATATACAAAAACTGTATCTCTATTAGCTTTTTTTTGCTAATAGTATGACAACGAACAAATAGATTTACCAAAGACAGCTCCCTTTTCTTAAAGATAGTTTTTCTCAAACTTGCTGCTTCAGTTCTTTCTGAAGCTCAGATACTGGACACTGAAATCCAGTTACTCATTAACGAGATACACAAAACACGATAGATTAAGTACTCCAGGCTTTAAGATTTTCTTTAAGTATTTCTTTCTCCTCTCACTCCAATTAGTTGAATACTGCCTCAGTGCCCTCTTTAAATCCCTGAGTCCTGATATTCCACCTCCTCAAAGCTCAGCACAGTCAATTGTTCACTCCAGCATTTCCAACTGCTTATAAAGGAACTGAGGAATCTGACGTTCGCCTTAAAACTGAGGTAAGGTTTAAAAACAAAGAATCCTGCCTCTCAGCCACATTTGGACCTGCAAGCACTTTCTTAGTCCTTAGATAATTTAAATCTTTGTTAAAACAATTCCTGTGTTCTTGGCTACTCTTCTTTGCAGTTTAGGCTATTCCATTAGAGCACATTGCTGTCATTCTTTATTCTATCAGATCTGCAACTTTTACAGTTCAAATCCCTTTCCCACCTGGAAGAAAACAGATCCCACATTTTTGGCTTGCTTTCATAATTTTCTTTGAAAAAATTCAGTCAGTAGTCCTGCATTTAAGAGCTGCTTCCCTGTCAAGATTTTAATGCAATCATGTACTCTCCATATGACTATTGAAATTGCCTTAATTTTTATTATTTATTGAATCTTTTTATATTATATTTATTTTTGCTGATATTTTTATTTCTCTGACTACTTTAATCATCCTTAATATTCTCTCCCTTGATCTTGTACACTTTTTCATTATCATAACTGAAATCTGGAGTATCCGCTGCCTTTATTTTTAATCATATCTTGAAACATTATTGACCAGCATTACCTCATCTGTTTTGTTCTGATGTTATAAGGGAGCTACCTAATACCATTAAAGCTCTTAAAAAATACCGTTGTGCTCAGTGGAGATGATTAAGGAGATATACCATCCAACATCTACTTCAATGTCAGGATTAGCACGTTCTCTGAGATTAATGTAGAGGTCACTTGTCACAATTGAAGTTTGGGTTTATAACATTCATTTGATGTAGATGCAAAATTTGAAACAAAACTTGTGTCTAGAAATGCTCTTATCCACGACCCACTCCAATCTTTTCCTCTTTGAGGAAGAATCCCAGGTGAAAACCACTCAAGGAGTATGCTCAAATGCCATTTACCGTGATTCTTGTTAAGGCATGTCAGGAGGTACCCATTCCATATTCAAGGAGCCAGATCACTGTCAATTTGACATGGAAAAAGGAAAAATGTCTCTCTCTCAAAGCTTTTTAACAACAAATTTAGAAGGTGACATGTGACATAAACCATTCATTTGAGGTAAAGCAAGAGAGGATTTCACTTGTGGACATGCTGGACTGAGGTCTTCCTGTGTCCCATAGGGAGGGACGTTGCACACACTTCTAGTCATGTCCCCACGAGTCCTGAAATAACCATAAAAGTCAATGTGCTAATAAAGAGCTATCAGATTAAATAATAAAGAAAACGATATATAACTGCAAATGGGTACTACTGCAAGCGGGTACTACTGCAAGCACTTTACATGAGTGAACAGGAATTCATCACACAGAGCATGACTGGTTGCATATTGTCACGTTGTTTCTCATATATATTAAAATTAAAAGACCTTATGAATTTTGATGGCTCTTTTCCCACTCTGTTTTGGATATACAAGGCTTTTTCACTGACCACTTCAGAACTGGTTGTCAGAGCCACAGCAGGCTCCATCAGGATGTGGGATGTGAGAGTTTTTAAAACATATAGAGCATAGAACAAGAGATGCCAGCTTTACAGGTCGAGGTTCAGCTGAGATGTGTGTATAGACAGCTGGAACAAGATGGACCAGATGTTGAAGCATTAGAGAATTCAGTATTTGAATGTGAACGCTTACTCATACCTCATTTTTCTCTGGAAAGGAAGAGAACTGTCTTCTTGGAAGTTAGTGGAGTTTACGAGTCCAAAAGGCCAGGGTAAAAGGAGACTCCCCCCAGTATAGCCTACTTAGTGCAACAGCAAGATCCCAACCCAGTGAAAGCCCAGTTTGTCTCCACATCCAGATTTGCTTCTGACTCTGAGGCAAGGTGTACTTGTTGCAAGGCCTTTCTTCACTAGCGTTGTGTTCTTCTATCTGTGGCTTAATACCCTGCAGAGTCTCTTGGCTATATCGTATGCAGGAGGACCATCATCTGTGGCAGTCTTTGAACTTCCTCCGGTGAGAAATTGTGCCAGGAGCTGAAGGAGGCCCTCAACAAAGGAGGGGATGGTGACCTCAAAAGCGAAGTCAACCAATATACCTTTTGGCACAGACCTTGAAGAACAGTTCTTCTGAATTACAGCTGTGATGGCTCCTTGCTAACCTGCAGGATCTCTTGAGGAACTGGATTCCACCAATCTGGGACTCCAAGATAAAACAAGGAAGATAAACTTCCTTTTTCAGGAAGTTTGGCATTTTTAGTTTTTGTCTTCTTTTCTTTTCCTCTTGTACTTCATTTGATTTTTCATATGCTGATGGGAAATTTATATTCTTTTCTTCCTCTACATTTTCCTCAAGGAAACTCACTGAGAGAACAGTGAGAGGAGAGCAGAAGGCAGAGAACAGCTCAGTCCTTTTGGGAGAAAAATGCTGTTTTTTTCTGGCATCTACCCTAGGAGCTCCGTACTCTGTCAGTGTTCATGGGTACCTGTGAGAGTAGGTAGCTGAATCCAGCCTACCTCCTTGTGAGCCAGAGTCTCAGGGATTCTCCCTCTAAACTCAGCAGCAGTGATCAAAGCCTCATCTGAAGCTCTTGGCATTGCAGGACTTCCTCTAAAACGTCCTCTCAAAAGTTCTGTTAGTTGACCTCTATGAGAAAGAAATACTGGTTTGGGAGAAAGCCAGCAAGTAGAGCAAATTCGAAGAATTGATAGAACAAGCTTTGCAAGCAGTCCAACTGCTATGGAGTGACTGGTAAAGTGTTGGCGGTTCCCTGCAAGTTAAATGACAGTGTCATTTAAAAGCCCTTCATTTCTATTAGCTAACTCTTGCTGCTACACAATTTAATTTAGAGGGAAGGTAACACTGAAAATAATTTCTCTGGTCAAACCACTTCTCTGAAGACTCTACTACTGCCTGACAAAGTCACTCTCATAAGAAGCAGAGAGAAGGAGAAAGCAATGCTTTGTCATTGACAAGCAAGAGACTTGAAAGCTGGCTTAAAATACTTCGGAAGCTACAAACACAGCCACAAGCTTTCATGTCCCTTAGGCAGGTCCTGCCAGACCAAGTTGATCTCCTTCTATGACAAGGTTACCCGGTTAATGGACAAGGGAAAGGCTGTGGATGTGGTGTACCTGGACTTTTGTAAAGCTTTGGCACAGTTTCTCACAGTATTCTGCTTGAAAAACTGGCTGCCATTGGCCTGGACAGGCTGAATCAATGGGCTGAGAACAACAGGATGAGGTTTAACGAGACCAAATGCCAAGTCCTGTGCTTGGGACACAACAACCCCATGTAGCGTTACAGGCTGGGGGAGGAATGGCATGAGAGCTGCCTGGAGGAGAAGGACCTAGGGGTGTTGGTTGACAGATGGCTGAGTATGGGCCAAGAAGGCCAATGGTGTTTTGACCTGTATCAAAAACAGTGTGGCCAGCAGGACCAGGGAGGTGATTGTGTCCCTGTACTCAGCACTGGTGAGGCCACACCTCGAGTGCTGTGTTCAGTTCTGGGCCCTCAGTATAAGACGGACATTGAGGTGTTGGAGAGCATCCAGAGAAGGGCGACAAGGCTGGAGAAGTGGCTGAAGAACAAGCTCTACGAGGAGTGGCTGAGGGAACTGGGGTTGTTTAGCCTGGTGACGGGAAGACTGAGGGGAGACCTCATTGCTGTCTATGGCTGCCTGAAAGGAAGCTGTGGCAGAGAGAGTGTTGATCTCTTCTCTCAAGTGAGAGAAGAATGTGTCATACTACATTTGTGTTCCCCTAGGGTGGCTGACAATTGCCTAGAGCAAATCTCTTCCACCCAAAATATTTCTCTCCCTGCTCCACCACAAGCCAAAATTCTTCAACCAGCAAGATGAATTCCAGTAATCTTGCCATCTTTATTGAACCAAATGTGCTGAGTTCAGTCAAGGACAACTTCCATTGTAAGTGCTGCTGGAGACAAATTACAAAGTACACTGAACTTACCAACTAGCTACACCCTTCTGTGCAGATTAGAGCACTCCTGTTGAGAGATATCTTGCTGACTCCTCTCTTTAACTCTTGTGATAGAGTTCCCTGTGAAAATAGACACATTGCTGCACGGGTCAAGAACAGAAAATTCTGTTTAATACATTTTCATCCCATTATGGTTTTATGTGTGCAGGTGAAGGTGCTGATAGAGTTTCTGATTAACAACTGAACTATGATATTTACGAAGAACATTACTTAACTATTCAGTCTATCCACTGAAGAATCACCTGCACACATGGACAGCTCCACAGTTGGAAGAATGATCTGAGGATTATCATAAAACAAGGCTGCTGCTCTATATTATAATTTGTTACTGAGTGAATCTATGAAAACGCAGACAGCTTCTGAGTGATCAAAACATTAATGCAAAGGTCAGAACATGAATGTGAGCAGAGACAGAGCCCAGGACACTGATTTGCCTCTCCGTGTTAGACTCCTGTGCAGCTATGATGTGATGAGTGAATCCATAAGACAGGCTAAAGATCACTTCACCATACATGTCCTTTTGCCACATCCTGTATTAACATTTTCTGCTACAGCTGACAAGGGCCAGCAGCTTCACTTCACAGCACTACCTTCAGCATGAGCAGCTTCTTCATCCTCTTTTCTCTTTGTTAATCTCTTAAGAGAGGCTGTGACCAAGATTTCTTAACCTTTGCTTCCTTGACTGTCAGCCTCAAGTGCTGGGTTTTGACTTTAAGGATTTGAATTATGAGCTGGGAACTGGAGAAGTCCTAGAAGCTCTCAGATTTTCTGTCTTCCATAGTCCTAGATTCATTCAAGGTCCAGGAAAATCAGGATGCAAATTGAAGTCACTGTAACAGCACTGCTTATCAGTAAGATCATAGAATCATAGAATTATCTGGGTTGGAAGAGACCTCCAAGATCATCAAGTCCAACCCTTAATCCAACACTATCATGATTACTAGATCACGTTACTAAGTGCCACATCCAGACTTACTTTAAAAACCTCCAGGGATGGTGAATTCACCAACTCTTTGGGCAGACCATTCTAATGCCTTATTACTCATTCTGTGAAGAACCTTTTTCTGATATCCAGCCTAAACCTTCCCTGGCAGAGTCTAAGCTCGTGCCCTTTTATTCTGTTGCTGGTTGCCGGGGAGAGGAGTCTGACCCCCACCTGTCTACAACCTCCTTTCAGATAGTTGTAGAGAACGATGAGGTCACCCCTGAGCCTCCTCTTCTCCAGGCTAAACAACCCCAGCTCCCTCTGCCTCTCTTCAGAGGACTTGTGCTCAAGTCCCTTCACCAGTTTTGTTGCTCTTCTCTGGACCTGCTCCAGCACCTCAAGAACTTTCTTGAACTGAGGGGCCCAGAACTGAACACAATACTCAAGGTGTGGCCTCAACAATGCTGAGTACAGGGGAAGGATCACTTCCCTTGTCCTGCTGACCACACTATTCCTGATACAGGCCAGGATGCCATTGGCCTTCTTGGCCACCTGGGCACACTGCTGGCTCCTGTCAATCAGTACCCCCAGGTCCCTTTCCACCTGACTGCTCTCCAGCCACTCTGTCCCCAGCCTGTAGCGCTGCATGGGGTTGTTGTGGCCAAAGTGCAGGACCCGGCGCTTGGCCTTGTTCAACTTCATCCCGTTGGACTCAGTCCATCTCTCCAGCCTATCAAAGTCCCTTTGCAGAGCCCTCCTGCCTTCTGGCAGGTCCACACTCCCTCCCAACTTGGTGTCATCCGCAAATTTACTTATGATGGACTCAATCCCCTCATCTAAATCATCAATGAAGATGTTAAACAGAACTGGACCCAACACTGATCCCTGAGGGACACCACTGGTGGACGCAGCCTCATTCACCAGTACTCTCTGGGCCCGGCCATCCAGCCAGTTCTTAACCCAGCTGAGACTGCACCTGTCCAAGCCATGGGATACCAGTTTATCCAGGAATATGCTGTGGGAGGCAGTGTCAAATGCTTTGCTGAAGTCCAGATAGACTACATCCACAGGCTTCCCTTCATCCACCAGGCAGGTTACCTGATCGTAAAAGGAAATCAGGTTGGTCAGACAGGACCTGCCCCCATAAAGCCATGCTGGCTGGGTCGGATCCCATGTCCATCCTGAAGGTGCTGTGTGATTGGACTCAGGATTATCTGTTCAATAACTGAGGTCAGGCTGACAGGCCTATAGTTACCTGGGTCCTCCTTGCAGTCCTTTTTGTGGATTGGCGTGACATTTGCCAACTTCCAATCATCTGCAACCTCCCCAGAGATCCAGGACAGATGATGGAGAGTGGCTCGACAAGCTCTTCTGCCGACTCCCTCATCACCCTAGGATGGAATCCATCAGGTCCCATTGATTTGTGTGGAACCAGGTGGCTCAGTAATTCATAGACTGTTTCCTCCTAGAACACAGAGGAGCCATTTGGGTTCCTGTCTCTATCTGTGAGCCCTAGAAGCCAGTTATCCTGAGGGCCACTTCTCCTCCTGGTGAAGACTGAGGCAAAGTAGGTGTTGAGTACCTCAGCCTTCTCCTCATCCCTGGTAACTATGTTCCCCCCCAGGTCCAACAAAGAATGGAGGTTTTCCTTGCCCCTCCTTTTGTTATTAATGTGTTTATAGAAGCTCTTTTTGTTATCCTTTCATCTTAAGTCAGTAATTAATTAAAGAAGGCTAGTGCTGGCTGGTTTTCATTCTCTCAACTCATAAAAGATTTCAATTGCTTTATTTTAGTGCAGCTATAAATCTAACTACACATAGTGAAATGAAATGTGCTCTTAATGAGAAGGGCGTTTATACTAAAAGAAAATTGGAAAAAAATAGCTAATCTATTTTTTTTGGATGATGTGTCTGTGGGTGATAGACAGTAAAGTCTCTTGAAGACACTGAAACCTTCATCAGGTTGAAAGTGAAGGAACTGCATGTAATTGAACAATTTGCCACAAATATCTGCATACCTGGAAACAAGGGACTCATATTCATTAAAGGCTTAGTTTCCAGTATTTTTGAGGAGTCACATATTTTAAGTTTTGAGTATGGAGTTTCAAGTTTTATTTATTTGGAACAGTCTGACCTTGACCAAATTAGTTTACCACTCATCCCTCAGTGAACATTATAGTGAGGAAAATTGTGTGCTTGGTGAGGTGCTTTGAAACAAAATATAAAACCCCAGTTGTTGTGGAGATCAGTTAGAATCCATTGTGAAGCAGGAAAGGTACAATTATTTCCTCATAGTATTTCTGAAAATTCCAGAAGTCCTGTTGGAAAGACTCCAAGATGATTTCTTATTTGCAGGATTTCAAATCACAGCTTTTTTGAGATTCATTCCTTCACAAAAGAGCAAAGACTTATCTGTCTCTGAGACCAAGGTGTGTGCTGCACGTATACATACATACCAAAACTTTCACTCAAAAGAGTATCATCATCTGCTTTTGAAAGACAGGTGAACTTGTGTACACATGCACACATGTCCATCTATTTGTTTGTTTCCATCTATATGAGTGCAAGCATCACGTAGAAATGCAACTGAAGTTTTTCAATCACGTATTTAATAATCTGTTCCAGCATTATGACTCATTCTTCTACTCAAAGCCATCAGAGGCAGAGTCACAGGCACCAAACTGTTTTACAAACTCTTTAAAGGTCAGTGTTCTCCTTAGCAAAAATTGATTTTTCATCTTTGGATACCTAAAAAGAATCTGATTTTTCAGAAAATCCAAAGTACTTCCTTTAGGACGGTTGATGAGTTTCTTGATGCAGCCAGTCAGTTTTTATTTTTTAAGTATTATGTAGTTTATCAAAGGTAATCTTATCATGATTCTGAGATATCGTAACTTTCAATAGACAAGGACTTGGAAAAATCAGTTAAGACTGGGATCTCTTGCACTAAGGTGTTCTTTGCCAGAAAAATACATTGAGATTGTCTAGCCATCCAGCAAAGAAATTAAATTAATTCATTTGTTCGTAGACCAACTTAAGCAGTCCAAGATGCAAAAACTTTCACAGAAGGACTTAAATACCAGCTTAAGCAATCCTCTGTGCAAAAAAAAAGTACATAAATTCCATTTGTTCTAAGAAACTGTAGCATATTTTAAGCCTTGATAAGAAGGATCTATAAATTTATACACAACAAAGTATGATTAAACACCTAGAGATACAGAAAAACTTGTCAGAAGTCAGTAACAGATCTAGTCATGGAAATCTGGGTTTATCTGCAATAAAAAGTTTTGACTGGTAGACCAAGTAGTTCACCACTTCCTTGATCTTAAGGTGTGCAAGAAGGTCCTAGCTAAGAAATCATTTTTCTATAAAAGAAAGGTGGGAAGCTAAAAATAAGCATCCATATGAAAACAGACCAGTCTGTCCAAGAAGGCAACATGGCCTACATTAGCATGAAGAGACAAATAATTAGAGGCTCTCCAGAAGGCTTACCAAAATGACAGCCTTCTCACTTAAAGAGAAGTTAAAAACTTGATTTTAAGTAGGTAATGTTTTTACAACCTTTCACTTCAGTCCAACATGAAAATTTTCTTCATAATGTACTGGGGGATAAAAGCTTCATTTTTCCCCCTCTTTTAATTTTCAGTGGGGTTTTTTTGTTGCTGTTATTTTTAGTAGGGACTTCCTATCTATATGAAAAAGAGAGAGATGATTTGACAGGATGATATTTACCATATGGTCTTCTGGTAGTTCTCAGTTGCAAAGCTGTATTTTGCAGTAACTAGCTGCTTATGCATAATTTTCTTTTTTATGCATCTGAATTGACATATAGGTCAAACTGGTTTATTCGAAGAAAGAAGAAAAATAAATCTGAAATTTTTCCCATATGCAGAGAAGAAATTTTTGTTTTCTTGTGGTATGTGAAGTTCAAAATCAAAACAGTTGAGATAAAACATTTCTTCTGACATTCTCTAGTGAATTAAATACTGTTTAGTTTCCTACATATGAACTATAGTTTTTTCTCCCCCTTTCTATAGGGTTAATTACAAACTTGAACAAAACTGCTATCATTCTCCATATTGTACATGTCTGACAGCCCTACCAAAGTGTGCTAGTATATAAAATGCACTGACCTTCAAAGAGCATACATAGATACACAAATATGGGATGAATGGATGAGAGAAATGAGCAGGCAGAAGCAACAGACAGAGAATGGCAGAGGGAAAAATAGAAGAAAATGAGAGGAAAAGTGGAAAACATCTCCCCATAGTGCCCCGACAAGGGAGTGAAACAAATTCTGCTAATGAATCAGTTGCTCAGAACAAAAACATAATCCAAGTATAACACTTGTTTAACTAAGGTAGCTAAAAGAGTTCTGTTCTGCACAACGCAGAGAAAGAAATAAATTAAGCCAAAGAATAAAGCTTGCTCAGCTGCTACATAGACTAATAGTGACCTTTTATTTCATTGAGCCAATGTCTTCATACGTTTTTGAATGACTAGGACCTATCTATTAAAGCAGAGTTTAGATATACTTATGCTAAATCTAAAACAGTTTTGGATTAAGCATAAAGTAAAGTAACTTAACCTGTTAAAAATCCTTTACAGTCACAGCTTCTGCAAATCTGAACAAACCAGTTTATTTTCTATTCACAAGCTGAAAGAAAAGGTGTGCTTGGAACTTCCTCTAAAACAAAAATAAAAAAATAAATCTCATTAAAAGTTTGTATGTTCACAGCTAGGTAACTTGTTCAAGGTCCACTTGGGATTTTCCCTACCACTTTGCTGTATTGATGCACTGTTGGAACGCCACTCATTTTCAGTGAGCTTACTAGCTCTGATACAATCTTCTCTACTGCTGTAATTTCTCTTAGAGATCTCACCTTATGCAAAAAAATATTAAAGCAAAATGAGATAGCGTAGTCCATCTGCCTATAGATAGTGAAAATTATATACATAGAGACACACACACAGACATGTACTCCCATGCTGTAGACATCTATAGTTTTCAATCCTGATATATGTCTCACACGCAGGTTTTCATTTGGTGGAAATTCACAGCCTGGTGTCTTTGAGCAAAGTAATCTAAGATTTTAAAAGTGCTAGAAGTATGCAGACATCATTTCATTTTTTGGTGTTTGTTTTGATGTTTTTTTCCCCAAATAAAACAGAAACAAACAACTGAACAATCTTTCAGGAAAGGAAAATTAGGAAATATGAAATAGCATTAAAGAAGTCATTTACAATGAGCCTGAGGGAAGCAAATTAATTATTTTTTTTAATTTTGAAGTACATAATTCCAGACCCAATCCTGTAGAGATTCTGAGATATAAGATAGGATATACACAAGGATATACATACAAGAAAAACAATAGTCTAGCAGGACAGAATATATAGGCAGCATTGTTCAGGATAGTCCCATAATACAGAATGACTGAATAAATAATCAGAAGGATATTCAAAAGGCACCTCTTTTAGGCACATTTTTGCAGCAAAAGTCTGTATTGTTGTACAGCATATAGTGCCGATCGGGAATATCCTCAAAAAGATCCATCAAAGAAAATTTGGTAAAACACTTTCTCCTCAAAGCTTATTACATTTCAGTGAAAACTAAGGGTTTTTTTTTTAAATCATACAATTATAGAATGGTTTGCATCCACAGGGACCTTTAAAGGCTACCTAGTCCAGCCCTCTCTGCACTGAGCAGGAACATCTTCAACAAGATTAGGTAGCGCAGAGCCCCATTCAGCCTGACCTTGAATGTTTCCAGGGATGGGGCTTCTACCACTCCTCTTGCCAGCCTGTTTCACTACCCTCATCGTAAAAGAAATTGTTCCCTATAGCTAGTCTGTTAAAAAGTTAGTCCTCTTATTTCTTACAAGCCCTCTTTCAGTATTGAAAGGCCACAATACGGTCTCCCTGGAGCCTTCTCTTCTCCAGCCTGAACAACCCCAACTCTCTCAGCCTTTCCTCATAGGGCAGGTGTTCCATCCCTCTGATCATTTTTGTCACCTTCCTCTGGACCCTTTCCAACAGATCAATGTCTTTTTTTGTGCTGAGCACTTCAGAGCTGGACACAGTAGTCCAGGCAGGATCTCACCAGAGCAAAGGGGAAGAATCCCATCCCTTGATCTGCTTTTGATGTAGCACAGGATATGGCTGGCTTTCTGGGCTACAAGCAAAAATTGCCAGCTCATGTCTAGTTTTTCATCAACTAGTGCCCTCAAGTCACTCTCTGCAGGGCTGCTCTCAATCTCTGCATCTCCCCACCTGTACTGATACCAGGGGTGGCCCAGACCCAGGTGGAGGACCTTGTGCTTTGTTTTGTTGAACCTCATGAAGTTCATATGGGCCCATTTCTCAGGCTTAACCAAGTCCTACTGGATAGCATCTTGTCCCTCAGGTATTTCAACCACACTACTCAGCTTGGTATTATCGGCAAACTTGCTGATGATATACTTGATCCCACTGCCTATGTCATTGTTGAAGATGTTAAACAGTCCTGATCCCAGTATGGAGCCCTGAGGGATGCTATTCATCACTGGTATCCATCCAGACATTGAGTCTTTCACCACTACCATCTGGATGAGGCCATCCAACCAATTTCTCACCCGTGAAATAATCCATGCATCAAATCCATCTCTCTCTAATTTAGAGAGAAGAATATTGAGGGGTGACCGTGTCAGAGGCTTTATGGAAGTCCAGATGGGTGACATCCACAGTTCTTTGCTTGTCCACTGATGCAGTCACTCCACCATAGAAGACCACAAGTTTGGTGAGGCAAGACTTGCCTTTGGTGAAGCCATGCTGGCTGTCTCAAATTACCTCTCCATCTGTATATGTCTTAACATAGCTCCTAGGAGGATCTGTCCGATGATTGGGCAACCTGTAGTAGACACAAACCACAAGATTTTGTTCCTTCAGTCTCTAATTCTTACCCAAAAGCTTTCAAGCTGCTTGTGGCTATTCTTCAGAACCAGCTCTTCCCTCTCTATCTATTTCTTGAGTTGGAGGGTTACTCGTCCACTCCTTCTTTCTTGTCTGTCCCTTCTGAACAGCCCGTAGCCATCGATAGCCACAGTCCAGTCATGGGATTCATTCCAACAAGTTTCAGTAATAGCAACTAAGCCTTAGCTTTCTAGCAGCACAGTGGCTTCCAACTCCTTCCATTTGCTGCCCATGCTGTGTGTGCATTAGTGTAGAGGCACTTCAGCTGGGCTGTCAGCAGTGTCACCTGCTTAGAGAAACGTCCCTTAACTCCCTTGAGGTATTTTACCGGTGTTTCCCTGCTGGCTCCTGTTACCTCAGGACGCCCTGGGAAATGTCCTATGAGGAATGACTGAAGGAACTGGGGTTGTTTAGTTTGGAGAAGAGGACACTGAGGGGAGACCTCATCGCTGTCTACAGCTGCCTGAAAGGGGACTGTGGGAGAGTAAGTGTTGATCTCTTCTCTCATGTGACAGGTGATAGGACAAGGGGAAATGGTCATGAGTTGTGCCAGGGGAGGTTCAGACAAGATATTAGGAAGAATGTCTTTACCAAAAGAGTGGTCAGGCACTTGGAACAGCTGCCCAGGGAGCTGGTTGTGTCACCATCCCCAGAGGTATTTAAAAGAAGGATAGATGGGTTCTTAAGGGACTTAGTTTAGCGGATGATGGGTTCGGTTGGACTCGATGATCTCAGAGGTCTTTTCCAGCCAGAAGATTCTATGATTCTATGATCTCTGTCAGACTTCAGGTGTGCTGCAGTGTAGCCAGCACATGTCTGAGCAACACAGTGAGGGTCCTTGCTAGTACTCTATCCCTTTAACCTTGGTATGCCATCTCAGAGTTTGTTATGGGCAAACCTAATACTATCTTTCTCCCCCTTCAAGTCTAGTTTAAAACTCTGTCAATGAGTCCCACCAGCTTCGAGCAAAGAAAGACCCTCTTTCACCTTAGTGAAACCAGAGTTCAGTCTGACACCAGCATGTTCAGTGCCATGTAGGCCATCCCATTACCGAAAAACCCAAAATTGGGTTGGTAACACCAGCCATGGAATCATGTATTAATAACCTAAATCTTTTTATTTCTTCCAGTGTTACTGCCTGCAACTGGAAGGATAGAGGAAAAAATGACCTGTGCTTCACATTTGCTTACCAGCCACCCAACTCCCTGAAGTCCCTTTTGACCATGCTTCAGTTACGTGCTGCAGTTTCATCACCATCCACATGGAATACCAGGAATGGGGTAATAGTTCCAGGGCTGTAACCAGATAGGAAGTTTCCTAGTGATATCCTAAATCTAGGCTCCAGGGAGTCAACAAACTACACTAAGAGGAAAGTCTGACCAGCATGTTGGACCCTCTGTTCCCCTTAGAAGAGAGTCACCTACAATTATAACCCATTTTTATCTTCCTTGTGTAGGCGGTTGTAATACAATTTGTAATACAGACCCTTCAGACCTTCATAACACCTTGGATGTAGATGGACTATCATCCACGTCATCTGTTGACTGGCCTTCCATATCAAAGGCCTCGTACCTCCTGCACAGAGGCTACTGTGCCACAAAGCATATCATCCATTTGGTCACACCTCACACAGCTGTTCTCACCATGGCCATCCATTACCAGTGAAAGACTTTGGCATTACTTGCAGCCTGAGTCCTGGAATAATAAAGAAGTCATGTCACCTTTCTATATACACTTTTCTCTATATATCTTTCTCTGCCTTTCTTTACTGTCTCTCTACATATATCTGTTTGGGAAGACTTCTGGATCAATAATTCTACATCCACACACCCTAAAAAGCTCAGGGAGAAGCATCTGAATGTTTAAAACCAATCTTGAAATGAGTTTTCAGAGATCTTAAAGGCATGAAGCCAAAGTAGAGAAGTAGCTGCAATATTACGTGGCTGTAACTGCAGTTAGTGAACATTGATAATAGTTTTGTTGCATTTGTTTCCCTCTCAGTATTCCTCTGTCTCAGCCTCTGTGGATAAAATCCACAACTATTTTTCCTGAAGGAGATTAAGCTGGGGGCAAAAGGAATTGCCAATACCAATCCTATGATTGTTTATATCTGGACAGAAAGGCAAGAGCAACGTCAGAAAAAAAGTGATCTCAAAGTAACAAACTGCCTTTGCAAAAAGGACTGATGTTGTCACAGAGTGCTCTGGAGGATTACAGCCTCACAAAGGAAAAGCTGGGAACCAGGCTGTTTTCATTAACTTTTTCAGGTCTTGTTAGTGCTAGAGAAAAATATTTATACTCAGACATGTTCACAGAAAGAAGAATCCTTGGCTTATATCTGTCAACTCTATGCAGCATTCTTCAGAAAGAGATTAAAGTGTGTTGACTTGAACTTCATGAATGATTGCACTCTTTCAAAACACATGAACGCAGATATCAAAGCAGTCATCAGGAGAAGAGGAAGTACCACGTCTGTAGGGAAGCCTGAAAGGGAATCAGATGGAACAAGATGACTAAAAAGAGATAATGTTGGGTTGGGAATAACCAACGACTGAGGAATCTAAAAGACAAAATAGAATGAAAGAGAATAGAAACTCAATATGATGCTTCAACATTAAGAGAGATTTTGTTTTTCTTACAGGACAGTATGAGATTCCAAGATTACTTATTTCACACACAGATATAAAGTTAGAACATTTCTCTCTTTTTTCTCCCTGTTGTTCTCTAGTTAGACTCATAGAATCAGAGATTGTTTTAAGTCAGAAGGGACCTTTGGAGGTCACCAAGTCCAATCCAT
Organism: Dromococcyx pavoninus; assembly: GCA_033558185.1. Lineage (NCBI taxonomy): Eukaryota > Metazoa > Chordata > Aves > Cuculiformes > Neomorphidae > Dromococcyx > Dromococcyx pavoninus. The sequence goes on from JAUMJL010000393.1 coordinate 2,900,023, forward strand.
TGTTCATGGCATGGCCAGTCAGATCAGATGATTTTGGGTCTTGTTGAGTTGGGTTTTTAATATCTCCAAGGATGGAGACTCGACAACCCGCTAAGCACTGGTTTAAGAGTTCAGCCACCCTTACAGTGAAAAATATTTTCCTTATATCTTATTGGAAGTTCCCATTGCTTCTCGTCCTATCATTATGCTACTTGTTCAGGTTCACAGTGTCGGAAGAGAAATAACCCACTAGCATTTTTAGGAGATTACACGTCAGAACTGAGACTTTGCAGGAGCTAGAGTCTGCTTTGCTGCAGAAAGAAAAAAAAAGAAGTGGTTTTTTTTAGTCCTGAACACAGGTAATTAAAAGGAGAGCATGACATTTCTAGAATAATTGTATTTCTCCCTTGAACTCTCAGTCCTATGTGAAGTTATCTTCCCTGGGTTTTCTGTTCTTCAGCTATATGTATGGGATGGTGTAGAAGGAAAGCTGCTTATTCCTAATCTTGACGATGGCACTACAAGGATTCCACTAAAACTGTGGAGCTTTTGACTGGATGATGATACCAGTTAAAAAAAATATGATTTGATTAAAATACAGGAAAATGCCAAATGAAAGGAGATACATGTACCTTTTTGTTACCATTTCTTTACAGTACACATTCTGACTGGCAATTTAGCCCTGATAAACACGTTTACACAGCAAACTACTTCAGCTTAAATATCTCAATTTACAAACTGTGTGTAGAATCATGTCGAATGTATATAAGTAGTTTTAATAAAATTACAGAAACATAAAATAAACTGTCAAAACAATTGCAGTTTCAGAGGAGCAGTTTATTTCTTGGCCTTATATTTTCCCAACATGCAAAGCAAGGGAGATAAAGCATGCTAATATTGATCTCAGTGCCCAGTCATAAAAAAATTGAAAGTCATCTGTCAGTAGAAGAGAAAAGAATGTTTTCTATTTTGCTTAGAGAGCTCAAGAGCTTGTGTGAATGCAATTTACAGCATTAATAACAAGCTTTTGTAAAAATTATTTTATTTTTATTCTATCATTTTCTTCTCTGATATAATAAAATATTCTGTAGTGCTTACTTGACTTTCCTGCCCTTCAGTATGTTGGAATATTTAACTACAAGTCTTTATACATATATCACTGAGTCCAGGGCACCAGTATTCCAACTGTTTTGGGGCTAGAGTAAATTGAACACAGTGCAAGTTTCTCTTTTGCTTCAGTGTCCTTTAAAAAAGGTGGAAGGGAAAAGAATCCTCCATAAGCATGGTGAGTGGGACCTGGGTACATCTCCAATAGGGTACTGAGCTGGGTAACAGGATTTACTTTTTTTTTAACAGCTTAGTTTAAGAAATGTCTATTTTAGTGAAAAGATTTATTTGCACTCAGTGAAGCTGACAGCCTTCTAGAAGTTAATATTGCTTCCAAGAAAAATGGGGGTAGAAATGCCTTGATCCCTATGAGGTTAATCCCTGTATTTCATGTTGTATTAGATATCCATGTTAGTGAACTGTGAAACCACTGACACTGAAGTTGGAAATTAAACCATATCTACTGACTGTAAAATCACCTTTTCCAGGAGAGTAGACAGGCTTCAAATACCTTCTGAGAAAGTCCACAAGAAGCCATCATTTCATAAAGTATGCGTTACCCCATCATTTACATGATAGGTACAAACAGACCAGGAAGGAAGCAGTAGTGCAGTTTATACCCTCTTTGAGGGTAATACGAAGAGTAAAGGTTTCTAAATTGCTCTGCTTCTTATTTACCATCTATACTGCCTTGCATGTCCATTGCTCGCTCTCCTGTGTGTTTTGTTATCTCCCCTGTCTCCAGTAAAATACAAACTCCAAGGTGGCCTATGAAGTCAATGTTCTCTCAGATGCTGTCACAGATATTTAATAAAGATCAACTGTGTCCTTGGCACAGCAGCATTCTGCTTCCAGAAATGTAAGAGTAACGGCAATACTCCCTTCCCCCATGGATCCAGAAGCTGTTCTTTATCCTTGTTGGTGATGGTTTCTTTCAGAAACATGATTTAAAACTTCTTTTAGTCACTGCCATCTAGTGCTAATCCCTAGAAATGCAAGAAAAGTGTTACCGCAGATCTTCACGTTGCTGGAGGGATGAGGGTCACATCACGTAAAAGTAATTCAGAGCCACAGTTGTAGGTGGAAGTTGAAAATTGCTGATGTAATTGGTATAGGTAGAGATTGAAAGGTTTTGACAAACAGAGAAAAGCGCCTGCAGTACACACCTGCAGGCTGAGTGAGAATGAATATCAGAGAAGGTGCAATTACATTTCTGCTCTTGGCACACCACACAACCATTAGGTAATTACAATTGCAGCACAGGGAACAGACCTTGCAACCAAATATTGTTTGTCTGTGGATACAGTGATTTGCTTTAATGAGCATTTAAAATTGCCTGAGATTCCCTACCCTGCTCCAGCTGAGGGGATTGTGTTACTGGGAGTGCTAACGAGCTATCAGCTGGCAATGCTGAGCTGTCCAACTAGAGTGTTTTAGCCTGTTGCAGATGCAAAGCAAGCTTATTGCTAAGCACCTGGACATGTCCTCATGCAGGCTTTATGGCTTAGTGAGCAAGTTGTAACTCCTCCAGGCAGGGTACTTTTCTCCTCCCTACTTTCACATTCCCAGGTTTTCAAGATTATCTTACTTTTGTCATATTCAATTAAACCTTACTTGGCTAAATACAATGGATTTGCTAAATACCTTGGCTGCCAATACAGAACCATACAATCATAGAATGGTGTGGGGTGGAAGGGACCTCAAAGATCATCCAGTTCCAAACCCCCCTGCCACGGGCAGGGACACCTCCTACCAGACCAGGCTGCTCACTTGGCCTTGAACACTTCCAGGGATGGGGCACCCACAGCTTCCCTAGGCAGTCTTTGCCAGAGTCTCACCACCCTCAGAGTGAAGGACATATTCTTAATGTCTAATCTAAATCTTCCCCCTTCCAATTTAAATCCATTTCCCCTCATCCTATCACTACTTGCCCTTGTAAAAAGGCCCTCCCCAGCTTTTCTGTAGCCGCTTCAGGTACTGGAAGGCCGCTATACGGTCTCCCTGGAGCCTCCTCTTCCCCAAGCTGACCAACCCCAACTCTCTCAGCCTCTCCTCACAGCAGATGTTCTCCAGCCCTCTGATTATCTTCATGGCCCTCCTCCGAATCCGTTTCAACAGTTCCATATACTTCTTATGATGGAGATTCCAGAACTGGACACAGTACTGCAAGTGGGGTCTCACGAGAGCAAAGTAGAGGGGGAGAGTCCCTTCCCTCAACCTGCTGGCCACCCGTCTTTTTATGCAGCCCAAGATACAGTTGGCCTTCTGGACTGTGAGTGCATATTGCTGGCTCATGTCAAGCTTATCAATCAGCACGCCCAAGTCCTTCTCCACAGGGCTGTTCTCAGCCGCATCATCCACCATCCTATATTAAAACCGTGGAAATGTGTAGAAATCAAGCTGATCACAGCCTTTGATGGAGACAGCTTACTAGCACATTCCAATCAAATTTGTCATTATTTCAAACACTTTGAACCCTATGTTGGTCACAGAAATGGAGCATCCTGGCTTAATCACAGGCAGCAACTAAGTACCACACAGCTGCCCACTTATTCCCCTCTGATGGGATGGAAGGAGACAACAGGAATGGGAAATGTGAGGGCAAAATTGTGGGCTGAGTTAAAGATAGTTTGACGTGTAAAGCAAAAACTACACATGCAACCGGAGCAAAATAAAGAATTAATTCACTACCTCCCATTGGCAGGCAGACATTCAGCCATCTGCAGGGCTTTCTCCTGCACAATGGTTACTTGGGAAGACAAACACCACCGCTCCAAAAGTCCGTCCTTTCCTACTTCCTCAGATTTACATGCTGAGCATGACATCATATGGTATGGAATATTCATGGTCATTTGGGGTCAGCTGTCCCACCTGTGTCCTGTCCAAACTTCTTTTGCATCCTCAGCCTGCTTGCTGGTGGAGTGGTATGAAAAGCCAAAAAGTCCTGGACTTTATGTAAGGCCTGCTCAGCAAACAAAAACTTCCCTAGATCATAAACATTGTTTTCAGCACAAATCCAAAGCATTTCCCTATACCAGCTACTATGAAGAATATTAAATCTATCCCAGCCAAAACCAGCACAAGTCTACAATGCCATTCTCATCTTCACTAACTAAAATTTGAACTATCAAGGGACAGGGTCAGACAATCAGCTGATGTAAGCTGGCTGGGGAGTTCTCAGTGTGCAATGTGATAAACTGCAGGGCACACTGAAGGGAGAGTAAGCAAAAACATCATGGCATGTTCTCCACATTATTCCATTTAATTTAAGCCACAGGCTTAAAAATATTCTCCTTACTTTGCATGTATACAAGCACTTATACTATAAAATATTTTTGTTTGATTTACAGTGTAAATGATGGTTTATCTGCTGCTTTTTATTAAATGTTCTGTTCAAGTAAAAAAGCTTCCATATGGAAAAGCTTGTATCTGTTCTACTTTATGAATTTATCACCAAAATCTTATTACAGAAGTACACATTCAAAGCAAGTTCTAGATGAAGCTTTGCAAGCCCGTGGTCTGGCATCTCAGATGGCTGGCAATTCCAGCTAAGCTGGTTTGGTTTTGACTGTTTATGGCAGTACCATCCATATCTTATAGCAATATTACTTGCAAGAGGTCTACTCTGATCTGTCAGATATTCACATCTACTTGAGAAAGCACCAGAAAACCTGTGGAAGTTGTTCTAAGTCAGCAGAAGGAGGATTGCAATTAAAGAAGTTATCAGATCATTATTTTTTCCTAAGGACCCAACACAGAGCATTTCCTACTATCTAAGGGTAGTGCAGACAACCCACACTTATTTTTTGTGTACAGTGGTATTGCACAGTCATGAAGAAGCCCAGTATTGTAAAAGACCTTTAAATACTCAACACTGCAAGAACTTGAGAGAAAATGCTCACAATATTATTAAGAACTGGTAGAGCATCAGCATTTTATTGTCTTTAAGCCCATTACCCTAGTCAGCAGTATGATATACGTGAGCATAGAACCAGAGTGCTTTGGGGGAGGAAGTATTTTTCAGCAAAAGAATTAAACTGCTCAGAGGTTTAGTTTATATGAAGGTCTTGCTTCAGCTGCTGTTTCTGATACCCTCAATAAGACTGGTATTTGTAGTAGGTGGGAGATCTACTCTTTCCTGGTAGCAATTAGAGTCCAGCAGAGCATGTCAGATAGAGCTGGATCATTGTGTTTAGCCAGAAAAAAGCCACGACAATGATGCTCCTGCATCTCTGCTACAGTAACCTCCTACAGTAACTTCTGGACCACTGAAAAACACACACAATTACCTACTGCCAGTCAGTATTCACAACTTATGCTTTTTTTGGTTTTTTTTTTGTAACATCACAAAAGCTCTAGAAATCCTACTCAGAGTAGGGTAGAACAGCTCTTAGTGATATATCTTGTTCATTAATCCCAAAATCCTGGAATGCAAATACGTTTATTGGAGGACTGGGACATGTTTGAACTCAAATATGAAGTCTATATTTAATAGGAAATCAAAACCATTTCTGGTTTCAACAACTGGTTTACCTACAATCAGCTTATTTGCTGTGTTACCATATGAACATTATAGCTCACGTTAAATATGAACACGTTTCTAAATGCCACCAAAGTTCCTGGAGGCCACAAATAAAATCAGACACATAATTGTATCTACTATCTGTCTTTCAAATTGCTACTGGTGTCTTTCTCATTGTCAGGTGAAGAAACATCATAGTTTAAATCAGGTTTGCATTCAAAATTCACCAGTTTAGCACATTGCTTCAGCTTCTGAGAAAAGTAATGTGAGGAGAACAAGTTAGGATGTTCTCCAAAATCACCCATTCCCTATTATCAGCAACAGTCACTCTTGAGCTGTGGTGTTTTAGAAAAGACTTTGCTGAGTGTGACTGTGTGGAACATATAGAAACATAATACAGTCTTACAGATAAAAGAGTAAAGATGTTCTTTCTCCTCCGAACTACTAGTTTCCTAACTAACCTCAGGTAAGTAATTTATTCTAGAATTTCCTCAACTTTTCATTATGTACAACTGGAAAAATATGAACACATACATACTGGCTTCTTTTCCAAAACTTCAAGACAAAATAAAGAATAATCATAAATATAAAGGCATTTATCATTCAGTAGTACAACTCTCTGGACTGGAAAGAACTGGTCATAGCTTTCGTCTTGTGATTCCCAAGGCTCCTATATTTGGATGGGATCATTTCTTTGGAGACAAGCCCATAGTGCCTAAATGACATTCAGAAGTCTGTGCATTTGGTCTCTTAAACTCACTCCCAGATCACAGATCCCTTCTTACATGGCCATGTAGGACTCAATGTTCCTTAATGAGTGCTGAATTCACAACATGTCCTCTAGCATGGGAAAACCACTCACTTTCAGAGCCACTCCTGAGTGGTACAAAAATTCAGTTTTATGACAAGCAACAGCAAAGCCAAGTAGCATACAGACTCTGCAATAATTATCTCTAAAAGGCACGCACACACTTTAATATGAAGTAAAAATGAATGTGCATGTTCCTTTGTGTATTACATTTTTCTGCCCTTCCTACCCAGTCCTCATTCTGATAGACAGATTTCACATGCAAAAGAAGCACTTTATAGAAACCACTGCCTTGATCTAAACATGTGTCTGAGGAATATGTGGAGCCAACATGTCAATCATGCTGGAGTGACAGGAGCATTGCTCATCTGTCAGACTACACAGTGTAGAGAATAATACCATCAATACCTTGTATATATTTAATGTATTTTCATACAGAGTCATCGTTACAGTACTTAGGTCAAAGTCTGCTATGTTAGTGAGAAGGGAGAATTATCTGTCATGATTGCTCAGGTCTAGAACACATCCCATTTTCCAAAGCACCCCAGCAGTTGATCACATTTAACACAATTATTTCACAGTTGTACTGATGTGGAGAATTAGTATCTTAAATGGAGAGGGCAAATTACCTCCGAAGAGAGATTTGAATATTTAATTCCAGTAAATCTCTAGTTTAAAAACTCCTCTTTGCGAAAAAGGATGCTACAGAGCTTCTTTCACAGATATTCATATCCATTTTACAGAAGAGGCAGCTGAGGAAAAAAGACTTTTATTCAGAGATGTCTTACCAGCTCAGGTGTCTTTCTAACTACTTAATCTAAGAGGTAAATTTTTGTATTATTTTTCACCCTATGGGCAGAAAATATGTTATTCTGTTTCATTTACAGATTCTTTCGCTCCAATTCCCTATTAAAATTTTTAGGATACAAAAGACACATGGAATAAATATATGTCTAAAAAACATACCTTCCATTGGATTGTAAATTTCAATTACCCTTAAGACCAAATACAACTGCAGTATTCCTGTAGTGTTCAGGTGAGAAAACTGGATTTCCAAACCTATTCATCTGAAACTGGTTTTACAGATCACTGCTCACTTATGAACAGTAGAAGAGATGCGTAAGTCCCAGTAAAACAGATAGAATTTATATTTTTTGCCTTTCATTCACTCTGTACAGACCTAATTTAACTTGGTTTATTCCACATGGCACCTCCTGAACAGCAAACCATCAATTAATAGCATTTGTAGAAATAAAAGATGCAGATTACACAAGATGTGGAAATATCAGGAAAGTTTTAATTGCAGCGTTATTTTCCCAGTTCTCAAATGAATGACAGTTATGGGATTGCACAGGGAATACTTGTCCCGTTTTAGCTTCTGTGCTTCACAACTTTCATGGATAGATCTGTTCCTTAGTATAATTTTCCTGTTATAAATAAGTGGTGCTTGGGGAATGGTCACTCCCTCCCTCCCTTTTCCCCACATTGTATGTTGCCATAGTTACATTCAAACTTCATAGAGCCATTTTCCCCCATCAATCATCTCTATGAAAGGACTAATGAAGAAAACAACGTCCTTTTCTTATCCTGTAGATTTTAACTAAAGAAGGAATCTCTGAACAGCATTATTAAACCATGGAGAAGTCCAAAGTTTCCTGCAACTTCTTGTAGTAAAAGAAAGCAATGCTTACATCTACATGTTGACTGAATAAAAACAACAAAAAAAGAGAAAATACAAGGCAAACAAACATAAAAAATAAAATATTAAAAGATTTTATCATATTACATTATGCCATATCGTATTAAATGTAATAATCCTTCAATATAATATAAAAAACATTTTATATGTTTCCTCTTTTGAGGAAAAATCCTCCAGGATTTGAAAGGACTCAAAGTAAGTACAACATTTTTAAAACCATGTGTTTACATTAAGCCTTGTACCAGCCAAGTGAAGAGTTAAAATTAAACTTATGAAAATGGCAAAGACAAACTTATGAAAATGGCAAAGACTCTTTGTTATACAAGACAGTATGAAATCTAGTTTTCTTGTGATAAACTATAAAATATATTTTTTGCCTGTATTCAGATGCTTTTATCCTGTCAATATTATTTGATTGACAATAAACGCAACAACTGAGGTTTCTATCAAGTAACATCATTTTAGCACACAAGCACAATAGATCTGGGCTTGAAGAAGTTATAATGCTTCTTACAGTAACAGACAATCCATCAAAACTAAACAAGGAGTGGTGGAGGATCTGAAGACAATAATAAAGGTTTGAAACCCGTGATGTTCAGTTGCATTAAATCAAGAATTTCATCCATGCTTTAAAAGAGCTAAATACCAGTTTTATCCTAGCTGTATATAGACATCAGCATGCATCAGTTGTGCAATTGTGCTCTGCCTTACTACAGACTTACTGTAGTAAGACTACAAGTCTTTACAGCAGAAGATGAATAAAAAATATTATAAATGCCTGTTTAAAACTATTAGACTAGCCTTCTTTGACTAAAAATAGCCACTTGTACTAGTACAACTTAGTGACAAAGGCACAAAGGAAAACCATAACCAAACCATCTAGTTTCCAAGAAATCTTAGACGTAAAGAATTGTGAGAGGAAACTTGGATGGAGACTGTTGGGATGCAGTGGAGCAAAGGGAAAATAAATGGAAAAAATGCCATGGGCAGGCCTCAAGCACTGTTTTGCATGAATTGTATTTGAAAGTCATTCCTATGAAAAAGTTAGCTAAAGCACGAAGTGAAAGTTTTCAGCTGCAGTAGTGGTTGTCTAGGCCATTTCACTCCATTTCAATGTGCTTTAGGTAAGAGATTGCTTTAGTGCAAGATGAAAAGTCCTCTTCAGGACCTGAGGAGAAAAAGTCAGAACTTAGGAAAGAGAAAGACAGGTAAGGGGTCATTGTAACCTCTAAGTGTTGTTCACTTTCTCTACCTCATCATTGTATCTGTGCATCAACATCTTTTTCTCTCAGCAGCCAAGTGTAGAGTTTGGATCAGTCTTATGTGGAACAAAACCAAATCTTCCTCATTGGCTGTTCTTGGAAATGTAAATTTTCAACAAGTAAAAAAAAGAAAGCAAAAACGATTTCATGTAGTTTGAGCCTTCTTCAGAATGCTGGGAAGTTTGATTTGGAAACTGAACTGGAGATAGGACAGGAAACTTAATAGGAATTTGCAGAGCACATTTTAATCATATCAAGACAGAAAAATTGAACACAGAACAAACCGGAGAGGAAGAAGAGAAGAGAGAATATGTGTCTTTGATGATTTTTGGTTTTTTTCAGAAGCTAGAGGGTATGTTTCTTGTGCTTGAGGAAACAGGACCAGACCCAAGAGTCCAATAGAGAAAAGGCTGCCACAGCTCACAGGTCTGACCAGCAGCAACATTGAGAGTGCATTACCAGTACATAAACACAAACACATGTATGCACAGCCAGCCACATGTATGAGCACAGGCAAACACACAGAGCAGTCACATAAACTCAAACAGCTCTAGTGGCCTCATTCTGCTTCACTCTCTTGCTGACAATGATGGATATCTACTAATGGAGAGCATGTATGTGTATACATAGCTATAAGAAGGATTTCCCCAGCAGATGAGCTTTGACATTGTTTTTCACTTGTACCTACTCCTCGATCTCAGTCATGATGGTCTTCATGCCTGAACTGTGGTGCCAAGGCTGGCAATTGCCCAGACAGGCTGCCTCTTCCTCTGATACTATAATTTGGGTTCCTGCTAGCCATTGTGCTCTTCTGTGCGCAGAGAGATTTCACCCACATAACCTAATAAGCTGTGCCACATTGCATGGATAAGATACAGCAATCACATCTAAAATAAATTTTTTTTTTTCCCCAACAAGAAGTGCAGACAGCAATTTTGGAGTAAAGCAGTAGAAACTGGGAAGTTTGTTTTTTGTTGTTGAATCTCCTAGTTTTATTTCAGTTTGTTTGCAGAACTGGTCATGTGCTCTCCAGTGGCTGGGGATGGGTTTTTAACGTGAATAAGGTCAGGTGAATTGCAAAAGATTACTTGTCCAGAAAGCTACTTCTTTTGTGCCTCAGGTGCTACTTCAAAGGCAGCTCAAAATGATAACTGCTGATAGGAAGTCAAAGCTCTCTGTGATTAAAAGTGGAAGTTTCAGTCAGTTTCTGGACAAAAATCTACCTCAGCCATTGTCCAGCACTGGCAGCTCTCACTGGCACCTGTGTGGGTCATAGAGGAGTGATCAGCCTTGTTCCTGCAGAGAGAGGACTCTGTGCAGGTGTGGACAAGCATTGCAAAGAGAAAGCCTTGCAATAAATGACTGTGGAGATCTCCTGGCTGTCACTGTGCTTCTCCCAAGCACATTCATGGTTGTAAAAGCTGAAAATACAGCAGAGGGAAAGCAGCAACAGTAGTATACCATTTGCTAAGCACTGAAATCATAATTATGCTTTGGTAGATGAACTAACAATAGGAGTTTGTTGTGTTTGTGGAAAAGAACAAGGATGAAATTCTAAGAAAATTAAGCATCAGGAAAGACTCGAACAAACAAGGAATTCACTGTTTGCATTATTCCTTCCCTCAGTTTTGTTTGTTCAAGTATTTGAATGAACATCTGTCAGAAATTAGTTCCTGAATTTCAAGCTTAGACGATAAAAGCCACTATTCATCATGGCACATCACATGTAGTCATTTTCATGCTTTTTCTAGCTAAAGAAGGTGTGCAGAGGCAGGGTGTTGATTTCTTAAGAACTTGCTCACCTTATCTTTCAGTTTACTGATCCTCTCTACCGATTCAGAACATTTTAGGGTAACTGTAAAACAGATGTCATTTAGCAGTAATTAATTCAACTAGCTGGTATCTACCGGGGGAATCATTCTTTGAATTAGCCATTGTAATGCCTTCAACACAAATAAAGATAAATTGGGACTTTCTTCATTCTGCCACCTGTTCAGGTAAGCTTTGAGAAAAATATTTGTTTTATAATTAAAAGACATGGAAATAGTTATGTAGAGTAGGTCAAATCTGTCACTTGCCTATATCCCATAACACAGATATTTACAGCAAGTAAAAGTAAAGGTCTACTTCTTCTGAATTAATGTATTAAGTAAAAACAGTATTACACTGCTTATCACACGTCCTTGTGCAAGTGAAATCATATTATTAAAAAATTTTGTGTCTCAAGTAAACTGAGGAATGCTGTACAATAAAGGGGGTTACATGGGTTTCTGCGGAGTCATGCAATTTGAAAAGTTATAGGATGTCAGAAGCATGGCCACATCCTCCAGGTGGTCCTGGGGGTCCCCCCACCCAGCCACTGGACCCCAGTCCAGTGGTGCCCCAGGGACTTGGGCCCTCTGCCTAGCTATTGGATGGATCTCCTACTTTCTTGTTTGCAGGTTCAAATCGTAATGCAGCTGTTGTAGTAATTTGCCAGCTGGGCAGCTCGTTGCTCTCTGCACATACACAGCACTCACAGATTCATCCCACCTGGTCCAGCTTGATGTTTGCTACCAAGTACACAAACACCCTCCCATGCATGCTAGGACTGGGGAAGATACAGATGGACATTTCTAGCCCAGGGGCTGTGACCTGTGGTTCTGATCCAGCAGCTGTCACTGAGCCCCTCACTCACCTCGCTGTTGCTGATATTCCTCCCACCAGTAGCTGTTTTTTGGGACACCATACCATTCCTACTCCATGGCTTAAAGGCCATACCATTCCTACTCCACGGTTAAAGGCCCTCATTTGCTCTGGTAGTTGATACTGAGAATCCGCTCACTGCCATAGCTGGGGCACCCACATGTAGTCCAAGTCCAGGAGCTGGCACCCTGTCCCCTCATACACAGTGGTCTCATCTGTAGCTGGCCCTTGGCCCTTGCAGTACACACACATGCAGAGGATAGAGAATGAGACTACAGAGAGCTTGTTAAGGAAAGATTCAATATGAAGGTATAAGAAGATGGGACAGGCAGCAGTGGTCAGGCACAGCGTGTGCTGGCCAGCCCCATTTTATACACAACCAGCCGCTTTCACACTCATTTTGCCTATCCCTACTTTGTTTCTCCTTGCTCCCCTTTCCCTGCATGTCCCCTGGGGGTCTGTACAGCTCTATCCTGCACCCCTTGCAGCCCTGGTTCAAAATCTTATCTGTTGGAAAGACCAGGCTTATCATCCTGGAAGTGGCATTGATATTTTCTTGATAGCTTGTCTGTCAAAAAGTGTGGGTGCTGAGGTTTGTTCTTGTCATTTTCTCCGTATTTGTTTTGTCAAGTCTGAGTGTACACAGAATCTGTCTCTGACTTCCTCCTTCTTGTTGCATTGAAAAAGGTCCTTGTTCAGATACCCTTAAAGGAGCAGACACTCCTTCCCTATACTCTCACAGATTCCTCCTTGAATGGGGAAATGGTACTGTTGTACTTCGCTCTTTAAGAAATTTAATTCATTATATGAACAAAAAAATAAAAGGAAAAAAAGAGAAAAAATATACTAATTAATTTCCCTTAGCACTGATAATTCCCTTTTCTCTGCCAGATTTACCTTTATCTATCAGAAAAAGTATATTGTAAAACTTCCGTTGTACTGAATGGCTATGAAAAATTTCAATAATTTCTGCTTACACTGTGAATACAGAATAGACATTAAAAGTCTAATTTTTTTTGAGCACTGGGAGTAGGGGATCAGCAAGATAGACTTTGCAACAATAAAAATTTCCACTTAGCACATCATAAATGCAGATGGTTATTAATTTTTAATTATTTTCCCTTTTGCCCAAACTAGTTCTCCTCCTTGTTAGCATTGAATGTTTTTTCAGAGTTTGTTTCCACCACCTGAAGGTACCATGGCAAATAAGTCAAGACAATAAAGAAAAAGGAGGAGTTTTATACTGACCAAGTTTGCTAATTTCTTAACTGTAGTTGCCATTATGCTGCCACAAAAGTATAAGTTTGTCCCGGTCCCAATGATCTAACATCAAGCAGCAGATCTCTAGATTCTGGTATATTACCTGAAAACTGTGGGTCTGTAGAGCTGCACAGTTAACCCACGTATGAAGTGGAAAAATCCTATTAAGTAAAGCAAATAATGAAAATAAAAGTTCTCCATGTTGCACAAAAGAATGTGTTTATCACATGCGTATTTCAATATTTCGTATGTTTTGCAAGCTTACCCACTGGAGAGGAGAGGGGGGGAGAGAGATTGTGGGGGGTTTGCTCATTTCTACATTGAAGAGATGAGGGGAATAACAAAAATGAAGAGTTAAGATACTGCTGTAATTTCTGTAAATTTCATACTATGACTTCATCTCTCATTCACCAGCAAATTTACAGGGAAGAAACAGGAAGCTGATATCTGCTTTAATTGTAAAAAAGAAAATATATATGCCCCAGCTAAAAGAACTGAGCATCCTATCGACAAAATTGACAGCTAAAATATCCATAAAACTGTGCAGGAACAGACCTGGGAAAACACAACAATGTTGCTCAGTGTTAATTTCTTTAGTTCCAGGGTCACTATTATGAGCATGAAGATATATTCTAAGAATTTAAAACAGCTTCAGATTAGAGTTACTAATTTCTCCATCACAATGAGGATAAATAAATTTTAAATCCTCCTTTTTCTAACACACAGTATGTAAATGGAGAAGGACATAAGTTGTCTCAGAAGTCAAAATCAGCTTGTTGTAATACTATTGTAGTATTGTAGTTGCACCTGAAATATTCTAGAAAACCATGAAAAAAACTGTTTGTAGAGAGGGGTGACAAACCAATTTCGATAGCTGAGAAATAAAGGAAATCCCAAAGAACAGGAGCTTCTGAGAAGAAATTAGCTACGGAGGTTCAAAATGCAGGAAAAAAATGGTTCTGCTGGTAGATTAACATTAACTACAGTAAGGTACTTAAGTCCCAGAGTATTGTCTCTGTAGGAACCAGCTGTGACACTTAAAAATTCATATCCTAGCTTATTCCTCACAAACATACTCATGCGGATAAGCCCTGAGGTTACTTTAACAAAGCCAGAATAAATTCTCTGTTTAGAAAAAGGCCTAAAGCACCCAAATGAAAGACCAGATTTTCAAGCATCCAGCTGCTCCTCTGTAAACAACAAATGCTGACTTTTCCAAATCTAGACAATGAGAATTTCAAAGGTTCCCAAAAAATTTTGTGTTCTGTCTGCAGAGGCTAGACCCATCTGATCTACACTAGTCTTAACAAATATGTCCTTCTCACTCGTCTACACACTATGAAGTTATGATATTTTTTGTAAAATGTCCCAAGGCCATGGAAATATGAACACTGAGCAATATTAATCATATTTGGGAAAAAGAGTGTTCTCTTTCTAAAATTAAAAGAGTAGAAAATATAGACATTCTAATACACTAAACAGAGCATACTTCAGTTGCAGTGTATGGAATTCAACACAACAAGTTAAAACTATGAAGTGTTTCCATCACAGAAGAAAACTACTTAGTGCAGGCCAAAGTATTGGATATGAAAACGAGGGATAAGAAAAAACACCTGAGGTGGGGCTTTTTTCTAAGTTTCTTCAAGTTTTTGCTATCAACAGAGCTGTAGAAGACATGACCAGAAGGCTTACAGAAAAGTTATTACTATTTGTGCTCCAATATTTAATACAAGTACAGTGTAGAAATTTGGATAGAGAGAACTTGGTGGAAAAATTTTAGAAAAAGTCACTAGTGAAAGGAATAGGTGTTTAGTTTTCAAGTATAAAGGGAAGCCTGCTATGGTGAATATGGCTCTGATTTCTGCTAGTGGATAGAGAGGAGACAGGAAAGTAAGAGCAGATATCAGCTGTCTTTTATTTTGTGTTAAAAGCTCTATAGCAAGCACCTGATGACAGCAAATTATTTATTCCTTTCAACAAGAAGTTTTAGCCTAACTCTTTTTCTTCAGATATTAAGCTGTTTTATCATATATTGAGTATTTGCTCAAGGCAGTGTGTATGCAGTTTAGGTCACTAATGCCCCAACTTGCCATAGCTTCACATCACTCATAAGCAGTTCCCTCAGTCAGAGCATCTCCTGCCTTCAGGTGATGATACAATTTCCATCTTGCACAATCTTACTGCTTCAGTTCAAGTAAACCCAAAGATCTTGCTTTCTAGTTCCGAACCATTAGACTTAATACATAACTTGATTCATGGTAAAATGCCATGCTATTTGACAGTTTTGCTATGAATATAATTGGACATTAATTGCAACAATCTAAACACTGAAGTCTAAAAAATCTAACTACTAGAAAATGTTAGAGCTCTAATAGAAATGTTACCCAGCAAATAAATTGAAGAAGTTATTTAAAGTGCGAGTCTCAGTGTCTAATTATCCACTGTGAAACTGAAGTGCAGTACAAGAGAATTCAATTATATCAAAAGAAATGTGATTTCTAGTAGAATGTTAATGACCACTCTGTTTCTTGACAGCACACTCTGACAGCACCATATATGCAACTATTCATGCTAATGAAGCAGTGTTTATTGCCAAAGTCCTGTGACAGCATTTTTGTTAAGCTCTATATCTAAATATAAAATTAAGGTTTTGTTGAACAAGAGTAAACAGTGAGACTAGCCATTTGTCCTAATCTCAACATCAGAGCAAACTAATCTAATTTAACCTAGCCAAGTCTAATCTAGGGTAAATAACAAACTAATCATATTCTAAGTGGTGCAGAGGAGTTATGATCAATTCATTTTTTATATTTATTTAGGCAGTTAAAAAGAAGTCTACAAATTAGACAGATGATAGGCAATGTGCTCTTTGTTATTGTACTTCTGAAATTCAGATTGGTGACTATTGTTTGGCTAGCTTTATATGGATTTTGTTCTCCAAAACGGATGGTCATGAAAATCAGCAAAATAGTCCCAGAAGAAATAATTACATAATAGCACCCCATCAGTATTTCAAATCTGTCTGGTGTTAGTATCAGGTAAGCAGCACTGGCAATACATTAAGAGTGTTAATGCAATTTGAACTATTAACACATTCCAGATGTTTTTATCATTTGATGATCTATGATCCTGAATCACCAGCAGACAGGTGCAAAAAAGCCTGCCATAAATTTTAATTCCAAACCAAATATCTCTGTCTTTCAAAAGTACACCGCTTCACACCAGGCCACTCCTTTAAAAAGCTATAGATAATTGTGATAGTGAAAACACAGAAACAGCAGTATTCACTGTAATCACTTAAACTGACAATGCACAGGGGATATGATTTTCTTTATTAAAATGTGATCCTCACTCTATGATACTTACTGTCATAGAATGATAAGGTTGAAATGGAAATTTAAAGATCATCTAGCCTATCTGTTTTCAAAAGGCAAACTCACCAATATTAATTTAATTCAGGACAGATGTTTGTGGTTAGAGAAATCCCATATCCCCTGTCTATTTGAGTGTTTTATCTACCATTAGGAAAGCTGTCCTAATGCGCAGTTTAAATCTCTCTTTTTTCTGCAGGTGGTTATTCTTATACTGTACTTCACGTGTATGGAAGATAGGCCATTTGTCTTCCACTTGAGGCAATTCTTCTATTAGTCAACAAGATGTCTATTTCTACCCTTTTTTAGACACAAAGCACAGTGTTTGGTTTTTCCATTAAGATCATATTTACTGTATATATGAAAATTATTCTTATTCCTTGGATTCTCCCATTTGGTTCATAAATTTCTTGGAGAGAAATTCCTAAAACTGGGTATTTTTTATCATACAGCATTTTACTATTGTAGCTGCTTCTGCTTAAATGTACTACCATGGCATATCCCAGTTTCCTGTGTAAAAGATAAATCTCTTCCGTGCCATGCTTTTTTATAAGAGAATAAATATTTGAGGTTACTAATAGGAGTCCACCACAACTGAGATTTGATAAGGAATATGGGAAGGTAAAAGAACCCGATAAAGAGCTTGGAGAAAAGAAGTACTGGGCCCTAAGGAATGAAGACTGTAGAAAAAGGATAACTTACTGGCAGATTGCAGACAAATCTCGTTGCAGATGAAGAGAAGTAATTGGATTTGTAAGAATGATGTTGCACAACTGTAGTGCACACTAGTTTCATGAAAACATACAGAAAATTTCACATGATTTCAGTATCTTTCAACAGTCTGCCTGCGATTTTAATTAGAGCGACAGTGGCTGGGGTCGATGGAGGGGAGTATTTGGAACATTCTACTGTCACATTTTATGTAACAGTTGAAGTGATAGTGACAAATAATCTACCAGCCTTCTCAATATCAAACAGCAGCTAATACAAATATAATATCTGCATGCAGTGAAAGTGGTAACTCTTTAATATATGTATGGTAAAAAAAGTCTGATCAACTTTCCAAAAACAAATTTCATAGTTGGAAAGGTGCTTAAAAACATAATCCATGTATGTAAGGATTTTAAAAGACATGGAGACATACACATAGAAATTAAGAGAAATTGAGAAAGAAAATAAAAATATATCTTTATTTCACTTGTTTCAGTGTCATGGTGTTCATGCAGGAGTAATAGGACTGGTAGATATCAGAGATGCTAACAATAAATATCATGCTCAGTTGCTTCTTTTATTTTACACTGAAATGTGAATTGGAATAAATTAGATGATCCTGGCAGAAACTAGTTTCTATACTTACTTATTTATTTTGTGTTATTTCCTAGTCCATGAAGACATTCAAGGCCATATTTCAAGGATTTATCTTTATATATTCTGTATTCCTTTCGCATGCCGAGGAATTAATAGCAGACTTAAAAATGCTTCAGAAACTTATTTCTGTACTTCAACTACCAGTTAATATTTTTGACTTGACTGAATGCAAACACACAGACAAATTCATGTTTCAGTAAAAAAATAATAATTCTTTACATAGCCAATTTTGACTTACTTCTTTAATATCAGGTCATGTCCATATAGAGGAGCCTTTGGGAGATACCTTCCGAGTAACGGAAAGGAGCTAGAGATGACTTGAACAACAGAACAATTCTGCTTTATCGCTATCCAAAAAAAAATATCCATAAATTTGCCTCTAGTCCTTCTGTTCATCACTGAAAGAGTTAACGCTGTCTAATATTTGTCCACGGCATGTGTAGTATATGCTGTCACTGTATTTGTGCTTCTGCAGTGGGATTTGGAAGGTTCAGGGGGAGAAACGGGGCCAGTTCAGCAGCAGTCAAAAAGTGATCATCATCTGCTGTACACAGGCAGTAGCAGAAAGAACTGATGCATGGGAGGATAGGAAAATCTTTATTAAGGAGATAAACAGTTTTTCACAGAAACACGCTATCTACTACTAACAAGTATAGCACATGTGTATAAATCAGATGCTTATTTAAATTTAGCTTTGAAAACCATTTCAAAATGTTCTTCCATCCTTGGGTACAATATAGAATGGTTTAGTTCCACATACTGTTGCAAGCACTTATCTATCCAAGATGTCAGTACTGTATTTTATGACTCTCTAGCTTTTACAGTCTTTAGTTATACATGACAAAACACCAAAATGGGGATCTCTTTATGCTCTTTGAATGGGAGCATTGTGTATAATATCTCAATTAGGAAAAGACAGAAATAACATGCTAGCCAGTAGGTGAAGTGCTTAGCCACCCAAGCAGAAACTGGAGGAGACATTGGACTTGTTAATGTTTAAGTTCATCTGTGCAATGCTCTGTCACAGAAGTGTTCTTTGTCTCTTCCACAGTATTAGACTAATATTCTTAAAAACAAACAAAGAAAAAAACAACAAAAAAATGGTGAAATAGAAATTGTATATGTCTCAGTCAAAATTCAAAGAAAGAATTTCATTTCCAGGCACAATTTTTGTCAATATGACCTCCAAGAGTGAAAATATTAGCTTCATAGGCACATTTCAAACAAGCGTACAGAACAACTTTCTCTCACAGATGCCTTTCTCCACTCCTACTCTTTTCTCCCAAGCATAGCAAGTCTGCAAGACAACAGCACAGTAAGGTGTTATTTTTAGATGTCAAATGCATCTGTGAGAAAATATTGAACCTCATTGTTCATGTATGCTTCAGGAAAAATTCCAATGAAGGTTCAGCAAACCAGTGGTTTAGTGAAAGAAATTCTACCACTACAGAGTGATGTAAATCAGTTTGTTTAAATTCTGATGTTCTCTCTCCATGTTGCAAAGCAGTTTCTTAGATTTATTAGTAAAATCAAATGCTTTTAAAAATCATGTTAAGCATTGTACTATTTTTGAACTGATAAATATTAATTTATTTCCTCTAATTTAAGATTTAAATAAATCTGGAGTATAAATATTGCAAAACTAAGCTCATCTTCTTACTAGCTATAACCCCACCAATGACACTGAAAGCCATATCACATCCAGACATTTTTATATATTTAAGTGAATAAGTAGGTATTTGACATCTCAATTAGAGGGAAGACTGTAGTAAAAGAGCAGGACAATAATAGGACACAGAACTGTGAGTAAGAGAGAGCTGAGGCACAAAAGCCTGATAGCACTCTCAGTGGTCTGAGAAGATGAGAACAATTCTTGCAAGCTCTTGCAAAGGTGGTATCCACCTAACAGTCAGTCTAGAGCATGTACAGAGGTAGAATTTACAATGTAATTAGAATTAGAATTATAGCTAAGAAGATCTGCAAGGCTTATTGCTTTGTGCTTTTACACAGGTATTTGTTAATCTTAATGGAATACAGCCAAATTTCTTGTTTCATGAATCGCCAAGCCTACCCCCCTTTTGTAGGTTCCTTACAGTGCTTTCACAGTTCCTGCAAGTATTTTTATGGTGGTCTATGAGAAGGAATTTCAAGCTGTGCATTGCCTTATGTAACTACTTAATTACACAATGATTGATTAACCAGCAAACTATACTATGAAAAATGCTTCCTTTCTTTACAAGGAATTTAGCCCAGCTGTGTCTGGATTCACTGCTCTGAAATTATATGCACATTTTGCTTGTTCTTTCCAATCCTGACGGCAATTTGTGAGTAAGTCTTTCATGCTAGGAGAATTTACACATATAAGACCAGCTTTCTTTTGATTAATATATTAAAAAATATTCTTATTTATTTACCTTCTTTGGGATCTTTTTCTTTTCAGCAGTTTTATCTTGAAAAGGTCACTCAACAAATTTACATTCAGTTTTGCTCTTCAACTTACTTTTACACTACAACTTAGTGCCAAACTGATCAGTGCTACCTAAAAGCAAAATCTAGCCTATCATTATTTATCTCCTGAAATCTCCAAAAGTGTCTTATATGTAGATATTTTGGGTTTATCTGCATTTATTTGAGATACTTTAAGTACTTTTCCAGCAAAGGCTCTCATGGAGTTGTTTCCTTGGTGTTACCCTTGTACAGACTTAGTCTAATCCCTTTAGAGCAATGATCTCAGTCTCCACATGGCAAGATGAGCCACCTTTCTCTTTCCTACTCCGTGTCCCCACCACATACCCATATGTATACCGCTTGATCTATTACTTAATGCAGTTATTCCAGGGAACACAAATCTCAGTTGAGGATAAGATGTTTCACCTCATCTGTACACAACTCCTTATGTGACTCAAAGCCTGTGATTATTAGACACTTGGCTGCAATATAAAGGTCATTAAGCATCTAAAGAGATGGAATGTAGCAAACCTTTTCATGAATCTGAAATCAGGGTCAAATTTGTAGTATAACTTGAAATACCAGTTTCATTTGTTGCAGAAAAATAACTTACGAGCTGTATTTATTTCTTCTCAAAAATCTCATTTTATATTTCGTAAAATGTTGAGGATTGAAAATTGTTTCATTGGTAGTGATTAGCAGAACTGTAATTTTCATCTACTCATTATTCATGAGGATTAGCTATCAAACCACTATGTAAAAAGTCATGACACTACTTATAGCTCTGAGAAAGAAACCATTGCAAGTCATAGATATTGCTAGACAGTGTCATAGGTATTGTTAGACAGTGTCACATATTTTTCACGAAATGACCCAAGTTCAGAACCCAATGTGGCATATACCCAGCTGCTGCTGTTGTTAAGAAATTAGTGAGCTCAAAAATTCAAATGTTATGAATTTCTGGAGCTATTTGTATAGCTTATGCTTTTCTCCTTCAAAAGGCACAAAGTTCCAGGTTATAATTGTAGAGCTATGGCAACAAGGAAACATATATTACTGAGGTGATTTTTCCTCTTAAGGCTGTCGGAGATATTTATGTAATGCCCAGATCCACAACAGATGTGAATTTTACAAGCCAGTCCAGAAAAATCATTGTTTTACCACCAGACAATATAAAGGAAATATACCAACACCAACAGTGAAGAGATACTGTGTAGAAAAATAATTGTTGTCATTTTTCCTCAGGTTTTTGTTAGCTGTGTGTCAATTAACTGCATGTATTACCAACCTCTACTAAGGAATCAGTCAGCCAAGCTTCAGTACTTTAGCAGTTTTATCTGAATTAGATCTGGTACTATATAGCTCTCAGAATTCATAAAATTTCCAGTGAGAGAAATATATTTTTTAAAAATTGCATAGAAAGCTGAGTTTATATGTCACGGTTAAAACACTCTAGCCTCAAGCAGCCAATACCATTCATTTGCTGCCTTTCTATACTGCTACACAAACAATGTGAGTATTACATAACCACTGGCAAGCAGCTAGATGTTTTTACATAAATAAGGAACAAGTGTAGTCTGTCAAAGGGAACTACATTTGAAAATCTCCAGCAGAGCAATAATTATTCAGATGAAACAAGACAAAGACTCCTGAAGCTGGAAATTATTGTAATGTCTTATGATTTAAACTTGTTGTTTGGGCTTTGGATGATTAGCACAAATCCCCATCAAAGTGTGACTTAAATATTAGAGCTCATGCTCATATTTAAGAATAAATATAGGTGTTACCTTTTTAAAATAGGTGACCATAATAAAGAATATAAACATGTTTGCACACAGAGAATTTCCAGTTAATATCAAGAAGACTTTTCAATATTATTTCAATCTCAGGATGAGAAACCACAGGTTTTTGTTTCAGCCACAATGCAGCATATTCAGAGCCAATAACAAATACTCTCCAAACAAACCATCATTAGAATACCAAATTTACCGCTAGAGTAAATCACTGAGGCCAAACTATTCACAAAAACAATAATTTTATCTGTTTGTAACTCTTTCCTACAGACTTCTCTTCCAAATGATTGATTTCAGGTTATAATCAGTGTAGCAGTTCCAAAAGCATTTGTGCCTGTTTTCCAGCCCAGATTTCTACTTGTTAAAACTAGTTGGACCCACTACAACACCTATTATTAGCTCCTGTATTCATGAGCAAGGTGTAAACCTACAGTCTTTAAAAGATATTCTTTCCTCAGTAACACCCAAGCTAGTTTCAGTGTCTCATAGACCAGTTAATATTTTCTCTCCTTTTTGCTCCCTCTTCACAAGGATGAATTTGTTTCATCGCATTTGCCAGAAGAAAGGTATTTCAGAGCATAAGAAAAGGTACAGAAGAAAATCTGGGTTTTTTTTCCAAATCCCTCTATTTCATGAGCAGTCAACCTGTTACAACCATTGTTCAAAAAAGTCTCACCTCTGAGCAAGCTACTGAATCTACTTTTTATTGACAGAGTGGGTGTTTATAGTAGCACAGAATATCTTACTAGTGTGTGTTTAGAACTGATGTGTACATATCATAAGTGTGAAAAATAAAAAATTTACTGTGCATTTGCAGAAAGTTTGGTGGACAGCCAGACTATTTTCATGTGACAAGCTGACAGATATTAAAATTATTATTAATTGCCACTTCACATGTGAATTGCAAGACTCATCTATTTCGGAAGGTGATTTGAGTTTGCAGTTTATATTTCTTAAGTTCTTACAAGGTTTCGAGAAAGAAAAATCTGATGTAAGCAAGAAATATAAAACCAATAGTCCCAGTGTTTTCAACTATAAATGTATTTAGATCACACAAGCAATGGAGTCCTGCTATCTGAACCAACAGAGCAGGTGTCATATTTGCCACAGGGTAAAACAGATTATGAATATGTTAATTCATACTGTTGTACTACACTTAAAATCTTCCTCGGAGCATTACAAACTCACATAGTGTTGCTTTTTCATTTGGACTTCTGATTTACCTGAGAGGTACAAAAAGCCCATCAGCATTTAGCCAAAGAAATCCTGAATAAATACAGAGCTACAGATGCTGGAAAAAAACCCCAAATTATTCCTGCTGAGACTGAGGTTAACTTATATTCAGTCTTTTTCTCCTGATTCGCTCTTTTCCTGATGGTAGAATATGTCAGAACTTTGTATTTTTATTAGTATATTTACGTCAGGTCAGACAGCAGACAAGGGTCCTTGAATATAAATGCCTTCCTATAAAACCAGGGACTGGGCCCAAAATTAGAGGAGTCTATCGTGTACTTTGCATTCACTTTAGTCATCTACAAAATGCACAAAATAGTTTCCCTGAACTTCAGGAAAAAAAATTGAAAAAACAAAGCTAAACATCTGTGTAGACACAAATAATCTATAGCAGGTGTAAGTCTTGAATTACCGCTCTATTTCAATTAGTAATATAAAAGAAATCAATATAGCTTTGTTTATTTGTTTGTTTGCCTGTTTGTTTTCACAGTTCTGACATAAAATTAAATGTCAGATTTCACTCCCACAAACACTTGACATCTCATTTCTGGGTGGATACTTGCTGAGTTTTGAAGTAGGCTTCAGTCCTTCTGACCAAAATCAACAGTGATTTTAACATATGTGATTATTCACTCGTGCAAAGTGTGTTGTGAGACACATCCATCATCCACTAAAATGGATTTTCCACCCTCAGTTATTTTACAGGAATCATTGATTTTAGCATCGTGTTTTAAGAACTGGAGCTCAAGGCTTTGATGGCTTGAGAATCTTGAAATCTTGTTTTTTATTCAAGCACTTAAAGCAGTATTTCTTTCTGTGTACACTCTATCTTATTCAGAGCTGCAGGGTCCAGTCCAACTCCTGTTGAAATCAATAGGAATCTGTTCAGTGAATTTGCTTAAGATTGGATCACATCCAGAGAATAATTTAAACCAAAGCTTTGCAAAAGACCTCTATATTAGTGTTCGATGAGCACAGCAGTAGTCTCTCTGTAAAGTTAATTGTGATTGCATGCACAAAAAGGAAAAAAAGAAAATGAAAAAATAAAAAATAGATTGAATGAGTCTTTAATAAATATCTGATGATGTTTTTCCACATGCAGATCCATCCTGATATCAAGAAGAAAGTGTGCCAGCACTAGCACAGTAATTTTTAAGGTCATTTATGATCTTCTAGTTTGTGTGTATCTAAATTACTCTATATTAATTTCACTGAAAAGCAAAAGAAATAAGTACCTGAGACCCAGAACACCATGGCAATTATTAAGAAGGAGTTTTTTGCTTTAATGCTGAAGCACAGCCTGACATCAGTAGACTATGGCTAAATGAAGTATCCCCTCCAAAGCATCCACACTCTTGCTACTCAAGTCACTAACACTAACCTGTAGATAAGGCAAGTTGAAGTCAGTCTGTAATCAATCACAGGACTCCCGTGCTGAGAAAAACACAGGTAAGAATGCTCTTGTAGGAGAACACATGGGTGACCACTGAACCAGTCATCTGGTATAATCAGAAACGAAACTCTCCCTGAGAGTTCTGCCTGTACATCAACCACACCTTCTATTTTTTGAGATAAATATTTAAGAATTTACTTCAGGAATGATGGTTAACTTGATTGGTTTTGCCTAAATGAAGACATCTGACTTTGCTTAGCAGCTTGGAATATCTTCCTGAATAACCTCAGTGATTCTTCCATACCAGCTATCATTTTTCTTGAGAAAACCCCAACAATCCTACTGTTGCTTATGAATGAGAACAATGTTTGGATGATTGATCAGAAGTTCTGGAAATTGTGTGTCATCTCTGTAATCATGGGAACATCTTGGCAGTGAAAACGACTTGCCATACCAAAAAATATATATTTACCAGTATGAAAGATAGGTTATAAAATTCAAACAAACAAACAAACAAACAAGTCAAATTCTTTTTATCGGGGGTGGGGAGGGAGGTGAGTGAAATACCAAAGCAAAAGAAATGCTAGTAGTTTATGAATGCAAGGTTTTCACAAAGTTTGCAAAGTATTATTTTATTTCAGGGCTGTTATGTGGTGGTCACCCTAGATCTCTTGAAATAATTGATCTTTTCACCTGAGAAATTGAAAAGAGATTTAAAGCATAGGAACATGTATTTAAAGACTCATTTTTACTTGCCAGAACTTGAAATGTGAAAACACATTCTGATTTAGGTTCAGCTCGACAGGTTAAAAATCCTTTAAATATGTTCACTTTCATGTGCTTGCAATAAAATTGAAGGAGAAGGAGAATTTGATTCACTGCTCACAGAGAAGCTGTAGCAGTTTTCGAAAGGAATATTTGATGAAGCCTAGGTAAAAGTAGATATCACATCTCCAAGAAGGGTCTATGGATATGGGGTTGTTCTTATATTCAGAACAAAGAAATAGAGCACCAAAGCAATAGCGCACCAATAGGAGAGATGAGAAGCGTACAGAAGGCAGACTTTAGGAGGTCGAACTTGGAAGCAGGGAGAAGGCTCTGTGTTTCAGAGGAAATGAACACATTTCTTCATTTTGATTGTGGAATGCACTAACCATCAGGCTCCTGGATCGATAAGAGACTTCATTCTATCACTGTAATTTATTTTGTTAGCTTCAATGATTCATTTGCCTCATTTTTAAAACCTTCATTTTTTTAAATAAGAATGCTGCTAATATATTTTTATGATTTCAGAGACAGCCATTTTTCTTTTTCTAGCCAAAAAGATTCAGAAGCTGATTTGCACATCCTTTCAGATGTCGCAGAACCTTTGAGCCCTTTGATAAAAAAAAATAATTTCATAGGAACAGAAAGAGCTACATAAGACAAGTTCTTGTGTATTGTCTCAGAGCTACTGCCTATAAATATTTGAGCACATATCTAACACGAGTAGTGACACTTATTCCATTTATATCAACAAACTATATGTTGCAGCGAAGTTCAGCACAAGGTGAATAAATATGGGAGTTAACCCAGATATTTCCAGAGAAAGTATTCTTTCACTGTGGGAAATCTGGGCTTCCTTCCATAAAGCATAAGGAGAGAAGCAAGAAGAATTCAATTCTGTTCTTAACCTTATAAAAAGCCTTCCTTTTCTTGCAGGCATTCCTCACAAGTGTTCCTAGTCACTCCAGGGACACCCCCACACACAGAAATCTTCAATCATTGAAATGCTTATTTTGAAGTTCTGAATTGCAGAAAGGGGATGCATGAAGAAGTCTGTGGATGATTTGCAACATTTCCCGTTAAAAGCTAGATCTGCACAGGCACCCCACTAGCCTATTTCCCTCAGGAATATATAATTTTGAGCCAATTTTTGGATACTGAAGTTCTTCTAGTCCCAGCAGACATTTTCTAATTCAATATGTAAGACATCTAGAACTAAATTGCATGTGCACTGAATGCCTAGATGCTTCCTTAACAATGTCTATTTGCTTTCTGTATCACTAGAAGGAGGTGGTATGGTACAGAAGGGTATGAGGTAAAGGTACCCCGCTATCAGTGTAGAAGTATAGAAAGAAAATGTATATATATATATATATATATCTAGCACTGAAATGAGTTCATAGGAGACACATAAGTGATTAGATCACGTGTTTACTAACTCTTTACAGGAAGGAAAATTGAGGTAGTAGCCATAGTAATCCACTTTCTGGACGTACACAACTTGGAGCATGAACTGGGTTTATGGAATTGATAAGACAGCTGTAGCAAAGAGATAAAGACATGGTACTATTATAATTTGGCATTACCTGCCCACACTACCACAGCGTGACAAAACTATACAGGGTTATTGAAAAGAGTCAGTCATCAGCAATGACTGTGTATACCTTCAGTGGTACTTTAGTAGACACCTGTCCTAGATCCAGTTTATAAGAAAGACAGGTCTTGCTTCTTGTTGAAACACTATTCAGAAAAGGACATTTAAAACAAGTGTATATCTGGCAAGATATATATGAGATAGTTGAAGCCTGGCTATGCAGCTGGTGCTCAGCAACTGAGACTGAATCATTCCTGTTTACTCTCTTGAATAAGTTAACACTGGTTTCTCCAATTTAAACTGAAAAATCACTCAAATTTGTGATCTCTGATACTTCTCAGAGTTTGTGATCTGTAAAATTTCTCTTTTACAACAAAAAAGAGTTGCTTTACTCAAATAAAAAGCAAAAGATATTCCAGACTACTGAAGAAAAACAAGTGACTGGATTGCAGTGTAGACATTATTTATGCCTGTAACAGCTCCAAACAGAAATTTTAAGGAGGAGCAATAGTAGTGATGAACGTACAGTAGTTGGATGGATTTATTTAAGGCTTTTTACAGTCAAGACAGAGTAAGAAAAATCATACAGTGGAGAAACATTACCAACAATATGCTATATCTTAAAGAAGGTGATTGAGGGATTTTCATTCCACTGTTTATATATGACAATCTTTTCAGCAAAGAAAAGAAGATATTCATGTTCTTTCATATATACCCCAATGAACAACCCAATCTTACACTGCAAATATTCTGTCAGAATTTTTTCATAGGATTTGAATATCATTTTTTAAAACATTGCTTAAAATGCAACATAGCATGTAAGGAAAGAAATAAAGAATACATTACAAAAGATTTTGTTCTTAAACAGCGTCCTTCAGAAGTATTAACACAAAAGGCTTTGTACCAAGAGACTCTTTCATGAACTAAAGACAAAAGGAAAATTTCAAGGCTGAGAAGGAAATAACTTAGAGCAAGACAAATTTCTCTGCAAAGAGTTAATCACTCTGGGTCATACTCTGCAACATGTTAAACCCCTGAGGCTGTGGTCAAAATTAGTACAAGTTCATGTTGCACCATAACTTCTCATATTGTACATCTCACAGCTGCTAGACAATAGCCAATTATGATAGCTAATACATTATTGGTTAAAGTCCATTAATTTTTTTCACTTAATTTTCAAATACTAAACTCAGCCCTCTCACAGATGATCATAAGACTCAGGGCTTTGTAACAACACCAGCTCTGATTTGGTTGGTGGATGTGAACAAAATCTGAGAAAATTCCATGTGAGAGCTGAGAAATGAAGATAAATGCTGTGTCTCATGAGACATATAGAAGAAAATTTGAATCAAGAGGTCCTAATACTCAGATGAATGTGCTCTGGATGTTTGATAGCTGAAAAATTCTGCAATTTTCTGCAAGAAGAGTGTATTTACTATAGGGGAAAATACTACAAAGAAGGAACTCTATGACTACTTCAGGGATTGGGGTTTTTTTCCAACCATTTTTGCTGGTTACATAACAGGGTTTTCACATTTTCATGACAACCCATGTCATCCAGGACAGAAATCATCCTCCCACTCCTCCCATAAATTTCTCTGTACCTGGGACTACACACTGGGTTCATCAGTCTTACAGGTCATGTCCCAACATCCTGTAAGCACATTCTGTCTTCCTCTGGACCTGACTCATCTTCAAGGTATGGTCTTTCCTATGGAAGTTTTTTATCCTATTTTGCAGCTATCTGGAAGAACTTGAAAAGCTTGCACCTGAATAAGGAACAAACCAGAATTTGCCTTCTCAGATCACTTCCGGGCTATCCTCAGTACACATGAAGTCAGAAAATTTGATAATCCAGTTTACCATCTACAATGGTCACAGTTCTGACAGTTCCTCCTGCAGACTTGCACCACGCATTAGTTACAGAGTAAAGCAAAGGGGGGGATACAGAGGTTTTGACAGAGAACACAGAACTGGTTAGGCAGCACAAAGACACAACAGGGACCCCACAAGGGATGTAACACTTCTAACTTGATGGAGACAGATAAAACCTTCAGCTCCAGTCAGGTTAATGAGAATCTAAGCATTTACAAGCAAATATATTTCCTTTTGCCCCAGTCTATAAGTTTATTATGAAAGACACGCAATGACTAATTTCTATCAATGATCAGCTACAGCTTCTGAAACACAGAATGTTTGGTTTTTTCCCCTTCTTGCCATCAGTGAACTGATCCAGCGTTGAAGGATCTCTGTGCTGAGCTCTGCAGACGGGTCTCACTGAGGAAGAGAAAAAAATGCTATTTCTGCCTGCTGGAAAGTGGAACAGATTACTCAGGGTAAACGTTTGCAGGCTATTTTGCAGAACATCAGAGCAGTTATAATGATCAAAAGCCAAGAGTATGCATGGAGACAGACGGTAGTAGGGGTGGCTTGGAGGGAAGGCAGACATAGGTTAGGTGTGAGACATCAGAAAGTACTGAAACAAAAGCTTAAAAAGGGTAAGGGATTCATCGTAGCACTTATAAACCATGTAAGGAAGTCTTAAATAGCACCATACAGAAAGCAAGATTAGAAATATATTCATACTGAAAAAGTCAGAAAGGGAAAAATATTACAGAACAGAAAAGTTCTGGAATTACAGAAAGACTATCCTTATTATATTGAAAAAAAGAATGTTAATATCCCCATCAAGCTGGTTTACACTCCTCTATGCTCTTCTTATCATCCTCTACGCTTTTCAGAAGTGATAAGTTTCTGTAATAAAATGGGTCCTTGAGTTTATTTGTGTTTTATTTTGACATAGCTAATGAAAATGTTTAGACATGAAAGACAATTTTTTTAAAAATGGAAAAGGGAAAGAAATTGTTTCATACAAAACACCATCTTTATTTTAGGGGTATGAAAACAGGCATAAAGAGGTAAAAATAAGTGTCTCCAAATCTACATTGAGTCCATTGAATAGACTGGAAAAAAACATTATCTCTTAAATTTTTGAAGGTACCTGGGGAGGTTGAACAACAAGTCTGTCAGAAGCAATTTTTTTTCTGATTTGTCATTTCTTAGGATATATAATGTTAAGTAGTTTCTCCATTAATTCAGTTTCAAATCCATTTGGAGCCCCTTTCTGAAAAATAGGAATCAGCAACCAAAGAACTCTCTTTGCTTTGTAAAATCTTTTCTGCAAACTAAAGGACAAAGGCTGTCCATCTGGATGTTTGCTTTAGAAACCGATTTTGAAAGGATGATATTAGCCTGTCCCGTCCTCCCTTTTAGAGACATCTGTTATTTGCCATGCATCTAGTATCTTGTACATTTGAGGTTATGCTGTCCTTAACCATAGCTTCTTGCAGTTTCTGTTGAACCATTTTTCTATACATAATGAGATAAAGCATTAAAAATGCATAGTGTACTTTGCTCAAATTATGCTATTGTTTTGGTATTACAGAAAACATGAGGTCTGTATTTAGAAAGGAACTTACTTCCTTCTCTTAACATAGATATCCCTAATACCTTTCAAATTTACTTTATTTCTTTGAAATAAAAGGATTATTCCAGAAGCATAAGTAGTGTTCCTGCACACAGGTTCTCTCCGGAGAGACCTCGACTTTTTTTTCTCCTGATTCAAAAAAAAAAAACAAAAAAGGAAAAAAATGTTTTACAGCTCCACATTCCACTAGATGTTTTAAACGAAACAAAATAAATAAATCTGAAAGCACCACTATGTATTACTGTCAGTTGATGGATTGATTTTTGAATGTACAGACTGGAGCTAGTATTCCAATCCTACTGAAAGTCAATGAGTAATGAGGGCCTAATTCCAGTCTGAGTATCTCCTCCAAATTGTACACAACTGCCACCTCTTGGTTTTTTTCTTTCTACTGCTGGATTATTTCAGCAATATTTCTGACTACCATTGACTACCACTCTCTGAATATGACCATCCAACTGGCAAGGTCAACCTTTGCAATTCCTAGCAGAAATTTTAGGCATGTCACAGTGGCCAATGTGACGTATGGGGCTGAGGTGTGGGAATGAGAATGGCTGAGAAAGAAGCAGGAACAGTTTTGTCCTCCAATCCCCAGGAGGGGTAGTTATCTTCCTTTGTGTTCTCCCTCATCACTTTTGGGGCTTCCCAGAATGCACCAGGCAGCAGCAAATGCACCCAAAGAGAAAAGAGCCATCCTTGATGATGCAAGAACTCTTATGCATTAGCAGTTTCTATCAACAACAGAAAAGGGAATTTGGGATTTTGGTGATTCAAAGAGTTGTTTATTTGTTTATTTATATAAAAAAAATATCTTATTGTGTGGCCTAACTAGAGACTGCAAGTCATTACTTCAGATATAGATTTTCACACCATCATCTGTGTGTAACCATATTTGCTCTTTTGTTTCAAGAGCAGCTCTAGGGACACGTACAAATGACCAAGAACTCCCTGCCATCTATATAGAAATTACAGAAGTGTACAGAGATTGTGGGCCTTTCTTTATAGGTAAATCTTCAGATCCCTTTGCCATAAGTAACAGAATACACGAAAGAACAAATAAAAAAGAAAGCTTTTTGATTACTTGTGGCTTCTTCAAGCACAAAAATCTGCACAGATAGGAATGATAGGGTATTTTTTTCCCTGATATGATTCTTTAGTGAAGCAGATTTGTATATTCTTGTATGTGTGATGATGAGGTACAGAAAAAAAAATAAGGAACAGCAAAGACTTTCATTTAGGAAAATACAGTAGAAGTGTTCATCAGGCTACTTAGGACTCAGATTGTGGAACACGAGAACTACTACAGAAACCTACTTTCAACAGATAAGGGTTCTTGTGGGATTTTAAAAAATTCCTTCGAAGACAGCCTTTTAATAATAATCACATCTAGAAACAACTGAACTTTCTTTTATGCTTTGAAATTGACACATCAGAGTCCTATTGTAGCTGATCATGCAACTAAAATAGGAGAAATAAAAAAAGATATATATGTATTAACTATATTTTCCCAATGGTAAAATTGTTCATGTTAGAAATATGATAGATTTGAATGCAGAAATAGTAGGAATTTTTGACTTTTTTTGCTATAAACTTTTACCAATATAATTGGTGGCTGAAACATGAAATATTTTGTGTTCATCTGAGACAAAACAACAGAGAAAAAATGAGTGAAACCACTTTCCAGTAGTCTTTACTACAATAAAATATCACAAAGAATACATTTTTATACAGTCTTGAACTACGTTGATGAATATGTTTGTTACTTCAAAACAAGTCACTTTTTCATAGTTGAATTTAAGTTTTACTTAGAAGGAATTTACCTGTTTTCAGGAAAAGTGGAGAAAATTATCTTAAAAAATTTCTACAATTGGCATAAGATACTTTACTTATCTTTATAAATAAAATTTCACAGCCCTGTGTGGATAATGTGGCAAAGGATCAACCTTTGCCACCCATGTAGCTCCTCACTTGTTCTGAGGGAAGAAATATTTCTATTTTGCACGTAAACCTAATGAAGTTTCCATCAGCTTAGGGCGGCAAAACAGGAATTAAAACATTGGGTTTGTAAGTAGGAGTGCATAGTTCTGAGTTACTAACCCATCCATGCTAGCTTTATGTAAAGAAGTTTACCTTGAATTGCGATAAATGTCAGAGAAATTTTTCAGCTAGACTGTACTCATTGTTCCCATTAGAAAGTTTAGCTTGGAGCCCAGACATTGTTACAGAGAATAAGCATTTCTACATCCAGTTCTAGCAGCTATGACCATTTGTAACACAAAGACAATACAGTTTAAAGAGTATAAAATTGATAAATTACAAATCAAAAGTTACATATAGTTGAACCTTACTTTTCAGAAAGATTAAATTCCATTCATTTTAGGTAGAGTTGTTGTTCGTTGTCTCTGTTATCAAAATTTCAGTGAAGCTAAAAGAGTTAGAGTAGCTGAATAGTTTAGGACTCTGAATTTAGGCTTGCTTCATGCCAGTTTTGTTGCAAGATTTTGTGTAATGTTACTGGAAGTATTCTGCAAGTTAGCTACATGACCAAAGGGTAACTTACTAACCGAAATAGCGGAACAAAATAAATGGACCAAAACCAAACCTCACTTACTGAACAAGTTCAGAAAAGATTTTCTGACTTGAGAAGTTACAGCACCAGCATTGCCACTGAAAATGAGATATGCTGGTAATGCTTGCACAGAAAATGCACAAAGCTGTAACAAAATTTCAACACAATTTCTTTGTCTATATGCTGACCAAAAAAAACTTTAAAATCGTTTGTCCATTGCAGCAGTATCATTACATCATGGGTATGTGCTCAGATAGTTACTGATCAGCTAGAAAAAATACAAATGTTTTACCTTCTGTAAATGGGTTAAAAAATGTCTGTCGGCTATGGAGCTTCTTAGGCAGCACAGCTGCCAGATAACTCAGCTATTTTTATTCACAGACCTTGCAGTAATGCACTGAATTTATTTGTCTACTACGTTTTTTTCCAACACGTTTTATGCAGGATTACACAATGCACATCATACAATATTTGTGCCACTCCCTGTGAGGTAGTGTTTTTGAATATAAAAGACAGAACGAAATGAATTGAAACTGTGCTTTTGCAGTAAAATGCCGCAAATTACTTTATTGCTCTCAGTAGCAATCATACTGTCAAACCATCTCCCTCATTTGGCAAGACAGTAAGAAACTAACAGTTACACAGAGTCTACAAGGTTTGCACATGCAGAATTAGGTGAGCATAAGGAGAAAATGGACTTTCAGTAGAGACAAATTTAAAATAGAGATTACTGTGGAAAGGTGAGCTGTACAATGAAAAATCTTTTCAAATTATCATGGCTTTATTAGTGCATACATGCAATGGAAAGCCATCTGACCAAAATCACAATTGCTGCTGCTGTGTTTTGGGCAACTGTGAAAGAGGGAATTCCAGGAAAGAAGTGTGTTATACAAGATAGCTAGTTGCAGACTGATCAAACGCAAGTGGTGATCTTCAGAAACACATTATTATAAAGCAGAAATCCACCTCTGCAACTAGAAGCTGAGAGTAGTTTCAGAACAGGCTCTTCAAATAGCCCAGCCATGAAAGCAGGACATGGCAAAGAGTGTTATTCATGAGAAAGTATTTTAGACCTCAAGGCAGAAGGTAAATCCTCAAAGTTGAGCAAAATGAATAATTTGGTGGCAGCTAAGAGAGTACTGTGGCCTTACATTACTATTAGAATCATTTTTTCCAGACCCCAGAGTGAAATTTTAAAGACCAAGTCATACCATTCTGACTCATAGATATTGCTCAAACCAAATCGTATCACTTCTTTAAGTGAGAAATGTAATATGAGGAACAGGATGAAAGAAAACCCTATCCATAAGAACACAGAAGTTCATTGGGACTAGATCTGTGATTGTCTCTGAACACAAAGGATACATTGAATTCACTTTCCTGTAACGTAGTAGGCAATTTCTTGAGGAAAACATATATGCATTGGAGAAACTATTTTTGCTATCAGCACATCATAATAAAGACCCTCAAAATGTTTTACATGTTTTGATGGTCTGTTTAATATTTTTCTAATTTCACTGCATCAGATCTCCACTTATTTGTATGTGTTTAAAGTGGCTCTACCACAGCAGAGCACACCAAAAGTCAAAACAAAACAAAAATAAACAAACACCAAACAAAACTGCAAAAATAAACAAACAAACAAAAAACTCCTAAAGCTTCTGGGATTTCTGTAACATCTTTCAATCTTCACTAAATATAATAAATTTATATTAAAAGTAATTAAAAGGCTCTATTACAGACATAGTGAAAACTTTTAGGTGATGTATAAATGAAAAATGCATGCTTTTTGTATTGCTCTCACACTAATTAAAAAAGTTCTTTAATTTGTATGTTCAATATCTTTTCAGTTTACTACATTAATTTAGAACTCAATATTATTGAGACTTTATGACTTTCTGTAAGCACAGTTGCATCAGCTCCTTAGATTTCATTCCTTTTGTATGAAAATGTATCCAATGAAAGAACGTAGCTAGGTATTAGTGAAAATCCTTTCTGCGCAAGTGAAACAACAACATATAATTAAAAAATGGTCCTGCTTCTGGTCATCGCCTGTGCTTCCTAGCTTCGAAAAGAAATAAAACCAAGACCTAAAGTGCTTTTTTTGAAAACTCAGTAATGTTATCTTGGTCTATAACAGATCAGTAAAGTCACTTTCTAAATTTATCCCATAGCTTTTATGTCATTACTTTGACTTCGCAGTTGGTGATTATTTTACATTGATCTTCTTTTTTCCTCATATCTAAAACATTGAAACATGAGAAAGTTCAAAAACAAAATGGCTGTCAGATCCAGCAGAGCACAGATTTGGGAAGAACAGATTCTTATTTCCTTAGAGTCCCCAAAGTGTACATTAGACCGACATTCCTAAAGCCAAAGTTGACCGTGTATTGCTATTTTTTTGCATCTTCCAAAAGCAGTCACTGAAGAAAAGATATAAGCTCATTTTTATAGAAAAATATGAAGTTAAAAATAGGGGAAATAAATAAACAGAGAAGAAAACTCAAATGTTAAACCCAAATCTTAAACCTTGTGTATACATAAGTAGTTAGCTGGGCAACAGAAACCCTGTTTCTTAAGTCATACTCCCAACAAAGGAATTTTCTGATTCAGAACCCAAGGATATTCCAATATTTTATTTTGGAGACAGAGACCAAAATAAAATACAATGTCTTTTATGAAAAGTCTCTTAATTCAGCCTTCTTTCTCACTCTGTTAAGGTGCTGAAAAATTTACTTTGCAACGTAGGATTGTAATTCTATCTCGCACGAGGTTACAGTAATTTTGTAACATTGGCTTATTAAATCTTTTTTAAGCCTCTTGAAATATTGTGAGATAACTCTTCACATTATTATGCTAATTATCATTCAGAGCCTAAGAGTCAATATTTTCTTAAGTTCGTTGGTAATGATAATTAACAAACGTAAACACCAATGCAGCTGCCTGAAGCACTGTCTAGGACTTAGAAACACTTGTTCCCTCATGGCTAAAATACATATTGTACCCCTCCTCTGTGATGCCTCTCTAGAAAGAAAGAGCAGAGAAGAGAAACCTTGCTAGGAATTTAACCAAGAAAAGGCTTTTTCAAATGAAACAGTGAAAAAAGACTTTCAGAGGGGTGGAAAATAAATGATGTCCAGTTTGATATGCAATATCTAATCAATTAATTTGCTTTGGCTTTTTCTAAGATTTGCTGCCTTCAGAAGGTGACAAAATCTGAATCGTGAGGTGTAGAAAAAATAATTTTTCTGGTAACATTCAAGGAGTTATTGTGTCTTGTCTGCATGCTGAGATACCACTCAGCTGAGCATTTGTCTTTCCTCCCTGAGTATTAGCCTCTGGTGGAAGGGGAACTGTGGCTGGCAGGCAAGAAACAAGCTGAGAGGTTAGTCCTATGACATCACAAGGTCCACTCTTCTTGGATGGCTTTTAATTTCCCATGGTTGCATAGCAACATTTAATACCAGAGTAGGTCATTCAAATATGGATAAAAACTAACAGTAAAATTCATATAACACTTAGTTCTAAACTTGAACTAAGAAATCTTTAAGTTAAATGTTGTCTGTCTCTTAACGTAGCAGTTTTGTGTGAGTTTACAAGCCTACTTCCTACCATATCTAGAAGTTATAGTACCAGACTGTCACGATGGGCACACAGTCTATTATGTGATCCTGAAAACAGGGAGACTTTCTAATTTTACATGAGTTTATTTGCTTGTTTGTTTATAAGGGACCCAAGTGCTTATTTGGATAGATAGATAGATAAATTGAAATAAGATAAGATAAGATAAGATAAGATAAGATAAGATAAGATAAGATAAGATAAGATAAGATAAGATAAGATAAGATAAGATAATGTCAATTATGCCTTTTGGTCATGTTCCAGTTGGCTGAGAACAAAGAGGCTCAGGATAACCCCTGTATATCCCATCAGTCTCTGCTATGACCACACAGGTCAAAATAATCTTCCTCTTAGAGTAAAATGATAAAGACGGGAAAGTCAGAAGCACAACGCCTGATGATGAAGCACTGGATGGTGACACAGAAATGCTGTGTCCCCCATTAGCAACAGGTTTTTGCCATCTTTAACACTAACCAATTATGAAGCTAGTAAATGCTTCAGTACAACAGAAAGGGAAAAACTCAGGGCAGCATTTAGCTTACTGCCAGCCTGTGTTCCATCAGATGCCATAAATGTATCTGAAATGGCACTGAAGTTCAAAAGAAACAGTTAATCTGAAATAATTCCTCTATAATGAATCCTTCCTATCAAAAAGCTCTTAAAGTAAGGCAGCCAAACGATAACTCACCAAAAACTGAGGGTCTTATTCCCTTAACTGATTTGGGGTTTTTTACTCAAAATTTTAACACGTTGTAAGCTACCAGAAACTCTCAGCAAAGTAACATTTTTACCATAGTTTACATCTATATCGCTTAACTAATTTAAACACTACAACAGTTACTTTTTTAGAAAACTTTTAGTAAAGTTCCCTTTTTTCATTAGCATAATACAGTCAGCATTAAATGCCAACCATGAATGTTTTTTCCTAGTAAAAACAGATTATCCCAGAGTAATTAAACAAAGTATGTTTATAACTTAGAGTCTCACAGTTAAGGTCAGATGAACAAATCAATGGGTTTCTAGGGAAAATGGCAGCTTTATTTATTGCTTAAATAATTCTTTTTCATACATAATGATATTCATCTGCATAGATTATTATCAATCTTTCTACCTAAAATTCTTACGCATTAGTAAAATGTAAGATTTGCATCTCATCTGTGTGATACTGGGTCTGAGCAGGAGAGAACACTGACAGGCCAGCCCATGTCATACTGATGAGCAATAGCAGTAGTAAATAATAATATGAACTTTAAAAGGCTTTAAAAGGTCTAGCTGTCAACAAAATGGATACACGGGTTCCCCCCTCAAACTCTTTGAATCGTAGTAGAAAGATTCCAGACAATACAAAGTGGCTGTGAATAAATAGTATGAGCTACCCGGATATTAAATGCAAATAGTTTTCTATTCCAGCACAAGAAGATGTTTCCCTGTGATAAAGCTCAATTCTTTATACTGCAACTTCATATCCATTTGACAAATCTTAAGGAAAAAACAACCCAGGTCTTTATGAACATGCATTTTCTTTCAATAAAGGTCATTTGATAATGTGAGGCTATGTCATCAAATGTTAGATCTGGAGTAGCAAAAATTATGCAGAAGTATTGTGGTTTACTGCTTCAAATGGACAGTCAAGACAAGAAGCTGTACTATTCCTGTGTCTTGTAGGAGGAAATGAAAGGCCAAACCTTGGGGAAGCAGAAGTTATGATTAGCACCTAGAAAAACATCGTTCGTAATGTGTGTTCAAATTAAAATGTCAAATACCAAATCACAGTAATAAATACACGCAATATTGTAATGTAGTAA
The DNA here is from genome assembly GCA_033558185.1 of Dromococcyx pavoninus. NCBI lineage: Eukaryota > Metazoa > Chordata > Aves > Cuculiformes > Neomorphidae > Dromococcyx > Dromococcyx pavoninus. The sequence continues at coordinate 2,938,792 of JAUMJL010000393.1, forward strand.
TTATTTACAACAGATCTTGGAGTCTAATTCACCACCATCCATTTTACTATCAATGTGTAGTAATGCCATCTCTGTTGCAATGATGTTTTCAAATGCAAAGAATGCTATCATACCATATTATATGCAGGCGTCTATATTTGATAGGGTTTTGATATCCTCATCTGGAGAAGAGTGTTTTCGCAGCTTACTATCATACTTGGTTTTCTACTTATAAGCCAATTCCAAAAAGACATGTGTATATTACACAGCATTTCCTAAGGCAACAGTTTCTGTAAATGATCTCAGCTTGGACACCCACAGCCCTGTGTACTCAATACAAATTATTAGTTTTCAAAATCTGTTCTAAAACACCATTCCACTCACTTTTACAATGAGGCAATCTAGTTTTGCAAGGATAATGCAGCGCACAGGTTTTCTTATGTCATGTATCTGCCTAATTTCTCTTTCTTGCATTCTTGGTTTTGAGTCAATATCATTTATTCACTCAATTTGGTGCTGCTGAGAAGAATAATGTAGTTTTCTCTTGATCTTCTGAAGAAAGGTGAAACATGCCTATACATGTCTAGGAATTAAAAGGGGAAAGGCAGACTATTTTGCAGTCACTGTGTAACAATGATGAATAGTATATTGTTGTTTTGCTTAAAATGTTACTCTGATATCTGTACAAATTATATCACAACTTCTTTTAAAAGCACAGAGAAATGTGCTGTCTTTTGAATATACATTGATTCCAAACCTATCACCATTACGCTGCTTGGTTTCAGCACGGAATAGAATTATTACAGATAAAAATTTCTTCAGATATTCATGGCTGGAAGAAATAATTTTCTGTGATTGTTCTACTGTAATACCATTTCTATTTGAAAGAAAAATATTTGTTTAAAGGAGGAAACTTTCTTTCTTTTCTAGATTCACACTACTCTTATTTTCTCTGTGCCTACTTTTTTTCCAACCTGCATACAGGATATTATTCCATGTAGAAGTTTGGTTGACATGCACTCCGCACTAGTTTTCCAGCTTAAAGAATGTAATTATACTGATATTCACTCTGAATAACATCAAATATATACTTTATGTACGAGACTTACAGTGACTCAAGTTCTGGCTTCACTTCATATTTTTCAAAGATCTGATTTGGAAAGCATCACCATGTTCATAATCTATTTTCAACTTTAAGTCTCCTGTGCATCTGCCCACTTAAGTTTATCAAAATTTACTAAAAAAATTATTATCTGCAAATAAGTAAATAAGGAAAATCTTGCGTTGGTGGTATATGCTATACATTTTAATATGTCAATATCATCTTTTCATCTAAATTCATCCCGGTGTCAGCATTGCTCTGTAGTCTTGGCAGGTCTTGTACAAATATAACACAAGACTTTTCCCGGACCAAAATCTCAAGAGACTTTGTAAGAATTTTTTATATATATATAAAATAGGGATTATATTCAAAGATTTCATAACTCTCATCTGTTACAATTTTTGGCAAAATGTGCCATTAAAGTAGATTTTATAAAATATTTTATTCAGAAAACAGAGCACTGATCTATCTTGACTTATCCATGTTTTCAATTAGAAATCATTAAATTTTTAACTGTACCTTTAAATGTTTAAGACTGAAAATTAAATGAAACTTTGAGTATTTTTTTCTGGTTTTCTTGGTGTTTAACTGAAAATATGAGTGAGAAGGCATTATTTTACAACATTTACTTTCTTCTTTCCTTTTCATAATGAACATAACAGGGATTATTTCTACATATCCACTTGCCTTCTAATTGAAGTAGAGAAAAATCAGAAGGGTGATATTTTCTTCCTTTCATCAATGCTTATTTCTCATATAGAAAAAGTAACACCAGAAATCTCTTGTGAATTGCCAATTAGTGTCTCTAGCAAATAAGATCCCAAAATATAGAATTGCTCAAACATGAGTAGTTCTAAAGGATGCAGTCTATATTGTAAAATGAAAACACAGAAAGAGATTTGTTGATCTAATTACTGTTAATCCCACTATTCTCACGTCTCTTCTCTCTTATTAAAATTAATGAGAACACTGTGACCAAAATTCTGTAAAGTGCTATGAAAATGGAAAAGTTTGCTACATGAAAACACCAGGAAAAGGCCTAGAAAGTTCCATGGACCTTTGGGCCCTGTGCATGAGGCACTAATGACAGAATGAGAGGTCTCTTGTGAAATTAATTTCAAACTGTTGTCAACATTACTTTGGTCTTGTTGAGATTCATCAGATCAAGTCGTTCTTTGTCAGATACCTGAACCTAAAAGGGGGTCTGATGTCTGAGTAAAAACAATGATGTTGGCAGGAATCAATAAGAAACTTAAGTGAATGCCATCACTGCCTTATCGTCTTCTGCAATACAGCCCTTCTACAGTATTATATGGACTTCTTTAGTTTTCTAAATTCAATTTACCATTTTCTGCTAAATTGTCATAGCTATATAATGCCATGTCATGGTTCTGTATACTGTGAACATAGAGAAGCCAATCAGATGGACAATGAAGAAAGTAGTTTCTCAGAGAAATATACTGAACCTCAAAACTCGTATCAGTATAGGTGTGTATGTCAGAAGAGGACTCTGAGGTAGGCAAAACAGTAATGAGTCATCAGGAAAGGCTTACATCACCGCTATTCTTTTTCTTTTTTCTGTATTGCTTCAGGGGAAATAAGTTTCATGGTACAATTTGATTTTGCAGAAGGCCTTAGAAATTTCTAGAGGTGCGGTTACAATCACTTCAAAAGAGAGATGTTTGGTTGACATTTACAGATAAAATCTGGTTTTATTATCATGCTTGAGGGAAATAGCAGTTCTTCTCAGCGGTATATGCTGCCCAAGCAAGCTTCTACTACTAATAAGGTTGATGTGTCAACACATACGTAAGTTTGCAGTTACTGTCTCTATCACATACTAATCACCACTGTGTGTCCTGCTGAAAACAAGAAAAAAATTTTCTGTTTTCTTTTCATTTTACCTGTAATTGGTAAGCCTTGGTTACAAGAATGGGTCTGTGTTCCTTTGCTAATCATCATGAAGTCAAAAAAATCCTGCACTTTGGGAGAAACAATCCCAGACAACAGAATATGCTGCAGGATGCCCAGCTGGAAAGCAGCTTTGTAGAAAAGTACTTGAGAGTTCTGGTGAACACTAAGCTCAATATGAGCCAGCAATGTGTCATTGCTGAAAAGATGGCTAAGAGTATCCTGGGCTATATAAGGGGTTGCTTCAAGCAGGCTGACGGAGATAAACTTCCTCCTCTGATCAGCCCTGGTGAGGCCGTGCCTGGAGTACTGGGCCCACTCCTGAGCTCCTCAGTACAAGAGCAACATCAACATACTGGTTCAGCGAAGTGCCACAAAGATGATGAATAAACTAGAGAATCTCTCATATGAAGATAGGCTGAGAGAGCTAGGACTGTTCAATCTGGAGAACAGAAGGCTGAGTGGCATCATTTCCACTGATATATAAATATGCAATGGGAAAATGGAAAGAAGATGAAACAAGACTGTCTTCTCAGTGATACTCAGTGACAGGGCAGAAAGCAATGAACACAAACTGAAATATGGGAAATTCTTTTAAAACATAAGAAAAATAGGGTTTTTTTACTTTGTAATCGGACTTCAGAGCAGATAGGACCAAGAAGCTGGGAGTCTCCAGCCTTCAAAACCTGACTGGATATGGTCCTGAGCACCAGTTATAGGTGGTAGGTTTTTGAAAAGAGCATGAATTTACCTGGAAAGTGTGCAAGTTTCAAACAATTTATTCTCTGCAAGGGCAGTAGGAAAATGTTTTCTATGCTAGATTGCTTTAGACTAACACATAGGGAGAGAAAATATGCAAACTCCATTGATGTGAAATACATGTTGAAGACATTTTTGTCCCTCAGTAATAAGAACATAGAAAAGTTGGATAAAGTTGTAGTGTACTAAAAAAAGAATTCTGGTTTATGAATTGCTTATTATTAGCTTCCAAAACAAGACATAAGTCCTCATAAAAGTGTGTATAGCATCATTTTCACTATGGCTCAGCTAAAACGAGAAACAATTTCCCACATGCCTCAAAGGCTTATGATATAAAGTTTTGTTACTGTTGGCTTTCAGGCTATTTTTCTGGTTTGGATTTGTTCTGCAATTTCCCCAGGGGAAAATAAGGCAAAGTACAGCTGATAGATCTTTTCATCTATAGATTTAGAAAATTATGTGTTTATAGCTCATAGATAGCAGATGAAAACTTGCATATCTTGGTCAGGTATTCATAGAGCATAAGGGATCTTTTAGTCCTACAAACTAAAGTTGAAGATTTTGTAACCTGGCTAGCAAAAGTCAGCTTCTAATCCATATTTCAACACTTACCATAAAAGTCTATACTTTCAGAAGTGTCAGTCAATCAGCAGTTCTTACTGTTTTCTGAGTGTTCAACATATTTGAAAATCAAATTTTGGGTTTTATGCCTGAATGACTACTTAACAATCTCACTTTAAAAGCCCAAGAAGGAGAATTGGGAACAAACTTTTCCTTCTTTTTCTTTTTTTTTTTCTTTTTCCCCTGGAGCGGAAATAATACTGCACATGAGCAAGAAAATGTACCTCCCGTCCTAGTCTGTCAGGGCAACGAAGATGGTGAAGGGGCTGGAGCTCAAACCCTACGAGGAGCGACTGAGGGAGTTGGGGCTGTTTAGTCTGAAAAAGAGGAGGCTCAGGGGAGACCTCATTGCTCTCTACAACTGCCTAAAAGGAGATTGTAGTTGGGCAGGAGTTGGTCTCTTCTCTCAGGTGACCAGTGACAGAACTAGAGGGCATGGACTCACGCTTCGTCAGGGAAAGTTTAGACTTGATGTTAGGAAAAAGTTCTTCACTGAAAGGATGATTGGCCATTGGAATGCGCTGCCCAGGGAGGTGGTGGAGTCGCTGACCCTGGAGGTCTTTAAGGGGAGACTGGATGAGGCACTGAGGGCCATGGTTTAGATGATGGTGTTAGTGTTGGTGTTAGTGTTGGTTTATAGGTTGGGCTAGATGATCTTGGAGGTCCTTTCCAACCTTATGATACTGTGATACTGTGATTAATCTATAAAACAAACCTCAAAAATAGACAAAAATTTGACACTGTTTCTGAGGGCAACCTTCGAGTGTGTAATTTAGTCAAAAGTAAAGCTTGATGAAATCCACTCAATGAGGAAAAAGAAAAGAAAATATCATTTTGGTACTTCTGTTGAGAAAAAAAAAGACCACTTGGTTTCTTTGATACATTTTATGCTTTTCCTGGAAAAAAAAAATGACATCTTTTTATTTGAGCTTTTGCTTCTTTTTTTCTTCAACAATTGAGACCACATTTTTGTTTAGAATTATTCTCATTTGCAGTACCTCTAGGTGAGAAAGGCACAAGTTTCACTTATTAAAAAATAGCTTGTCTCAAAACATAAAGACGGCTATATTTGCATAGAATCACAGATTCATAGAATGATTTGGTTTAGAAGGGAGTTTAAAGTTTGTCCAGTTCCAACCCCCCTGCAATGGGCAGGGCCACTTCGCACTAGATCAGGTGGCTCAAAGCCTTATCCAACCTGTCCTTCAACACCTCCAGAGATGAGGCATCCACAAAAATGTGGCCTCCACCTAAAAGAAGGTGTGTATAGAATCATAGAATCATTGTCTACAGCAGACGGTATTCCCAGGCAGTCTCCCATCCGAGTACTAACTGGACCCAATCCTGCTAAGCTTCAGAAATCAGATGAGATTGAGCGTTCTTAGGGTGGTATGGTTGGAGGCCATATATTTTCATATCTTTTCTCATTACTAATGGCTTGTCTTTCCTGGGAGGCTGCATCATCTTGGAGAAATACTTTAATGAGAATGGTTTCTGGTTTTATCACAGATACCAAAAGGAAGCCTCTGCAAATCTATGCCATTCTACTTGTTAACTGTCTTATTCTTCAGGCCTGTAGTTTTCCTGAAGGTAAGTAACATTTATGAGATAAAAACACAGAAGGCCTGTTTATGCACAGAACCTTTTTTTTTATAGTAGGAAAGAACATTTCAGGAACAAGTCTCTGGTGAGTCTCCCAAAATCAGAGGATCAGCTCAAAATAGTTTTAGACAAGAAATTTACATCTACACTGAAATATTGTGTATTACCAACCACAGAACCTCACATTAATTTCTACAGAAAGTGTAGGGACTTCCTTATTAACTGTGGCTTATTTTTTAGAGGAAGCAAATATCCAGCTGAGGGGAAATCTACTGATATCTTATACTAGTTCATTAAAATGTATATATTTTCAGGCCTTACAATTCTTTGCCTGTAAAAATGGAAGATCTACAGTAGCTAAAAATTTTAGGTATGAGTAGAAAGTATATTTTGGATTTTGTCCTTATGTCAAAAAAGTGATGGAAAAAAAATTCTAAAATCAATAAATATAAGCATATTTTCCCCAGTAGGACTTCCTACTCATCAAGGAGGAGTAGGACAAGATTATTCTTGGATTCTTCTACCACTCCATTGACAGCAGTGAAAGCTTTGCTATTACCCAGCATAAGTTGCAGGTAAAGATATTTAGATGTTTTAGTGTGGGATGGAGTGCTGTTTTAATTGAGCCTAGAATCGCACAATAAATTGGAGAAAAGAGAAGGTTCATTGGACTCTTTGGAACAGTACAGTTTGGATGCTAATTCACAGGTTACCCATTCCTGACAAAGAAGGAAAAAAAAAAGAAATGTATCCAGTAAAAGCTAGAGGTGTTAAGGAAAAGACATATGTGTAGGTTGAAAGGGAATGGGTAACACCCCACAGTAGTAGGTGAGAGGTGATTACTAGATCTGTTTTAAGCACAATTTTAACAAAACAGGAGTAAGAAATCAGAAACTGATTTTTACACTTTCCTTGGCCTTACTCAGCCATGTACATACATGTGTGAAATGCAAAGTGACTTTTTTGAATGAGTGTTATTTAGCAGAAATGCATAATCACACAAGATGCCAAGATTCTAGTTAGGATACTATCTTTTGACTTTTGATGGGTTCTTCTCTGCCAGCCATGGCAAGCCACTGTACACTTCAAGATGCTGGGCCCTCTGCCCATTGCAACGTCACTTCCCACATGAGTTTGTGTTTCACATTCCAGATTAAATCTTGACCTTCTGAAAACCTCATCCATTTTGGAAATGAAGATATGGGTGATTTTGGAAATGTTACTCTTGCCATAAACTTCAGACTAACTGGATCAGTTATGCTTTCCACTACTCCTCCTACTACATAAGTGCTACGCTAGATTAAGCTAACTTATATAACATTTATGGCTTAATATATTGTAATGATTTTCTATTTATAGAAATTTAAATTTTATGTAGTAAATTTTCATTGCTGTTGATTTTATTACATGCAGGTTGAACTGAGATCAAATGAATACTTCTGTTTACCCAGAAAATTGTGAGTGCACTAACAATCAGCACCAGTAAGAAACATTGAAATACTTGCAGAAAGTCGCTGCTCTTGATACAAAAACATCCAAGTAAAAATGGTGTTCCACAACAGACCAACAGATAACCATAGGAGATATGGAGATGTACTTCATCTTTAAAAATCTCAAGATGCTGTCTACTTCATTATGCTTTAGCATGACTGAATTTTCATTTTTATTCCGCCTAAAGTAAGGAAGGGAATATTGTGCAGTCTTTTCTTATGTTAACAAGTTTCAATGCATTCAACACTCTCAATGAACACTTTCTGGACAGACATCTGTATTTTTATAGTGTATAGGCTTGGCTTTATCAGTCCTGCTGTCCATATATAAGTTGGTTTGGTTTAAATCACCTTTTCTTTTTCTTAAGGCTGCTTGGTTTATTGAAAAAACCCTGGATTCCTAGTTTTCTTCTCATAGTAATTTTACTTTATACTCAACTGACTTATTTAAAATACCCTCTTGGAAAGTAAAGGAAATTCACCCTTAAGTTAAATCATAAAATCATAGAATCATAGAATCACCCGAGCTGGAAGGGAACAAAATGACCATCAAGTCCAACTTTTGTCCCTACATAGGACAATCCCAAGATTCACAGCATGTATCTGAGGACATTGTCCAAATGCTTCTTGAATCCTGGCAGACTCAGTGACGTGACTACTTCCCTGGGGAGCTGTTCTAGTTCTCCACCGCCCTCTGGGTGAAGAACCTTTTCCTAATATCCAGTCTAATCCTTTCCTGGCGTACCTTTCTGCCATTACTTCTAGTCATATCATAGGTTGCAGGAGAGAAGAGATCAGCACCTGTTTCACCTCCTTCCCTTGTGAGAAGACAGTAAACAGCTAAGAGATCCCCTCTCAGTCTCCTCTTCTCCAGGCTGAACAGACCAAGTGTCTTCATCCAGTCTTCATACGACTACCCCTCTAGACTCTTCACCAGCTTTGTGGCCTCCTCTGGATGCTCTCTAGTAGTTTGATGTCCTTTTTACACTGTGGCACTCAAAACTGCACCCAGTACTTGAGGGGGGCCAGGGCAGTGAAGAGTAGAGTGGGACAATCCCTTCCCTCGACTGCCTGGTAGTGCTGTGCTTGATGCACCCAGGACACGGTTGACCCTCTTGGCTGTCAGGGCACTGTTAGCACATGTTCAACTTGTGATCAAAGAGAACTCCCAGATCCCTTTCCACAGGGCTGCTCTCCAGCCTCTCAGAACACAGTCTGTACATGTATCCAGGGCTGCCGTGTCCCAGGTGTAGAACTTGGCACTTGTCCTTGTTAAATTTCTATGTGGTTTACAGTTGCTCAGTTCTCCAACTTGTCCAGATCCCTCTGCAGGGCCTCTTTGCCCCCAAGAAAAAATGGGGAGTTGTATTTTCTTTTGTTGAGTCTATTTTTTTTTTCTAATTGCCTGTCTCATCTTAAGCAGACCAGTTCAGAAATGCATATTCCAATTTTCATATTCTTTATCTTTACAACTCCCTATCTGAAGATGAAATTGAATCTGTGAACAGAAGCTCTTTTAGCTGGCAGAGCTCATTTGCATTTATGCTACAGTATTTCGGTTTTCCTCAAAAAAGAAAAATTGGAAAGAAAACACTACCACCCAGCAAAAAGAAGAGCAAATGTCATTTTCATGAAGGATTCTTACAGGCAGAGACAAAAAGACAAATTTTCAAACTCACCAGACTCTCGTTTCTTAATCAGTAGTTGCTACTTGGAAGACCTTTCATGGTGGATTCATTTTTCATCTTATTGTTTAAAACTAGATTTTAATAAGGTTAAATACCTAAATGAAATTAAAGATAACTTTGAAAAAATAAATTTTAAAATTAAGTGTGTTAAAATTGAACAAACAAATCTCTGATATTGCTTTCACTTTTACTTTGGTTTTCTTCTGAATCAGTCTTTCAGGGAAATTGACCCAATTTTGGACCATGATTATTGTGTAGCAGAACATGGCCCATCTGTAATTTCTCTAAATAGTTATCCAAAAATATTGATGATATTCTCAAATCCACAATGCCTTGGACAAAACATAGCAGCAAGTTGTGAGGAATTTACTTTCCAGCTAAACATGACTGCTTTTCTTTCCTTTAAGCACAGGTCAAATTCAGAAACCGAGTAAGTGCAAAGGACGTTAGACATACTTGATCGTAAACATATCAGGTGTCATAAGTCAGTCAGTAGTCAATGGCTATCTCATGCAACACTTGGAGAGCAAAACATGTCACATAGTTTGCAAATTTGGGAACAAAACAACAAGGAAGTCTCAGAGGAAGTTTAATTAGCTGGACATCTCCTGCAGCTTAGCAAACTAGACTCCACTAATCATTGTCAACAACCACACTCTACTGCCTCTTTTGCATAAGGCGTTAGGGTAAAGTAGAAGAATGAAGAAAACATCTGCAAGCCTTTTGGCAACATGGAATGCCTTTTCATACTCCCTTTGGGAAAGACTTGCACAAGATACGAGACTGGAAATCAGCAGCCTCTGATTTGAAAGTTCACCAAATGTTGGTCTTATCTTTTAAACAGAACTAAAAAGGTACCCATTGTAAAGAAAATAATGAAAAGAGAGAGAAAAGAAAAAACATAAGACAAGAAGAAACAAATCGGGCCATGCTTGAGGGAAAACTACCCTGCCTTTGAATATCTGCATACTGAAAGGACTGATTTTATCAAAGTTACAACCTATGTGACAAAGGACAACTGAATCTTGTTTTCACAAGATTTATGTGCTCATCCCTCAGATGTGCCCACTAACATAAATCTCAGATTTTCTCATTTTTCTCATTCCTTTCCATGGAGTAAGTGGTCATACAAACAAAGAGAGCTAGAACTGGATTTCTCAGAGTGAGAAATGCAGTGCATTAATACACTATTAATTCTACAATTCTACAAATGATGGCGTTGTTTTCTTGACCTATGATAAAACCAACCTGATGTTTTGAGCAGCAACAAAATTAGAAGTGTATTATTTATTGGAAATTCAATAAAGGAAACTGTAGGCTCTAGACCAATCAAAGGAATGTTGCAGGTAAGTTTTGACAAAAGTTTTTACCTGTGTTTTGGTTTGTGGAGCTAAAACCTTAAAGTCTGGGAAATAGGTCTATTAGATGATTATAAAGATTTTACAACTCATGCAAAGTTAAAATCCATTTGAACCAATGTCAAAAGTAGGGGTTTATTTGTGCCCCAAAATCGACGTTTTTACGAGGGACAAGTCAAATTTATCCCCAACTATTTAACTAGCTCTGAAAAACTTAGCGTTTTGTTCTCTTTTCCCTATACTCAAGACAGTATAACAGAGTCAAAACTGTAGACCTTTGACTGCTTTTAAGCTCCAGGCATCCGTGTCAGAGACCTCCTCTAGCTGATGTGACAGGCTGCTCAGTGATCACTGCCTGCAAACAGCTGTTCTCCAAAACCTTCCTGCAAACCTTACTACACAGGGTCATGGCTTGGATGGAGAGAAGAGGTCTGGAAACCTAAACCTCCCCAGACTTAATCAAAGAACTGCAAATTAGGTCTAGCAGAAAGGGGTGCTATATGCACTTTTCTCTGTAGCACTTCCAGGAGTGCAGTTAATGGGAGCCTTGAACACATGGGAACCTGGATGTCACTCAAGTTCAGCTGATGGGCAACTGACAGAAGTCTGTAGCCCCTCCAGGCAGTCAATGAGAGCACAAAAGCTGGCAGCACCTGGTTGCATGTGGCAGATATGTGCTTGATTATAACTCTACCCAACCATACTAACCACGTGACCCCACTTAATCAATACAGAGGGTCTGCTTTTTGTTCCTGACATCAGTGTTTTTGACTGTTTGCCATTTTTTCAGGGAGGAAATCTGAAAAATTTAAACCTCAATGATGAAATATTGTGTATACCTGAGTTCTGCAGTGAAGCTAGTATTTCTTTCAAAAATATATAAATGTTTAGAAATACATCATTTATGCAAAGGAATAGAACTAAAACACTCCAAATATTCCTCATTTCAGTTCTCCTGGACAGTATAAGGTTCTAGAAAACTATGTTACTCTATACATAGTTGTGATACTCTTATTTTTAAAATTAACAAGACAAACTCCATTGCATGTGAATATGTCAGTTGTTCTTGACATTCCAGTTCCACATGCATGAAGATGACAAAAGACATAAAACTGAGGTTTTAATCTCCAGTTTATGCAGTTGTGAGTAGTATAAAGAGCTTATCTCATGATGAAATGGGTACAGTAAATTTGAGTTCACAGGGGCTTCATTTGAATGATTTTTGTATATTTTTGTCTTGCCTGCCTACTTTTGCAATGGATAACATATTCCAGGTAAACACTTTGACTCCTAAAAAGGTTAGGTTAATATTTCTGCACTTACGCAAATCTGATGCACCCATATGAATTTGACTATCCTAACATAAAAGAAAGAGGAATCCACAAAAAGCAGTAGGTTTGTAGTTGTATTTAAGGTCAGTTCAGCAGGTGTTAAGGACTTCTGAAGAACCGACCAAGACCTTTATTATTTGAACAAGGGTACATATTTTTGCTGCTAACTGCATTTTTTAATTCAAAACTCTTCTAAGGTATAAAGTAGGTGGGTTATATACAAAATTAGATACCATATTTCTAAGCTGGAAAATCTATTTAAAGGATATTTTTAATGTCTGCATATACATGTGCATGTATAACCACGAATGCTTTACTTTTAAAACGTATTTTGAACCAGTGTGTAATTACCATATTGAACTAATTAACTAAATTCAGCATTAACTATTAGTCTGACAAAGAAAGCCTTGTCCCGTGAAAGTAATTTGTCATAAGTCACTTAACATTTTGGAAAGTCTGAGGTTCTAAATATATGCAGAGGGGAAAAAAAGCTCATATTTTACCTCCTCTGTGGAGATCAACACAGAGTAATTTAAAAAAACAGTGGGAGTGTCAAAAATAAACTATCTGTGCCCTGAAAAGGAAGTGTTTTCTCCCTGAATTCTGTCAAATCACTCTATCCGTTCTAAGAAGTGATAGATTCTGTTAATTAAATAGACAGCAGGATAGCAACAATGTTCTACATTGTTGTTTCTGTTTCAAAAATGTTCCTTTCTGCTTCAAATTCCATACTATCGTGTTGTAGAGCAATGATGTAATTGTTTGGGAAACATATGCTTGGGTAGTAAAGTCACAATAACAAAAAAAATGTTTTGCAACAATAGAAAGTTAGCAATAACAGAAATAGTTGGTGGAGTTATGTTTTACAAAACAACTTTAGAAAAAATAAATTGAGCATAAAACACAAACAGTGGGATGTATAAGCTTCAGTGGAGGAAGTTTATTAACCATAATAATTTCTCTAGTTATTCTTATAGTCTTAATCACAATTATATATCAGCATTTTTAACATATTCACTTTCTCAGCAGTCCTATTTGTAATTCAAATGTCTCTCAGAAGAGAAGCCAAAGTTTCTTGGACATTGAGGACTCTACAAGAAAGCAGGGTTTTCTTCAAAGCCTCTAGATTTCAGACAGGGTAACCACATCTTTTTTCATGGCTTTTTTACCAAGCTCCATCTTTTAAAAACACTTTGACAAACATCTCAAAGTTTAAGGTTAGGAAGGTGTAACTGACAATTTTGCTGAGTGAATCTCTAATGTTACCCGTATCCATAAGAAAGGGTAATTTTAGACCCATCAGCCTTACTTCAGTCTCTGGGAACTGTCCTGGCGACTGTCACAAGTCAACTGAAGCACGTGATTCAGAAAAACAAATATTGATCACTGGGGACAGAACGACCTTAACAAACCTGATAGCCTTCTACAACAGAGGTTGATGCAGGGTAAGGAGTGGACACTGTCTGCCTGGACTTCTTCAAGATTTTTGACATTTTTCCTCTCAGATTTCTCCTCCAAATTGACACACTACAGACTAGACAAGTGCTGTGCCTGAGGAACTGGCTGACATGCCATTCCCAGAGCCTGGTTGGTAAATAGTTCTTTCTCAAAGTCGCAGCCAGTCACAAGTGGGGTCCTTCAGAGATTTGTAAGTGACCTGAAAGTGGAATGAAGAGCACCCTGATGAAGTCTGCAGATGACATCAAGTTCAGTGGAGAAGTTGACACTCCAGAGTGTAGAGCTGCCCTCCAGGAAGACCTGAACAGGCTGGAGGAGTGAGCTAGCAAGAGCTTGTGGAGTTCAACAGAGATAAGTGTAAGGTCTTGTGCCTGGGAATATATAACCCTAGAGTGCACCTCAGACTGGGTTCCATCTGGCTGGAGAGCAGCCCTGTGGAGAAAGATCTGGGCGTTTTTATGGACAATAGGCTCAACATGTGTGAATGGTGTACTGTAGTAGGAAAGAAGGCCAACAGGATGCTGGGTTCACCATGAAGGGCATCACCAGCAGTGATAAAGATGTACTTATCCCACTCAGTGTTTGTCAGGTCCCACTTGGAGTACGGCATCCAGTTTTGGTCCTCCCTGGACAAAAAAGCCACAGACATGCTGGAGAAGGTCCAGAAGTTCCATTAAGGTGATCAGAAGACTGGGAAACCTGTCTTATGAAGTAAGGTTGAGAGAACTGGGTTTGTTCAGCCTTGAGAGGAGAAGGTTTAGGGAAGACCTTATTACCTTGAACCAACACAGAAATGGTGTCTACCAAGAGGATGAAGACTAACATTTTACAAGGAGTCACATGGAAAAGACAAGGGGTACTGAGTATAAGTTGCTCCTGGAGAGATTCTGATTGGATTCCAGAAAAAAATTTTCTCCATGAGAACAGTTAAACCTTGGTATAATCTCCTGAGAGAACTGATAGATTCCTCTACATTGGACATTTTTAAGGCTCAGCTTGATGGAGTTCTGGGAAATCTCATTTAAAATATATATCATCTAAAGGAGCTGGACCAGGTGATTCTAGATTTCTCTTCCAACCTGACATTCAATGATTCTATGATCTCCCTGGAGCCAGGGAGCTGCTCATATCACTCCTTCCACCTGGCGCTTGACATTTGAAAGAAGCTAGAAAGGAGATGTGACCCATGGAGAAGAAGGTTAACTGGGTCTATATTCTAGCAAGATGTTTACTCTCTCTGTCTAGGTTCTCTACTGTGTAAAGTAAAAATAATATTTATCTTCTCCTTCTTTATGTCTTTCTGTTTTAAAACTGAAGTCAATAATCTCCTTAGGACCAGGCTCTCTCTTTGTAGCCATGTGTTCAGCACCTAATAGCACAAACATGGCCCCTGAGAGACTTCCAACAAATTAAATACCCATTTTTTTTCCTATTTACAAACAGGATTCATTCAAGTCTGTGGGCTTCAACTGCCAATAATTCCTGTAACCTGGAAAGGGAAAAGTTCTTGCTCTACTTAAATGTTTCCTAAATAAATAGAAGTTTACAATTATTTTCTTTTCTAAGAGGGTCACCTGTAATGCCTATCCAGACAAATACATCTGACAGGTTCTTAAAGTTGTTTTACAGGTGATACTTTAAAATAAGCATTTGTGATTTTTAATTTCCAAATCAAAATGGATCAAAAAGGAAATTAATTAAATTAAAAATTATTTAAAAAATATCTGTCACAGATACCAACATTTCTCTAGAATATTTCATAGCAGTTTCTCTCTTCAAATTAGCACAAGTAACAGATGTGATTCTGATTTCCAGGGCTGGCCCTGAAAAAAAAGGAAAGCTTATATGAGAAGAGAACATATCAGTATTTGCAACTATACCCACAAAAATCAGAGTAAATTAAGGCTCTTTCACCTGCCACTTGCCATTGATAAGCGAGACAGCAGGCATAACTCTCACAAAAAAATTATTTCTCCCTCTAAAAATTGTACTGGCTATTCTGATTTCTCAGGTGGGATGGAAACACATGGAATCAGTATATTTTCTGATAAGACACCACTTTCACTCTACAGCAAGTCAGAGTGTGGTAGAGGAGAGCTGCATTTCCCTTGTGGGCCCAGTGACATTGATGCATAATTTTCACTGTCCATAGCAGGAGACACCATAAGACTGTTCAGAGATGGAAAGTGGACTTCACTCAGATCTTTGGGAAGTGCTGGTAATTGAAACAGAAAACTGGCTTTAAGAGTTTCATCCTCTGGCAAAAACTGATTTTCGTAAACTCTTACATATACTTTAATTAAACAAATTCTAAGAAAGATGATGATTGTACATATCCTCAATGAAACACTCTTGGTAATAGCAGCTTTTTTCCAGCAATGAAGGAATTTTAACAGTGAGCCCAACTGTATCTACAGTGGATAGAAATGGATTTTAAAAACAGGAAAAACTCATGAACGATTTACAAGCAGGCTTTTCAGTGACCCCTGCCTGGTCTGTTTTCATTAGCTGCAATTCATTAAAGGCCCAGACTCAGACAGTAAAGTCAATACCTTCAGAGTAGCCTTCCAAATGCATGTCTTTCTAAGGTTTTAAGCTGCCACTATTAGCAAAGGGTCTGAGTTTCTTCCCTAAGAAATCAATAGCAAAATGAGCAACAGAGTCATACAGAGTCCATATTTTCTGATACTTTTGTCTTAAAATGTATTTAGTCTGTCTGTTATGGGCATGTACTTTCATAATATGTAAAAGAGCCACTTTCTGATATCACTGTCTCATTACTGTTGTTAGTAGCTTCCTCAAATGAAACGTACATATACACCCAGGTAGTATGCTTAAGTTTCAGTAGTACGAATATGATAAGAAATTGCCCAGAGATGCCTGCCCTCCTGAAAGACAGGACAATGCCCTCTAAGTGTTAAATCAAGCCATGAAAAATTAAGTAAATTCATCATCTACACTATCAATCAGCCCACCTCATATACCAAAATCTCCTTCCCGATTCCTGAAGGACAAATTGGGAGAAAAATGAAAAAAAAATCATCTCAGGCCCATGCCATAGTCACCTATTAGGTATCCATGGGGTTGAAATTCACACAATGAACCTTTCAAAATTTGTCCATAAAATGGTTTCTTTGGAGTAATTACTCTAATTAAAAAAAAAATCCTTTCAAGCTCTCATTAATTATTCTCGTTTCTGACTTTGTTTTATTCAACAAACATAAATTGCAGCTAATGGCTTCTCTGTCCTGTGTTGAGGAAAATCCTTGCTTAATATACTGTGCTAGCTCCGACCTTCCAGGCTTTAGGCAACTCCAACTATTATTTTCAATAACTTGTTTATGCCTAGAGAGGTTTGACTGTATTTCCTCCTGAGCCTCGGGATCTGGTCTTGGCACAATCCATTGTTTTGATAAAGTCTGTGACAGTCTTTGTTTTTTAAATCTATGCATTGGCCCACTAAAGTCTTTGATCTCAAAACAGGTTATAGCACTGTTCTAAGTGACACAGCCAATACCTTGGCTACGCTTCTGAAATGCCCAGGCTTAAAAGGATACCGTAAAAAAACACAGGTCAAGGTATGGAAAGTATGATATAGTCTCTTTAACCAGACTGTGTTTTTGGTGCATGCTAAATCATATGGTAAGTTTCTCTGTTTGGTGTTAATGAAGCAGACATTTTTTACTGGTGCAGAGGGCAGGAAAAGAAGAAGGGATGACAAAGTCTTTGGAAGAAGCAAATTCAGCACAATGACTTTCCAAGCTGAGTTTAGGAACAACAAATGTGCACAAAACTAACATGTCGTTACCCCTTACAAGTATCACTTTCTTCGACAAGGAGTATATTCACTAGTCTCAGCTGGTGTTATTCAAGCTAGTTGTTAAGTATCTCCAGTGTCCACTGATTTCCTCTCTGCTTCAGCTAAGCAGCTGGCAAAGTTCCCAGCACTAATGTCACAATTACGACTGCCCAGTGCTTAAATACTGACAAGACACAAATGTAAAGTACAGCCATTGCCAGTAATCCATGGTGAAGTTCAAGCACACAAAGACACCTCACAACAGACACCCAGCAAGAACCTCTGGGGATAAGGTCCCCATGTGGAAACACCTATCAACACATTACACTGCTGGAGTTTTAGCACAGAATTCAGTTCCACTCCCAAATTGTCTTTTTAATGAAAAGTGTCGGTGTTGGAACTCTTTTCTTTCATTTATTTGAGTCTCTTTCAGAAACGTGCAGTTCTGTTAGAGATCTGAACAATCATATTGCTCCTGGAAAACAATGTTTATCCTCCATTTGGGTTTGACAATGAGTTCCTGCAAAAAGCATACAAATGGCTCTCTTCTCTTTACAATTTTTTTATAAAATTCAGGACACATATATTACGAGAGTGGTAAAGAGGGAGTTTTATTACCAGGCTTACTTACAGCTGCACTGATTTCCAGAGTTGGCAGATATATATTCACCTTGCTTATGTACCTCCTTGCAATGGTGCTGTTTTCCAGTGGTGTTCAGAAGACAGACTTTTAAAAGAATTATTAGGAATATTATGTTGCTTCTTTTTCCCAGTTCATGAGGGAATTGTAACCTCTTTCAGAGAGCCAAAGCACTTTGGTATGTCCTTGCCTTTTCTCAGTAAAGGTAAAAGCCTCATCTGAGCACAATCCTTGATTAATATGTGACTAGAATAGCTTCTCAACCTGTTCATCATAGGGTGCTGGTAGTGTTAACAGTACATTTCTTATTGTTTAGAAGAATGCTAACACTACTAAAATTTTCAAAATAAATACAGAGAGTTCCAGATTATTTGAAAATTGTGGCTTTAGTTAAAGAATATCTACTCTGCAAGCAAAGAAAATGAAAAAATCTGCTAGAAGAGAATGCATCTGAGTTTAATTTCTCTCAGCTAAAAGAGGAAGTGAAGATGGCACGTTAGAAGACCATATAAACCATCTGAAATACAGGAAATGGTTCCTATAGGAAACAGAAGTAAAAATCTTGAACTCACTGAGGCCAAAAGTGAGCAATACAAAAATTTTCACCATTTATCTCTCTGTCTCTAGAATATTCCCCTGGTCTACTAGGTACATACTGTACTGTCACAGTGATTCTAATGCAAACGAGGTGATCTTAACTGGATCAGCAAACTTAATACAGAGAATTTCCATCTAAAATGTCTCCAGACACTTCATAAAACTTGCTATGAAACAACAAACTGACATTGTGATGTAGCATGTCCAAGGACCAGCAGAAGGTCAGACATGAGGATGTGGAGGCAGCTTGTCATCTTATCTATGTAAAAATGGCTAGTCAGGATTATTTCCTCCTCTCTTTTCATTTCAGTGTTTTGGCATCTAATCCTTGCTACAGGATTAATTTTCTAATCCTCACTAAATCACACAAGGAAAAATAACAGCATGTTGGTAAACTGATAGCATCTTTGTAAACTTTGAAATCCTCACAACGTTTTTCTACTAACTGCCTTCTTCAAATTGCATATCACTTCTGTACTTATTTTTATGCATACATTTATGTACATATGCATGTGTACATATACATACGTGATTAAACACACATACACACATATACTTAAACATTAATTTCAGGAGCCTGTGTTATCCATTCCTAATTCATAGTGAGTCTAGTCTGCCATTAAAAAACTTTATCAAATCATCACTTCAGTTTAATGAGAAATAAAATAAACAAAACTCTTAAATGCATTTGTCTGTAAGTAAAGCACTGACAGTTTATCCCTGCTCATGAAAAGCATGCAGCACCTTGTAGAGGATCAATTAGTACATGAGCTTGACTATCAGAAGAAAATATTTGATTCCTTAAGAAAGAAAGTCCACTGCACTGTGCTCACAACTTCAGAAAGCACAAATAAAGTTTAATGCTTATTTGCGTGCTTTAATGCCCAGACAAGCTCAACTGGAACAGACTTATTGGATGATGCAGAAAATTCAAGTATCTGGAAACCAAGCCATCTACGTAAAGCGAAATATATACTGAAATATTTAGTTACAGAGACAGCAATATTCTGACACGGTCCTCTCTCCCATCCTCTCCACCAAGGAAATATTTGCTTAACACAGTTTTGAAAATTCAGGTTCTTTTTACAGTCTTGAGAGGAGGGAGAAGGGGGATAGTCAGTGTATTAATAAAGCCAAAAGAATTCAAAATTTAAGAAACACATCAGGGTCAGATTTCCAACTGAAAAACAAATAAGCGCTTATCAATGGTAAAATTACCTTGCACATGGGTCCTTTTTTGTTAAGAAAACATATACTGAATAACATTTTCATGTGAATATTCGCACTTTGAGGTCCTCCCAGAGGCATTGTAAGCTTCATAGAAGTAGTCATTGCTGTCATTGAATGGCATTACCTACTCTGTAGTGACACGAGGAAGATTAATGCCTCTCACATTTCACCACAAGACCCTTTTTCCAATCAGAGAATACAGATGATGTTAAAACTTCATCTTTGTATTCATACAAAACAAGTTTGCCTCTAAAAGCTGCACATCAGCAGAGGAAACTGCACTGTCATTAAAGTTGGAAAAATGAAGTTTTTGAAATACTTCAAACCCAGACGAGCACAAAGTAAAGCCTGCATTTCCAAACTAATGCACTGGGAAAAGAAGGACATTATGCCCAATAAGATGTCTCAGCCTCCAACATCTGCTTCTACAAACCTGTTGCACATGCAGATGGTGCCATCCCTGAACTGCACAAATTGTCCACTTACTGTTAGCAGCATAATCCCTTCCTTTACTATTCAACACAAAAAAATTATTAACAGCTTTCATTTTAGCCTCTTGCAAATGTGTACCTTATTTTCACATTTACTATGCCAGAATTCATTTAGTCAGAACAGTAGCACAGGCTTAAATTCGCACACACTCTCAAGAATAAAACTGTGTGCAACAAAAAAAAAAAGAAGTCCCACTACTCTTCTTTTTGAAAACTTGAATATTTCACTGGCTTCAAGAAGCTTCATTGTGTTCCTGCTTGTATTTTGTTTTTGAAGTGGGTTTTGTGAAACATTAAAGGAATGAACAAATTAACTGTTTATCTCCCTGTTATAGTGGTAACCAATTGCATTCACATATTGGTCTCTTCCTAGGATACTTAAAAAATTAAAAGAAAAAAAAAGAAGTAAAGAAAAATTATAGTTAAAATTGTATCCTGAGGACTCTTACTTTCTTCAGGGCCCATGTATGGGACTAGACTTCGGGAATGCATAAGTTCAACCAGCAGTTCATTCTTCTCCCTTTGTTCAAGATGCTTAGAAGAGAGCCATCTGAAAGGGAGTCTACATTGAGGTCTAGAAGTAGTCTTCAGCTCTTGTAACAAGTACAAAGTCCTGCCTGTCCACAGCCCTACAGAAACAGTCAGGTAACACAAGCCAGACTTAAATATCTGTTCTGTAATAGCTTGGTTTTGTCTACTGTATCTCTTTTTTCTCATCATTTCCCAGTGGTTTACGACTGTATGTGTAAAATAGTTAAACAGGTGAGCAAGCAAACAAGCAAGTAAATAAATCTTTCTTCACTAGAAATGTGTTCCATAGGCTAACTCTCCATTTCTGGTTGTCTGCTTATATGCCTGTAGGTAGTCTAATTTTAAAAACTAAAGTAAGCTTTAACTATTGCCTCCTGCCCAAGGAAATACTTAATCAACTGGTAGCAACCAGGGAAAGACAACTACTGGGATTAAAAATTAGTACAGTAGAAAAGTATAGGATACTTGAATTTAATATTTTGTATTTTATTGTATTATGTATAGAATTTTCGTAATCCTGTTGCTAGATGAAAGGAGGACTAACTGCCTAGCAGATCAAAGACTGCACAATCTGGATGCAGAATCTACCTTAATCCTTCCTGAAGCATTGTTAGGCATAAGAAGCCACTAGCTGGAGAATGAGGCTGCATAGTCATACCAGGTCTGCTCACCAAAACCTCCATGCAAAGAAAATGATAATTATTTTAAATTCAACAGGTTTGTCATCTGTAATAGCCAATCTGTTTCTGGAAAGCTGACACATAACTAGATACATTATAAATCACTTAACATGGCTCCACAAAACATCATTGCTTATTTTAGCTGGGCTTGCAAAATTCTTGTATCAAGTGTGTGTTGTTTCCTTAAGCAGTAAGACAGTAGCAAATCATGTTTAATGAGGAATCTGGACAACACTTTTAAAGTTGTTGCGGAGTCCCACAGACATATCTGTAAAAGATATAGGCAGAGCAAAAATAAAGATGTGAAAGAATGGGAAGTAAGTGTAAAAAAGTTATCAGGAATTCTTACTAAATAAATCAAGCAAACCCTCTGGGATATGTTTATAACCCAGCAATTTCAAGAATAATTTCCTGAATTTGCTCCTCAATACTTTCTTGGATTTCTTACACATATTTCCATTCACTTACACAAATACATACTTTCAGAATCAGTATTCCTGGATTGTTTCAAAGAGAAAGAAATGTGTAACATGGAATTTAATTTCCTTCATTAATAAAACCATATAATTTTATTTATTTAAAGAGTACTCATATCAACCACTGAAACTATGTCAATATTCTGATTAGGCATTAGAAATAATATGCACCTGTAGGCATTAAAATTATGTGATTGGATTTATTTTAATTTATGTATACATAAGCATATGAGGAAGGGAGGCTGAAAGAACATTTGTTTAGTGAGATATGATAGCTTTTTTTTTACCTTATGTGCCTTGTTCTTCTCTAGAAACAGGTTAAGATGCCCAGGAGTCAGATTTTGTCACCAGTGTGTTCTCGTGTTTTTTCCGAATATAACATGACCTTGCCCTGCATTCACACAGAGCCTTTCCACAGGCAGATACTGATGTAAAATGGGAGAAACAGGAAATATTAATTCCAGAAAGGCTGTAAAAATGGTTATGGCTAGTGCAAGCAAGAAGGCAGGAAGAAGATGCTTAGTGAAAAAATAAACGTAATGTCTGCTAAATATGTAAACCATTGAACAGAATCTATCTTGGCTTTCATAGATCCTTCTTGTTCATTTGTCAAGGACAACGCACCATATGGCCAATAGAGCTAAGTCATTAAAAAGAGAAAAAAAGGAGAGTCTTGTCTTAAACGGGTAGAAAGGACAAGTATGAATCAGATCTTACAGGTCAAATTTTAGTGTCAAAGGGAAAAACTGTCATAACAAAACACAGTGTGTGTTTTAAACTATGACTGAAATGTAAACCTTACTATGTAGAACACTCTGTTTGTGTGTAAGCATCAATAAGGGATCATCTAAAAGGAAAGTTTTCACTGAGCTCAACATAGATTAAATTAAATCCAATCATATCTTTAAAAAAATCGAAATAAATCATACCTGAATAGCAAATAATGTTATTTAAAAAAAATTCCAACTTATTCCTCTGTAATTATGTAGCTGAGGTATTAATCTCCTTTTAATTCTACTAAATCATTGAAGAAAGATAATATTTTAAATTTTGTGGACTTTCACAGGGCAAAAGGAGGAGAGGGTAAATCCTCAAATGAGTGCAGAAACAGAAATCACATAGAGAAACAGTAGAAAACAAGAAGGCAGCATGGAAGATCTTAATGGGTATAAATCCAATATATTAAAACTTTAACTACCCAAGCATAACTGTTGGCATATAGATTATTTTTTTGTAATGAACTCATTTAGATTTCATGTACCTATAGAGGGAATGAAGGGTTGGCAAATTTAAGTTTATGAATCTAGATGAGGGACAGTGGAAAATCAGATTTTGACACCGAATTACAAGAGATTTCAAGGGAATGCCAGAGACCATTTTTACTTACATTATTTAGTAGCTCCAAAGACAGCACAGAAGATAAGGAGGTACACTTGTGAAACCTTAAACCTGTGGTTAAAGGCTGGATTTTTATTCTATACAAAGCAGGGAATGAAGACAGACTTTAACAGGAGGAATTCTGTTTCAGCAAGAAAGTTATTGCCAACTGTATTTCGTGGGGTTTTGTAGAAAAAATTCAAAATTTTGCCATAATTGTTCCTTCGGTACTTGTTTGTGGGTGGATCTGTGGGTACCCAGTACCACTCCAAACGAGACTCTTCCTCCAAGAGCGTAGCTTTAGGCCTGTGAAATCGAAAACACTATTCAAACAAAACAAGTATACATAATAATGCACTAAACAAAACTAGTTATGAGACAGAATCATGAACACTTCTGTGTACCCTTACATGCTGTTGTGCTCTCAGTGAAAGCCACAGGCTAGAGGGGTTTTAAGCAAAGCCCTCATGCAAATGAGGGACTTAAATTATCACCAGTCTGCCATAAAAAGAGAGACAAAAAATTGCAAGTGTCCTTTAGTCCTCCAGGAAGCCTATTATAAATCAGTCATTTGCCTGTTACTGAATCAGGCTTTGTCCAAGTAAGGCATTTGACATCCTGGAAAATAGAATACTTAGGATTAATATGTCTTTAATTTTAGATATTTTAGTCTTCATACCAGGTACACTTCGTTTATAATATCAGTAATTTTTATAATTCTGCAGAGCTTTCTGCCTCTATATTTCATTTGACAGTTATTTGGTTTCTAAGAACAATGTCATAAGAAAGATTTTTTTTCTACATAGTATAATTTTTTTACGGTTAATCTTGGGATGTTTGCTATTTGAAATATATTGCTATCTTAAATACTTTGGTTAGAAGAGTAACAAATTTACATACTTGTAGCTCAACACAGCAGTAACATCAAAAAGACTTGTATACTTATGCTTTATTGATTTCTGGCAAATATAGATTATTTCCTTTGAAGAGCTATAGCAACATAAAAGAATTTTTAAGAATGGCATTTGACATCTCTCAGATGCTAGAGTCAGGAAGGTTATAATGAGACGACTTTGCATTACTCCTATTTTTCTTGATTAATATGCAAAAAGTCATTTTTGTTGTGCAGTGTAAGAAAATTAACTCCAACTACATTTATTATGGTTCCTGGGACAGTCTAGTGAAACTTTGCCATTACCAACAAGCATAAGAGACTTTTGTGGCATCTGTGAAGCACTGAGTGGTGAAATTCCTTCCTCTGAAAAGACTGGCATGGGACCTGTTCCTTTGGGTCAGTGATGTGAGTGAAAGTAAGATTTACCTTTTGTATGGAAAGTTGTGGGTCAGAAATCTAATTATCTCAGCAGTGAGAGAGGGTACTTACTATGACCGAGAGAAAAAAAGGTATAGCAGTTTCAGGAATATGTGATAGGTGGAAATACACTCTTCGGTTAGCCCATATCTTTCGAGTGGAATTCTTAAAAGGAAAAAAAAATATCAATGTCCTAAACTCTTCAGTATGTGAGTAGAGCAAATAATGTGTTGTCATCATTTAGCCTAGCCCAGCCCAATTTGGCAACTAAAACAGAGCAGCTGAGCTCCCAATTCCCTTCCCCCTTGCCTCCAGTGAAAATGGAAAGGGAAATGAGAGGAAAAAGACTTGCAGTTTGGAAACTAAAAAAACTTCACTGAAATAACATTAGTAGTAGTAAGAGTAAAAGTAAGAGTAAGAGTAAGAGTAAGAGTAAGTGTAGCAGTAATGATAATAAAACTAATGCTATTAATTAGAAAATAATAAAATATACACAAGCATATGAAATTTACACACCCCCCCTCAATAACTATGTATCACCACAGGTGTCACAGAGCAGGCAAGGGAAAAAACGTTGAGTGGCAGGAGGGAGCTGTGCTCAGGAATTATGTTCAAGAACACATAGATCCAGGTCCAGGGGCAAACATGCAGATGAGGTCCAGGCAGACATCAGCCATCAAAGAAGAGGGTATAATCCTCGTGATCCCTCATTTTTAAACCAAGTATGACATATAACAGATGGAATACTCTGTTGGTCAGTTTGGGGTCACCTGTCTCGTCGCTCCTCTCTGCAAATCCAACCTTTATTCATCTTTTACTGACAGCATTCTATCAGCTTGAGGATGTCCATGGTTATCATGAGAATAAATGTAATCAATGGCCTTTCTATGTGCCAGTGTTATCACTTCTAAAGAGAAACACTTCCTGAAAAACTTGCAGTCAACTTTCAGAAAATTAAGTTATTAGAGAAGACTTAGCTGAAGTTAGAAAAATGACTCTGCTTTAGCTGAAACCAGAACATGCATTATCTGCACGACTAGTGACATATGCAAGGCTGTAAAATGGTATGCTTAAGATAGGCCTTTGCTATTGGTAGCAGTAGCTAGCGGAAACAGAAAAAAATGTATTCTATTTAAGTGTCTAGAACTGTTTTTCTTGCCCTGATTATTATTTGATTTGTTATGATGTTTTGCAGTCCCTGTTATGGATAAGAATGAAGGGAACAGAATATTATTTACTTAAATACTGTGTCCATACCTCCAATATTTGTTTTATTATGGTGTATGTTTGGTGTCTAGACATTTTTCTGTACAGAAGTAACTTATTGTGTAATCTAGTATAAATTCAGAAAAGCTTCTGATATTAAGTCTACAGCTAAAATTTAATTGATTCCCTAGTACAAAGATAGACACGGATGAACAACCTTCATGTATATCAAAGCAAAATCATTCTCAGATGAAACATTTGCATCCTCTGAGTCCAAATAGATGAAGAATATTTCAGTAAAATAAGGTCCATAAATTAGATATTAATTGGGTAGATGTATTCTTGCCATATTACTTTGAAGTTTCACTTTCCTTGAAACATCTGAAAACACTGAGATGCTCTGAAAACAATAAGGCCAAGATAACCATCACAAGCTCTGAGGGAAAGTATCCAGGCAGATGACACCAGCTTTGTCATCAGACCCCATGGCTAAGCTGGACCTGAAGGATCCATGGCAATACACAAGAAAAGTTTTGAATGTCAGCTATCTTCCAAGACTACACCTCTATTTTTGTCTCTTTTTTTGCCTTTTTTTACTTTTTTTCAGTTTTGCAGAAAAGAACTCAAAAGTGTAGCTTTGTACTGGGCGTTTATGCAAAGCTCACCCTGCCGTTTAGAGAGAAACCTCTCTTTAAAGGCATAGAACAATGCCTTCCTGTGTAAGGACGGAGTAGCAGGCAAACCCAGCTGACTGCACCTTCTCCAGAGCTTCACAGCATTGCAAAGACTTAAACCAGAAAAAATACTTACCCAATGAATTCTTTTGTTCTATTTGTAAAACGATTTGCAGAAAAAGAAAGGAGTAAGATGTATATAAACCAAAAAATTATACAGAGGGACAAAATAAAGATTAAATAGGTGCTTAGATCATGGTATGGTGCCAAAATCTCCTGCACTAAGTACAGTGAGATTAGGCTTCATTGCCTTACAAATTTGGAAGGAGAGAGTGATGTTTAAGAGCAATATTGGCTAACACTCTCATTTTGATGAAAAACAAATCCAGTCTAGTTAGTTTACCTCTTCAGCTAGTTATGACAGACTGAAAAGAAAGACCTCTCCAGACTATAGAGTCCCAAGAATAAAAATATCACTGGAAAGGTTTTTGAATGCAAAATCTCTTGAAACTCAAGTAATGCTGCATTAAAGTCAGCTGAAAGAGGGCAAAAATGATGGGAAGTCAATCCTTTTATATTACAGAAATGCAGTTTGTATTGAAATGTGTATGGCTTTTCCGTCCACATCCAAAAGCAATACACCTATGGTAATAAACTATGAGGCAACTGCAGTACTAAGAGATTGTAAAATCCTGGAAAAGGTAAAATTTGCAATGGATATTGATGAAAGAGATCTGGATACTGACTGAAATGGATGAAGGATTACATATGTCAAATAAGAAACTGTGAGTGAAATGAGAAAAATGAGCTTAGATTAAATCAGAGCCAGACAAAGATGGAACACCATGCTACATCTAGCAATTCTGGAGAAGAAGCTTGTTTACATGGAATGAGGAAAGCATAACCACGCAGCCAGCTATTTTGAAATAGCAACTAAATACTTCTGTACTACCTGTATAAAGTCAGGGTGTGTTACAGCCACAGGAAGAGAAAATATTAAAATGATAACAAAAATATTGTGTCAAGATCTGTGGAATTTAAATTATAAATGAGCTGTAAGTATGAAAATCAAGTCTGTCATTTAGCAATAACTGTGGTGCACCTGGGTATAAGAGCTGTGTTTGTGCGTGCACCCAGTACACCTCACTTGTTAATTTGAGCGAGGTGTAGGAACTCCTCAGCGGGTCATTGGCAGAGGTGTGACAATCATCTGCATGGAGACAAAGGACCCACTTGAAACTGAGTGACTGATAGGACTCCTGTCCACCTTTAGAATTAGCTACCTGACTAGTCTGTGCAGGAGCCCTCCTGGAAGTAATTCTGGGTTATTTTGAAGGCTCCTCCAGGTTGTTTAACACAAAGGTTGTGGGATGACTTCCAGAGACTACCCTCAGTGATCTCTGCTGAAAAACTTTTCAGTTTGTACAGAGGTAAAATATTCATCAATAGCGATTTGAAACTGCTACTACTGATACAGCAATGATCACATAGGATAGTCTTTTGTATAGGAGGAGTTAAAAGGTAGGTTACTTGTGGTTCAGATTAACTATAATAAGGGATATCAATAACGTAGGAAAATGCTTCTGCTGGGGTGATCATAAAGAGCTACAATCAGCTGGAGTACAAGAACTGAGTCAAGTAAGTAGTTGGGAAGTATCTTCTGATACAGCTGAAGACAAAATGCCTCGTAGCAGAGACTCCTGTAACCATCCATACAGTGACTGATCATCTTGTTTGGGAGGTTTCATTTCTCATATAAGCATTACACTATGCCAAAATCCCAATAAGTTTTAAATATAAAATACCACAGCCCATTACAGTCTGTGCAATAAGATTGTGTTCTGCACTTTGGACTGCAGATTTCAGAGCGTGATGGGCTACATTTCTAATGCATTATATACTTTGGTTTGGGCTCATTACTGGAGGTTATTTTTTAAGAATAGGTATTCTTTATTTGTAAAACACCTCTTCGTTACCAAAAACTTATGACAAATAATGCAGTAACTATTTTTGAGAGTACGTACAGTTCTTAGCATACACAAATAAAAAAGGCCTTAAAAGTCAACCTATCTACAAGAAGGAACCTAAAGTAGAGACTTCATAGTGTTTCCACGTAATAGCAAAAAGTGTCATAATAAAGCTTGGAGACAGGCATGCTGATGTCATTTATAAATAACATAAACAACCAAGTTGCATCACAAATATACAAAACTTCACTATAAATGCATGATAACTTCACGGTAATGCAACTTGGAGATAAAAACAGAGCTAGTGAATTTCTGCTAGGAGTAAGAATACAACAGAAATGTTTCTTCTTATACAAAGTAAAACTGGGAAATGGAGAGCCACCATATTTTATTCTTGCATAATTGACATACCTATCAGTAGAATACCCAAATACAGACTACATCAAGTGAAGAGGTAAGAGAAATAGGAAATAGTAAGAAACAGTAGACAAATGCTATCATGAAGGTCTTAGATATGGAAAACATTATCCAGCAATGTATCTGCACTCCGCAAAACTCTGGTTCCTAGAGAAACGGTCCAAATAAATCTGGGTACCTGCTATGCCAGATTCCCATGGAGCTGCATAAAAGAACGGAAACACAGCACAGCAGGAACACAATATTTGAAAGCAGGTGTTAAAAACAGATTCTGCAGTCCCAGTCTATCGCTGAGCTGCCGTTTAAACTCATATTATTTCATTTCACTTCTATTTCTTCTCTTACATTTTCTCAGTCCTATCTTTTCCACTTACAAGCCACTCAGGCTTCCGGCTGCATATTCAATGTCCAACACAGTAAATGTCCAGAAGCTAAGCAAGGCCTGTTATTATCTCTAATAAAGAAGCCACTCTCACACAATACAACTGGTGTTCAGTGCAGCATCCTATTTCACATGAACGAAGAAATGGGTGTCTGCACTGAAGTCTGCAATCTGTGCAGCAGAGGTATCAGAGAGTTTGCAGGGGAGTTATGTTCCCTCAAAACCTTCTTGAAAGATGGTCATGAGTGAGCTTGAAAGCAACATCTGTTCTGTTTGCACCAAAATACTGTTTGTATGACAGGGGGGATGTGAAGCAAATGGAGGCGCTGCAGAAACAGAGTGACACAAATGAACTCTAGGAAACTCGGGGACAGATATCCTTCTTAAAGGGTACTGAACCAACATCTGTATTTTTTTCTTTTTGAACCATCTCAGAAACAGGAAGATGAAAAATTTTCTTTGTCCATAAGAGTTCAATAAGCAAACAAAAAAACACCACCACCACAAAGTTTTCTGCATATAGCTAAAGGAATAAAACTTGCTATCATTTACTCAGACTTCCAACAGGCTTTAACAAACTCCTTTGTGCAATGGAATTCTTCAAGTACTCTTGTGGACTAGAAATACTTGGTGAAATCTGAATGCTACTGAAGTGAGAGGAGTTTTGTCATTGAATTCAGTGAGACTGTACATTTAGGTACAAAATCCTAGTGGGAAAGAATGGTCATTTTCCAACTTTGCAAGAGCAGTAATCTATGCATCTCTTCTAGGATTGGTTTTGTACAGGATAGTTACACAAATGTAATTAAACCCTGAAAGCAAGGAAAAGACTGAGATGCCAGATATAGCAACATAAAAAAAATTGGTCAATATTTGAGAAGATTTTACAGAAGCTATTGCAGTATAGCAGAACAAATTCCAGTAATAAATGCAAGGTCACACCTTTTACAAGCACTGATCTGAACTATTGATAAATACTGTTTGACTCTGTATTTACTAAAGCAATTTAGGCAAAAAAAAGACCTGTCATATAACTAAATATTTATGAAAATTTTTGCAAAAGAGAAACCACTCAATTTCTGTATGAACAAATGTCTTAATTCATAAGCATCTCTTTGCTCAGTTTGCTCCTCTGGTTTGGCAGAAACGACACATGCCCCCTCTCTCCTCCCAAGCCCAATAATTAGACAATAACATTGTAAACCCAGAAATTCAAACCAGAGTAACAGAAACTTACCTGTGAGTAGAATTTCAGACCAGCTTGTAATATATACCTACTCAGAAAATAAAAACAGAGCTTTTCAGATATTTATGATTTAACCTTTTACATAAATGGGAATCAGGATTAGGGAGTAGACCAACACGGGTAGCATTGTTGTGGTTATTGAACTCCTGACCAGGAAGATGAGGTAGAAGATGTCTTCTTCAGACAACAAGAGGAAGCCTTACTGTCACAGGCGTTGGTCCTCCCATGAAACTCTAATCACCCTGATATCTGCAAGAGAGACAGCACAGGAGGGCACAAACAGGAGGTTTGTCCCATAGAAGTCTGGCCATAGAGATTTATCGCTTTCCACAGATATTTGCACTTAAGTCCCTACATCTAGAGGGCATGCACATGAAGGCCAAACTGTGTGACTTGTCTGATTGTCAATTAAATGTGTAATTAAAACAAGTTCCAAGATTCAGACTTTCAGAGTTGCCACTTTCTATATGGCAAAATCAGGCTGCTGAACAGTCTGAATGCCTGAATGCATTAAAAGTAAATTTCTTGAAGTAAAATGCAAAAGCATCCTTCAACCTGACAGAAAAGAGGATTAAATTGAACCATTTGGGAAAAAAAAAAAAACAAAAAAACACCAGATATTTACATCGACTCACACCTCTTATTTTAGCTGGCAATGTCTGGGATGGTAGCAGTGTAAATGTATAGGGAGAGACTGTGGCAGATACAAGACTTTTTCTGATTTAAAATATTTCGTTTGCAGGATGAAAAGAAGCAGAGGGTAAAATGCCACCAGGTGGTTGAAATTAGCATTCTCAATGTTGTTGAGTCACCATCCCTGGAGGTATTTAAAAAAAGGATAGATGAGTTTTTAAGGGACATGGTTAAGCAGATAATGGGTGCGGTTGGACTAGATGTTCTCAAAGGTCTTTTCCAACTGGAAGAGTCAATGGTTCTATGATTCTCCTGGTGCTCACACTCCTTCCACACCAAAGCTAAACAATGTTGCCTGTAGCAAGATGGATGAGGAGGTTTTTTTTAAACATGTCCTAACTCTAGTAATCCCATGAGTATTAAATGAGGTGTGTGTTCAAACCAGGCTACCTCAGCCAGATGCATTCTTCTGGAATAATTCTTGTACAGCTTAGAAGAGTGGCAAAGGACCACTAACAGTTACTGTCCCTAGAACGACTTTAAAGCTATAGCTGGGTTAAGGACTCCATGGCCCAGATAATGCTAATGAAAGGAAAAGGAATGACATTCTCACAGAATTTAAGCAGGTTACTTAAATCTCAACCCTGAAATTTACCTCCTGTAGTTAGCACATTTATATTGATGCACAGTAACCTCAATTAGCAGGGATGTAATAAAAAATCTTATTATTTATCTGGGAGCTGAGGGAATGCTTTAACATATGGGTAACATTTTTTAAAAAATGTCAGTGGTGTGGCTACACAGGAGATACGATTAAAGTCTAACAAGGCACTGCATTTTTTACAAACTCTTTGGGGAACAAATATTTTAGAGACTATTTTCAAGGCACCTAATGCATTGAAGTCTGGCCTGCCAGTTGGAGAACCAAAAAGTTATACAAAATGAGAATATTCTGACACTTTATCTCTCAACTGAGGACTGGTGACATAGAGAACAGGTAAGGGGGGGAAAAGAAAGTATTGAAGAAGTTCTTTCTCCTAATGGCCAGTTTGGGAATACTCCAGGCAATTAACAGGCAATCTGCTGATTCAAGAACGTATGACAAACTGTTACACACAATATATTCATTTGGGATGCTGAAAAAAATAAGTCCCCGAGTTATCCAATTTGAACATTTATATGAAGAAACAATAAACACAGCTCTGACAATAACTAGTCTCCTGTCTGGGAAGTTTCATGGGGTGAAATTTCTGCATTAATTTTAACGCTTTCAGAGAACAACACTGAGAGTGAGTGAAATAATTCATCTTTGTATACTTGCTACACCAGCATATGAGTCCAGCACAGTCAGATATTTCATAAGACTAACCTCCCCTTTTTACAGAGACTGATGATGTCTTGAAGAGTAAAAGACTCCCCTATCCAGGTTCTGTCTTGAAAAAAAAATTGCAACATAAAAATTCTATGTCTGTTCATTTTGATAAGAGGTGTTGTTTCATACAAAAAAATGACGGACTTTTGTCTTTTCTTTGACACAGAGTTTATCGTGGAAGAGGGCATATATAAGCATGCCAGATACAAAATATAAATACATAAATATAAATATAAAATATCCCAATGCTAATAATTTTTGCTGTTTGTTGACTACTCCCAGTGTCCCATTTGTAGGGAAGTAACCGTATGTTCTGATTTTATATTCTCAAATCTGTATCACTGATTATAGGCTCATTATTAATAAGACCCAGTCTTTTGGTTTTTTATATTTCCCCACAACACTAAGGTAATATGCAACATATTCCATAATGTCCTTCTCATTGCACTGCTTTTTAGCATAAGACTTAAAAGTCTGACTTTTGAATTAGCTCCGTTCTTCTACTGTGCATTAAACTTGAACCGCAAGTTTATTCTATGTTGATACACTAGACTTAAGGTTAGTTATATTAAAGATTCATATTAAGATGTGTTTTCTTGAAATAAGGCATATTCTTGTAAAATATATCATGGTTCTTTAACCAATTTCATCTCATAAATTCTGATGTCTTTGTTCAAATAATCCAATCGGTAATTTGACTTAGGCAGAATAATTTTGAAAAAAATTGTAGTCTTGGCAAAGAGAATGAAGACAAAATTAGGAATATGTGTTTAATTTCCTGAGATTCATATGCCAGTTAGCCATTGGCAAATGTTAGTCTCACTTTCCCCTTCTCCTTGGGTAACAATATGCATAGAAAAAAAAAGAAAGAAAAATGAAAGAATGAAAGAATAAAATAATACATAGAATTCATCTTATTTTTCCCTTATAATCCATGAATCTTTAGTACATAAAAAATTTCTTTATTTATTCATTAAGTGGTTGTCTCCATATATGCTGACCATATATGCTGAACTTATTTTTTGTCAGCAGGATTCATAATACGAAGAAAAGAATTTATTCAAGAAACAACTCTGTAAATAAATTACTTTGCCCTTATTAAGCTGCATGTGGAGAGAATAATCTGCCTATGGAAATCAACTTGAAGTGCAGTAATAAAAATCCTGTGGTGTATTAAGTTGTATTACTGAATAAGGCAGTAAAATCGTATTTACACCTTGTATTATAGTTATGCTTTTTATTTCAATTTGAAGAGAGTGATCTGCAGTTGACAGTGAATTTCATCACTTTGTAAGAACTTCCTGAGCTGCAAGAAACTCATTTAAATTCAAAGCTGCATTATACAACATGTTGCTTATCCACAAAGAAAAAGACATTTGTTATTCTTCAGAGCTCAAAAAACCAAGTGGATAAAGAATGTAAAAAGGCAATATTTCATCTCCGTTTCATAGAAGAGAAACTGAAACAGAGAGACTAAGCTTATTGTGAGCACACCAGCCCCAAGAAGTGAAGAACAGACCTTATGGATCAAGTCCTGTGATTGAATAGGCAACCCTCTTCAAGACTACCATGTCACAGTTATAGCAATTTATAAAGAAAAAAAGAAAAAACATCCCAAAAGTTCAAGTTACGGGACTATTGTCAAGATGTTTTTCTGCATGCTGTATATATGATCAGAGTTATCACTATCTTTTTCATTTTAATTATTTTGTTTTGAACTGTGAAGTTTCTAAAGCCCATTGACCTGTTGTTAAATAGAGTTAAATTGGGGTTGGTTTCCTGAATCTGGGTCAGCCAAGTCTGAAGTAACTTCACTTTCTGAAAGATAACTGTGTGTTATTCAAATAGTTTCTCTTTAGAAGTAATAACATGGACAGAACGGTCAACGCTTGTCTTTATTCCTCTAATAATCAAAACCATACTCAAACCAGTGAAAAAAGGCCTCACGTTCAGGGAGGGGCAGACAGGTGACAACAAACTGACCAACAGAGTATTCAATCTCATATATATCATACTCAATATAAAATGGAGAGACCACAAGGGTCTCACTCTCTTCTGCGATGGCTGACGTCCAGTGAGAACCCCCTTCTGTCTGATTGCTCCTGATTCCATATCCGTGCATTCCTGAATCCAGTTCATGAGCTCAGCTGCCTCTCAGCTGTGGACCCATTCCCTCATGTCTGCTCTAGAGTATTTGTTGTGACTTACAGTCATCAAGGGGTGGAATGGGGGCGCAATCTCAGAAATTTGTACATATTTTGTTATTTTCTAATGATTTTCATCATCATTATTATTATCGTGTCATTTAAAGCTACAGTTTTAGTTTCCAATCTACAAGCTCTTTTCCTTTCATTTTTCCTCTCCCCTTTCCCTGGGGGTGGGGAGAAAGGAATTTGGCATTCCAGTTGCACAGCTTTAGCTGCTGAAATTAGCTGAATAAAGGCTAAACCATGACCCCTGGGAAACGCAAATGGATTTCTCTGTAAGCACTCCTTGGAAAATTGTCACTCTCCAAAAAAATATTGACTGTTCCCTTTGCGGTCTACTCTGCTTCTAGATGGTTACTCAAAAGGTCTTGTAACAGTCTGAAATACAAATATCGTTTTATCTGTAGGAATTGTGGTCTTCTATTCTTGTTCTGCCATTCAGGTGGTAGTTGAGGGTAGAAATCATTCCCTACAACAATTTGCCATCTACAACTTCCTAGGGAAGGGTGTCTAGAGTGGATTTTAACTCACACTGTACTGGTCAGGTGCAATTGTAAATACTGTGTTTTTTGCTAGGAACACAGAAGGTCTTCCGGCTGTGATCAGGAGTTGCTTATGCTAGAACTGAAAGTTCCTCTGTATTCTCAGCAGCACACTTGTAGGCAAGATTTACTGTTTCCCACCACTTCCACTTTCCTCAGTATTTATTTCTAAGGATGCCACTGCTGCATCTCAGCATACGTAAGGAGCTCTGAAGGAGAGTTCAATAGGCACATTATGAACATGTCTAATGAGCAAATAAGTGACAGGTCCTAGGTTTATTTGCTGTACTATTTCCTTAAGGAACACCCTTCTGCTTCCAAGAAGTCTGACTAAGCATATAATTAAATAAATGGCAGCTAAGCAGCAGAATGTACCGATTTCAGCCAGGTTTCCTGCAGAACTTTCCAAATATTTCCACAGCATCTACTGTTATTTTGACACTGGAGATATGAGGATAGTGTTAATGATGAGGCTTAATTTTGCACAAGGCCTGCCTCGCAGTGTAGATTAATAAGCCACTGTAAGAGACTTGTTTAAAATACGCTATTAAAATAAAAGTTTCCCAAGAATCTAACTGGGATAATGATTGAAAATTGAATTCCAATCACAGGACTCAGTTAAAGGATTAGCGACACGCAAAAATGCAGCTAGCCTGCAGCTCACCTCTGTAATGCTCTTAGCTGAGACATTTCTTTTCCTACTTGTTGCCCCAATGGCCACCCACTGTAAAGTACTAAGCCCATGTATGAAACACCTCATCCTGGCAAGAAAAATACAACAGAATGAAAATTATAGCCCAGAAAGTAGATCTTTTATCAAATGGAGGGGTTTGATTCTTTTGGTTAGGTTTTATTGATATTGGTACGTTTTAATTCGAATTTCTTGCCTCAATCAAACACGATGGAGAGATGTTTCTTCTACTGGGAGATTTTGACCATAATCTGGAACTTGTAGCAGCTCATTTGCAAGCAGTCCAGCACATAACAGATGAACACACATTACACACACCAACATTACTATCGAGAAAAATGCTGAACTCACACTAAAACTATGATGTTTCTCACCCCATTCCTTGTCAGTCCCTTCTGTTGATAAAGATGCTTATCCCTCTGTGCACAAATGCTTAATATCTCTCCATCTGTGGTGGTTAAAGCTCCTGTCACAAGACAGTGCAGCTGCAAAAGGCACGTCAGCTTTCCAACAACAAAGGGACTTTGTGGGGAATGAGATGTTTTTTGAAAATCCTCCCTTCATTCTTATGATTAATAAGAAAATCGTTAGCAAAATGAGCAAGTTGCTATCTGGAAGGTAGCAGTATGCAATTTGCATGACATATTTGACACCAGCAGCTTTAAAAAAAAATTTCTGTTCTCTTCCAGTATAACATATTTTTGGCAATCGAACACCTTCCCTTATTTTGCATTACTTTCTCTAAACATGCATTATGTTAAATATACCAACAAAACCTAAAAAACATGTTGGGGGAAGTGTTTGAGTGGAAGATTAATGTATTTTTAAAGGTTTATTTATTGGGGAAGAGGAATTGCATGGTGTGAATACATGATTCGTTGTAAATGTCACAATATTTAGCTGTAGGTTTATAACACATAAAATGCTCAGATTAGAAAAATTAAAAATGGTAAATGATAATTTTTATCATTTAAGATTAGCTTATAGCCTGAAATACAGCTGTGCCAGACACAATACAAACATGGAGGAAACGGATGGTTTTCAATTAACTTCTTAGAAGTTTTCACATTGATAATACACTTTTTTATAATCTACTTTTCTGTATTGGTCAATTATCAGGACATCTATTCTTTTTCTTCTTTATGGTAGCTATACTTAGCAACACCGTAATTGGTGAGAAATATCTGTATCTCATTAGTTCCCTTCATTTCTTAACTAATAGCAACAGCTGAATAGCAAGTACATAAGCACGCAATGTGACCTACTCTAAATATTTTGGTAAAGCTGCTACAGAATGAATTACAGTATCACAGTATCACAAGGTTGGAAAAGACCTCTGAGATCATCTAGTGCAATCTATGACCCAACACCAACACCTACTCGTCATTTAAACCATGGCACTAAGCGCCTCATCAAAACTGTTTTTAAACACCTCCTGGGACGATGACTCCACCACCTCCCTGGGCAGCGCATTCCAATGGCCAATCACCCTTTCAGTGAAAATTTTTTTCCTAATATCAAGCCTAAACCTCCCCTGGCGAAGCTTAAGACCATGTCCTCTTGTTCTGTCACTGGTCACCTGAGAGAAGAGATAAACCCCTGCCTGCCTACAATCTCCTTTTAGGTAGTTATAGAGAGCAATAAGGTCTCCCGTGAGCCTCCTCTTCTCCAAGATAAACCACCCCAGCTCCCTCAGTTGCTCTTCACAGGGCTTGTGCTCCAGCCCCTTTACCATCTTCGTTGCTCTCCTGTGGCTACACACCAGCATCTCAACATCTCTCTTAAACTGAGGGGCCCAGAACTGCACACAGTATTCAAGATGTGGCCTGAGCAGTGCCGAGTGTAAGGGGATAACTCCTCTAGTCCTGCTGAACTCACCATACCTGATGCAGGCCAGGATACCATTGGTCCTCTTGGCCACTTAGGCACACTGCCAGTCCATGTCGAGTTTCCTGTCCACCAGCACTCCCATGCCTCTTTCCACTTGACTACTCCCCAGCCATTCTGTCCCCAGCCTATAATTCTGCATGGGGTTATTGTGTCCGAAGTGTACAACCTGGCACTTGGACTTCTTAAACTTCATCCCATTGGAATCTACCC
The DNA here is from genome assembly GCA_033558185.1 of Dromococcyx pavoninus. Taxonomy (NCBI): domain Eukaryota; kingdom Metazoa; phylum Chordata; class Aves; order Cuculiformes; family Neomorphidae; genus Dromococcyx; species Dromococcyx pavoninus. The sequence goes on from JAUMJL010000393.1 coordinate 2,976,661, forward strand.
ATCTATCCAGTCTGTCAAGGTCCTTCTGCAGGACCCTCCTACCCTCCAGCAGATCGACACTTCCTCCCAGCTTGGTATCGTCTGCGAACTTGCTAATGATGGACTCAATCCCCTTGTCCAGATTGTCAACAAAGATGTTAAACAGGACGGGGCCCAACACCAACCCGGGGGGGGACACCACTAGTGACCGGCCTTCAACTGGATGAGACACCGCTCACTATCACTCTCTGGGCTCGGCCATCCAAACAATTCCTAACCCAACACAGAGAGCTCCTGTCCAAGCCATGGGCTGTCAGCTTCTCCAGGAGTCTACTATGAGGAACGGTGTCAAAGGCCTTGCTGAAGTACAGGTACACCACATCCACAGCCTTCCTCTCATCCACCAGCCAAATCACATGGTCATAAAAGGAGATCAGGTTGGTCAGGCAGGACCTGCCCCTCCTAAATCCATGCTGGCTGGGCCTGATCTCTCGGTCATTCTGCAGGTGCCGCATGATTTCACCCAGTATTATCTGCTCCATAATTTTACCTGGAACCGAGGTCAGACTGACAGGTCTGTAATTACCTGGATCATTCCTACGGCCCTTTTTGTGGATGGGCGTCACATTGGCCAACTTCCAGTCATCCGGGACCTCTCCAGTAAGCCAGGACTGTTGATAAATGATGGAAAGCGGCTTAGCAAGCTTGTCTGCCAGCTCTCTCATCACCCTAGGATGGATCCCATCTGGCCCCATAGACTTATGAGGATCCAAGTGGCTCAGCAGGTCTCTAACTTCTTCTTCCTGGATTACAGGGGAGCTATATTCCATCCTGACCCCATCCACCACTTCAGAAGACCAGTTGTCCAGTGGACAATCTGTCTTAGTGTTGAAAACGAAGGTAAAGAAGGCATTAAGAACTTCAGCCTTTTCATCATCTCTAGTTACTATATTCCCTCAACATCCAATAAGGAGTGGAGGTTGTTGCTGCCCTTCTTTTTGCCATTGATATATTCATAAAAACACTTCTTGTTGTCCTTAACAGAAATGGCCAATTTGAGCTCCAGCTGGGCTTTTGCCTCCATAATTGAGAGCAGAAGATGTCAATATTTTTTTCAGGACTTAAAAAAAAGCCACCTGAGAAATTTGTTTGACCAATGCATTTCAGCGTGTCTTTTGAAACTATTTATAACAATTTCGGGCCACAATATCAGTTTCTGTTTCCATAAGAGGAAAACAAGTTTATTATCTGAGCTAAGATCAGTATGTGAAGGAAATGAACATATTGTTCATCAAGAAGCTAAGGTGTTATGGTACTGAACAGTGCTTTTCAACCCTGAGTAAGCAATAGTCCCTCAACCTCTTGAAAGATCAATGTTCAGAGAGGAGTGAGCCATGACTAATATATCCATGTTATTGAATTAGAGATCTGTGAAGTAAGCCCTGATATGTGATTATGAAGGTCAATTTGTGTTTCTTTCTCTGTTTTTTGAAGCCAGATAATGTCTCTAAGAGTAAGGAATTTCCACACAGAAATGTTTTGATACTGAAATTTACTGCTGTATAATCTCCTTTCTTCATATCCTAAAGCTGGAAATTTTTACTTCAAATTTCTTGGCTTCCCAATAAAAGAAAACTATTCTTGCATTCATTTTCTTTAAACACATCATGGGGTTTTTTTCTACATTTAGAAACAGACCTAAGATAGACACTATAGTTTTGAACAGTAGGAAAACAGGTGCCAATCATTCTATAGCCACATATTAAACCTTCATAAAATCTATTTTAGTAGCTAAGCATTAATTTCTTACATGATTTCTGTTAAGTTTCACTGAGGATTTTACATAACTCCAAAGTAACTCACATTTTAGTCATTAAGGTCTCAAAATTTGATTTTTTCTTTGGCTCAATATTCCTGAAATAACTGGTAAATCTCATTTCAACATTGTACAGCGTTCTCATTTTGTCTCAGGGATTATCTCCACTATATTACAAACTTAATTTCTTTTAGCAAAATATCTGCTTTAATTGCTTTGGTGAATTATGTGTTTTAAAGAGAATCTACAAGCATTAGTTACAATCATAAGTATTTTAAAGAATTAATGTGAAAAACTCAGAAAGATTAAAGGTTCTACAGCGAAATGTAAATATAAAGAGTATGTCTTAATGATTAAAAATTTATTTGCTTAAAGAAGATCAAGACAATTTGTGTGTAATTTTATATGTGACCATGAAAACTAAATGACACATTAAATACTTGTTTCCCATCCACGGCTCCCATTAAGTGACCAATTGTCACTACTGTCACCCACTATTCTGAGTTCTCTGAAGGTTATTGGGAAACTGCAGGTCTGTGGTAGGGTAATTTTAACCCTAACGCTAACATGAACTCTCATTTATTTTAATGCTCTATTTCAGTGATGAATTTTATTTTTCTGTCTGAACTTGCCTCTCTTCAAATAAGATCAGTTTCTAGCCATTCTGTAAGCTTTCCCTGATACTTCACAATCTCCTGGAGAAAAATACATCTTTTCAACACTGATGTCACAGCATGGCTTTTCAGCTAGGATGTCACAGGGAAAATTAGAAGTAAAATCACTGAAAAGACAGACACACACTACCAAATCACTTAAAATCACTTAAAAAGTGGGAGGGGTGGCGTGTAATGGCTAGGTAGAAAATTAAATCTAGAGCTTTTTACCTCAGTTCTGTAACATTCAACGACTTCATGCTGACCCCGGTCCTGTCCAGTGCTTCACCTTCCCCTTCTGCTACCACTGGTGCAACAGCCCCAATTGACCAGGTGCTTGCTCTTATCACCCAGTGTCTTGGGATGACATTGGATGATTTCTTCATTGACTCACAATTCTGGATACTTCTGTATACAGGTGACCCCAAGAGATGGGCAGATACAGCCAAGGTCTCACTTATCTAACGGTTGCTTTTGGATAGTCTTCACTGCATGACAAAGATCATAAACCCTTTTCAATTTGGATAATCTGCATCTGCCATGCTGAGGTTAAATTTATCAGCTGTTACATCTTGCTAAGGTAGACAAGATTCATTACAAGCAGGTTGCTTCCTTCCCACCGTCCTGTGCATCTTTACTTTCCAAGACTGAGAGGTTTTCTTGTTTCAGCTGCTAAAATCTTTGCTTTACAAGGGCCAATGTCTGATCTTCTCTTGAGAGAGATATCCTCCTTTAGAAATGCTAGCAGAAGTATAACAGTGAGACAGTAGCCTGCCACACTAAAGAAGCATATTTCTCACCATTAATCTGAATCTCTCAGAATCCGCAATAAGCTGCATTCATGCATGAATAGGTGTGTAGTGTACTCCAGCTTCTCTTTCCTTCAAAACCACTTGATTCCGCGTAACAGTCTTCTGAATGGCCCAGCAGTTCCACAAGGCTCTACAGTTTTGAACACTTGAGCTCTTTTTGTTCTTCATGGAAAGCACCTGCACACCTCTAACCCAGTACAAAGGGAGAGCATTACCAAACCACTTTTTAATTGTTTCTTTTACCGACTTTACCAGAGGGAGCACTTCAGTGCTTTGCTAAAACAGTGTGCTTGTCCTTTTGCTGACATTGAACCACAGGCTGTTATTCAGCTGTCATGCAGACATAGTTCTTTCCTGCAGCCAATTCATTCAATGGAGAGGCTGCCAGAAAGATGTCACCTTGTGTGCTGCATTCACACGAGCTCTGGCAAGATGGTGAGAATGAAGCTCCAATGATCCAGGAGGATTTGGTTAGAGACATGATCGTCCAATTAGACATACACAATTCTATGGGGCCAGATGGGATACACCCAAAGCTATTAAGGGAGCTGGCAGAGGTCCTCTCCAAACACCTTTCCCCCATATAGTGGCAGTCCTGGCTGACTGGGGAAGTGCCAATTAGAATGAAAACTGGCAAACGTTACGCTCATTTACAAGAAGGGTCAGAGGGAGGATCTGAGGAACTACAGGGCTGTCAGTCTGACCTCTGTGCTGGGGAAGGTCATGGAGCAGATCATCTTGAGTGTTATCATGCAGCATGTGCAGGACAATCAGGTGATCAGGTCCAGTCAACACGGGCTTATGAAAGGCAGGTCCTGTCAGACCAACATGACCTCCTTCTATGACAAGGTTACCTGGTTAATAGATGAGGGGAAGGCTGTGGGTGTGCTGTACCTGGACTTTTGTAAAGCCTCTGACACCATTTCTCACAGTATTCTGCTTGAGAAACTGGTTGCCATTGGCCTGGACAGGCACACCCTCTACTGGGTTAAAAACTGGTTGGATGGCCAGGCCCAAAGACTTGTAGTAAATGGAGTTAAATCCAGTTGGAACCCAGTCATGAATGGTGTTCCCCAGGGTTAAGTGCTGGGTCCAGTCCTGTTCAATACCTTTATTAATGATCTGGACGAAGGGATCAAATGCACCCTTAGCAAGTTTGCAGATGACACCAAGCTGGGTGGCAGTGTTGATCTGCTTGAAGGAAGGGAGGCCCTGCAGAGAGATCTGGACAGGTTGGCTGAGACCAACAGTATGAATTTTAACAAGACCAAATGCTGAGTCCTGTGCCTGGGACAAAACAACCCCATACAGTGTTATAGGCTTGGGGAAGACTGGCTGGAAAGCTGTCTGGAGAGAAGAGCCTGGTGGTATTGGTTGGCAACCATCTGAATATGAGCCAACAGTGTGCCCAGGTGGCCAAGAAGGCCAGTGGCATCTTGGCCTGTATCAGAAACAGTGTGGCCAGCAAGACCAGGGAAATGATTGTGCCCCTGTATGCAGCACTGGTGAGGCCACACCTCGAGTACTGTGTTCAGTTCTGGGCTTCTCACTACAAGAAGGACATTGACGTGCTGGAGTGCATCCAGAGAAGGGCAACAAGGCTGGTGAAGGGCCTGGAGAACAAGTCCTATGAGGAGCAGCTGAGGGAACTGGGGTTGTTTAGCCTGGAGAAAAGGGGCTGAGGGGAGACCTCATCACTGTCTAAAACTACCTGTAAGGAGGTTGTAGCGAGTTGATTGGTGGTCTTTTCTCACAAGTGACAGGTGATAGGACCAGAGGAAATGGCCATCAATTGTGCTAGAGGAGGTTCAGATTAAACATCAAGAAAAATTTTTTCACAGAGTGTCTGGTCAGGCATTGGAACAGCTGGCCAGGGAGGTGGTTATGTCTCCATCCCTGGAGGTGTTTAAAAGGTGGGTAGATGAGTTTCTTAGGGACGTGCTTTAGTAAGGGGACAGGTACGGCTGGACTTCATGATCTCAGAGATCTTTTCCAACCAGATGATTCTATGATTCTGTGTTTGTTCTGGACAAAAATCACTCGATGTGCATAAGCTACCTAACTGCATTTGGGTGTTCAGGGCTTCAGCTTTCTGCAGATTTATTGTCCTTCCTCTGGGAATTACTTTGTATTTTCTTCTCTTTTTGTCTGAAAATTTACATGACATTAGATATCTGATTTATTACCATTAATCCAGTGATAATTTAAAACCCTAGATATGATGAATTCTAGCTTGCACTAAGTCAATGGCAGCTATAAATCCTTTCTTAAGTTCACAATTTCTTTTAACATATGAGATAACCTTGCTAGTTCTGTATTGTTGCACTGTTGCGAAAAATCTCTCTGTATGTCACAGAGATGCCAGAGTCTGCAAAGTATGCAAAACTGCCCCCAGCACACCTTATCAGAAAGAAATTTTTGTGCAAATATTACATCATATTTGTTTCATATAATTGAAAACTCGGTCTTATTTGACATGAGAATTTTTGCAAATATGCACATGCTCAAAAACTTCTGACACTTCATACTATGAACAGTATGAGCGGAAAGAGGTAGAAAGTATATCAGAGGAAATAAGTGAATATTCTTTTCTATGGTCAGTGATGAACACCAGTTTCACAACCTTCACATCGCATAAGTGAAGAATGACTTCTTATAACGCTGCTTGCAATGACTTCCATCAGCACCCGAAGTGTATCTTGAGATAAGATCTCTAATGCTTCTGCATCAGTATTGATTCAGGTGACTCTGGAGTTTTCTTTGCTTTAGAAATGTTGGTCTACATCCAAGAGTGTAGAATGTGAGCAAAGAGAAACCTTTGAGCCATCTTTGGTGCCGCTGTACATTTGAAAAACAACTCCTTCCTGAATGCCCTTACTTCTATCATAATTAATATACACCCTCACAATCACAATTCATGCCAGTCTCATACATTTCAGTTCTTCACTAATTCAGCCTTTCACTCCGTGGCCTTGACTGAACTGCTCTCTTCTACTCTCATTTTTCACATACCATTGCATCTTCCTCTTGATTTACCAGAATAACAGAAAGGGACCTTTTCTTCTTGCTGTGTCAAATGGCTTCTCAGAGTCACCGGTTCTCCTATATGCCTCTTCTTTCAAAGTCAGGGCTGATGCTATTCTTTTCCTTTGCTGATATCCCAGCTCTTGTTATCACCAATCTGGTTCACCTTATATGCTATTTCTTGCAGATATTTACAACTTTGTCTCTGTTATCAGTATTGAAAGCTTTCCCTTTTTTTGTTTCAAATACCTTTTTTCTTCAGACTGCAGAATAGAGTCAGGGGCTCAAGCAGGAACAAGCAATGGTCCTTCCCTGACTATCTCATGATTCCTGATCCTGCCACCCTCAGCTTCTTCATCATTTGAGTGCTTTGGAGTTTCTTCTTTTTCTTTCTGTTCCTTTTTTTTTTCTTTCTTTTTTTTCATGGCTATCACATGCTCTAGTCTGCTTCTTTCCAGATGCAAACACCTCTACAGGGAATTAAAAGAACTGGGTTGGTTCTTTACCCACAATACATATTTACTCTACTGTTGTCCTTTCGATTTTTTTCTCTATTGTTCAAGCATAACGTGCAGAATACTCTTTGGGTACATTAATCAATTATTGCAAGGTTTCAGAGCATCATCACAAGAAGATTAAATGGTCTCCGAAAATAATGTTAACATGTGCCATGGAAAATGTGTTGTATTTCTGTCCTTTTTTACCATCTTTGACTTTGTCTTCATTTTTGGTTAAAGACAGAACGTTAGATTAAAATACTTTCATTAGGTGATATAATATCACTTATTTTAAGTTACCAAAGGAATGAAGCAATCACAGCCCTGAAGGATGCATTAAAGTGGATTACTGTAATACCTGGAGGGTCAAGATAAACCTTAAATATCTTATCCGTTCCATCTTGGGAGCAAGCCTGAGGAATTATCTCTTACTCAGAAAACTTAACCTAAATTAATGACAGAAAGAGACAGACAGAGAACTCCAATAATCCTGAGTAATTGGCAGAATAATTCTTCAGTCTTTCAACTGAAGAGATACAAAAATCACAAAATTATGGAGTCGAAAATAAAACACTAAAAAAATCTTTCTTATATGTGAGTATCAAGCATTCAGCCCTAGCTTCACTAAAACCTAGCTTCTTTTGGGTTACTCCTTCTCACCTAATTAAATGACACGAACTACATTCTCAAAGCAATTTCTTACCAAAGCAGAAAATTCTCCATTTGCATAATAGTCTGCAAACAGTTCCACCTGAGATTCAGGTAAAGTCTCATCTTTGCCGTGTGGCACTACTATCTCTGGTTTCAGACAGTGTCCAAGATAAAAATCTAGTTCCTTTGCTTGAATAGTAGAATTTTATGCTTTTATATAACAGATTTTCTGGCTCAGATCTGAATACCTCATTTGAGGGACTGTGATTTAAATGAATGTTTGTTCTCCGATAGACTCTGAATACCTTAAGTTACGCTGCTAGGCCACTTTGGAGATTCTTTTTGTAATACTACTGAGTTCAGCACCAGTGCATGCATGCATGCACACGTGCTGGGACACGCAGCCTTGAAGGCACAGATATATGTTGAGGGGATCACCTATGAAAGAGAAACTAGCACTAGCTAATTGTAGTATATAATATTACTATGTAAGCCTCTTTCAAAAGCCTTTTGTAGCAGATTCAGAGACATGAGATCAAGATCTCTGCTGGAGTCAAACCCCACTCATCTGTCTTTTTTAAAAGCATCGGATTTTCAGTTCCTAGGCTAATCTATTTTGGACTGTCAAGATTTTAATACATATTTATACATTTTCAAGTGAAGTGGTTGAGGCTTATGTGAGAATTTTAGAGGACATTTATGATGACCATATACTGAAGAATCTTTGCCATGGGAATATTAATAGAATTTGGGGAATAATTTTATACTACATAAAAATCTTTTGGATCTTTCAATTTGTCCTATAGAAAATCCAACAATGCAAAGGAATTCACTAAAGCTCTACTAAGACAGTGCTTTGTAAAATTAATAGTAGCTTGTTGCATTTTAAAAAAAAGACACATTATTTAGGTACACATTTCATAGTCTCCCTAAAAGCAACAACATCCTTAGGGATGAAAGATATTGACTGCTTTTCGTCAAGGAAGAACCAGTTCTGCTGATTGATTTGAGATACTAATGTGGCACTTATTGAGAATTGTAAAATGGAATTAATAAAAGAATTTTAAGTGAAATGTTTTAAACAGTGTAACATTCTATGCTCTTGATGATTATGTTCCAAAGCAAAGGAAAATCCATTGCCCAAAAGAACTCTAAATTGTCTCGTATCAAATATTTTTAAGAATGAAAACAGAAAATGTTATCTCTGCTCTAGGTGAGATTCTAGTGTCATTGAAATAAACGGTAAAACTCTACCAGAAACAATGCCTTTTCTGCCAGCTCTTCAGTATTTTTTTCTGGTAAATTTTCTGTTTCATTAGAGAAAAAAGACTCTCTCATTACATTACAGAGATACTTTACAAAGCAGAAAAGTATATTGCCTGTCATTTTTAGCTTCTACATTTCAATCCTGCTTCCTGCTTGGGGAAAATACAGCAAGTGCTTCAGGTGATGCAGTGTTTTATAGAAGTTTGCATGTACTTATTCAGCCTGCAGTTCCATGAAAAAGACTCACCTTCATCTGCTAATTCCAGAAAATCTCATTATTTCTCATTTGGGATAGATCACTAGGAGACTCAACCACTTCAGATTCAATTAACTTTTATTTTTTAATTAGCTGGAATTTTAATAACATTTCCAGAATACCACAAGCATATACGCGTTCTCAAAAGTAAATCTGGAGAGGATTTCAGCCTGAGAGAATTCCTTGCTTCTTCTTTTACGGGAGATGGGATGGTTGAGTTACTGCACAGCTATTTGTGAAGAAAAAAATACTTTCAATTTTCACAAATAAGTTCATCCCTTATGTTTTGCTGACTGCCTACTCCCTCCACCCAAACAAAGAGTACCAAGTTAAGTGTCTTTATAACACTGGTGAGATCCATTCTGGAATAGTAACTGCAGTCTTAAGGGATTTTCGTAAAAAAGCCTGCTTAAAAATCCAAACACTAGACCTAAGAATAGAAGGAAGAAAATTCTGGTAAAGTTAAGGAACTCAATATTTTTAACTGTTTAGAGGACCAAATGCTGATATGATTACATAAACTGTAATCATCTTCAAGAGGACGAAATGCCAAATACTAAGAAAAGATTTGCAATCCATTGAAAAAATGCAAAATAACAGTTATTTTTCAAGTATTTTAGATGAAAAATTTAATTTTAATTAAAACAATCAATAAGTTGTATCATCAGAGCCACATGACCCAGACAAATACTTTTTCTTAGGGTTCTTCGAAGCTTTTCTTTTGGTTCAGAATATTAATCAAGTTATATGTTGAAAAACAGAATAAGAAGAGGACAATTGATATGTCACTATATAAAAACCTATGTTAAATCATGTAGTGGTTTGGCTTAAAAGCTGAAATAATCCATACATAATGTCATCATTCATCAGCACTAAAAAGTCCTGCACGAAAAGGAACATCTAGGTACTTAATTATTCATTGCATATTAATAGATTCATGGTAGTGTTCACATGGATATAAGTTCCTTTCAAAGTATCTGGCCAGTCAAGGTGAACTGTATGAATGTTCAAAGAACAACAAATTTTGAAAAAAAAAAAAAGGGTTGGATCTCCATAAATATTTCTTCCTTACTTTATCCAAAGCTGATATAAAGTTTAGGGTAAGTTTCTTTTTAGTAAAGCAAGCAAATTCTCAATTTCTGAAAACAGGTATTCACCAAGTTCCTGCCATCAACCTAAGTGGCTTCCTGATTTATGGAAATGCTTAATTAATTAAATATAATGTGATTAATGTATAGAAATTTTTCAGGCTTTTTATTTAGTTATTTTTAGTTATTAAAAATGTTAGTATTTGGAAAACCTCTTTTTCTTACAACTGTTTTTCATTTTCTTGTTTTAGTTACATCACTGTCATTTGCTCAGGTTTGGTTTTAAAATTCACTTCTAGGTCATTCTTAACAAGAGTACCTAGTTAAAGCATTAACTAAAAGTTGTAGTCATAAGAGCTGGATTCATATACATTTATTTCCCAAAAATTCAGGAAACCTTTACCCGCAAGGCTAAAGACGCTTCTCTGCCATGGCTGGGTCTCTGGTGCAGATGGATGCATCACAAATACAGAGAGAGAACAATATTTACCCAGAAGGAGTCACCTTGCCTCTGTCAGTCTTAGCATTTTCTTCCTTGTGTGCAAACCTTGGATACAGAGGAACTGCTGAATCGTACTAACAGGGTGCAAATGAAACAGCAGCATTTATTTTATTCTCTCTATCCTCTCATAATTATCCTTATTTTTGTAGCTTTCCTTCAAGACAGACCCTTCTGATGTGCCAATAAATAAATATATCAAGTGAGATCTCCCGCATCTTGGCTAGACAGAGGCTGCTTTTATTCAGGTGAAATTGAATCATGTGAACTGTGCTGATACACCTTAGTCCCTTTCGTTTACAGTCCATGAAGCTGACTGAGGGATCAAAGCTACCAGTGACCTGAAAAATTGGCACTTGCAGATTGGATGAATACTTTGGGATGCCATTTTTAAGAAAATGAAATGAAATATGTGACAGGGAGGCAGGTAAGGGTCTGATAAATGAAAGGAAGACAGGATGAAAGAGCTGAAGTAGAGAAAAAGCCCTTAGGAAAAAACATAAAAAGGAAAAAGAAGAAAAAAAAAGCAGCAAATAAATGTTAAAAACAACAACCATAAGAAAATCTTCTGAAACAGCTGATGATTATGAGCAGCCATATATGTAACTCCAATGAGACCAGCTGCCAAAGACCACCCTTGAATATGTCCATGGTGTAGGCTAGGTTGCATTTCAGACATAAGATTCCCAGCACTTTAAAGTCCTCCAAGGGTGCCATAGCACACAAAGGGAAGGGAAGACACAGGAGCAAATTTTGTAAACTCTCAGGGGCACAAATGTAGTGTCAGAAGGTACCACCTGGGAAGCACAACTGAGGGAGAAGTCATCCCATAGGAGCACTTAAGCGTCTACTGTGGTTTTGCAGTTCACTTTACGAATGCATAGGTAAGGCTGTAAATTAAGGTACTTGAAAAGTCTCTGCGTATTGAATCAATACAATGCAACACTTGTGGTAAATAATACTATGCCACAGTGAAGAGATGGGTTGCAGTATGTAACCAGGGTTACATATTACAAAGATGCTGCTGAAAAGTCCAGCACACTTTGCATCTTGCCGCAGCTCTCTCCTCACAGTGGCTATTTCACTTGTAACTGGCTCATGACACAAGATATAATTTCACAGAATCATAGAACAACAAAATGGTTTGGATTATAAGGAACCTTCAAGATCGCCTAGTTCTATCCCCCTTGCTATGGGCAGAGACACCTCCCACCCCATCACATGGTGTTACTCAAGGCCCCATCCAACTTGACCTTGAACGCTTCCAGGGAAGGGGCAGCCACAGCTTCCCTGAGCAACCTGTGCCAGTGCCTCACCACCCGCAGCATGAAGAATTTCTTCCTAATGTCTAATCTAAATCTTCCCCTTTCTAATTTAAAGCAATTCCCCCTCGTCCTGTCACTACTTGCCCTTGTGAAAAGTCCCTCCTCTGCTTTTTTTTAGGCCTCCATAAGGTATTGGAAGATCTCTGTAACGTCTACCTTGAGCCTTCTCTTCTCCAGGCTGAAAAAACCCCAACTTTCTCGGCCTGTTCTTATAGCAGAGGTGATCCAGACCTCTGATTATCTTTGTAGCCCTCCTCTGGACCTGTTCCAAAAGTTCCATATTCTTCTTATATTGGGCATTCCAGACCTAGACACAATATTATATATAATAAAACCAGACCTTTGCACTTCAAGTCAGGGTGCTTCATATATTGATTTAGTCATAGTGTTGGATTTTATCCTTGTTGTTTCAGCTCAGTTACATTCTCTGAAGATCTGACGAGTTTCTCTATTGGCACGCTTAATCACATTAGCATATGACAGTTAGCATGCTTGTAATTTGTGGAAACTGATAAAGCTCTTCAGGCATCTCCTTTGCTTTGGATTTGTCCTTGCATGTTTCTGAATCTCCCTCACAGTAATGAGGGCTTTTGTAGCACAAAGCCTAGGGAAGCACCAACTTTGAAGTCTTCTGAGTACCTCAGTCACACTTCAACTGTAAATAATTGCCTTCCCATCAGAACTTATGTTTGTCTGAAGGTTTAGTCACAGAGGTCATTTTTTACAGTCAGCAAGGAAACATTCCTTGTCTTCCACTAATTTCCTTCTCTCTCTGGTAGACAAAATCCTCCACAGGGCTTCTAGTAGAGAGTTGGGTAGGGAACAGAGATGAAGGAATAAGGGTATAAATAATCCCTAATGGAGTACAGGACTTTTGGTATAAAAGCCATACATAAAAAAGAGTGTTTGATCCCATACAGTGTTTTTGTAGATCATTTCATCATATATAAATTCTAAAGTCCTTCTGTAATAACAGTGCTTGTGTAGCAAGCCAGAATTCCCCATAAATTTATGCAAAATGACTTTGTTGCTTTCCTGAAGACACGTTTAATTTATTTACCAGAACCTTGGCCATGGTGGACTTGCTAATAAGCAGAAAGCATGCTCACTCTTTTGGTAAGTGTTGCCACACCATATTTATGTATTCCTGTCTGTTTTTTCTCAAACTACAATCTATTGTCTTATATCTGGACTTGTAAATTTTGAGACTTCGAGGTTTATTAATGCTTTTGAAAATCCTGGATTACTAAAGTCCTTAGTAAGGTTCAAAAAACAATTATTGAGGCAACATGCAGAGTGATGATGTGCTCTCTGTTAATTGGCTTTCTAAAGTACAGAAATAACTAAGCTGCTTATGTAATTATTGTCATTCTTTTCATTGTCTTTTTTTGGATGCCCTTTCCCAAGTGCCTCTTATTTATCTTTATGTAAAAGGTGCAGACCTGCAGAGAATTCTGACAACTCTACTACTTAATACCAGGGCTTAATTTCTCAGTGCATGTTCAATTTTAATCTGTTTTTATGTCTTTTTTTTGACATCAGAATCTTATTGAGAGCACATTTTTATTTCTATATAGTTCATTTATTTAGGCAGCTAGATAATGTAATATTCTTTAAAAATAGTATGAGTCGCCTTCCCTCTTCCCCCACCCCCTGCACACTCAGAAGATTATGATTTTCTTGTGCAATTCCCTCCATAGGGAACATTGTATTGGTATTCTTTGGCATCATTTTAGTCCAAATATGCATTTAAATAGAGACACTCAGTAAAATAAACGCACATAGGAAGTTGGAATTATCGATTTTTTCTCTTTAAATGAGGACTTTTATTACTCAAAGAGTTTTACTGAAAGTCTACATTGGCTAGTTAAAGTAACAGTGGAATTCTTGTGGGAGCAAAAACACAATACTAAATGTAACTTTTTGTTTTCCTTCCAGGCTGTAAAAGTTGTTTTACATTTGTTATCAAGGTGAAACTCTCTTGCTCTAATATCCATCTTCTGCTCTTTTAATGCTAAAATCTTAAGGTGTATTTCAATTTTTACACTGTTATTAATACTGTCTGTATTACAGAACCAGATTGGAGCTCTCCAGAGAAATGTCTACAGGGGTTTAAATCTAAACTGCTGCAGATGCTACCGGATCTACCTGACCTCATGAGCCCCAAGACCTATGTGCTCCTCCTTCCAAGTGCACTTGGAAGTCACTTGGAGTCCAGGGCCCCTCCATCCCGATCCAAGAGGCACAGCTGATGTTGCTCCTGCTTACAGGTCCAAGCTGCAGCAAGGCTGAGTGTTGTTTCCCAGGAAGGCACAAAATACACACCCTCCTACATACAGAGGTTGCTAACACCTTTATGTCTGTGTGTTTATTACTTCACATGTAATTTGTTATTTCTTTTACACTTTTACCACATTTTTGTCTCTAGACAAATAACTCGACGAACCAGTTACTCTCAAACTGCTCATAGCTTTATATGAGCTTTTATATATAGCTCATAGCTATATACAAAAGAAAGCGTTAAGGTTATTCAACTGCCTTGTATTTTTACCGTTATTTCATCATTTGTAATGATTCTGAAACATGGTTTAAAAAACTGAATGTTATTTCAAATGCTTTTAAGGAAACAAATGAGGAATAACAGACCACAAAAGGGCAGAACACTTTGATTTTTAAACTAATAGTAAATCTTTTGGTCTAGTCAGCTCAAAACTAAGATCCCTATGGCTATTGTGCCACAGTGTCTGATGAGACCTGTATTTTTGTTTATGTTATTCACTATGAGCCATCATGTGGCTTAGCCAGGGGAGAGTTTGCAGGCCTCAGAGGATATACAATTCAGACTGGAGATCTAAGACCTGTAAAATATCAAAACATCAAACTGCTTGACCACAGCTTTCATGAAGGTGTACAGAATGATAGTAAAATACAGCTTAGTACTAAAATGATTCACGGTACAATGTTTTGAGTAAGGAAGATTTGCAGTTGTTTTCAAACAACTCACAATTCAGTAGTTAAATGTTCCTTTAAGCATTTCCTATTGTAAAACTAGTACCTTCCTGATAAAATAAAGCTTTCTGAATAGCACCATGCGAAATTCAGTTATGATGTAAAGAAATTGACGGCCAGGACAGAAAAACAAGCTGCATAAATCAAGATATCAAGATGCCATGCTTGTGCTGACAGAGGACATATGCCCTTTGTTAAGTGTGGGACTCCAGATTCCTTATTTGCAAGTTAGGAGCTCCCTATGTTATAAAAATTTTTATGATGTCCTCAAAGTTCAAACCTCGTGGCAGTTCAATTGGATGGGGTGTGATGAAAGCTACTAACCATCATTTCAAATCCTCCAGTAGGATTCCGCACACCCTCTAAATTGGGAATAAAGAGGAAGGACAGGTAAACATGCCCCATCTTCGTTTGGATAGCAGACACTACCAGACATATTCAGCCCAGGCAAGATCTGCTTCCTAGGTTGACTGATACTCTCGTGCTGGTAATGAACGGAAAAGGTGTATTTTGTCTTCTAGGAAGGGTGTTTCCCTTGTCATAACCTTGACAGAGCACAATATTCTTTTAATGTTTTGAGTCTGACCTATTTAGTGCTTTACATCTCCTTTTTTGTCACAGCCTAATTTGCCTGGTCCAGGGAAAGAGGGTCTGACTGAAGAAACAGGAGCCCACACAGCAGTCCCATCATGGCAGAGACCTGCAGAGGTAGCTGTGACAAGTGCAGAAAGCAGTGGGAATGTGTGTGCATCCAAGAAAGCCCATATTTTTCTTCAGTTACTCTCCCATGCAGCTCTGGACAGTATTTTTAAAATCAGTGGACAAGTGATAGATCTGTGGGAAGTAAAGTGTTGCTCCCTGAATGCATATACCAAGGCAGTTTGGAGAGTCTGCTGAAATCTGGAAACAGCCTAAGAAAGGGAAATAAAACCTACAGCATTAGACAATGAAATATTAATTATACAGTTCAAATCGCCATCTGATGCAGATCAGTCATAACCCTTCAGCAGAATTGCAGTATTTATAAGTACAGTTTATTGTGATCTACAACCTCTTAAATCAGATGTTCGACCCAGGTGAAACTTGTTTCATTTTCTTATTTTATTTCTTCACCATGCCAGTTAATTTCCTGTTGTAAAGACAGTGGTTTGATTTAAGAAGCCTTTCTGTTCAGTTAAAATCTTTAGACAAATATTTACACCAAAAAATGATATCATCAACCAGTATACAAAGAGTCACAAACACTAAGTTCCCTGCTCCATTGTCCTCGCATCTTTTTCACAAACCATGCATTCAAATGACAACAATCATAAACCATAACACATCTCTGAAATTGAACTGGGATGAAGAAAGGCCAGGAGAGGAGAGAGACAGTGTCAAGTTGTTAGAAAAAAAAGTGAAAATGCAATCTTGTTTTTTTTATTTTCAAAACGGACTTGGGCTCACAGTTATTATTCTTTCTGGGAGTCTCAGATGCTGAACATCTAATTATCTTAAAGTGTACATATGGCATCATGGTATGCAATACTCCTCTGTATTCTGATTATCCAAAAATGGCATTGTAAATTAAAAAAAATTAAACTGAATGGTTTGCTTAATAACAAGACTGGTACACAGATGAGTTCTTTAATGAACTACATTATTTTTCTGTTCAAGTGCAATTTCACAGTGTTTTTTTAAAGTGAGTCTCACAGGAAGACTGCTTTGAGCTGTGTACACGTGTCCAGTAAGTAAAACGGACCCAAAACACTTGTATGTGGGGCACAACAGACTTCCATGCTTGTTATCTTTACTAATCTTTGCTGTCCATTAATCTCCCACCTTATTTTCTGTTTTTGAGTGAGCAAATAAAAACTGCTTATTTATTGGTTTTTTTGATTCACAAGCTCTTAAAAATTCTGCTAATTCTTTAAACTTCCGTGAAACAGTCAGAGTTGTGTTACTATGCCACTTAATGTAGTAACATCCAGACAAATCTGAATTTTGGGATTTGCTAAAATATGTTCTATGTATCCACATTTGGGGATTTGCTCCTTCATAATTTCAGATCTTTGAGAGTATAACCTCTTGGCTTTTTTCTTCTTTTAGATGTTTGGTGGTTTTTTTATCCTAGAAATCAGTTGCTCATGACTTGAAAGTAACTCCAAAAATTTTAATTAGAAAACCTAATACTTGCTTTTGCTCACTCTTTTGGTGTTTTTCCCTGGTCTTTGGCCTGGATCCAAGATAATAACTGTCTTTCATTTGTAAACAAGGGAAAAAAAAAGAAGTTAAGTTGACTTTGCATCAAGCTTATATGGAAAGCTCACTTCCCTCTGTGAAACAAAACCCTTGATATAAACATAATTGTCCAGACAGCTGAAGTCAAAATAAGATCACAAATTGAGATATTTAAAATAAGAAAGTTGTAAAAAAGGGGAGAGGGGAGTTTATTCATTTATAGCTTTATTGAAATATTATCTCTATTTCCGTATAATGATAAAAAGGATTAATCAAATCCTTTCCAGATGTGACCATCATCAGGCTATGTTTTTCTCATTGAATAGATTGTACAAGGAAAATCTTTTCCTCCCCTGCTTGTGAGCCAGACCTGCTACCTTGAAGAAGTGACATGGGTTTTGTTTTGATTTGAATGATCATTGGGTCAGGGCCTCAGACTACAAATGCATTACAGAATGAAACATCCCAAGCCTTCTCTTTTCACTTTTAATGGTTCATGATAGTAATTTCTTTAAAAAAAGAAAAAGTCTTACTGGAAAAGAATATCTATAGTTCTTTGGGCAAAAAAATCTTCACTGCAAATCCTTAAATTTAAGACCTTTCCTTCAGTATCGCTGCTGGCTCAGGTCTGATTAGTACAGTGTCAGCACTTATGCAAGTACAGCTGTGAAGCTGGTTGTAGTTTTCTTCAAATGAAATTGCTTATGTAGAGAAAATATAGAGAAGACTTCTATTGGTTTCAGTGTTGCATGAAATGTTCTGCTTTGGTGGCAAAAAAAGAATTAAACCAGGGTAAAAAAAAAAAATTAAACCGGTAAAATAAATGGACTCCAAATAATCTGGGCCACTTGGCCCAGCCCATGAGCAAACACACTTGTGAACTTCAAATCTTCCCAAGTCCTGTCCCCAGCAGCCATTTGAAAAAGTTATCCCAGTTTGACAGAAAAAGCAGCCCAGAGTTAAATGCTGTTTGCTGGATCTCGCTAAACATTATCATTTAAAACCTTGTCTGTCTACAAATATCTTGCAGTGCTTTCTGCCTCCATTTCTGGGTGTTCTCTGCTGGTATTAGTGCCTGCCAGTAATTTTGCCAAGCAGTTTTGACTACGTGGGTTAAATACTGATGGTTAGTGAAACTCCTTGTGCATGGAGTAGGCAACTCAGTCCGGTGTAGAGAAGGATGACTCCACGTATGTCCCTATTTGTGAGCTCAGCAGTATGCTCAGAGGAAAAATAATACTATGGGAAGAGTGTATGAAGCCAAAAAAATTATGAAGAGGAGATTTTGTTTCCACATCTGTATTCTTAGTGAAAAAAAACCTGAGATGTTTCTGACAGGAACTGTAGGCATAAAATAAAAGACTGATTTCATTGAAGGTCCACTGAGAGTTGTGCTGAGCAACAGACTCACAGATGAAGAAGGGAGGAATCTTTATCCTGCAGCCTCAGACTCATGCTACCAGGAACTCGCTGGCTCCAAGGAGGAAGGGAGTGCATGTAATGAATACCTACTGACCTTCTGAAGCAGGATCTCGCATGACTTTTCGTTAGCAGTTTTGTCTATGAAAAAAGTCTCTTAATGCATCTGCTTAATTATGTGAAAGACAGACTGTTCCTAAAATAAAAATTTTCTCAACACAATATAGTTTTACAGTGAAATAAATGCTTTCTTATTAAGAGATGCTCAAACTACTTTGGATTTAGAGGCCTGAAGAAAATTTTTAAGACTGGAAATCCTCTGTAATATTATCCTCTTTTTCTTTGTGCCAGGGGTGTCAACTCACGGTTCCTGCCATTCTCCCGCTCCTGCAGTGTAATGTGTGTCCCAGGCCACACACGTGACCAGTGCTGGAGGAGTGCAGCGACAAGGGGCTCGGTGCTGCCGCTGGGTAGAAGCAAGGTGCCGGGATGGATAAAGCAAGGTGGAGGACTGGATTCAGCCCTCAGGCTGTGAGTTTGACACCCCTGTTTTATGCTATAATCTCAGATGCAAGATATGAACTTGTAGAGATTTATTTCATCCAAACCAATTTTCAGAATAGTGTAATTCACAGCATGCACAGCCTGAGAAGGAAGTTGTGAAAGAAGAGAAGATTGCTCATGCCATTATGAAATGAGATGAAGAAATTCTCATATAATTTCTCTTCTGCACCTTTTAGTTAGTTTCAGAGCCAAGAAGTAACAAGGCTCCAGCTTAACTGCGTTCCCCATAAGCCCTCAAAGAGTCATAGAAATAAAAGCAGAACAGTCAGTCCCTGTCACGTAGATAGATGTATTAGGACACCAAAGGCAAGTTAACTGGCATTATAGGCAGTACTAGAATATTTTGCAGCAATGCAAAATGCAATGATTAACTGTTTCAGTTTTCCACCCACTTTCCTACATTCTTTCAAAATTTCAATTCATTACTGAATTTCAGTCACATTTGACAGAGTGGGAAGCCTGCAGAGAAACTGGGGTGCTGCAAGTTTCTAACAAATGAAGGAAAAGATTCAGGTGAGCATCTTCAACAGAACATTGATGTCTGTATCATGTGGTCAACTATATTACCTAGCTAGAACCCATAAGAGATGATATTAGAAGAAATGAGGCTTTGTAAAAGTTCTGATTAAAGCAGAAATGGTGAAGAGGTATCTTACTGGTAAAACTGATAGCATAATTTTTTAAAATGGCTTTGTTTTCCTGGGTGTCATGAACCAGATGATAAGAATTACTATCCTTGATTCTTGCTGGTTTTTGTAAAGATTGTCTCCCAAAGTCACTCTTGCTCCTTCAAGAGCTGAAAGCTGTTATTATACTTGGTTATTATTCTCCTGGGCCTCTCTCTGTATGCAATTAGCTATGAATTAGGCTTCAATGTGAAGACAGATGGAAACGTAAACACAATGCTCCAATTAATGGAAAGGAGGGCTTCCGGAAAAAGTGCCTGGGAATTCACTCACTTCATCTATTGTGCTGTATTCAAAATACAGTCTACCGTATCAAGTTCAAAGGGCCTTTGTCTTATCAGGTAAACCAGTCTGAAAATTATTTATTGTCTTTTGATGCTATAAAGCCAGACAAGTAGGTTCAGTCAGTGTCTTGAAGTCTTATCAATAGGAATGAAATCTAAACAGATTGTATATGAATATTCCAATTGTAAATATGTAAAGGACAGTAAATAGAAGTTACAGAGTAGAAAGTTCAATCAATGGCTAAACACATCTAACTGGAAAGTAAGGAGACACAAGAGGATACATAAGCAAATATTTTATTCACATAAAGAGAAAGGTTTCTTTACACATATTGCCAGCCCTTACTTCTTAAAAAACAATGTGAAAATATCAATATTTTCACTCAAAATAAAAGTTGTGTATAATACATCTGACAGAACTAAAGGTCAGTCAACATTTAAAACCTCCTGCAGGACAGTGTACTGTTTACGACTGTTCAGCTAATTCATCCATCACGCTTTATGTACAACTGTAAGAGTTGATAACAGCTATGAATGCTCTGTAGCAACCAGTAGTAAATGCAAGCCACTAGGAGACAATATCAGCAAGGGGGTCAAATTCTGCAGCCACTGAAGTGAAGACACTTCAACAGGTGCAAATTTCAGAAGGCAGGAGAAACCACACTTCCTTCTTTGGGATTCGATCAGTGGTCAACACATAGTTAAACTGTGTGTAATAGAACATGTATTAGCAGCCATTCTAATTCCTTTTACCTTTTAAATTCTTTAGCCCCTTCAATATCATCACTTCTTCCTTCCAATTGTTAACCTCTCTTCACTAATCCTTCCCAAAACCTCTTTCTTTTTCTCGGTCATGCCGTTTCTTTATTCCCTTGTGTACAAGGGATGTTCAATATTTTTAGAAGCAGTAGGTAGCTGCCAGTGCAGTCAGTGTTGAAGGCGGCCCCTGCATAGACATGCCAGGATAATTCATTGGTCTGTTCAGTGGCTCTCCAGGGAAGCAGCCACTCTCATCCTCACAACAGTGAAAGCCAGTGAAGTGGGACCACTGTGCTTCGGTCAAAAAAATGGCTTTGGTTTACCGTCGTCATTTAGACTACAGTGATGAAACACAAGACTACCTGAAAGTGATCACCAGATAACACCAATCACAGCTCTTCCATACACTACTATTCCCTTCCTTTTTGCCTTATTGTACGTGTCTTCCACCTCCCAGTTCCCTTCCAAATAAGCAGCCTGTCCTTAATTACTTTTTCTTTTTGGTCATTGTTCTTCTATCTCCATACACAAATTTGGTATTTCTGATACCATTATCGAGTTCACTTTGACTTTACATGTTGTCATTGACATGACTAGGCACTGCTGCCCCATTAGCCTCCACTCCCCAGAAGGTCCCCTCAGTTACCTCTCTGAAGTTTGGCAATCAGTCACACACTTCCCTTTACCCATCTCTAAAATCTAACCAACCCATAATGGTGTTGACAACGTTTTGCAGTTTCTTAGTGTTATCACCACAAACAGCAGAAGCTTCTCATGCTCTGTTCAGTTACGTCGACCTCAGACCAACATCTCTTCATTTGCTTGCACCCTTAACAACACACATAGTCCTAAAGATAGATATCAGTCAATGCTTGCCAGTACAGATATAAATCCTATCATCACATCAATGAAGAGAAGTTCAAACAACCTGTCCATCACTGAAACTTGCGGTCTGATCATCTCTTCATCTGATGGCTTTGTAAACAGCATGAAGAGCAAGAAGAAGACACGAATATATCTAAACAGCACCCAGGTAGTAGCCTTGTATTGCTCAACAAAATGCAGACTCAAAAAGTCTTCTCAAGATTTTCCAGAACATTTGTATTTCCACAGACATGGTTGGAGTTTTCTTCCTACAGAAAATGGGGATACTCTTGGCCACTTGCATCAGACACAGGCTATATGAATAACCTCGCAGGCTACAGTGCAGGTATCACAAGCTTCTACTTTATACAGGTTATTTACTGGATGAATATATAGATCCAGGGATGGGGTTATAATATACAGAGAGCCTAGAAAAGACTTCTCAGCACTTAATTCAAAGCAGCATTTGTTACCTTGAAGCTCTAGCACAAGGTAGATAAAAACGTTCTCTCTAACATATCACCACAAATTATTTCATACCCCAAGACACTTCCATTTGCCTCTTTAATCCTTCATCTTGTCCAAGTTCACTGGTAATAGCTCTAAATAACAACATCACCATAACAAGCATTGAAAATGGTTAGGAAGTACAAGATCCTTTCTTACATAGGCAAGAGTTGAAAAAGTCAGCAGGAAAGCTGAGACTTGCTGGTTATAATTACTGCTGCTAGGCATCCTGCCAGTTCCCTAACAGTAGGTTATGTTACATACTCTATAAACAGCAAAGTGGAGGAGGAATGGGAAAAGTTTAAATGTATCTTATGTCAGTTCCTCAGCTGGTATGTATGAACATACTACCACTAACACATAAGGATCAAGCCTTCAGCCCTGCTCTGAGAAGGTTGTTTTCTGTCATCTTCAAGCACTCCCAAGCAGCATGGCTCACAGGGAGAAGGTTGTCTGACTTGCAATAAAAAGTGACTGAGAAAAATATTTAATATCTGTTTTAAGACTTCAATACTATAATGAGACCTAAGCTTAACTCAAAAGGGTTTTTTGGTGCACACAAGGAGATTAATTGTTGAGTGTCTTCGATTCTTCAAGTGTTAAAGTTGGCAAATCTTTGCCTTGTCATGATTTGAACATGAAGACTTGGGTCCTGAGCAGGTTTCAGAAGAAACTAATACATAGTTAACACAAAGCCTTTGACAGCTATTAACTCTACTTCACAGATGATAAACCATTGCAGAAAGATCACGAGATGTGATCACCTGACATCAGTGAGCTAGAGAATTATCTTAACCGACGTTTAGGGTTTTATTAGCAAGTAGAGTAGCATGATTTTTGTCCCTCTAAAGACAGGGAACACATCAGAAGAGCTCTCAAACATAAGAGAAATAGAGCAATACTGTGAAAGAGAGAACACAGGGTGGAAAATTACTTTGCCTGTAGTTTTGATACTGTAAGATATCCTACAACTCCTCCTAAGCCCCCTTTCCCAAAAAAAAAGAACTTTCGGGATCTCTCTAGTAATTTCTTTTGTCTTTCACACAAGCCTAGCTCCATTAACTATTGGATCTGCTTGTTTAATGTACCTTGGATACACCAAAGAAGGTAAATTTGTGGTATGAGTCCTGATAATCGTTAAATTATACAACATTTTCCTCTA